>CM062211.1:14410000-15610000 GCA_031216445.1 Lateolabrax maculatus
CACTTTTTTGGTGGTGCAGTATTGAAAGCACTCAGATTCTTACCCTTCTTTTCCAACTTTTTGATAAGAAACTGATTTTAATGATAATTCTGCCAGTTGAAGGTTTTAAAAAAAGTTTCTATATGACTCCTTGTGTTAAGTCAACATTTAACATTTGAAAAGTTAAGCTTCTTTTGTGTTGTATTGTCAGGTATTGTATTGGCATTAGTGTCAAAAAATGTCAAGTATACCCAGGCCTAGCCTAATGGTTGTACTAAAGGGTATAGAACTATATTTGTTTTGTCCAAGTGTGGTTAGAAATATGCATTTTATGGAGTACAATGTGTTGAACTTTCAGATACTTTTACTCAACCTTAATGTGTAATGTTGTACATTTAATTGTAGGTTATTTAGTTGCATTTCTCCTTGTGAATTAGTTGGGATCATTTTATGAGTTGAGCAGTAAAAGCAGGAGGCTGGTATCTGCATTTGAAAGGGGCATTTCTTTTGCAACAACATGCCACCTCCTCCAGTTTCCCTCAAAGCATGCTTTGTAGGCAGGCTGTCTGCCAAAGTAAAGGTCACGTGGAAACCATGCATATGTTGTGATGTACCTCCTGTGTCTGTCATGAGATTTACTGACCCCTCTCTCTCTCTCTCTCTCTCTTTTTTGGGCATTTTTAGAGAGTCTTCGTGGATGAGTGCAAGTTCAAGGAGACTTTGCTGCCCAACAATTACAACGCCTACGAGTCTTTTGTTTACAAGGGCTTCTATATTGCCCTCAGCAAGCATGGCCGCGTAAAGAGAGGCAACAAGGCCACCACCGTCATGACTGTCACACATTTCCTCCCACGACTATGAGAGAAACTGGCAATAACTCAGTAATTTGCACATATGGATGTTCTTCCAGGTAACATAGAAATGCATAGTCATGATATACACACCAATGGACTGCGAAAGAAAACACAAATATTTATTCTGTTTATATATATGTATATTTGGATAGCTATCTTTGTATATGTACTGTGCTGCTTATTGTTTTTATGGACAGGGAGAGTTGAAGCCTTTGCCTGTCTCACTTTACCTTGGTGCTTGCTGTAACTGAACTACGTGTCACTTCCTTTTTTGAGATGGAGGATGAGCTATATCCTGTGCTTTTAAAGAGTGAAATGAATACTTTTTATTACCTCAAAGAACCACTTTACTAGATTAAGGGATGCATGGAATATCTGCTAAGTTTATCATTTCTTTCAAACCTTTGAGCGCTTGATGGCTCCCTGCTCGATTGTCGATGTCCGGCAGTGGGGGAAACTTAAATGCACTACCTTTGCTGCACGATTTGAAGGTGCCTTGGTGTTCCCACTTGTGGCCCCCTTAAACTTGCATGTAAGAGACACCCGCTGGAGTCAGAAATAGGGCTGACACTCCGGAGAGGGCCTCAGAGGGGAGAGGGGGGGTTTGACTATCTCTGGTTTATTTTCTTTTCTGTAATTAGATCGATTAAGTAATATACAATCTGTGGTCGAGACCAGAGAGCGGTCAGCCATGGAGACTGGCACAAGGCCATAAGTTTGACTATGTGGCATCGCCAGCAAATAAACAGGGTGGAATACTTATCTATCCGAGCATGGAGGACATTCTTGTTTGGACCTGGCTTGCGTCTGCACAAGAATGGACTAAATGGATAGACTGCGAGCGCACAGTAGAAATGTACCTGCACATTTGTCTTGGACAGAGCTCCCACAGTAAAGTGGGTGGCTGTTTTTGAACCGCAAAGCTTTAGCTGCTGCTGAAAATGATGTCTACTGTCCATGAAACCGATGAAAAATGATGTAAATAGTTGCAAATGTAAAAGAAGAATTCAGGAGCTTTTTACGCTGCTTTGTCGCAGTTGCCTGAACGAGGCAAAAAGAGTTCAGGTTGCACAGTTAACCATCAATGATGGTGTCTAAATGTTTTGGTGATAGTCGTTCTGTCATGTTTGTCTCTCTTAATTTATCTTTGTGTGTCTGGTGGCGTATGTGCGGGCCCTGGGCCACTTCCCCCCCGTTTGTCTGCGTGCTCTGCAGCAGCACTGCAGTGGCAGCGAGGTGTTGGGAGCTGGAGGCAGATAGTTTTAAAATGCAATTATGGATGACTCAATCATGCCCTGAAGGACTAAAGGACAGTGCAGTTGGTGGACTGGATGCACGCTACAAGAAATTTAATCATTTCTGTTGATTTTTAGCTTGATTTTATACATTTGAGGGGTAAAACATTGGCATAAAGAGAGCACCTTTTTTAATATATAATAAGGTATTTAAATAAGTACTGGTATGCATAGTGGCAGTTTGTTTACAAAGCTGAGGAGGTACTATGCTTTGTATACTTATGCTCTCATGTGGACCAATATATAGTTAATATCTTGTTACATATTCCAAGGGTGTTTTTCTTGCTTCGCTCAGATTTCTGAGAATCTTACAGCGTGCATCTACCCGCGTAGCTTCTGCAGCTGTCTACTTGAAAACCTGAAATCTTGCTCCGCCACCACCCTCCATCCGTTCGTGTGTCTAGAGAGGAAGCAGGACTATTTAAATCCAGGAAAGACGTATGCGAGGGAGCCGGCCCGCTGTCTTTGTTGTTCATCAAACCCCCTGCAGGAATGTGGATCTGCCAGGATGACAGGCAGCCCCCCGCATACCTGAGTGCCCCCCCCCCCGAGCTCTGTCACCCCTCGCCACCCACCTCTGCCCGTCCCTTATCCCCCTCGTCCCACCACTCACCCGCTGCGGGCAGGGACCTTGGGATTCCAGCTGTAACCCAGGAGCTTCCTCCTCTCCTTTCAGCCTTTTTTAGTTCAAGGTCAGAGTCACGGACCAGCCTTGGCCCCAACCCCAGTGGCCGGGGTGGTCGGCTATATGGGTCGTACTGTTTCCATGAAATAGGAATTTGAAGCATCTTTTTGACGCAGGAAAAACTTTATTTTATGCTTAAACACAATGTTATTTGGTGAACTGATGACTTGAGAGTTGCTGACTGGTACAAAACAGTAGCTCTTATAGTTCCTCACAGTTCCCTCCCTCACAATCTGCAATATTTAAAAAAAAAAAAAACAATCCTACTTCCCTTTCTGAATTTAGAGCCCCACCTCTTTGAAATGCAGCTCCACAACATGCTGTCCCCTCCCCTTTCCAAGTACTTGTGTTGGGATATTTCTGGGGAGGGACATCTGCAGAGTTAATGCAGTGTGCGAGGAGCAGAGTCACGCAGAGCCTCACCTCTCCTGCTGCACTCCAGTCCTGCAGGACGGCACCCCAGCCATCCTCAGGACGTGCATCTCTGCTGCCACCGCTGCCGCTGGGCACCGCCCCCGACCCCAGACACCTTTCATCACATACTGACACAGTATCACCTGCTGCTCAACTGTCTATGACGCACAGATCGATTCATAACAGTATTTTTCTCACAGATAAATCTCTCGCTCTTTTTGTTTCTGAGGATTTCTTTCTTTTTTTTTCTTTTTTTTTTTTTGAGCTTTGCTCAAAGAAAGAGATAAATCGTCATCGGTAGTAGCAAACAAAGTAGCAGGCAACAAAAAAACAGCCAACGTTTTCAGCGTTTTCAGCAGAGGAAGGTGCAGAAGTGAACCTTGTGCATGCACAGCAACGAGCACTTCTCTCGCCCACCTCACAATCAAGATGTCTGACGTCTCTAGCAGCACCTTATTAACAACCTCTTGATTATAAGCTAGCGTAAAGAAGGGAGTTTTCTCACATCTTTTCTGTCAAGAAATGGAGCTGGATCCCTAAAAGAGTGAAGGTCTGTGTCTAAAACAAAAAGCTCACCTTTCAGCTTTGACCAAAAAATTGTATCCAGATTTATCTGTCGTCTCTTTTTTTTTCTTTCCATGGCTTATATATCAAATTTAAATTAATTCAAGGTGTAGAATATTTTATATATATATATATATGTATATATATAAAATGTTTAATGTACTATTAGCATGCCAGAGCCCCGAGCTTAATTAGGGGTGTGTGCTTCATGTGTTTTTTTTTTTGTGTGTGTGTTTTTTTAAACTCCTGCTCTGAAAGGGAGTGAGCCTCCACTCTATTCCTCTCATCTCTGTTCTCATATACCTCACCCTCTGCCTTAGTTTTGGTTTGCTGATGACTGTAAATTAAGACGAAACAAACTTCACTTATTTGTTTCTGAAAACAGACAATGCTAAGTAAGGATATTAAAGTTTTTTCCTTTTATTTTTGTACGTATGTGCTGTGCACAGCAGTCTACTGTATTCCTGAGATAACAATAAAAGTTTTTTTTTTAACTGGTTGCTGGTAAAGTGTGGTTCTCTCTGTTGGATCAGCTGATGTGACTGTGAACTTGTTGTAGCTTCTCAAGGTGGAGCTGGTTTAAACTATGTCAGACACAGATAGCTAGTTTGGTCCAGTGGTTCTCAACCTAGGGGTCTGCCCCTCAACTGGGTCACCAGATGAATCTGAGGGGTCGTGAGATGGTTAATGGGGCAGTGAAAAGAATCTGTGAAATAATGGATCATTTGACCTCCTCGGGCCTTGAACAATTGTTTAAATGAAACCATGTGAGAAGTTTAGAGATGAAATCACTCTTTGGTTGAACTGCTAACAACTCATAAACGCTTGAAATGGGACGAAAAGGTTGAGAACTGCTGGTGTAAACTTCAATGATGTGTTGTATTTTATAAGCTTATCATATGCTTTATGTAAAACTAAATCTAAAAGTAACCTGTAACTTTAGCTGTCAGGTCAGTGTAGTGAAATAAAAAGTACAATATTTCCATATAAAGTAGCATACAATACAAATACTGAAGTAAAGTACAAGAAGTACAGTACTTGAGTAAATGTAAAATCAGTTTTGATTCATTTGATTTATGTGTAACCTTTTGTATGTGTGTTTTTGCAAATAGTAGTAATTTAACTACTAAATGATCTTGCTTTTCTAGAGTTGGAAGTGCGTCGTGAGTTTAATTATCTGGAGAAAAATGTAATTGTATTATTTTGAGAAGTTGTTTTCTTCACGATGGTATACAGTTTAGTTCGTCCTATGCTGAAAGTCCAGCATCCAAAAATAGTTTAACTAGTCAAAAAAGCAACTTGCCAGAGTCTCCCAGTAAAACTGTGCTACATAAGGGAGTGGCTCCCTCTGCTGGTGAACATGTTGAGTTGGGAAGGTTCATAGAAGCAGCAAACTGAACTAACTTCAAACTATGACTAAATGTCCAGTCCATTGTGATTTAACAGAAAGTAAAATGTTTAATATGACGCTTAATTAATTACTAACTAATTCCTTCATCAAGATTTCTTAACATCAGTTTAAATCACACACAACTAACTAACAGTATGTTTTATTGTATATTTTATCCCTGATTTCATTAACAAATAATAATTTAACAAGATTTTGCATGAATGTCTCTTTTCTTTTTTCTGTCTTTTTTTTAAATTATTATTTCCCAACGCATCATGTGTCAAGTCTGACAAAAAAAAGAAAGAAAAACCTTGAACCAGTAGATTTTGGACCATTAAGAAATGTTCTTAGAATAATGTTTAAGGTGGATGAGTCAAGACGTGTCACCAAAAATAAGAGTCCTGTCTGACCAACAGCATGGGGATAAACAGACAGAGGTGGAAGTGGCCCTTCCGCTGCAGCAAACCCCCACATCTGCTTTGGGGGCGAGTTTCTTTTTTTTTTTTTTTTTTTTTTTACGCAAAGGATGTGAGCAGGAGTGGCACTCGGGGGGCTTTAAATAGGAACTGTCTCCAAACTTTGGGACAACGGAGCAATCTGAACACGTCCAGCAGCTCGCAGCGGAAACCACCAGTTTGCTTCAGGATGGACGTCAACAGGAGACTGGGGATGAGGGACACAGTGCTGGCGCTCTTACTCGCTGTCCTGCAGGGGTTTCCTCTCGGGGAAACGGCCCCGAACCCGTCGCCGCTGGTTGGATCCAACTGGGGGAACCCGAGGAGATACGTTCACCTGCAGACATCCACGGATCTCAACAACTTCTACTTGGAGATCAGATTGGATGGCACTGTGCGCAAAACTACAGTCAGGAGTTCATATAGTAAGATGTGCTTTCCTCTTTTAAAAAAAAATGTAATTTTAATTTTTGTAATGTGGCAACATGAAGTTCTGTCTTTAACCCTCTAATGCTCATGACCCCTTTTTTTCCTGCAGGTGTGATTTTACTGAAATCTGAAACAAGGGAGCGCGTTGCCATCCTCGGAGTCAAAAGTAGCCGTTACCTGTGTATGGATTTGGAGGGAAACCCATTCAGCTCTGTAAGATAATACTTACTTTCAGTTCGATTGATTGTCACTGTTTATTATATCGAGTCCTTATACTTAACTTTTAGATCTGAGTTCCTCTAACTTGGCACCCTTGTGAGGTTTTACGCACTGTTTTTAACATCGCTTCCTAGGCTCCATTTTACGCACAAACGTAATGCAAATATAAAATGTCTTAAAATCAATGATCAGTTTGATTATTTGTTTTAATGACTCAGTTCGACTAATTGTTACTATTAACTGAATCGATCCCCTCAACGTTTAGTTTTGTGTTCATATTTGGCACCATTGAGAGGTTTTACGCATAGTTTTTAACCAAGTTTTTGATGCTTTTACACACTTTTACGCACATAAGTTACTGTAATAATACGTTGTTTAAACACTAATGTATATATCGGAGTTCTTTTTTTCATTTAATTGACATCACGTTAACAGACTGCTAATGCTGGCGGAGTTGTTTCACTTTATCAAAGCAGTTTCTAGGAAATGAAAACTGGTTTGCACGAGCAATATAAGGAAATTATCTCAACCCCAATGATTTTTTTTTTTAACCACATTTATGTGCAATAGTGTTTGTGTATTTTTGTGTTTTTGCAAAAGATTTTTTTTTCATCGGATCTACTTCATAAAGAAAAAGTAGGCTATTCCTTCACTGTAGTTTAATTGTCTCCCTCTTTCTTCCCCTCTTTCAGCCCATCTGCCTCAGGGACGACTGCCTGTTCAACCACAGGCTTCTGGAAAACAACCGGGACGTGTACTACTCCAGCCGGACCGGCATCCTGTTCAACCTGGAGGGCTCCCGGCAGGTGTTCTCCGCGGGCCAGAACCTGCCGCAGACCTCCCTCTTCCTGCCCAAGAAGAACACGGTGCCGCTGGAGCGCCTCCTGCTGCACAGGGAGAAGAGGAACCAGGTGGTGGACCCCTCCGACCCGCACAACGTCTACTTTGGGCAGACCGAGGAGGGCTCGGACTCTCGGGCCGTGGCGGAGGACGACGCCGAGCTGGAGCTGGAGGTGGAGGTGGAGGTGGAGGCCGGGGACGACGGGCGCAACGTGTCCCGGGAGACGCCGCTGGCTCCGTCCACCCACGACCCCTGGAACGTGCACTCGTCCAACCCGGCCAGCCCCCGCAGCACCGGGACCATGGGGTGATCTGAGCGGATGTTTAACTCCGTAGTTTAGGATCAGACAAAAGGCATTAACATCAGAACTTTATCATGCAAAACCGAAAGGAGAGCAGTCAGGTTGTTTCTTTCTTTTCCACAGTGACTTAATTAACTTTTCAGCCATTACTCATTCAGAAAGGCAGTGTGTTTATACACTGTGTGTGCAAAATATTAGACTTGACTTGCAACCCCTTTTTGCACAATTTGTATTGTTAAAACGTCTTTGTACATCTCCTGCATTGAGTTCACTGCAGATTTAAGTTAAATCAACAAGGAGTATGTGTTTTATCTGGACTTAGCTCATCAATAATGAGTATTTGTTTTACATTGACAAGCAGATTTGGTGGTAAATGGAGGATATGTAGATTCAGGGATTTCAGCACATGTAAAAATGTACTTAGATGATACATCCGACGACTTTCCCCTCAGAAACAACAGATAACTGAAAAAGAAAATCTTAGTTCTGCATGTGCCAAATCCATTTCCCATCCCCATCCATTAGAGTTAGTTGGCATTCTCTCACGCTGAGCTATAGCTTGGATGAGAAAAGGCATTTAAAATTGATTGAATTATTCCTAAACATTGTCTCCCCGAAGAACCGCGTGATTCATTTCATTGAAGATGAACAATCTCTGGTTATGCAGGAATATCAAACAAAGCCGGCTTAACTAATACTCCCAACCCTGAGAAGTCAGCATGTGTACAGGTTTTGCTTTCGTGGTCTCTTCTCATTGAGGTTTTTACAGCTGGTCTGAGAAACCCACATTTCAAAGTGACATTGATGTAATCTCAAGACAGGAGCCTAACTCAGCCTACCACTGGAGGACTGAAGGCCCTGTCTACTGATGTGAAACTAAGCAGGCATGATTTTAAACAAAAAATATTTACATGAATATACTTAAAAGTTGCATTTAGTAGAGTTATGGTTAAGTTTTGCCTATATTTTAAAGTCCTAAGTTTACTGAGGTGGATATAGAAGATTTTATGTTTGTTTATTGTTAGATTTTGAACCTGAACCAGCGATTCCAAAAACTTTTCAACCCTACAAAAACAGTATTTCTTGTATAAATGTATCTGTATTTGTTCAATCTAATTAATGACTTGAATGAATATAACTACAGGGTGAACAACCTTTTACAGAGCAGTAATCTTGATATTAAATCTGAACTCTGGCTATGTGATTTTACAGGTGCTGGGCACCACCAGCAAACCTGTCCCAAAGAGTATTTATTTATTTAATTCCATTCCTTTATTGTTATTTATGCTATTTATAAAGATGCGTTAGAGTTAAATGTACATAGAAGAAAACATGGTTTGTCTTTGAATGTATAAGTTGGAGTTGTGGACGGAGTGTTTGCTTGAATTTGGGACAAAATAAACTAATAAAGGAAACATGTTAATGTTGTGCATTATTTGCAAACCTGACTTTATAAGCTTCGGTGTTCGGTCAGAAAGGAAGTCATGAATATGTTTAACACTGACCCAGTCCCGCTCATTAGTCCCCCCCCCCACACCTTTTCCGCTTAATTAGCAAACAGGGACATGAGTCGCAGCTGAGTCATGACACTTAAAAATACACTTTGTGCCACTTTGACTTCAACTAACCGTTCAATTGGTCGACGTCACCCATTGACCTTTGACCTGTTATGGGAACAGTTCTCGTTTTGGGAAGATACTGCTTCCTGCTGCTGTTGCCAGGCAACCGGCAGAGATTCCAGGAAGTTGCTGCTCCTGGCCAGAAATAGTCGGTCACATCGCCCTCAGTAAAATGGCAAATTGTCATTTTAACAGTTTGTTTGGTTATGTATTAAACACACAACATGTCACGTGTTAATTAGTGAGCTTTAGAAGAGCTGGTAGGCTGATTTAACTATCTTCAGACAGGGCCTGCACGAAGCCTCTTTCTGTATCCGCTACACCCTGAGAGCCTTCAATATCGGGATCCCTGTGTATAGTTTGTTGTTTTTTCCTAATTACTGGATAACATTTATTTGTTGGAAGTAAATAATCTATAAAATATTAAACATGCTTAGCAAAATATGGCAATGAGGAGACTATGTACTACATGTATGCAGTTTGTAGTGATTAAACACCCAAACTCCTTCCAAATATGAATGTATACATACCATAAAACAGCAATACAGAAACAGGTTGCCTTCAACTATTTCCTGTTATATTTTGTTTTATGTATCAGAATAGTAAAAGTGCATTTGATTTCAGTGTGTTTAGAGTGTTCTTTATAGGTTTTACTTTGCAGGATTAACATAAATAGATCACATTGTGTTTGATATATTGAGGCCATGACGGGCTGTGAGGCTCAGCCATTCAGTGGAGATTTAAAAGTGGCTCTAAAAATAGAAATGAAAAAACACTTGGATTGAACTCTAAGAATCCTGAAACACCTATGAATATGTGATATAAATATATCGACACGGCATGAAAGTCAACAAAGATTCAGAGCTGTCAAGTTGTATTGCACAAGTAAAATTAGCAGCCACACAGGAGACACACCGATGTGAAAATGCCACACCTACTGAGAGTGTTCAATAATACATTAAATGGATCAGACTTTGGTATAACATGATAAAAGAGGCAATAACACTGACAATTTAAAAAATGCAGTATGACCTGAGTCCTTACTGGCCTACAGTTGGGAGGATGAGAAAATTGTTTGATAGTACAGTACTGCACAATTATCTTGACTATTGATCCACAGTTAGACGCTACTGATTACTGAGAAAACACCATTTACCATGTGCATTGTTGTATTTAGTCACCTGTGGTAACTTTGAGGTATTTTCCTCCTATTTCCCTTCAGTGTTCAGGATTGTTCCAGTGTACATATGCACACAAACAGTACGCAAACTCCAAACATACAACTTCTATTCCATCTCTTTCCGTCTACGCTATTCAGCAGCCGTGAGGTTTTCCAGGTGATCCTTCCTGTTGGTAAAGATGCAGCGAGCGGCCGAGAGGACCGGGCCGCACTCGGACTGGCTCAGAGTGAGAACGAAGCGACTGATGCCCGTGTTTGGACAGGGTGAAAACGTCTTCACTCCTGCAGGCACAGAGCACTTCAAGTCTTCTACAAGGTGCTTGATGGCGACACGGATGTAAGCGCTGTGGCTCACGACCAGAGCGTGGACAGACACTCCTTGGAGACCGTCGTCAGCTGAACCACGAGGGACGACGTCTGAGGCTGAGGCTGCAGTCCCGTTGGCGGCGTCGTCTGCTGCTCCTGCGGAGGCAGCCGGTCTTGACCAGCCGTGTTCATCCAACATTCGCTTGAAAAGGACTTTGAGGAATTTTTTGAATCGCAGCTTCACCTGGAAAATGACAGTGAACCAGAGCTAAGAGGTTAAAAACAAAAAGATTCCTAAACACCAGGAGGTTTCAGAGCACAAATCAGAGAGTCAAAATTGTCTCTTTTTGCTTTCTGTCAGATATGGGTTTCTTTAAATTCTTTTGTCCTTGTACATACTGTATGTATGTATAGAGAGCTGAAATCTACCATATATCATCATAAACAGAATATATGGGCTCTTGAAAATTATAATGGGCATTTTTCACTATTTTCTGGCATTTTAGAGAAAAAGAACCGTTTTAGCGAGAAAATAATCAGCATTTAGAGCACCAGCAGGATTAGGCCAACGTTGCTGCTGTCCAATGATAACCATACTTAATACAGTGAAGGATTAAATGCGTCTTTATCTGTTGAGAAGATTCTTCTACATCTTTAATATAACACCTTCAAAATCCATTGAATTAACTAAAATATGCATTGTCACAAAGCATAAAACAATGCTGATATACGACATAGTGAGCTAAATGTGTGCTTTACAACAGCATAGAAGAAAGAACCATAAAAAAATTTAAGAGGAGTATTTAAATATTAATTTGCATGATTTTGCTTCAGGGTGTTGCCACAGTACCCTTTGTAAGCATGTATATAAAAAAAGTCAACTACACTGACTTTTGCAACCGTTTACTCTCCAACAAGAGTTTTAAATGTAATATACAAAGTGGGCACTACATGGCGCTGTTGCCCAAGCAATACTATCTTGACCTTGAGTTTATTGTACAATCAGTGCCCAGATAATGAATCCTGCCTGTATCTGACTCACCTGGTCTAAAGTCTCGCCTCCTGGAGGGGTGTAGTCACGACACGACTGGCCGGCAGCGTTGGCCATGTTCTTCAGAGCCTCTTTAGGACGTCCTTCAGCAACGCCAAAACCCTGCATGAACAACAGTCTGGAAGCTCAAAAAAGAAACTATTACTACATTTAAAGCTTTAATGTTTAAAAGTAGTATAAAGGCAACACATCTTACCCTCTCTCTGAGTAATGGCTCTAAAACCATCTCTGTGCCAGCACAGTGAGTGTTGTTCCTCAGAATCATTTCAGCTGTCTGATGGAGGAAATGTAATCTGGAAATTACTGACTCAATACAATTGTAAGCACAAAAAAATCTGTCATTGTCAAACTAAAAAGTCATCAGCACATTGTCAGCATCCCTGAGTCAAAGACCACAGAGACATGAATGTTCACACAACTATTTCTGATCTGGAAGTCAGTTCTCATGCATCCTGTTTTTCCCTTGACTTTTAACACCAGGAGAAAACAATAGGCACAATTTACTGGTTTAACACAATCATTCGTTCCTGCTGGGAAATAAACAAGTTACATATTCATGGCTCTATAGATTTCCATAGATGTGTGTTTATAGAATGTATACATATATATATAATATATGCTTTTGGGAAACCAGTCCTGTGCTGTTTTACAGGACTATACTCGGCTGCAGATTAATACACATTTGATGTTGTAATGAGTATTTGTAGCAGGACGATGTATGTAGGATTGAGTGAAAATAAACTACAGTGCCAAGGTTCATGGTAATGAGGCAACATGGGATTCAGTTCACTGTTGGTTTTGGTCTTTTCATGGAATTTGCTGACAATAATAAAAATACGGAATATCACCAGATTTCTCCTTTAATATGCCAACAGCACTGCACAGATACAATACCAAATCTACAAGATCTGACAGTGTGTTAAGCCAATATAAACCTGTTTAGCCACCACGCATCTGTGTCTGATCGCCAGATGGTCGGCCACTTGTTATGTCCCAGCTGCCATTCGCCTCAGTAACCCAACAGCGCTGCCAAATTAAAAGTGCATTAGTCTTACCTGTACAGCTCGTTGCAGGTTACTGGCAAACACATTGTTGAAGGAGATGTCCCTGAGGTATCTTCCTGCAGCCTCACCCTGCTGCACACCTGCTTCTGACAGGACCGTGTCCACACCTTGTCCTAAAAAAAAAAAAAAAAGACAGTGATCTCAGTCTCTGTACTGTGCAAATTAGGGTAAATCCAGTCCACTGCAGTGTTTGACCAGAGGTGTGTATTTAAAATGTACTACATACCTTGCAGCAGCTTGTCCCTGTTGAACTGTGTTTCCCCACTGTGTGAAAATACAGACATGTCATTGAATTAGTTGTAGCCTGATCCATTTTATCAGTGACAACAGAGCCAGTCATTCTGTCTTTGAACCTGCAGCAGGTTCAGGAGACTGGAAACACACTGTGCACCGGTGCTCGGTTAAGTCTCGCTTGTGTTTTTCTCGTTTCAGCCGCAGCACCGGACAGACAGGACAAATCTGTCTCTGCAGATTATATCCGCACAATCACTCCACTCGTGTTCGAGTCCTCTGACAGTGTAAAAGGGGGAAGTCAAGCCTGGAAAAAAGAATCACTTACTGTCGTATGAGCGTTAAACTAAACGTAAACATCTTCAGCGGTCGATCCGGTGCTACTTCCGGGTTGGTCAGTGACGTAATGACGCAAAAACAATCGCATTGCAGAGCTGCGTAAGATTTAATAAACTTATATTTTGTGTTTTAACTGTTGCTTAAATGTACGAAAATCATTACATCAGAAAGCATTTTTACTCCTATTTAAAAATGTCTTTTTTTATTACGTAAAAAACAAAGAAAAATCTTTAATTAGTCTCAAAACTCTTTACTTTTTTGTTACGTTTTTTACCTATATTTTGTACATAATTAATATTTTTAAATTTTTATTTCTTTGCATCGTCTGTTGCGATAACTTGCATACTTTTAATTGTTGAAGTTGTGTACTTTTGTATTTACATGATGTGGACGAAAAAAGTTATTGATTTATTTGTTGATAATTATTGCTCCCACACACTTTATATTTTGTTTGTTTTTTTGTCTGATGTTTTGTCACTTTTATCATATATTACTACATTTTAAAAAATGTAGTTATGTATTTATTGGCCAAGTAAAATAAAGGTTATTTGACAGAAGGATGAGCATCTGTAGTCATTATAAATCTGTATGTTTATGTGGAGAAAAAAGAGCAAATACTTGGTCACATGTTGTTTACTTGCTAGTTTTATTTGATTTAGAGAACAATTTAATTTGGTAATGAATTTTAAATAAAGTTAACTATCTCTATGTTCCTCATATTCAATGGTATGTAAAGCTTGGACAAATTTTAAGCAAAATATTAGTAAAAGAACGATCATTTAAGACACACAGGATGTACTCAGGAACATAAGCCTTAAAATGCTCAATAGGATTATAGAAAATATTTTTGTTCAACTGAAAAAGAAATGAAACTGTCATCCATCTCTATTTCCACCCAACTTGCAAATATTTTGAAAAGATGTATCAAACTTTCAGATTAGATATGAATATTATTGATTTATTATTCTACTATAACCCATTGCCTTGCTATCTGACTTTATACGCAAGTTTTTCTTTTTATTCATTTAAACCATTTAACTTTAATTCTTATCTTTCTTCAATCAAATAGACATATAAATATATATAAATGATAACTAACAGTAATACTGAACAGAAACATTTAAATGATTCTTTTAATATAATTTTGAAAACAGCAGCACTTGTTCTTTGACCACTGGTCCGTGTTTTCTGTGGTTTTTTCGCCCTCTGGTGGCAACATGAAGGTTAGATCTCACAAAACAGTAATTGTCACAGTCCAACAGAATTATTACTTTTACAGAATGATAGAGGAAGACAAATAAACCAGTCACATGATTTTAGCCAATTTATTGAGGAGAAATTGATGAGGTACACTGTGTGGTTGCGCATGGGGATAGTGGGAGAGGAGTTTGGAATAACAACCACACTGAACAATGACAAAACATTCTTGTGGTTCAAACTTCGACTAAATGGGTACCTCAAAAATAAACAATACTCCACTTTACTCCAATGAACTGATTGAAACATGCCAATGAAACTCCTAAGGAGGGAAAAAAAAAAACACTTTTTTTTTGTCTTTCCGATACATGTATAACATACAGCATAAACTGTTTTTTTTTTTTTTTTTTACTTAGATATATGAAATAACCTATTTTAAAATATAGGCACTTATAACTGCTCAGTGGAATCTTTTCTTGATTTAAAGAGAAGCACCGTCCTTTTTCATCCAGACAGAAAAAAAAAAAAAAAAAGTGAAACCCGTCCAACAAATTCAGAGTGAAAACGACGCGTGTGATGTGAAGTTTGATGAGGTAATGCGAGATGGGCCCCTCGCTCTATCCATCCAAATTAACCTGAGGTACACAAACATTACAAAGAAGCAGCAAGAATATGATAGAATATAAAGATACAAATGAAACAATAAAAGAATTAAAAACGTGCTAATCAAAAAGATCAACAAACACAAGTACTTCCAGTCCCGCACCAAACTGTGTTACGTTCCCTCCAGTACACATACAACAGAAAAGCAAGGAAGACTTGTTAACATATACAAAATGTCATAATATAGCAGCACACAAGTGAATCACAATAAGGCATCTTTGTGTAAGACTGGAAAAGAAAAGCTTCATAGCAGCAAGAGAATGATGTGTATAATCTAGTTTTCTCACTTTGGAATTATCTCTTTCAAATTATACACAAAACCTTTAAAAGCATAAACATTTTTTCTGTTTAAAGCACTTTTTTTTGGAAAAAACATTTGGCTTTTTGCACAACAGAACATGCATGAATACAATTTAGAAACTACATTTTTCTTTTTTGTTCTAAAATGTAATGAGGATTTCTAGCATTTCTGCTCATGGAGAAATTGGTTATATACAGTCAAACTTTCCCACCATGTAAACCTCTACATACCCATGTCTAGAATGGAGAAAACTCACAAAACAACAGTTTTAAAACTTCAGTTCAGAGAGCAGTTTACATAAAAAGAAGCAAAACATTAACAAGAATATTTAGGACACAGTATATGTGTAACTCTTTGAAAGAACTATAAGAAGGTTTTGGCTATGAATTAACAAAAAATTCAAGTAAGTAAATAATCACACTGAATCAAAACAAAAAAATCTAAGTCTACAAGTGACTTGGCTTTCCTTGGTTTATATACTATTTTACTATAACACCGATTATCCTACGTCTACTCACCTGTCGGGGCGTAGCTTTCAAGACAATGTGCATTACCCCGTGGGAATCCAGCCCAGAAAGAAAATCAAATAACTTAAAGAAAAAAAAAAAGAAAAAAAAAAAAAAGATGACCCTAACAACCCACTGAACTCTCCTCTACCACCATCCCCTTACCATTTTTAAGGAGTGTGTTTTTAAAAGTGCATCAATATTGTTCAAAGTCGCCCACTCTCAAAAAAAGTTAATTGTAAAATAGATAAGAGGAGAAACTGCAGCACGACCTAAACTGATTCCCCCCGGACATCACCAGGGATTCTTCCTCCTCCTGTTTGTCACTCAAGTATCGTGCAACTGCAGAAACATTGTATAGCTTAAGTTAACGTCCTTGCCGATTTGCTATCATTCATCACTCCAGACTTCCACATGCGTCTCTTTTCCCAAAAAACCTCACAAGAAACCCTTCAATCTGCAATCGTTTTTCCTCTCAAACCTGGTAAATAACTTGCCGAATCTCCTTTTTCTCTAATAACATGACCTCAGTACTACCTAGCTGAGGCTAAAATCCCCTGCAAACCATTTACTAAAAACTCTTTACTCTCTAAACATGGAGGAGCTAGACCAAGAACAGAACAATAATAATAATGTAGCCAGGCTGAAATATAATACAAGTACATATCATTCTATTAACATCTGGTCTGTGCAAGGCCTTAATAACTGACCTCTGTGTTCCATCTTTGACAGTAGCCACTGCTCCACACCTCAAAGCCCCTCATGTCTTTCCTCTGTGAGCAGGCCCAGCCCACTCCTGGCCAGCACTTTTCAGCATAAATAGTAAGCAGTGCTACAGGTGCACAGTATGATAGATGGAAAGACAAACAGCCAGCTACAGTAGTGCCCCTCTGGCTGGATATCAGCCCGGTTTAAATGCCATGTACTGTATTATCAGCATTTTAATCACTACTGTAGGAATGTTCCTGCACCAATGTGTATGAATCACAAGAGAGGAAACCCCAAAGAAACTGAATTAATAACTTTGCGCTAAAGATGATAAGAGTAACATAACTAAATGCTAGCTAAATATACATTATTTATCATATCTATTTTGCTAGGTTGTATCAAAAGAAATATGTATATTTCATATAATTATTCTGGGTTTTTTTTTTTTTTTCAAGTATGAAAATATATTCAGGTTTTCCATTCTGGGAAACCTAAGGCACTATCAAGTTTTCAAGAATTTAACGTTTTTAAATAGCTTGTTTGATTATATGTGGCCCGTACAAAAGGTGAAAGTACACCCAACCGGGTATGAATGGGGCGAAAAAGGAGAAAAACTAGAAATTTCTTATTTACTAAAAGTTCATAGATTGTCACACCACCGCTCATGTGGCGTCTTGACGTGGATACTGGCAGCTCACACCGACTCACTCCCGTTAGTTCATTGGTGGACAGGCATGAGTGGTGGGTGTGAGTCAGGTGGTGGCGGGAGTTCATAAGTTGACGTCCCGTACATCTGTGGGGGTGCTGGACTGGTCCTGCTGCTCCCTCGCCTTGATGCCCGCTCTGACCCCGGTCTCCTGCCGGTACTGCTGGCCCTGCTGCAGGCTGGTGGCCAGCACGCTCTCGATTTGCTCCTGGCACGCCCTCAAACAATCCTGGAACAAAAAGGGTCAGACATCGTTACACATGCACACGCTTCAGCGACACCTTTGCCTGTGTCTAAATGCATTTAAGACAGGGTAACCTTGTACACACTGACCAAACAAGCCTTACTTTGCTTTCTATGCATTCATTTTTGTCTTTGCTTAGCACCTTTTAAATTGTCAGCACAAACCTCGGCTATAAGTCTGACTTTTTGTTTTAAGTATAATAAAGCTGCCAGGGACGAAAACTCCAAGAAAACTTAAACAGGCGTCTTTAATGGTGACATAATCACTCAAAATATTATTATAGAAGTTTGAGGTTGTAAAAGATATTCTTTCACTATATATATATATATATATATATATATATATATATATATATATATATATATAATATAATATAATATATTAAACTATAATACAGTTTTTGTGCCTTTTTCATTGAAAGTCTGTATATGCCAGACTGAAAATATTCATAATTAAATGTTTTAAAAATGTCTTTAAAACTTTTTGTAATGAAAATGATAAATGAGATATTGTGTGAAAGCCCCACATCAGCAGTTTTAACTAGTTTCCGCAGCTCGTCTCTACATCACACACAAATAAAGTTACGTTACTATAAACTAAACATGCTCATTGTATCCACAGATGAATGGACGGACACCAGAGGGTTTAATCTGTACACCTGTATGCAAACACTAAGCTTGCACTAGCTGTGGTCACATGCATGGCATACCAGCAGGGAATTATGTGTCTTGAGGTAGGTGGTCCTGTCTGCATCATGACCAGAACAATGGGTACCAGCACACTCCAATACCAATAATACAGTGCAGCGAGGTACATGGTGGGCACAGGAACCCTCTCTGACACGAGACCGGTGCATGTCTGAGTTATGAATACAGGGGGAATGTGTAGGGGAAAGGCTCCTAAAAGAGCTCTGTGGTCTATCAGGGAACAGATAAGCAGATCTGCAACCCTGGACTCCCTTCCTCCACCCACCATTGGGTTTACAGCACGGTCAGTCCCATGTGGAGGTCTAGAGGAAATGGCTTTGACCTACTGCACCTTGACCTTCTGAGTTTGGGTGTAAAACAGAATATAGGACAGTGGGACCGGATGTTTTTGGACAACTTCTCTAGTGAAAGGGGATCCTTTCCCTCTCTCTCTCTGTCTCTCTTTCCCCCTCTCTCTCTCCCCGTCTCAGTCCTTCTGCAGGTCTGTGTGGAAAATGTGGGAGGTCTGCCTCACTGAGCCGGCTGCAGGACTCTTAAAAGAATGAACCGAGGCTCGCAAAGAGGCCAACATTCCTTTGAAATGTACGGATAATTGGAACCCGATGGGCTGCAGTCGGAGCGCCTGTTGTGACGGCTGGGTTGCGGGGCCCTCGTCGCCAAGGCAACGTAACCACAAGCTACAGAGGCAACCGTGTTGTTCCTGTGGCCCATTGGCTGTGGCCTTTTTGGATTTCTAGGCGTCTAAACTGGTGTTACAGTGACTCACTGTGACAATGAAAGCATACACTGGGTTAAATATGGTATAAGTAGTATTTTTTTAAGTTAGTGATTGCTGTGTGGCACAAAAAAACATTTAGATGTTTAATTCATATCAAGACGCACATAATTCTTTGTTTCTGCCTGCTGTGACTTTTCTTATTAATATCTTATATACTTTGAGTTATTAATATTTAAATCTGATTTAAAATTTCAGCCAGAGTATACAGTACAAACTCCAATAAAGTTTCAAAATGCTCATTACTGCCTACTGATTAACTTTGCATAATCTTGGTATGATGACATTTATAGTTATGCATATAGTTACATAATGTTACATTAAAGTCTATTGAGGCCCATTGACTCCCACTATATTTATAACATAGCACCTGCAAATGCTCAAACTTGCACACAGATCAAATGTACATAAGCTCATTACGATGGCGTTTGAAGTTTACGAATTGTTATGAAGTTAGTAATGCATTAAAGTCTATGGTTGCCCATTCACTTCCAGTATTTATAACTTGGCACCTGTAGATAGTACAAACTCCACCTAAATTTCAAAATGCTTACGAAAGCTTGTTATGCTCATTATAGAATACACAGTTTATAAATTATATAATGTATTAAAGTCTATAGAGGCCCAGTGAATTTATAACACAGCACCCGATACAGTATAAACTCCATTCAATTTTTAAAATGCTGTGTTGCATATTGATCAAATGTACATAAGGTCATTGTGATGACTTTAACAGTTTATTTAGTTTATTAAAAGTTATATGCAGTAATGCATTCCAACCTAATGGTGAAATATTTTAAATATTCTCCTTCTTTCACTTCCACTGCCTCTATACACGAGTGAGTATTCATATGCTTATAAAGTCATCCAAAAATGTCCTAAAGTGTTGGTCTGCAGGTATGCGGACAGCTTGGACAACTTTCTCTACTTTCATTGGCCTTTTCTCTGGAAAAGACGCTCCTCGACTTCATTACAAACATATTCCTCCACCAGGAGGGGCACACAGCTAAAGTGGGAACCATGCAAAGAAATTGCATGTGTCCTACCACAAGAATGTGGGCTCTGAGTTTTAAGAAGACATTCCCTCTGCCGCTGCTCTTTATAGCAGCAGTCTGGCTCCACAGCCAAGAGCCAAAAGCTTGCTCTCCCTCTCTCTCCATGAAAAGTAAATAGCTTCAATCTGCCACTACTGAAGTCATCACTGTTGTTTACTAAAGGGCCTTTTATGCTGCTGTCGTGAGATGTTGCAATGATTATTATTAACAATGCATTGTTGTGTAGCACTAAAACTATTGAGTAATTACTTCTGGCAGGTCTAAATTTCCTTCGCAGTTGTACTCACCACCTCTGTGTTGGTGATCTTGGCCAGCAGGTCTGTCAGGTTGTCTCGACTCAGCCTCTGGTCAGTGTGGTCCAGCTGCAGGCCGCAGACAGCAGCTCCCATGCTGCCAGTGGCGATCATGGAAGGAGGGTTCATGGCGAGGCGGTCATCTGGCGAGGAAAGAGGAAAGAATATTAAATGTGTAATTAGTCAAGCAGCAGCTTTAGGCCATAGTGCCGGATGGAAATCACATTTGAAGCTGTGACACGAAGAGCTGTAACAGTTAAATCAGCCCAGAGGAAGTATGAGAGATGCATGAGAGGTGCAAACATCTGAATCATCCTCAATATGCACGCTCCACAGCTGAATCTGACTTTCCCACAGTCTGAATTTCAACAGACGTAGCTGCATGGTGTAACCTGTGTGGTTTCCTTCATAGAAAACTTCAGCACTGATTAGAAAAGCAGAGTAGGGATCCTCCTACTCGCTGCGCAATGAGTTCCAGGAGCGACTCCCTCCGGTACATATCCAAGTCTAAAGGCTTAAGCAACAACAGGCCTGGATGGAGGAGGCGGAAAAGGAGGCAGCCAAGGAGAGTACACCTCCGCAAGTACTGAGCGGAAGCTGCTTTTGAACAGCTCATGATGTGGCTGCGATTGAAACCTTCTTCAATCAACAGTTATTTTCATTTTAAGGGAAACCCTGCGGCCGTAATCACAATGTTATCTGACCACTAGGAGTCTTCCTAAATGGCGCTAAAAAGAAGACAGTTGCCTCTTAAAACATTTTCATTAAGCTGCTAAGGGAACCAAGGTAATAGAAGGGGCGGGGTTGCCCCCATGTTTCAGGAATGAATTTACTGACTATACCTACCGTGGCTAAATAGATTGCTATCATTGCTTTGGACACAAATTGTCCAAGAACTTCCATAACTTTCCGAAGCCAATAATCTGACATTCACACCGTCTCACACTGCGATTATTTAAACAATAACGCAACACGTTGTACGAGCCAGTTCTGTTCAAGCATTTCCATTTGTTGGTAAGCTTACTAACTTGCACACCATTGAAACATGCTTTTAATAAAGTTAATTTAGGATGTTCTCTAAATACAGCCCCTAGAGGTTTTTCCACTATTACAACACACAGGCTTGTTCCGGTCTCAGCACATGGACATGATGACCAAAGCTAATCTTAAAAGGCAAAGGCTTTGCAAACCCAACTGTCAAGCGCTGTACAAGACCAACCCAGCATGTAGTCCTAGCCCAGTGCAAACCAGTCATGGTGGCCTGATATCTTTGATTAAACCCTGGAGAGCAGCTTGCTTCACTACGCCCATCTTCTCCTCTCTCCAGCTGTCCATAGGAGGAGCTCCTCCATCATAAGAATAACATCTCAACTCCATATAAAACTCCAAACATTTACATTACTGCATAACCACAGCAGGCCTCTTTTTTTTTTCCACTGCGGCTGCTTTGTGCTTGGATATAACCAGCTGCTTATGAATAGCAGAGGCTACCACTGAAACACACCCAAATATAAAAAAAAAAAAAAGTGTGACACTAAAACTATTCTAAATGGGGCATGAAACTCATTGAGGGAGTCTATGGTTCCAATAACTAGCTCTAGTAAACAAGTGCTTATTGGCCAGATCTGACCACACTGGCATTTCATTGCACTAAAGTGACCTCCTTTGTATTATTTCCATCATTGAATTAGTGGAAAGAAGGTAGCAGATGCAATGCAGCCTTGTGACAGTGGAGAGCTGTGTATTAATGTGTATTAGGTGATCCTGCAGTCGTGTTTCTGTCCAGGATATGAAAATATTAGAGGGATTCCTAGTATAGGCAAAGGAATGCCGTGAAAATTCACCTAGGGAGAGGCCTAAGGGGACATCTGAGTTTGTGCTTCTCCAGAGCTTCCAGTTTATTTTGGACATGAAGCCGGGATGGGAGGAGGAAGGAAGATCACTGGATCACTGCCCTGACTTTTTAAACCTGGAAGCTTCCCTGTCAACAAATAATACAGGGACGAGTAAAGCAGGAGTTCAGCTGCACCTAAGTCATACTGCACAGTGTGTGTATGCTGGAGTACAAGATTCAGTATGATACAATCGCCATCATTACCCATGTACGAGGCTTATCTAAACACGGCACTGATATGATTTTTTTCCCCCCAGGAACTTAAAAGAGAAATGTGGAAATTACCACTTTAAACAGCTGTGAAGAAAAAAGGCTGTGGAGAGACTAAAAAAGCGCATAAGGCAGCCAGAAGAGTACGCGGAGAGAAGAAAGAGGTCACAGATGACTCACGATGTGAGAATGTTTGTGTGTGTGGGAATATTCTGGTGGATGCGGGGATAACAAGGCAGCAAAGTGAGCGTGCGAGTGAGCAAATGAGAAAGAGAAGGCACATGAAATGATACGCAGCTGTGTTACCTGTGGCACAGAGGGCAATGAATGTCTGCGTGTGTTTGCGGACCATCGCCAGCTTGTCTTTGGGAAGGGGCAACCTGCGTATGATGTGCTCTATAAAATCATTGGGGATGACCGAGGCCATGTTCCACTTCAACTTCCCCAGCACGACCAGCTCCCAGTCCTAGAAGACACAGAAAAGGTTGATAAAAAGGGTGTCAGTCAGTTCAAGTTCAGTTTCTTGGCAAAATCTACTTAGTCAGAGGGTTAAATGGCATGTGGCCATGCCTCCATTGACCGTGAAAAAGATCACAGTCCGTCCCTATTCCCAGAGGAAATGGCTCTGTAAGAAGAGTAACATTTCTTCACTTTATCTCTCCTCGCTGTATCTTATTATCTGCATGCCTTTCCCATTCCTCGCATCCTTTGTATTCATATCGCCAGCATGTGACAAGCTTCGCCCTGCTTAGAGGCCCTGCCAATGAGACAGCTAGCCCCTTCCTTCCTGTCACAAGCCTCAAACAGCTACAATGAGTTTGCGGTGCACAGGCAGCAGCACAGAGCTTGCACCAGCAAGGGAGGTGTACGCATTTCATGATTTCATTTCCTGTGTGTTGAGTCAATCTTAACAATTCTCTAATTTTAATGTTTTCCTGACTGGCATTTAGTGTTTTGAGCAAGGAGGAGGGTGCAACTTTAAGTATAGACAAAATGAAGAAATCAATGTTTAAAAGCTGGAAATGCACACATGAAAATGTGTACTGATGCTTGCATCACTGATATGCTCACATTTGGAAATGTGTGAAGACCTCCGACTAGTCAAAATCACATAGGCCTGAAGAAATGAAAGCACAAATGTTTGTTAGGAAAGCGCAGAGACAGAATGAGCTGTCATTGTCATTATCAGTTTGAGGCATTCCCTGACAATTCTCATCTTGGTCCCCCATCAAGTCATCTGTTGTCACTTCAAAGTATGATAGTACCAAGACCATGATGAGGCCACTTACAGGCCATTCTGAAAGTATGTCTAAGGCATCATTTCATTAGGATTTCAGAATCATTCTGTCACCCATGAGAAACCTCTTGAAGATGACAGCACCTTTACTGAGTTAAGTTTTATATTTGTATTTCCTTTAATTTGACACCTATTTGTAGCAGCAAATAAGAGAAAGACTATGCTTCTAAAAAAAGACTAATTGAAGTGCACTAGGGCTAAAAGGAGCAATAAGTATAATTTTAGTTTGCTTCAGGTTTCTAAAGTTATGATTACATCTATAAACAGTGAAGCTGTACAGTTATCAAGGGCAAGCAAAAGCAACTAAACTGAGAGCCTGTGTTAATGAGACATTTTTTACACTGATGAATAAATGCTGATGAATTCAACTTCTACAGAGAAGTGTCATCTAAAAAGCAAACGTAGTAAACACCGAAACCCCAACAGGGACAGCCCCCCCGCCCGTCACCAAACGCTCATCTGTCAAGTGAAATGTCAGCCTTCGTTCAACTTTACATGGGTTTCCTGTACATAACCTGCCACACACATGCTTGCATTTAAGGTTTTTTTAGCCAGTGTGGAGAGTTTTGACTGTGAGATGATCAGGGCGGAGGTTTGCTGTCAGTGTGCTCACTTCCTGGACAGCTGCCCCGACACAACCTCCCCTCCACCCTCTTAAAGCTCGCTCTCTTCCAGCTGAAGCACCGGCAGCAGCAGAGTGTTCATTACAAGGAAGAGCTGCAACATCTTTCACTGGCTCTCGCTGCCTTCTCTGTGCATCCTGTCAGGATATCCAGGAATCTGGAGTCTTACGACAATATGGAGCATCAAATGAGAATGTCATTTCCCTCAACAGCTGCAGGCGACACAGGAGGATGTATAGAGAGCATGTGGAGCTGTTTGGTTGAAATAAGAAGCAGGTCTAACCTCAAAATGGACATTTTTTTGTATTCAATTAATCGTTTAAGTCGTTTTTAAGCATTACCTCGTTACAGATTCTCAACTGGGAGGATTTGCTGCTCTCTTTGGCTGCAACTAATGACTATGACTGACAGTCCAAACCAAAGATCAGATAAGAAGAAGAAAAGCTGCAAATTCTCACATTAAAGAGTCGGAAATCAGAGAATTTTTGCTTGAAAAATGTCTGAAACTTTACAGTTTTTCTGTCGAACCAGCTCTACTTTTCTTCGTCTTAGCTCTGTGACAGTAAACTGAATATCTATAGGTCCACTGCAACTGAGCAACCTTAATCTGCTGAAGAGGACCGTGCGACATGGTAGAAAGCTCCAGAACAAATTTGTATGTGGAGCTTGCATGGAGGTTGTTTTGTCAACTCAACATCTTTGGTTTTTGGACTGTTGGCCGGACAAAACAAGTGATTTGAAGACATCGACTTCAAATCACTTGAGCATCTTTCACAATTTTCTGACATTTTATGGAAAAAGATATTAATTTGACAAAAGTACTGATACATTAAATAATAGTTAGTTGCAGCTCTTGTATGGTGACTACTTTGCTCTCAAAACCAACAGCTCAAAGTTTGTGATTTCTTCCACACTGGTTATAAAGCTTGTTTAATACGCTGCATGTTAATAAGAAAGAACTAAAAGTATTCTTGTTAATCCCATAAAGAGCAGCTCCTGTTTAATACTCATCTATATGTGGGGTGGTAAGATTAAAGAGCATTTTGGCTGTGTTCTTTGGTATAAACCCTTCTGTATGTAATTGAAATAAAGAGCAACTCCATGTACAGCAAGATATCCAAATTCTATACTGCATAACTGGCACTAGGTGGCATCACACGCCTCTTCAGTCCACATGGATCCAAAGAAAGGATGTGGCTGTATTGTGCACAGCTCCACTTATAAGGAAAATGGGATACTTCCTGTGAAGCCAATATAGCTATTAGCATTACAAAATCATCCCAAAATATGACACTGCATTTTCATGCTCTCATGAATAAATGGGGCTTTGGAAATTCGAGTCCTTACCAGCAGTTCCCGCGTTGTGATGGAGTTGTCTGTGTACATGCAAAGTTTTTCTGCTGATAGCGGCCTGCAGTCCTTTAACTTGGAGGCCAGGAAAATGCACACAGCTCCCAGAAGCTGCAAATAACTCTTTCTTGTGGGCATCACTGCTAAAAATCTGTCCAAATAATTAATGGCTAAAGGGAAGACGTCTTCATTACTCTTCTCCTCTTCACACACCTAAAATGGGACAGAAATGTGACAGAAAAACACATAAGCCTATTAGGTTATATGTAAAATAAATAAAATATAGACTAGACTACTGTATATAGGCTTTAAAGCAGAAGAGCAGTTCAAGGTGGGTGTAGTAGTTTTGCTGTGGACTGATTTTTTCCATGCTGGTGTTTTTCTTTGAGTTAAAAAGGTTAAATCAGTAATTTTGTCCTTACTCAGCCAAAGGCTGCAAAGTCAGGGAAGGCAGAAACAAATTAGTTCAATAGGAAGTCGTCCAGCAAAACGTCGCCATTCAACTCCTCTTCCTTGTTGGGGCTTGCCGTCTTTAAAAAATAGTTTTAAATTAAAATGTATCCCCTGGGTGCTTTAAAACGTGTGCACAATGTTTAGAAGTTGTGTTGAAACAGTTTCCGACGGTTACAAAAGAGAATATTTTGCAAACAACAAACGTTTTTTTATCTTCAAAAATGAAAGTGGTTCTGCACACACGTTTCCCGTTCAAAGGCACGGAGCATGAGTCACTTTAGAAAATTAATAACAATTATTATGCAGGAGAAATGTGCGGTTTTCGATGATGTAAATTAAGATTAACTTCCCCCCCGACGCCTGGGCAGGCTGGTTGTGAAAAAGCACGAACTTTGTCGCTGTTAAGCATGTAAATATCCAGCCAGGTTCACTCTTTGAAGCTCAATTTCTCTTCGTGGTGGAATTTCCGACTCTCCCACGCCTTTTGGTGAGTCACTCTCATTCAATTGTCAAATGGGTCAACATGCATGACAACTCTCTATGAACGAAAAAGAACCCAGCCCGGGAACCCAAAAGAGGGTAAACGTGCAAATAAAAAAGAAAACACACACACACAACACTGTCCCGGGGCTAGCAGTCAGGTTAGCTGCATCAATGCAAAAAAAAAAAAAAAAAAATGCCCACAAACCTCGTGCATCCAACCTGCAACCATTCGTCTCATGTAAGGCTGAATATCCTTCTGGACCCGCTGGAAATACGAACACTGAGGTAAAAACCTGTCCTCAATAGTTAATAGACTTTGCAGCACTCTGTCATCATAGAGGATGTTTGGGTCAGGCTGGGCTCTCACGGCTATGTCCGACTCCAGGCAATAAAGCTCCATGACTCGGCCCCCTTCTCCCCCTCCTCTCCTGTTTTTTTTTTTTTTTTTTTTTAAATATATATATATATATTTATATATATATATATATATTTCTGGGGATTAAATAATAGACATAAAAAAAAATAAATATTGTCACAATATTGTCGACGGCGGACAGGAGGAGGAGAAGTGCCCGGGATGAAGCATGAGGCTGAGACTGCTGGGTCTGCTCCAGTGCTGCTGCCTGCTTCTTCCTCTACGCTCCTTTACTCGGCGGCGTCGAAGCGGACGCGGCCGGGAGCACAACATCCGGGGAGGGATTTCAAAATAAAAGCCGCGGCGGCCCGAGCCCCGCTCTGCGGCGGCGGACTGCGCTTCTGGGAACTGCGCGCCCGGCTTCCGGCCTCGTTGTTTCAAGGCTTTTGTCTGGCAGTAGACGTAGGGTTTGGACTACAACCCACTTTGATGGTGCCCTGAGATGCGTGTGCATGAAATGTAGGGGTTGTGGCAGAAGTGTGGGTATCAGAATCAGGTTTATTTACAAGTAGGATCTCAAACAGGAAGATTTTTGCCTTGGTATTTTGGGTGCATAACAATTAACATAGTAAGAGAAAGGGAAAGGGAAAACAAGTGCTGCAAAAATCAAGAATCATAAATAGAAAATACACAAAATGTGGATTGTGCTGGTGAAGTTCAATTAAAAAATAAGACACTGACAACTAGAATTAGATCAAACAAATGAAAAACAAAAAGCAGAATTATCAAAAAGTTAGCATAACATAGAAAATAATGGGAGGGAAACAAATAAATGAAAACTGCATTACAGGATAAGTATGGGTATATGAATAGGTAAAACGGTGCTGACAGAAATATCATGCAAATGCTAGAAAAGACACAAGTAGAAACAATGCTAACAATAGTTGTAGTAATAGTTCACATACATGAAATACAAATAAACATCTACAGTTGGCTAATAATGCAGTTGTCCTGCCATGAGGTCGCCTTAGAGGAAACTGCTCAAGCCCACAAATCCCACAATTTGCAAATAAAAGGGGTAACATTATATTTTTAGAGACCTCATGTGCCAGATCTCTACCTGTTATCAGACGTTTCGCACAGTAGATGTAAACGTTTTTATAAAGTGGTTGTAGGTTAAATCACCATATAAGTTGTGTAATACAAATGGCAAAACCTATGTTTAGGTTATTGAAAAAAAAAAAGGTTAATATTAACTTGGTTGACAGCAGCGTAAGAGTGAATATCAACAAGCACACTGCTGTATTGAAAATTGGAAAAATGCCATATAACTAGTGTACAAATCATAGACTGTTTACATTATTATATGCAGTTTATGGTACAAATCAGCTCTTTGCACTGTCTGCCATCAGGCCTGTAAATCTCCAACCCAGATGACTCGACATATGTGAGGACCAAGAAATGAATCCAGGACAGAACCTCTTATTTATAGTCTCCTTCAAGAAGATAACTGTGGCTAACAGTGCAGTGAGACTAAAATGTCAGAAATGTTTAGTAGCGTCCATGTAGACATTAGTGCATAAAGAGTTCTCAATCATTTCATTCTCTGCTGCTTGTTTACAGGCTACAATCTGCATTAAAGTTATCTTCTACTCAGTTTTAATAGGGTTATGTTTCTAATGTCGTATTCAACTAACATTTCCCCACATAACACTGATTTTCTTTATGTGCATGTGTTCTGTTCTACATTCAACCTTTTTTCTCAATGCATTATTGTCATTTTGAACCCATAATTCAGTGGTGAATCGGTGACATTAATCATTTCTTATCATCATGATTTGTGACATTTTGAGCCACTCATGACTGTAGAGATGATCCAGACTGGAATATCAGAACAACCACTGGATGGATTACCATGAAATTTTGTTCCCCAGAGAATGAATCTTTGTGACTTTGGTGATTCTCTGATTTTTGCCCTAGCGCCACCATGAGGTTGATGTTATGGGTTTGAGTTAAATGTTCCAACAAAGATGGTGAACATGGTAGCATGCTGACATTAGCATTTAGCTGAGAGCACAGCCAGCATGCCTGTAAACTCTTGGTCTCATCATGATGTGTATCTTAGTACACAGCGGCAGCTTGTTTGAAGATTCTTTTCTTTGTCGTAAGTGTGACCACAGGTTCCCTATCTAATAATGTGTGACTGCTTAAAGTCAGCACACAGCCTCTCTGAAAGCATTAGTGCTTTTAATCAGGTCACAGTCCTGCCACATGAGCTGGGATCCATGGGACTCAGTGTGATGTTGCAGACATCCTTATGGCGAAGGGTGTGGACGGCACGTTGATTCCTTTCCAGGGAAAAGTTTTCCGTGAAGGAAGTCCTTTAGCACTTTGGCACACCAAAGGATGAAAGTATGGGGATGGACATGTAAATCTGCAGAGAGTACTTGTGGTGTCTCCAGGATGTCTAAAAGTATTTGTTATTTTGTCCTTCTAAGACTAGATCTAATCTGAAAACAGTAGGATTATAATAGAAGAGGAAGTCAGGACTTTGTCAACTCCCTATCACGTTTGATTTCTGAAGGCCATTTCAGTCCTGTGTGTTTTCTCTGTGCAGCTGTAAGTGCTAAAGTTTTTATTCAAGGCATCAAAACATGCACAAAAAAAAAAACCTTTCACGCGTCTAAATGTGCTGCTTCCGATCATGTGTAAGCCTATTTCCAGTTTGGGCAAGCTTTCAGTCGAGCTGAATGACAGCAGCTGAACTGAACCACTTCTCACTGGAATGACTTCACAAACTTCCCCTTTTCACAGTCACCACCAGAGAGCTGAATGAGATATGGAGTTTCATTGAGAGGAAAAAAAAAAGAGCACTGTGGAGCTATTATGAGAGCATACTGTGAAGTGAGAGTGGGAACTGTCTCTGAGGGAATGTCAAGGTTAGCAAGATTAGTTCGACTTCAAAGGAGAGGGTGTGTGTTCGAGAGGATTCATCTTAGAATTGAGATTTCATGTTGGAGGTTATCCCTTTGTCTGTTCATGGAGAGGCTGACAAATCCCTGGGTCAGTGTTTTAGTCCAAAGGGGGTCTCTCCGCAAGAGGCCAAAGAAGCCTACCATACCAGACAGTCAAAGCCTGACACTTGAGGGAAACAGAGGTGTTAGACAGATAAAGCAGTCTTACCCTGTTGCTGCTGTTAGTGCATGTGTCCTATGATAACACATGTCAGCCACTATCACACACTCCGGGCTGCACAGAGGTAACAGAGAGCGCCCAAAGCCCTGGGAAAACGTGGAGGAGCGTGAAATCACCTTGATCCAAAGATTCCTGCTGCATACCAGTCCACTGAACCCACCAGAGCACAGGGGCCCGGAGATGGGCAGGCTGCCACAGATCAAGAGAAAGAGACAAAGACAGAGAAAGAGAAGAGAGGTGAAGGGTAATAGTCAAGATCTTTAATCCCAGAGATTGGTTTGGAGCTTAACATCATTTTATGTATTTCCTGTGCAAGATCAAGTAAGTCGCTCCATGAGGGAGGCCTCTCTCGGATATAAACACAGGATTTACTTTTACATGCCAGATTCAGGGCCAAGCTTGATTACAGGTTGTCCATGTGCTCTGAGTCAACTGGCTGTTTGGGTTTACTGACAGAGGAGAAGAGGATGCTATGGCTGGAATGCTGTGGTGTGAACAGTGGTGACCACTCCTCCCAGTGCTGAGTGATAGCTGGTGTAGCTCAGCCAGCAGAGTAGATAAAGTGGCTTCTGTCTGTCACATGGTTGCATACTATATGCTTTCACATCAACTGATTACACCCCGCTGGAAGTGGACTAAACACCCGTTCCCAAACATTAAAAGTAGGCGACATAAATGTTCATGGGTTGCATGTTCTTGCTCTTTCACATGCTATTCTGGTCAGGCTATCAGCAGCGTGGAGCGCGCCTCTATCGCGAGTGTCACACATCAAAGTCGTCCTGTCACTGCCACTCACTGCAGAGTGGCTGAGGGGAAAAGTGGCAAAGAAGGTGCTTTCCAGCAAAATCACGTGCAGGATCTGCGAAATAACTGTTTGGAGGAGCGTTTTAAATCCCACTTCCTTAATGCTTGAGTAACTTCCACCATCAATCCTTAAGATGTGATTGGAGGCCCTGTGGTGCAACCAGTTAATTTGCACTCAACTACGCACCGAGATTAGAAAACGAATGGAGCGTCGTCAAATCAGCACAGGAAAAAGAGGGTGTTTTCCACACTATGTCTTAGGAATGTTTTGGCTAAACTGAAAGCCATTATTCAAACTCAAAATGCCAAAATTTGAGGAGACAATGACGGGACAGATAGCAACATCCGGGCCTGGTCTTTAGTCGTCTGGGTCATGAACACAAGAGGGTTTCTTTTCTACAGTTTGGGCCTCGGTCACTGCAGAATCTCCCCCCTCCTCCATTAAATCTGTATACAAGTCTGACGTCCGGCAGCTTGCATCCCTCACTCCTACCAGAGCCTCCGAGAACATTGCCCTATTCTCCACCATGCACTCAGGAGTATTAGCAGACAGAGGAGGGGAGAGGAAGAGGGTACACTTTAAACAAAAGGGGTTCTATAAGGTGCCAGAACAAGGCATTTAGGCAAGGGGTTATGTGTCAGACTTTTTCCAGTGTTTGTACTAAACTAAGCTAAGATAACCCATTGCAGGCTATAGCTTCATATTTAATGGATGAATACAGGAGTGGCATCAATTTTGTCATTTATTTCCCAAAAGGTCAAACTTTTGCTTTGAGAATGTAAAAAATGTCCTACATTTGCCATTTTAGGGGATTTTTCATATCCTTATGTCAAATATCCCTATCCAAAAACCTTGAGGAACACTCATTATTTCTTTAAATGTGGGGGCTGGGTAGAGACACTTGGCACAAAGGGAAGCCTGGATTAAGTCATAAGAGGGAAGCGACATAGGTTGGATTTTAATTGGGTGAGATCACATCCTCTCCATTTCACAGTGAGCAAACTTCATGTCTAGAAGGAATCACTTAGATATCGGGATAAGATGAGTTTTGCGTCTGTTCACACGGTAAAAAAAAAAAACACGCATGCATGTAATGTCCATGTTCACGGTATGAGAGCTCGGCATGCGTCTGCAAAGGAGAGTTATGTTCTTCATGTGAGCACACAGCTAGATTTCTGACTGTTATATAACTCTGCTGTGGGGGCCCCCTTGCTCTTTTCCAGCAGTGGACTCTGAAGTTCCCCCAGCTTTTCTGCTCATTTGCCTTACAACACGCAGATGTCTCAGGGCGGTCCAGAGGACCGGGGGGGTGGTGGTGGGGGTGCTGGGCCGGGGCCAAGAGGCAGCGGCTGCCTGTCACAAGTGAACAAGTGTGTGTGGTCAGAGATTAGGGGAGGAAGGACACAAACAAAAATTCCGGCGGAGGAGCTCCTGTGGCAGCTGCGGTTTTCTGAGTGCGAAGGATGCTGGACAACTGGAGCGAGCCGATTGGTCGGCGAGGACGAGCGGGTGTGTCCTGGCACCGGCCTGCTTCCTCTGTGTGATCTTAAATGAGAAGAGTGACAATTCATCAGGGACAGGATGTCCAATAGAAAGACAGATCCCAGGGGTAGATAGAGGGCCTTGCAGCTGGCCACTCAATGACCTTGGATCAAACAAAAGTTAGTCTTTCTCTTTATGTCGTTCTCTCAAACACTCTCTGTATCCATAGAAAAATGAGGCATTAATCAGCAGCAGAAGACTGAGCAGTTTCCAGTAAGTCATTTTGTGTGAGTTTATTTTAAGCCAACGGGCCTCACTGTTCCACAAATAACATTGCTTTCTTCGTTCATTCACTTCCCTTCGACTCTGCAACATTTCCACTCCTGCACACTTACATTTCCCTCCTGAGAGGGAGGAGGAAATGGGGGGCCTCACAATGTGAACGAAAGCTCTTTGAAAGTAGCTCTAGTGAGGCGATATGCTCCTTATAAATGGTGAGCAGGGAGGGATTCAGGGGCGGACTGCTGGGGCTCGGACTGTCTGGGAGCTGCCTGGTGTTTTCCTGTGTGTGATGCATGCAAACCCTGGGCCCCCTCGACTTCGGCAGCGGCATAAAGAGGCCTCTGTAAGGCTGAGTCAGCTCAAGTCTTAATTCACCTCATTGGTCTCATTGCTTGATTAAATTCAGCAGGGAGACTCAGAAGGCCCCTATTTCCCCCAAATCGTCTCATGCATTGAAACAGAAGGATGGAAATCAATCTGTTATCAGTATGAGAGTTGGAGCCTGGCACGACAATGGTCCTCATGTATTGCAGATAGAGAAACTGTAGCCAGACCAAACACACTGATAAGTATTGTCAGTTTAATAGATCTAAGTGGGAGTGGGAAATATTGTTTCTGTGAGGTAACTGTTGTAATGACTTTGTCTTAAAATTGAAACCATTCTAGCATTCTTGGCCAACTATGGCATTGCAAAACAGACTACATTTATCCAATTAAGCATAGAAGACAAAGGAAGAGTGTGTGAAATACAGGAAGCAAAGCCTATATAGCATGATATCGTCCTGAACCGACCACTTCATTTCAACCACAAAGCAATTTTGGTCCATCTCTGGCTCTCTGGCGCAGAGCTTACCACCACAGTTTGTGATGCAAACAAACAAACACTTGGGGTGATGGTGAAATCCAACGTTTCCCTTGCATATTGTGTAATTTGGCATTCCAGAGAACCCAGGAATAAAATAAAAAAAACAAGACAAAAGGGGGCATACCAGGCCTATCTTCAGGAAATGCCACGATATGAGTGAGCACGATTATGGCGTGGTCAGGGGTGGATGACAATATCATTCTCCTCTGTCCCCTGACATCCAGCCTGGCTTTGATCTTGCTATGGGTGGGGGGTCCAGTGGAGGTCCAGTGGAGCAGAAGGGCCAACCTGCCTGGTGGCGCCCAGACCATCAGCTTGAATCTGTATGCACCAGGGCGTTCCTGTCTCCGACCATGCCAAGGGATTTCACATACTGGGCAACATTACCGAAATCACCTCATCTCTAACTCAAGTGCATGAATATGAGAAACAACTAAGTAAAGATTAAATCTGTTTTCATTCCACGCCTCTTCGTACAAATTACAAAGTTAAAGGAACAGTTTGACATAGTCTAGCATGTAACTCCCCATTAAATGGTAAACTGACATTTTCACTATTTGGTTTTTGTACAGATTAAACAAATGAGATAAAACATGTTACTTAGTGAACTTTAAAGATGCCGCTAGGTAGATTTAGCTACCTTTGGACGGAGTCAGGCTAGCTGTTTCCACCTGTTTTCAGTCTTTATGCTAAGCTAAGCTAACCAGCTGTTGGCCCCAGTTATATATTTACTGTACAGACGTGGTATCGATCATCTTATTTGACTCTTTTTTTTTAACCAAAATGTCCAACTGTTTCTTTAATAAACATAATATTTCATAATATATTTGTCATTCTAATACAGTATAGTCATCTTTCTCCCTTTACACGGTACTTTGGGTGCAGCCCTTTTTAGCTCAGAGAACTCAAAATCCAGTTGAACAGGCTGAGCTTTAGTCCTAGAGAGAGAGCAAAAGTACTTCCACCCCAAACAAAACCAGTTGAAATCAAAACCTGGAGACTAGTTTTAATCAAATAATAAGCTTGTAGAACCAGATACCAGGGCTTTGTTACCGAGCTAAGAGCCCCCCAAGCTATGAGAGGTGGATCAGACTGATCAAGATACGACATGCTACACACATACACACATAATCATTTCACACTCCTGGAAACATGACATCTGATCCAACTGAACATTCCCACAGGGACTTCCATGTTTAGCAGTCTATCAGGCCATTTTAATAATAGTTACCGCCCAGGAGAAAACATTTTCCTATTTGCATAAAGTCAACGAAGAGAAACTCATCAATCCTTCCCACCGAAAGTCTGGGAGGAACGGGACTTATTCTTGCAGTTGTTCAGATGTCAGCCGTGGCACGGCCCACGCTGGGAAAGCAGGAGGTTCACAGAGCTGCTGCAGCCTGAAGCTGCGATGGTCCAGTTGATCCTCGGCCACTGCTTCCCAGGACCGAGGCCTCGTCCCCGGGGAGCGCCGCTGAAGATCCGGCTATGTCTCTCTGCATCCTCAGCACTGTCCGTAAATGGAGCCCATCCCATTGTAGTGACCTACATTTTGAATGCTGACAAAAGTATGTAGTATTACGCAGTAAATACCTGTAACTGCTTGTCCTGTAACACAGCTGCTACACATTCTGGTCAGAGCGTAAACATATCAACCACCATGTGTATACTGTTTTTAGCCATGGTAGCAGTATGGCTCAAAGGACGGCAGTCTAACCAATTATTAGATGGATTGGCATAGAATTTGGTATAGACATCCATGGTACCCACAGGATACATTTTAATGACTTTGGTGATCCTTTGCCTTTTCCTCTAGTGCCACCAATAGGTCACATATTCAGTGAAATATCTCAAAATCTACTTTACGGATTGGCTCAGAGTTTTGAACGAACATTCATGATCTCCAGGCAATGAACTGTCTTAACTTTGGTACGCTGACCTTTAATGTATCGCCTCCATCAGGTCAACATTTCCATATGTCTAATACTTTGGTTTATGACCAGATTTGTGCAAAACTAATGACATTCCCACCTCGGTCTCGGCTGTATGTGTATGTAGTGCTGATTAGCGAGCTAACACACTAAACTGAAACGGTGGACATGGTAAACATTATACCAGCATGTTCACATTATCACTGTGAGCATGTCATCATGGTGACATTAGCGTTTAGCCCAAAGTATCACTGTGACAAAGTCCCAGCCTCACAAGGCCGTAGACTGGACAGTATATCCTACAATAACAGTCTACAATAGAGAATGATATTGTGCAAAACTCCCCTTTTTAGTGTCAGTATAAAACTTGCAATTATTCCATTCTCATGGAAATCTGGGGGGGTGGGGGGGCTGGCTGCTTCCCTGACAACCTAGGATGTCTTTGTTTCCGAACCTTATGTAATCATTGATAACAGGAAGTAGTGGAGCATATGTTATGGTTAGAGCCACGGCCAGAGCTCAAGCCCTTGGTCAGGATTCCCACTGTCACTGAGGAAATGAAAGCACAGGGAGGCTCTCTTTATGGTTAGCCCATGAAGACATAAATACTCACTGGGAGAAGCAAGACTTCCAATCGGACTGCAGAAAAAGTGATGACTGGGCAAAGAACGAATTGCACAAGATGAAATAGTCTTATAGAATGACCTCAAAAAGCCGCACAAACCCAGTGAGACACACAAAGCAGCCCTGGATTCATTCTCTTGACCTGGTAAAAAAGCAAACATCCTTGAGGAATGTGTGAAATGTGCTGCGTGGGAGGAGAAGTTTGACACATGTGGCTGTTTGCTAGACATGAAAAGCTGCCAGGGCTTTCAAGGTGCGGCTCCTCTCTCCACCTTTGCAGTCACGGCTGTCAAATTGATATGTGTTCTCAGATGTGAAGGGGACTGTATGTGTTTGCATTCTGTTTGCATTTCCTGAGTTCAGTCTGTGGCTAATACAAATACAGTGATGGACATACTTCCCACACCACAACATTTAAGATCACGCCCAACTGCAACATCATCTATACTGTCCTATAAATCCTACAAAAGGTGAATTCATGTGATTTGATTTGATTAAGCTACATTTGAATCACATATTTAAATGTATTTATATATAAATGAACGTATTAAAATGGCATTAGTTCAAACTGATCAGAAAGCTGAAGACGAACAATAACATATTTAGTTTGTAAGTACTGTGTTTTCCCTGCGGCCAAACATAGAGTTCCATATCTTTATGTTTTATAGGTATGTCTGTGACAATGATTAATGTCTAAAATGCATAAACTTAAAATGTTACAACTCACATATACATATGTGTGTGTGTGTTTCAGAGTTTGGCTAAGACTCAGGCCCTGTTTCGTCACTGTTTCTGTAGTTATATGTACCTGCTAGTCAGTTGACATTTCTGAGTTGATGATCAGAAGTCATGTACAAGTTTAACATTGCAGTGAGAGAAAGAATGAGGCAGGAATGTCTAAGGCTAAAAGGCAGCATATAAAGTGAACTAACAGCAGCTGAGGGTTGCGACTTCAGACTATTGCGGTTCAACAGAGAGGAACAACAAAGGTATCAATGGCCAACAACAGCTGGGTCTGCTTCCTCCAGAGAGCAATGTATGTAAGAGAACATGATATAGACTTTTCCACTGTGCAGTCACACAACAGCCGACGTGACATTTGATATTTCACTACACATGTCCAGTCTGGACTAATCATTTTGACGTGACATACAGAAGCGTTCAGATCTTTTTTTTAAATGCAGAGGACGTGTGTCACTTTTGTCCAAAGTTGTGAAATGTGCTACATTCTCATCTTACAGATAAGAAACACAAATATATGAAATTCAACTGGTTGAGAGGGAATGCACAAGAGGGGGAAAATGATAACACATTCCCTTATGCTATAATCATTTCCTCCCTCCGGCGCAGTTTCTGCCTCGACAGCGAGCTCACCAGCTGAGAGACATAGAGGATGTACTGGGGAATTGTGCATCAGCAGCAGCATAAAATGAAAGAAAGGCTACATGGGAACTTTTCCTGTTAAATTCACATTCGAAGTGTTGCGCTGACCAGCTCTTTGAATGGAGTTATGGCCTGAGATGACTTGTGATAGGAAGTGAAAAGGCTAAGTCATTGTTATAATAGTAAATGGTTTCACACCAACAAAACTGGAGTTGTGTGAACGCTTCAACAAACACATCTCTGAAGAGCTGAAAGGTTTATCTTCAGTCCTCTCACAACGTTGCCTCATTTGCATATTATGTTAAAGCTGCACCAATAGCTAATGTATCAAATGACTATGTGTAGTTTTCCGAGCGCTTTAGCATCCTTTAGATCTTTGTTTTACTTTTACAGCCTGCAACTTCAGTCTCAACCTTGCTTCCAGCTGCAATAGGCAGTGTTTTTTAGTTCAACAATTCTGATAAATCCACTGTAACATCAGAGAGGAAAACTGTGCAATTAGCTGGTGATCCCAGTGGAGCATTTAGCTGTTATAAGGCCAGACATTTCCCCTCAGGAGCTGGTGGAGACCAAAAACGGAGCTAAAAGGAGAGTGAGGGACTTGCTTTGCCCAGGTGGCCAGACACATGACTCATAATCAAGGACAGTCTTGCTGCTGAATGTGTAAATAAACAACTGTTTGCTCACCTCAACAACTTTTGAAGGTGCTAATATGCAAACTTTTGGTTTACAGCTTGTTGTGCTGCTCCAGGTGGCCAAAAAAATCAATTAATGCTACTTTACAATAAAACACTCTGGCTGCCATTTTACTGTGACTTTAAACACAAGTTGATTTTCTCTATCTGCATTTGAAAGTGGGGCTTTAAGGAGCCTCACAGTAAAGTATTATATAGCATCCATCACCAATCTGTATCTCATCTTTCTGGTCACAAGATACTAAAACACTGTCAGAAATCCATTAAACATACAACAAATATTGTATTCAGTTCTTCATGGTAACAACACCTACGCTGAGCGATTGCAGTGCACAACTTCACAGCTCAGTGCAGTACCTGACAGAGCACTGAGAGCGAAAGCATCCAAAGTCTCATTTCAGCGAGAGCATTTTTTTTGCTCAGTCAGTCTTTTTTGCCCACAGACGCTGAGTTGCATCTCGGGCCGTGACAGGAACTCTGATGTTCTCACCACCTACAAGCTCAGTGTGACCTTCTCTTCACAACTGACACCCATTTATCTGTCACTGATGTAGGGAAACAACAATGGGCAACAGACAGGCGGACGGGCACGTGCCAACACGCTGAGCACTGCACCCTCTTTTGACACAGCAAGAACGCATGTTTTCCCACACAGGCTTTAGACACCAAACGTGTTCTCACAACTGTTCTTTTAGATGATAACAGAGAGGTTTATGTAATCCTCCGCCTATGTAATCAGAAGATCAGTACACACTGTTTTTTCATACAACCCCCACATAGCAAGAAACCTTGTGGTATGACTGAGCAGCCTCTATAAAAGATAAAGAGTGTGCTTTATTAGAACGGAGCTATCCAACATCTCTGCCCGGCCCATAATGTGTGTGAGACTGGCCACAGGGTACAACCAGGTCTCATTCACACATCCACTGCAACCAATTAGGCTTTACTCATGTTGCCACATCAAATAGCTGCTTAAAAGACTAATGGGATTAGTTGTTATTGTCCTGCTGGTGGGATTTTCGACTACAAGACACACATCTGAACCTGCAGAGGTTTAATTTTCTTTCCAGATGTTTCATCCTCTGTCCATTATTCACATGTGCTTGGAATTTCAGAATAATGCCTTGTGGAGCTTTACATCATCTATCATCAGTAATGCATCCGCATTGCGAGGCATGTGAATTTCTTCAGAACTAAGAAATTGTGCACTGATTTTAATATTACAATAACTGGCTGTGGCTTCTCTGCAGAGGTGCAGCAGTTCAGTCTCACTGTAATGGAACTTTGTGTGGGCTGAGAGCTCATTGACGTTGGCTCTTACAAAACTTCCACATGAAAATGCTTTTGCAGTGTCATATCATGGAGAATAGGCGCAGTTATCCAGACGACTACAGCAGTGGATTGTACAGCAGATCAAACAGGCTGGCCTGGGGTGCATTATATCAGATTTCATTTTGAGTTGAGGCCCTTCATTCATTTCTGACATTTACAGTTGGATCGGTGCACCCCTCTTCGAGGCCTCTTGGCTCTCAGTCTGCACTGAGGCCCCACCAGCCACTCTGGAAAAACCCGGTGCATCTGACTTGCATTGCCTGGCTCCACTTGTGTGTTCTGTTTGGCCCGTGCCGCTGGAGGAGGAGAGCGGGCCAATTACCAGCCGCCGCTCTGAGACCAATATGATGTCATCCTCCCGCTCCGCCATAACAGGCTGCAGATGAGAGGGGCTGGGCCTCTCAGCAGCCTTATTCACTTAACAAAAAAGCAGGAAAGCATAAAAATAAAAAAATAAAAAAATAAAAATGGTATTAAATATCCCTGAACATTAACATTTTTCCTCATCTAAACTCACTTATTATACATTAAAGCAGCCCCTAATGCATCACAGCCTGATAGGAGATCAACAGACGGGAGATAGCAAAGATAATAGCTCACTGTTTACGCCAGAGCACCTTGTTTGAATAAGACCGATAACAGCCCATGAGAAAACAGTGGTAATGTCATTGTGTTTTGAGGCCTGTGCAATGCACAGATGTGAGGCGGAAGTGAGTTTTCAGAGGCAGAACCTTCCAGCAATGTGCCCCCCCCCCCCCCCCCATAAGAAAAATCACCTGTGTGTTACAGTTTGCGGTGCCCGTTCATTGGCAGCGACACTTCCTCATTCCTTGGAAGTCCACCAGTCAGCCAACTGTGTCATCATATATCAAATGAGAGAGTTTAACAATAACACTGAGAGTGGCAGAAAAGACACTGAGGTACACTAAGATACAGGCCCGTGCACTCATTCACACTCAAAACACACACTCACAAAACTCTGGAGACTACTTAAGGGCTCTCCCAGAAGGCTTTGCATTTCCTAGGAAGTCTTGAAGCCACATCAGAGAATATGTAGGGGCATGTGGGCTGCAACAGATCTCCTCTCATTTCCCCACATACTCCATCTCCAACGCCCCACAACCACAACCACACACTACGTATGGACTCTGGAGATGGTATGTAGCTTGAACTGATAGCAGGCCACAGCTCATAGTATAAACAAATGGCAGCTTTAACTGTTTAGGTGTGCTCTGCTGCAATTTTATCTTCATGAGAAAAATAATCAAGTCAAACAAAACCTTTGAGGAAAAGGGTTTATCAATAAGTGTCATCATGCATTCATGTGTAAAAATAGAAATTGTTTACAGGTATGGCAAGCTGCAAATGTGAGATGTGGAAATTGGAGGATTATTCACTGATGCTGTTCATACTGACAATTCTAAGGAAGTCTTCCTGTTTGACGATAGATCTTTGGATGAGTTTTAGTTTTAGCATTATTCTTGCTGTGTATACGTTCAGAAATATACTGTAGAGGTGTTTCATTTTGTGTTCTTTACCATTTGCATATTAGAGACTGATGGGAACCTCATTAGTTTTGCAGGTATTTAGTCATAAACCAAATTACTGGAGAAAGTAAAACTTTGACCTGATCATGGCACTAGAGGAAAAGTCATGGGATCACTAAAGTCAGTAGGATTCATCCTCTGTGGACCACAGATGTCTGTTCAAAGTTTCATGGCAATCCATCAAACAGTTGTTGAGAAATTTCAGTCTGGACCAAAGGTGGTGGATGGACCGACCGACGGTGCCATGACTAGAGCCATACTGCTGACATAGTTAAAAGTAATAACCTATAGTCTTTGCTAATTAAATCCCACTACAATATGAAAGTTCTGGCCTGTAAAAGTTACAACAGTTACAACAAAAGTACCTTAAATTTCACTGATCTCACTGCCTTTCTCTCCCCCATAGCTGAAGATGCATTATCAAGAATTTCTGTTGGTATTTGTTGTGGGAGAGTGAATAAGCTTTGATCGTAAATTCCTCTCTAAATCTTCACAAGCCGAGGTTCAGATACGACTCAGGGAAGGGTGGGTGAAGCGAGGTCAGGCGCTTCACCTCAGCATGAGGCTTCATACCTTTACAAATGAAAAAAATCTAGTAATGTAATAATTTCTGATTAATTAATGATAAGAAGAGCTGTAGTTCATTCTCAGCTGAGACTGTGGGGGGTTAAGATGACCAATGCTGGATGTTGTTGGCAAGTCTTAACAGACACATCTGAGAGTGGTATCAATCTCCTCATGTAACTCTCCTCCACAAAGTGAATATGCGGATTTTGCAGAAATCCACAGAAGAGCCCACAAGACAAAGAGGTTGGGAATTGCTGCTTTATTGCATGGCATTTCTTTCTCCTGAACAAAGGTGAAGAATGCCAGAAAAGATGCAGTGCAGAGTGTCAGGTTTGAGGGGATAAGAACAGAGCTTCCACCCAGACATCCAATCAAAGTCTCACCCATCATGTCCACAGAGTGGATGACTTAACAGTCTCCAAACATGATAAATGAGGGATGTACTGCAGCTATCATCCTCTTTCATGACTCCTCTCTGTAAGAAGACCTCTACGTTGTCAATGTGTCTGTGCGTTTGTGCCGTAGAGACTGTGTGAGCTATGCCCCGCTTCGCATTCCTCTGCCATCCAACCTCTGTCCAGCCTGGACTTTCCCACAGAACCCTAAACCCTGTGAATGAGAGTAGGCCTTTGTTTCAGGCATTTTTCATCCTGATCCCAGCAACTTCCCCATGGTGGAATGCAACAGGAATGCCAGCGCCAGCTACCTGGCATTAGAGAGTCTTTGTGCGGAAATAGGAGAGGCTGAAGGAGAGAGCAGGTCAAAGAGGTTTGACAATGGATAGCTCACTTCTCAAGGTGCCCAGCCCATATTACAGAGCGAGTGAACAGCAGAACCCGGGTCAAGTCTCTTAAACATGGCAAGGTGCACCAAGGAGAAATGAAAAAAAGACCCTGTTTGCATCCAGGCCAGTTTCGCCACGAGTTCTCCCCATCAGGTTTTTCTACTACCGTACAAATCATTAACTGGAGCGTCGATGTGGCAACTGATTGGCATGCATACACAAGCACAGCTGAAATGTGTGTCTGCAGCAGTTAACAGGTTGTTGTGGGCTTATCACTAGCTGAGAGCTGAAACGGTGAGGCAGCGGTTAGCCTCAAGGTGCAATTCCATTCATTCCTGTATAGCGAGAGAGAAGCGAAGGAGGATTTTAAATTGAGGGATGCCATGTGAAGATGAGGATTTATTATGATACTGTTTAGATGTGTTTTTCTCCCAACAAGTCACAACAAGGTTTAATTCTCACTTTCAGTTCTTGAGTGGCATTCAATTGTGATTCTGCAGCTGATGCATAGCACTGCGTAACCAAATTGAAAACATATCAGGCCGGAAATAAAAAGACATTCATACTTGGACGACCATTGAAGGGGCCACGAGTGTGGAGGTGCACCAACATGGTGGTGTACATGTCAGAGCAGACAGTTACCAAGGGGCCCGTCAGTAACCTGTAACCCGAGCAGCACGGCTTCTGAGACGCAGCTGATCTTCCCTGGATCGTGGGTCTGATGATAAGGAGCTGAGATAAGGCGTTAACTGAAGGGTAACGACAGAGCTATGAAGACAAGGGTGGGGCATCAGGTCATATATCCCTGCATGTCATGACCACAATTACCAAGGAGCCTCCGCTCACGTCCTGTGAGAACGAGCATCCGTGACACGCTGCCAGCTCCTCTGCAAGTCCACTTCGTAATAAGTATAAATACCCGGAAAAATAACTGAGATTGACTACGTATCATTAGCCACTAAATAGAAGTGCCACTTGCCATTTTGACTCGACCAAAACCTCAGTTGTGGTCCAAACCGGACCAAATTTGAAACCGCACTTTTTCTCTTCTGTTCACTTAAAGCAGTTTGACTCTTCGACATCCCTTTTCCTAGAAAATTCAACAGATGTTGTCTTTATTACCGGTACGCTCAGACTGCCAAGAATCTCGGGGAGGACAAGTTGAACACGTGAAGAGAGACAAACTTTGTGTTGACCAGACTCCCCTTCTCCCACCAGAGAGGAAATTTTATGAACTCACTGGGGAAAGATAAAGGCTTCTTCCTCGACAGGACCGCTCATACTACGAATTCCAGTGAAATCACCACAGTAACAACACAGACCAATGTATGTGTTGACATCTAAAGCTAAGACACACTTGCCAGAATTCGCAGCTATGACCTAAATATGACCAAAAGCAGCCATTTTGAAATTAGGTGAGTGTCACAGGTCACCAATCAAATCAGATCATAGACATTTAGGATTGAGGTAATTTGAATTATACAGGATTTTCTTTTTATGAAGAAATATGTGGATACATTTTCAGTTCTGTGCTCCTTTATCTGATTTACCAATTTTCTTTATATGAGAGGAAAAATCTAAGTCATGCAGCAGACGTTTGCCTTCAGTTCTTGTTTGCTATTTACAAAAGCAGACTTCACCATGGTCACCAGGCCTCCACATTGGACATGCAGAGAGCAAAAGAGAATGCTTTCCTATTTGAAACCTCATTATGTAACCAAAGGATAGCTGTGTGAGCTGGCTTGCCACCCCTGAAGCATCTAGAGATTTGCTGTTGAATAGGTTATATTAGAGCAGATGAGGGGCAGTCGGGACGGGGCTTCTTAAAGGGTTTCGTTTTGACATTACCGGGGGAAACATCTTCCCCTTACACAGTCACTTCACAGGGGATCATGCATGCAAAACACCAATATACCAGACAAGACCGGCCACCATTCACAATCTCTGCACTGAGCATTAAAAAAAGGAACTGTGTAGAGACAGGGCATGAATTGGTTCCTTTTTAAGGATGTAAAAATAAAACCGGAAGATGAAACATGTAAATTCTGAATGACACAGTCACCCCAAACACTGTCCTACAAAGCCAAAATGCAGTAACTTCATGTTTGTTTTTACTTCAAAGTAAATCTATCTTATTTATTGATTGAGCTGTTATCTGCAATTGCAATTGATGAACTCACATCTTGGTTGTTGTTATTCCATATGACTAAATGAGGCAATGCAGTAACTAAACCCATTCATGATGGGGAAGAAAACACAGCTGAACGTCTAACTAGCTCAGCAGAGAATGTCAGACTCTGTTGGAATTCATGCGATTTGATGTAGTTAAGCTCCCTTTAAATCACATATTTAAATGTGTGTAAATTTAATCTGATAATAATCTATTATTTTGGATTCAATATATATATACACATATGAGATGGACCATCCAAAATGGTCTAAATGGACAAAATACCTGCAAGAAGACATTTTGTTGGTAGATTTAGTCTCCCCTTCCATGCTGTGACGATTATCCAAATGCAAAATTAAGTATGTACATTTTTAAGGTATTATATAGGTTCATTGGCACTTACCTGATGGGAATGTTGTTAGTTTTGTAGGGATTTGGTCATAAAGTTTAAACTTAAGTTTGACCTGAGTCAGGGGATCACCAAACATCTGTAGGATTAATCCTCTGAGGATCATGAATGCCTGTGCAAAGTTACATGTCAATCCATTAGATAGTTGAGATATTTCAGTCTGGACAAAATTGGTGGACCCACAGACTGACATTAAGGCATAAAATGAAGGCATTACAACCTCTGTATCTGATACACAATTTGCCTTTACTGCTCTCTGCCTTTAAATAGCAGAACAGCATGAGGGCTGTCCTTCGACAAGTGACATGAAATGACATTATTGGTGATCATCATCAAATAGACAGAGGGCTTGGAGTACTTGCTGGCTGGCTGGCCTTTGAAAAAAGCTAAGTCAGGCTCAGGCATTTATCTAAGCCTGTGAAATCCTCCACACAAAAAAGGGAAAATTTAAGAGTGGTTCTCAAATAGCCAAATTCCATTTTCTCCTCGATGCATCACAGTGGTGTGCTCACCTAGTAACTGGTAAACACACATCAACAATGACTAAAAAGCATTAATGAACCTCGAAATATTCTCCAAAAGAAACAGTTTAAGTGTTGCCACACTGCAAAGCCTGAGGAATATCATCCCTGCTGCTAAAGCCTACGTGCCTACTGGGACTATGCTCATGCCATATATCTGCTTCAGTCGTGGTTTTACTGGTTTTTTGCGTCAATCACTATCACTGCTGGAGAAATTATATGCCAAAACAATACAACATAAGGTGTCTTTGGCTGACTGACTAACACCTGACCACGATAAAGAGCTAAATGGCAGGGATTATTAAAGTGTCTGAGAAACCACATCCAGGGGCCAGAGCTCAGCCTCAAACAATAGGGACAAAGACCTCATGCATGTGCAACGCGTGCTTGAAAAAAAAGAAAGAAACAAAGACGTCCAGACGTTCAGTCAGACTTTATACGTGTGGCCTCGGGGTGTGCTGCCTATGTCGTACTATTGCATTGTTAGTGTCTGAGATGTGGTCAATGTCAGGGACAGGTGCTCGTCTAACATCTACTCGACACATGGTCATGCAACATGAATTATTAATCTAAAAGAGCACAAGAGAAGAATCAGTTCTTTGGAAATTCAGATTCTGATGTTTCATCTAAAATATCAGTTGACCTATTTGTTCACAATCGGGACAATCAGTCTGCGTAATGGGGATGCATATACCAAATGTGCCTTTTATACAAACACTGACTACACAAGTGAATTTACTGTACTTATAAGCACAATATTGAGGTACTTTATACTTATACTCCACTACATTTCAGAGAGAAATATTGTACTTTATACTCCACTACATGTACCTGACGCTAGATAATAGTTTGCATATTCACACAATCAATTAATAACATATCCCAACAGTAGATAGAACAGTTAAATTAGCACCACCTCAACCATCTACAGCATTAAAATGTTGCTTACACATTCATGCATTAATAATGATAACTAAACATGGTGGAAGACGCATTTACTTTAGTAAAAGTACAAATATCACAATGCAAATATAATCTGTTATAAGTAGGTCATGGATTCAAAAATCTGTTAAATGCTGTTATCAAAAAAGACTGTATAGATATTATCAGCAAAATACTTTAAAGTATTGAAAGAACGCAACATGTAGAAGGGCCCCTTTCCATAAATTAACAATAAACTGTTGGTCATATGATCATATAATACTTCTGTACTTGTATGCAAGTCAAATTTTGAATGCAGGACTTTTATTTGTAAGAGTATCTTTATACTCTTTATTTGCACCTGCTATAACAGATTTTTTGCCCACTTGGGAGCAGCAGAAACCAGCTGTGAGCACAACTATGACATATTATCACCTTTTAACTTTAAATGGCGAACTTGTTGGCAAACTATCGTTAATTTGGAGTCGTGTTTCTGGACACCTGATGAATACCAACAGTCCCTGACATTGACCACATCACAGAACTAAAAGTAGAGTGAATCCAATATTCACTCTACTTTTAGTTCTATTTTTGGTCTCTTCCAACTCCTTAGGGAAATATCTGACTCTTCTACTCAATGTTCAACTTTGTTCACCAGATAACGTTAGTTGCAAACATTGTCTGCCATTTATTGCTGGGCAGGTAGAATTACAGTGGATATTTACAGTTTCTTTTGCTGAAAACAGCTGCCTACTGCAGCCAAAAAGAACATTATGAGAGCAGTGACAGTGAACCAAAACAATAAAGTTGCAGGCCGTAAAACTAAAAAATCGAGTCAGATAATAATTCTCTGAGTTCATCAGTACGAGAGACCCTTTTCGAATGACACACAAGTCATTTGATCCACTGTTAATATAAAAATATGGATTACAGCTGCTTACAGATAATAACAACGCGTGATATTGATTGTAAATCCATCCACGTACCCACTGATCTCAACATTTGCTACTGACATGTAAAAATGTCAATAGTCTTTATTATTCTGACTCTTCCCAATGTCAGCTTCTTACTTGTACAAGTCAAAGGAACAGATGAGATCTCATGTCACAAATGAGCTCAATGAGATGCCTAACCATATCTGTGACACTGACTCAAATCTAGACACATAATAGACACATCCAGCCATGGTCTTTGGTCTGAATGTGGGAGGAAGATACCCCCTATACAGAAAACTGCGACTGTGCTTTAAGGCAGCGAGATGACTAAGCATGAGGCCTGCTGCCTGTGGCACTGTGCAGACATGTTCCATTCTGTCAGAGCTCCGCAGCACATAGGCACCATTTCACACGGTCCCCCGACTCTTGGCGAGGCGATTGGGAACTTTAGTGGCTCCGCTGACAGCCTATACCAGACATTTAAGCACCGAGGGCTGCAACTGCATCGTTTAACCTCTCTTTATTGTATTTTCCTCAACGCATTATCAAAACAGACAAAACAGATACATACAGAACAGGCACTTTTCTGTATCTCAAGTGCATACATTTTGAGCTCTGATGTGCTGGCTGATGTATGAACAAGCTGACATCAAGGAGCGTCATTCCAAATCACTTTTGTAATGTCATATTAAAAGGCCTGCAGGTAGTGAAAAACTACAAGACGTAAAATCAGATTGAGATCCTAAAGGAGATTTTTTTGTTGTTGTTTTTGGCAGCCAACATGACAAAAATGAATCCATTGTTCTTCATGGGTGACTCATATATTATACAGCAGTGTCAGGAAAATGAACACTGAGTCCTATAACAAGTATTTCCCCCCAAACAGCGAATATCAAAGCTAAGCATTCTCTCCGACCAACCCCCCAGTATCACTGAGTCTGTTCACAGTGTGTGTGGTCCAAGAGTGGAAAACCCTTCACCGTTTTAAATCTTCAACGCCACCTACTGGTGTTAGTGCTGATGTACAATCTGAATGAGCTCTATGAGGTCAGGAAATCATTAAATTACTCCTAAAACAATTCAGCATGTACAATAAAATCAAATATGACAATAAATTATTTCAAGCAAATAAATGTTTATATTCCTATGGTTATGTTCCCATGTTCACCCTATATTGCACGGCAATCCCAGGATAATTCATCCGCATCCATCCACTCAGCCGGAAAATTGTTGTTGTCCCTCCTCTTTCGACCCTCTTCTGTACATTAACATGTATGCTGTGGGTCTGTGAAAATAACAGCATTTAACATTTGTAGACAGAAATGTACAAAAAAAAAATGAGGGCAGGAAACAAATAGAAGGAACACATAAACAACATTTTGGTACAATAAACAGGAATAAAAAAGTGAAAACATAACTACCAGGTGCTGAAAGACAAGACAACATGACAGACAAGACGGATTTCCTTTGTTTAAGAGTTCAAAACTTTGAAAGCCCTCGTGGCAAAAACACAGTCACCTTTAGTCTTTCATCTTCACCGAGGAACAGACAATAAGGCTTTGTCTGGAGATCTAAAGCTGTTTCCGTAAGTAGGAAGATAAAAGCTGCATGATGTCAGCGGGAGTCGAGCATTTACAGCTTTAAATGTTATTAATAAAAATCTTAAATCTAACTCTAAAAGCAACTGGAGGCCGGTTTAAGCAGGCTAAAATGGGAGTCACATGTTGTTTTGTTACTTTTTGCTGAAGGCATGGTTGCTGTATTCCAAATGTTTTGAAGGTGAGAGACGATTTTATAAATGAGGCTGAACACAGAGAATTGGAGTTGTTAATGTGAGAAGAAATAAAAGTCAGAACAGGTCTCTCTATTAAGCTCAGAAATGGTCTCAGAAGAGCCAACACAAGACAGAACAGACATAAATATGTACCTGCAATGTCCTCCATATGTTGCCTGTACATCTTTCCAGGAGGCCTATGTGTTGGAATGCAAATCAGGGATCAAATTAAACACACACTTGCATAAAGCTGAATTACAGTAAAGCAAACATCCCTCTTGAACAAGTGGAGAGTAAAAGCTATATTTCTCTTTCCAAACCTAAGACCCGATTTCAGACATTTCAGATACAAAAATGTCACAACATACACTCTATATACCTGTAACTTATATTTAAGTATTTATGCAAAATGTCTTGAAAACCTTACATGGCTTTCATGTCTAACTATGCTTTTGGATTGATAATGAAGTGTGTTTTCACAAAGCGTCTTGAACAAGTACAAGCCAGAAAAAAATTGCATTCAAGTGACAGAGATTTTGTGAGATCGGAAGTACCTTTCCCACGTGGCTGTCATCTGCATAGTACCAGTGCTGGTTCACCCTGTGACGAACGAAGGCAGTATAGTGCCCAAACATGGCATAACCAGAGTGCACTACCACTGCATGCAAAGTGTAACTGCAGTCATTCTAAAAAAAAGAAATAAACTTGTGGATGACAAAAGATACAATGTTTGGATCATTTATGGGAAACACAAGTACCTCGCTGAAGTCTGAGGAGAACGCGTCTTTGAGAATCTCAGAGAAGTCAAAGGTTTCTGGAAAGGTAACGGTGCAATCAAGTTTTCGGGTGCGACCCAAACTACTCCGAAACCTCTTCAGGTGCACGCACAAGATGCGAGGCAGGGAGATCAGTTTGACACACTGAGAAAGGAAAAAAAAGATGTTTTACTATGTTGGCTCATACTTTTTGGGAAGCATTTAAACCGAGCCTCACCTGTTTAGATGGAGTCTTCACTCCACATTGTGGACACAAGCAGCAGTTTATGCCACTTAGCTTCTGATGGTCAAAGAAGGAGGTCATGCAGTCCTCCTGAAAAGGTTCACGTTAGAAATACTTGTAAGTTTGAATACAGGAACGTTTAAAGCAATTGTTTGACATTTGGGGGAAATCCAAATTGAGAGTCCACCTACCAGCACCTCTAAACCTCAGTAATTAACACTTTACATCTTGTTTGTTTAATCTGAACAAAAACAATTTGCTGTTTTATGGGGATTATATTCTACACCATTTCTTAGCAACTGCTCCCGGCCAAGAAATGGTCCAGTACATAACCAGCCCTGAAAGCTTAGCATAAGGACTAGGAAGTAGTCATATTTAGTCTTACATATTTTAGCTGTACAAAAACCCAAGGGCAAAAAATTGTGCAGTTTCGTGCGGGACTGCATTGTGGCCAGGAGGAGTCTTGTCATCAAAACCTTGTATTGTCATGTTTTTCCACTTCTGTTTTTGTATGGAGTAAACAGCCAAGATATATATATATATATATATATATATATATATATATATATATATAACATTTAAATGAGTGAGCATTAGAGGTGCTGGAAGGCAGATTTTGTTACTTTCAGACAGTGTATTTCCTTAAATATAAAACTATTTCTTAAAAACAATCAAGAAAAAAAAAAAAGGAGCACCAGAGAATTGTGATCTTCCTTTATATGCAGGGGCAGGCTGAGCAGGTAGCTGGTCTGAGTCTGGATGAAGTCACACTGTAAACACTCCAGGTGCGTCTCCACAGAAATCTTGTACAGATTCTGGATCTGAAGAGCCTGGCAGAGAAAACAAATGTGAGCAAGTATAGATGATGCACCAACAGGTGAAAAATAAGGGATATTAACGATTAAAGACCAACCAGAGGTTTGTCATCCATCTGCTGCTGCATGAAATTCAAGATGAAGAGAAACACCTCGTCAGCATCGTGCTGCATAAAAACTGCAAAATGACATTAATCGTGGTCAGAAGTTGTGAGATAAACCAAATCAATGTGAGACATTTATTTTAATACGTTCGTTTATCCTTACGTCGAACACAGTGTCTGTCCAGACAGTGGAGGAAGTCCAGATGGGGAGCAGGCTGAGGGACGTCGCTCCTCATGGCCGCGAGGACTCTCTTTAGCTGCAGGGGGACGTTGCAACTGTCGCCTCTCACACCAGCTGCTTCCCACCTTGTGCAATTTTTGAAAGTCGTCGTCAAACACATCAAAAGCATTATGTTTGACACTGGGCACGGACAATGATTAAGATATTAGCTTTTTATAAGTCAGGATCATAATGAATATGCAACTTGGCAGCCAACATGAAAAAAAATGAATTTATTGTTCTTACTTGTCTAGTAGGTCTCCTAGTTCCCAGGTAGCGGAGAAGGTCTGCAGTAAAGTGTTGACACAGCAGGACAGACTGTAGTTGGGGAGGCCTCTCATTCCTGTGACAGACCATCAGAAACGTTAAAATCACCCTGTCCGTGATACCTTGAACCGAGCTTGTTACCCACGGCTGGATCTACCATCAGGTGCCCACCAAGGGGCCCAGAATACCAGTGGGTCCATATAGCTGTGCGAAACACCCACCTCGCTTGTATATTTTATTAAAACAAACAAATCGATCATTTTATAGAAGACAGAGCAGGAAAGACGTGTTTGGTTTATTGGTTTAAATCGGCCATTGTGTTATAACAGCTGACAAACAACCAGATCTTTGTGGGTCCGTGGATCTACAGTGTAACAGACCCTCAGGGATTCCCAAAGGAAATTCTCTGAGTAAATAAGTTATTTTACCTATTTTATATTGCTGCTTACAGGTAGTTCAGTGTTATGAGTCTGTACTTGAGTTTTATCGCATTATATTGAAAGGTGTTTCTAAAATTGTCCCCACTTTATTTACATTCTAATATATTACAAACACCAGTACATCGAGTTCAATACTGTAAATGTATTAACGTGTACATTTAAGTCATATTTATTGATGGAGGAAGTACTCAGATATTTCACTGAAGCAAAAGAAGCAATGCCACAGTGTAGAAGTACTCTTTTTTTTACAATTCAGTTTGATCTGAACCTAAAATAACACATCATCATGTATTTGTTGATTACATTTTGTATTAATAATCCGAATCTCCAGAGATGTCAATGCATGTAGTATACAATAGTTACCATCCACCACTGGTCACATTTAACAACACTAATCCTCATCAGACTGACTGGACTTACTGAAGTAGAGCTCCTCCAAAGTAGACCTCGGTGTTGAGAAAGACCAGTAGCTGTGTGCAGACATCAGAGACAAACAGCTGCAGGACAACTCGGCGTCAAACCTTTCGTGTATTTTATTTAACAGAGTGAGAAAAAGCTGCTCGCCCCTCAGCGCAAAAACATCCGCCTCGGATTCACTTTCGTTTTACAGGTTTCGCTTCGCTTTGATGGAATCGAAACTTCACAGCTGCCCTGCGCAGACTGTGAAACATGGATGGACTAAGCGACAATGTTAGGAAAAAAACAACTTTTTATTCGGTTTCATGAGCCTCGTGGGACGTTTGCTCGATTTCTTCAATTTACCTCGCATGTTGTCGCCAATAAGACTCTGGCATTTCTCTCTATGTGTTTTATTTATCTTCAGAAACTCATTGTATTGCATCTTTTTGTATGAAATTACACTATTTACTTTTAAATCGTACTATTCACAAAAAAAGTAGAATGTTATCTTCATGTTAATGACACATTCAGTATAATTACTATAGCAGTATGTTACTGTAAAATTACTGTATTGAACTGATGTGAAATATAAATACACAGCAAATTTATAAAGTAAAAAGTACAATGAAAAGACAAGTAACAGACAAGTACCTCAAATTTGTAATGAAAGTCAGTCATGGAAAAATGTCAACAGCACTCAATTCAGAAAGTTTTCCTACTTTCTTTTTATCTTTAGTGTGTACTACAATCCTTTGTTACTCCCACAAGTCAGAAACAAAACTTAAGCAAAAACTTTCATATATTCATTGTTGTTTTAATTTTCTTATTATTTGTTTTTATTCTTATTTCACTTGTTTTACATTGTCCATATGATCACATTTTGTTGATTTTTGATAGATTATTCCTTAATAATCTATATATTTTAACCTCAGTGAGGCACTTTCCAGGTTAATAAAGTTATTATTATGATGAAGTGGGAGTTGCATCAGGATGAACAATCTGGACCTGCAACCTGAAGGATGTGTTATACAGTCCACTGTAAAAACTCAAAACCAGGTGAGAAAATCAATCAGACAGCCCAAGTCCATGATTTATAAATCAGAAAACAGCAAATACATTTGGAAATGTAACAAAAGTTGTTAATATGACGAATGTTGAAACAAATGTTTAATAAAACTTGAAAATGGGACTAACCCATATTCTCTTACCAACCCGACAAAGTTAAAAAAAATAGTGTTTTTCAGTCTTTCACAGTCTTTTTTGCTTAGTAAGAGCCTGATAGTACGGTGCAAACATGGCACTCCACATCTGTTTGAGCAGTTGAAGAAGTTTGGAAATCCACATGAATGAAGACGGATGAGCTGCGGGGAAAGAACGGGAAGAAATGCACCGATTTATTTCCAATCAAACGTTTTATATGTCAACAAGCCTCGTGATGAAACTGAGCAGCAAAGAACATTTAATCCGACCTGGATCCAGTCGAAGAAAAAGCATGTAGAGAAGAACGGCAGCCAGAAAGACTCTCCGAAGAGAGAATGAGCCGGTCAACGACAGCTTTCTGTAGAAAAATCTGAGCATGGCTTCAAGTTTATGGATTACAGGTCCTGTAGAACACAAACACAATCAGAAAGACTGTCTGCATTCATTATTGGCACTTATATGACTCTGTATAATGCATGTCATAGGGGCTGAACTGAAAAGTAAGACCTTGAGTTGAGACAGTATTTGCAGTTGTCTCAGAGTCTGGACTGGTTCTGGGATTTACAGGAGGTTCTTGATTCTGTCGCTCTTTTTCTTCCACAACATCCAGCGCCGTCTGCCTCTGGTCCTCTGTGAATGCAGCGCTTCCAACCTCCCCGACAATCAGCTCCAAGGCCTCGTCTCTGCGTCCAAGAGGCAGCAGGACATGCAGCAGGTACAGCTCCGCCACCGTCCCGAAACCCGTTATTCTGCTGTTGGACGGGCAGCGTAACCAAACTCTGGCTGCCTCCTGCATCAAGTCGGGCTCTCCCACCTTGGAGTAAAGAAGTATGCTGCCAAAATGAGAGGAAAAATATTTTAAGTATGTATTGTAGAGTTGAAAACATTGGTCGAAAAATTGATTAGTCCAGCGACAGAAAAAAATATCTGCAAATATTTTGATAATTGGTTGATTATCTTGTCTCTTTTTTTTAAAAGGAAAAATAACAAATATTCTCAGATTTAAGCAATCTCAGATGTAAGAATTTTCTGCTTTTCTTGTTACATATGATAATAATAACGGTAATATTTTACTATTTTCTTTAGTTGCAGTTTTCACTGCTTCTATCTTGTTTTTATTCTTATTCAATTGTATTTGTGGTTTATTATTTGTTATAGACAACAAATATCTGCTGTATGTGCCTGTTGTTGGCCTGGCTATTCAGTGATGTGCAACTTCCCCAGATTCCTCACAATCAGAGCTGCAACTAATTTATTGATCGATCAAACAATCGACTCGATGCCTCAGCTCCACTCACCACATCTGCATTATCTTAGCTGGTATTTTCTCCTGCTGCTCATAATGCTGAAGGACCCAGGAGTAGACCCCCTGCCACTGATTCAGCTCAGCCAGTGCCTGAATCCCTAAGATGCAGAAACCAGCCTTAAACTCTCCACATCTGCAGAGACAAAAAAAAAAGACACAGAGACACACACAGTGACATTACTGCACCACTCAGGCTGCAGGGAGCACTCAGGTGATCCAAGGCGCATTTGCACTTTCACCTGCTGTCCTCCTGCTCCACGCTGGCGAGACTCTCCAGGCCTCTCTCGCACGTGTCGAAGGCCGCCTCGAAGTCTTTGAGGACCATCATTTGCTCCGCAGCAGTGTCCAACATGCTGGACACGTGTGTTAGAGAAGGAGTGAGCGGAGGGCTGCAGACGGAGCCGAAGCTGCGAGCTGGAGTCAGCCCGGTTGAACAGCTGCTCATGTCACCGTTAAAACCAATACAACAAACTATTTACAAAACTACGAGATCCTTCTATGCTTTCATCATCTTATTTTACACCTGAACGCTAAATAAACCTGTTCGGAGGTTCGATTTGTACACAAACATCTCCCCTACATCTTGTTTACCATCCATACTCCCTGGAACTTCCGGGTTTGAGATCGCTGGCCAATCAGACGCCACGATCTTCAGCTTGACGGAAGCAGCCAATCACGTCGCCGCTTCTTCGACGTCGCGTTTCCAGCTTGTAAACACGTGCAGGGAGCGGAGTGTCGTCCTGTCCACGGAGCTAAACTAGTTCCCCGTAAGTCACAGCTTACTGTTTATGTGCGGAATAATGTTACATTTATCTTGGGGAGTTAGATAGTTTAGACGTGAAGGCGTCAGAAAGCAGACAGATGTTTACTTTGACTCGTTACTGTGTAAATTAGCCGTAAAGCTAATGGCTGCAACGGCCGCAGCGTGCTAATATTTTGTCTTGTAATGTAACTACCACGAAATAGTGATAATGTATAACTCTAACTTTTATATTCTGGTTGATATGTGGACAAAAGTGTGTTACAACTGATATAAATAGTGAGAAGAACTCCTCTTTTAGGTTAAAGGCCAGAGGCAGATGCCTATTTTGTGTTAAAACTCACCCATCAAGAAATAAAACAATTTAAAAACCGTCTGTCGCTATTGATTACAATGAATTTCCTATGAGCTGTATTTTCCCATAGCCTTCTTTCATAAAATTGCACCTGAAACATCAGAGTGTTTGTTTCTTTTTAATTGTCCAAAAGACAGAAATGTTGAATAATGTGTTGTCCTGTACAGGAACTTGTTCTCCCTTTGGTTTTTTTGTCTGGTCCTCCACGAGTAGCACTTTAAGGGGTATCATCATCAAAATAATGTCTAAAGAAAGCTGTCTTGAAGCAGAAACATCATGTATTCATTCTCGTTGAGTGTTGGGCTTCAGGTGGATGTGTGCTCATGGTTTTGGCATCTAATGTATCCCAGAGATAAAAAAAACATAATGGAAGTTAAGGTATCGGATAAAAATGGCTAGTTAATTTGACTGATGGGTTTTTGTTTTTTCAGATCGTCCTTAAAATGGCAAAAAGCCTCCGGAGCAAATGGAAGAGGAAGATGCGTGCAGAGAAGAGGAAGAAAAATGCTCCCAAGGAGCTGGCCCGCCTGAAACAAGCACTGAGTCTGGATAAGAAGGGAGAAGTAGACATGACAGACGTGCAGGAGATCGCCACTGTGGTGCCAGCGGACAAGATCAAGAAGAAGACCGATGAGGAAATAGAGGAGGGTGACGGTGAGTGAGAGATTGAGCACTTTTTATCACCAGTCCTATTTTAGTGTCTTGCTTGAGAAGCTGATACAAAGCTGCAAAGAACTGAAAGTTCATAATTATTTCCATCAGTAACGTGTTACCTCTGTTGTTCCATTTAACAGTGAGTACTGCTAACTGGAATAATATTAATAGCTACATAATATTAAAATTTTGCTTTTAGGAAACATGTTTATGTATCGTGATGTTTCTTATTTATCAATCTTTGTATTGTATTACAGATGGGAAGATGGACTTGGACAGCAAGCGCTGCAAGAAAACTCTGTTGGATGAAAACGGTCAGTACCCTACATGGATGAGTCAACGGCAGGCCAAGAAGCTGAAAGGCAAACGGATGGGAAAGAAAAGTGGCCAGGGCAAGAAGAAGGGCATCTCCTGGTGAACCAGAGGAGTCCAAAAGGCCTTTACTTTGCCTTAAAGACTTTTGATGCAGAAACACAGGATCATTTCATGTCTGGTTTTATGCACAATAACTGGGGGGTTTCTGCTATTTAATCTCATTCTGTTCAGTGGATTACAAGGTTCACGATGGTGCCACAGAGCCTTGTATTGTAAAGTTATTCACTGCAGGAAAATGTTTGTTAATGTGAGGACAAGTTTTATGAAAGTAAGACATGTCCAAAATATGTCTGCATTTAGCTTATCTTGGTACATCACAGCAATGCAGGTGACTGTCATGTATTCTCAACTACAATTCAGATAAAACAAAAACATAATTTACAGATCTATAACTTGTATTGTTTACTATATTGTGTTTGTCCCTCGTGGCTTAGGGCTTGAGACGCCAACCATGAACCGCAGTGTCTCAGTATTGAGTCAGACTGCGGACATTTGTTGCATGTTATTCGCCATTTTTCTCTTCTTATTTCATATTATCTCTACTGTCAGAGTATGTTTCCGATATTGCTGCTTACCATGGTTTAGAATATGTAAGCAAAATCATAAATGAATTGATTGTGCTGTAGATAAAACACTTTCTTCAATTTTTAATCACACTTTGATTTGAATCGTCAATTTGTAGAGCAGAATTATGTCAAATGATAATATGATCACGATAAGTGGAAGATGAAAAACGATAATAGCCCTAAGGTTACTGTCAGTTGACACTAATAAAACATGGGCTAATAAAAGTTGTTGGCTTACAAACGACAAAGTTTGCCTGTAGAACATTTTATTGACTCTTAATTTGTTGCAGATACAAGATTTGGTGGTCATACTACCCTCAGACGCTTATTGCCACAGACCCTAAGCTAGATAGTACATAGTAAAAGTATAGAAATCAGCTGATCAGAAGCCATTTTGGCACTAATCTGCAGTGATTTTATTAGTTTAATACAGTGCTAAAATAAAATGTCCTCTGTTGAACAACCTGAGATTGTGCAAAAGTGAAGCTTGTGCTAAAACTCCCCGAGCACGTCGCTCACTGCAGCTGAACATAAGCGGCCGGGAAAAGGCCAACGCGTCCGCGACACTGTCCCTTCCACCAGCCCTCGTCAATCATCTCGATGTTGGTGATGATGTCATCCGGGTTGAAGGAGATCTCATCATCAGCCTCTGTGTGGAAAAGGAGACGAAATTATTTGTTGAGAGATGAGTCAGAAATGTCAGGAAATGAAGAATTGAGAAAGTGTCGTACCTCCTTCATAGTCGTAAATTGCTACTGCCTTCTGGCCACAGTCCAGGTCTTCATAGTCGTTCTCAATCGCTGTACAAGAAAACATTGGGATGAATGAGTATTTCATATGTGAAAGGTTGGATATTTAACTGACAGTAGACTGAGACACAGACCTGCAGGCGGGGGAGGAGGCGGTTCAGCAATATCCTCATACTCTCCTTCGTCCTCCACATCTGATGACCTTTCAGGTAGTGGAGGAGCATCCAATTCGTCAAAATCGTCTGAGCGTGGAGGCAACTGCGGGGGCTCGTCGTACTCTGGTTCCTCCTGGAAAGATAACAGAATATCTTTGATTTCATGATTTCAAGTCCTGGAGATAACTTTGTGTTGTACATAAAGAGCACGGACATATGTCATTTCCATCTGCCTGGATAAGGAAATTAAAAAAATGATAAAATCTTTTTTTACTGTGCAGCAGTAAAAAAAGATGGTTCGAAGAGTCTAAGGATTCGTGGTAAACCTTCAGAACAGCGGTAAGTGATGTTTAATGGCTGATGGGTTTTTAAAAGATTGTCCTGCTGCCAGAAATACTCACTAGAACACCAAACCTATATTTATCCGCAGCTGAAAACAGTCCCTGACAGATGCACTATTTTCTCCAATGCTCTCAATTTGTTGAACACAAATGTGAAAGAATTAAAGATACACAGCGAATTGATGATGTGATAGAGTGGGATTGTCCAGACTCTGTTGCCTTTTTCTCCCTTTCTATTTTACCCTCCTTAGTTTATTTTGTTGTTATTTTTATGTTTTTCAGTTACAGATTGAACGTCATGGGAGTTGTTGACAATAACAAAAACAGGATATCAACAGCCTTATCCTTTGAACAGGTGGATGAATTATTCTTTTTAGTTCACCTGATATTTGTTTGAATCAGAGTGTGTTACCTCTGCCTCTGGCTCTGGCTCTGGCTCTGGCTCTGGCTCTGGTTCTGGTTCTTCTTCTATCTCTGGGAAATGCTGTTGGATATCTGGCGGTGGCATGTCGTACTCTGGAGCAACATCTGGAACAGGTGGTGGATAAGTTTCCTCCTCTCTCCTGCTCTCCTCCTACAGGAAACAAAATCATCACTATGCATACAGACCAGTACTTAATTGACCTCTTTACATGTTTACAGTGCAGTGGATGTGTCACCTCCTGCCTGCGTTTGGCCAGCTCTCGCTCTCTGCTCTCTCGGGCCTGTCTCCTCGCCTTTTCTTCTTCTGCTTTCTTCCTGCTCTCTTCATCCGAGGCCTTGGCCATGTTCTCAAAACGCGCCTTCAGTTTTCCTGCACCTGCACTTGCTGGATAATGCAGAAAAAATGAACATGAATATGTTTGAACATGGGAACACGTCAGCACTGGTGGCTTTAACTGGCACAGTGGGGTTGATTGTGTTGAATGAACTTACAGGCCTCTATCGGTTGTGTCTTTTCATAAGCAGAGGTAGGAGAGTCCATGTCTGAGAAGCCAGCTGCACTCTAAAAGAGATCAGCAGAGAGGAAGATGTGTTTGTTTCAAAAGTTTATGATATGCAATTCTTACATTCACCCTTTTCAATCTTTCAATACAGACTAATGCTGGAATGACTCGTTTATTAGTCAAACAGAAGACAATCAAAAGTAACAAATTTGATCATTGATTAGTTAACATTTTGTTGGTTCTGGCTTCTCAAATTTAAAGATTTTCTGCTTGTCTCTCTTCAATATTGTCTTTCGATTGCCCACATAGTCCACTTTGACTTGGCCAGCATACAGCAAAGACTAATGGTCCGAGAGTGGGCTGTGGTTGCCATAACAGGAACATGTATGGGCCATGATGTAGCATTATCTCAGCCAGTTGTAATACCACAGTTAGTCCTAACTTGGACAAAACAAAGGTTCAGCACTGGCACCAGACATGAGATTGACCGAAGCCACATGAACACACTCTCCATAATCATCATTCATAAAAACAAGCGTGTACAAGCCCATATTACTTGAAAGGCAACAGTTACAGGATACCAAATAAGGCTAGAATAAGCATTACAGTTCTGTAAAATAAAGATTAAACCTATTAAAATTTAATTTTGATGGGCATTTCCTACCATTTCGCTATTTTACGGAATATACTAATCAATTAATCAGAGAAATAACCCCCAAATCAATAAAAAATAAAAATAATGAATAGTTCCAGCTCTGATACTGACCTTATCCATGCGGTCTGCCTGTACTCCATAACGACCTCCAAAACCTGCTGAATAATCTGAACAGAGGTAAATCTGATCAGTCTCATGTACTTTGAGTCCTTATATTTTAACATACACACACGTGGGAGTTTCCTCACCTTTTTGTGACTGATGTTTCTCCGTCTCGCTCTTATAATCATAACCCAAAGCTGCTTTATCCACTTTCTCCTTCTCGACGCCAAACTTCCCTCCAAATCCCTTTGAGTAATCTGAATGTGAAATGAACATGAGTAAAGAATAAAGAAATCAGGCAAAAAGGTGTCAAAACTGACACATGCCAAAACTTTAACTTACCTTTCTGTGACTGGTGCTTCTCTGTTTCTCCTTTATAGTCGTACCCCAAAGCAGCTTTATCCACCTTCTCCTTCTCCACACCGTACTTTCCTCCAAATCCCTTAGCGTAGTCTGGTGAAAATAAAAACGCAAATTAAAGCAAATGTCAAGCATGGAGTATCAAAACTGACAATTTCTACAACTTAAACTCACCTTTTTGTGACTGGTGCTTCTCTGTTTCTCCTTTATAGTCGTACCCCAAAGCTGCCTTGTCCACTTTTTCCTTCTCCACCCCGTACTTTCCTCCAAATCCCTTTGAGTAATCTAAAAACATATGGATAGTGAGGAGGAGACCCTTCCTTTAGGTACCAACTTCCGACAGGAAAATATTGTACTGTAAGTGAGGAGGCCTCTTTGAGGCTGGACAGGTGGTTTACCTTTCTGAGACCCATGTTGCTGAACGTCTCCTTTGTATTCAAAGCCCATAGCAGACTGCACAGACAACACAACGTTCAGATATTGCTTAAAAATCCCTTCCAAAGGGTTTTTAGACATTTAAAAAGACTCTACTTTGGATAATAGTGTGTCTGAAAACAAAACAGTTACATTAACTAGTTAAAAAACGTAAAAAAAAGGAGTGGGACTAAGAACTAAGGGTATACCTCTCCTCACCTTGTCGACGCGGTCTTTCTGAACACCAAATTTCCCACCGAACCCTTGTGCCGCATCTTTCTGGGAAGAGTGCTGCTCGACTTGTGCCACATAGTCGTGCCCCAACGCCACCTGGACAGTAGAGATACATTTATAAACGAAAAGGATGAAATAGATCAAATCTGGCAGCAAATGAGACGAGCTTATCGCTACACTTTCAGTATCAAAAAGGACAATCTGTCAACCTTGTCCATTCGGTCCTTCTCCACCCCGAACTTCCCTCCGTATCCGTATGATGCTTTGGGAGTGTCATCCTTCTGCTTCACCTGCTCGTGCTCCACAGCCACCTTGTTTCTGAGCTCTGCAACACTGGCAGGTCGTACGGGGGTCACACATACTGACACTGAGATGTACACCAGTGCACACAATGATAGTAATAATAATATTATTTGTCATTGGAATCTTGGACTATTTATCAGTAAAATCAAACATAGTCACACTAAAATGCTTTACATTTAAACTATAAAAGGAGCGGGAAACAAACTTTAACAGGTTAAATAAAAGAAATCGGGAACATGTACGCACATTTTAGGCAATTCTGATATAAAAAATGAAAATAAAATTATAAAAACAAAATAAACTTAAAATTAACTTTTTCATTTTTGAAGTCTATAAAGTTACATTTCCCAGATTTCATATACTGTCAATTAATATTTTGATTATTATTTATATTATACTATATATACATATATATTTGTGTGTGTGTGTGAGACTGGGACAATCATGGCTGAAAGTTTCACTACCAGATTATTTCTGAATGTCTTTCACACAAATAATCTCCACATTTCAATTATAGTCAAAGTGTTCTTTATCTGACTTCCACTGTGTTGCTGTAACATGTGACTTTCCCCCGATCATCAATAGTCTTATCTTATTTTATTAAATTCAAAAATAGTAGTATGCATCAGATTCACCACACACACACACACAATAGAAAAGCCTTTAAAGAAAATAAATAATAATAGACACCCTTTATAAAAGGTTTATACATTTAAAGATTTTTAATGGTTAATAAATAATTTACTTATGCTTTAAAGATCAGTTAAGAGCAACTTTGTGGTTGCCAGGCTGTGGGAATCACTGGTGGTGTTTTTCCTTCTCTGTTTGGTAACAATGCAGTTTAAAATGTTTGGAATTTATCAATAGACGCTTGTGGATTTAAGGCTTTCTAATACGCCAACAAGTCAAGTGTTAATAATTGTCAAAGTTAATAAGTTGTTAATGAATGGATTTCGGTACAGATACTCTGCAGGTTTTCTCAGATGGTAAGTGGTCCAAAGTCTCTACCTGAAGAGCTTAATAATAAATAATAATCTAAAAAGACAAAGTGTCCTTCTGGAGGAGGATAAACACCAGCTGAAGGGATTTTTTAAAGCGTGTCTTATTTTGGAGGTGGTAACTCTGCATGCAACCTCGAGCACTATTCTTACATTCAGCACTACTGCCTGAATGCATGGTCTCACCACGTCTATAGTAAGAAAGCCCCGTGGTTTAAATCTCACTGTCATCGTCATATATTACCCATATTAGGAGAGACTTACTGTCTGACAAGCTTCTGCTCTGCTCTCACTTCCTCTTCCTGTTGCTACACAGCACCCATCTGACCTGCATTTCTCTACATCTTCTAAAGGATCATCGATTTCCCCGACACGAGGCCGTGCACCTCCTACCTGATGTGCTCCTTACGTCCCGAGCCCTCGATGGTCTTCGCTCCCCACCTCTGCTCCTGCTCCGACACGTCATTCTGCAACACAAAAGTCAGAAAGGGTTGACTGAGGGGTTCCTCGCACCAACACACCCATCCGACACACACTCCAGGAAGTATGTACTGTAGCACCTCGAAGTCAGGGTCTGTCTCCCAGTCATCGCCCTCCGCAGCCACCTTCATGCTCACATTGTGGCCCACGACTGACTTCCACATCTGGGGAAGTAAAACACCACAAAGTTAAACACCACGACGGTATACAACTCCGATTAATCACCTTTTCGTGTGTTCACATCTGCACATATTCAAAACTCTTCTTGTCCATGCATTGCCAGTATATTCACTGGTTATTTGTTACGATGAGTAAATACAGTGATGTACAACAACAAGCTCTGACCACCATTTGCCGAAGTCCCAAAAAGGAAGTAATTTTCAACATGAAGCTTCATTTCCTTATAATGAAACACACTTCAGGACTTTATGTAGTAAAAGTACACTAAAGTACTTAAGAAACAGTGTCATAACAACATATTAAGATAATTACTTACTATATACCATAAAGTCCTCTGTAACACACTGAAATAATAAATAACATTATCTCTAAATTAATCTAATTGATGCTGGATTGCTATTTGTCACTATTTATCTGTTACTATAATTTTACTGCAAGTAGTAGCTGTAGGCAAGTAACTGTAGCAGTAATATTGAACATGATAATGTTAATATTGGATGCAACCGCGTCTATAAATGTCAGTTTTGCTGCAATAAGTGAAGTTTTAGACTGACTGCGTCTCACTAAATCTACTTCCTTAATGAAGGTCAAAGCTGGAGGAAGATAAAATACACACAGGCATGTTGGGGAGTTACTTTAAAAAAATATAAACAACAACAAGAGCATTACCTTTTATCTGTCAGGGCAATAGATCCGTGTTTATGTGGATATTACACCGACAGTCTTCTCGGAGGTCTTCACACAAGGTGCGACAGTTTGGACAAGTGAAGGCGGATCTGGTGCACGTGAACGCGCGTTGATGTAAATAATACAACAAATGTCGTCCCTGTGTATTATTATTTAATTAACAGCTGGCAAATGCTCATGTGGATTTGGTATTGCTGAAGTATATACACAAATAATTTAAAGATATTTTATTTTTTTGAAGAAATTAGAAATAAAAAAAGAAGAAATGCTGCATTCATGTGCGTACGGAAATCCGAGAATGAACGACCAGATAAAGTGGTGATAAGAGTAAATGGGGAGTTTTAGGATACAGGCACTACTTTATATCACAAACAGTTAAAACAAAAATATTATAGGCTATTATAGGCTATCACTATAACAAGTTGAATGTAGAATAGGCTTCAGCTGTGATTTAGCCAGTTATAGTGTAGTTACAACACTTGGGGGCAGACTCACACAGCTTAAACACAAGAGCCGCAGTGACGGGAAAGACCATGAAGACTAAATAATAACATCACAGTAACTGGTTTTTGTTGTTTTGTAAGAAAATAATTATACATTTAGATGTAAAGGTTCAAAGCTGTCAAATAATTTTGGACAAAAAGTTTCTAAAATATCTAAAATATGTATGAAACCTTATTCTATTAGATTCAGGTACATGCACGCACTCAGAATACAACAACTTCCCTCTAGGAAAGTTCACATCCTGCATGAAAAAATGAAACATTTTCTCCAGCTGAACCTGATTATCTGACTCATTAAACTACATCTGTATTGTTTTAACTTCCATGTTCAGTAATTCACCGACTGACAACAGTACAGACAGACGCAGACTCCATGTTTAGTCTTTATTCTGTGCTATAAGCTATTACCTTTGCTTTTATTCAAAGCTTTGAATGTGGTAGTGACTGCAAAAGTGTTTATATAAGTCTTCCTCACATACAGAGAGGCATTCCAGTGTTTTTAAGACCAGAATTTAATTAAAATGTCACAGTATGTCATGACTTCACCTATAATAACTTTAAGAAGTTGTGATGACCAAAAGCTCTCAACATTACAAGCATGACTGAGTACATGGCCAGGTCAAAACGTTTTTCATCATAAAGGTTTGCTGTAACAGAAAAATCACTGATTAATGAGAAACAATTTATTCTGAATTACTTCACAAATAAAAGGAAAATAATGTGTTTTCATTGGCTGAATTGAATTAAAAATGTCTGAGCACAAATAAACAGTAAACAGAAGCCCTAATGTCTGTTTTTTGTTTTCTACAGATGAATAATTAATGCTCGACAAGATCGGTCCCTGATCTAAACCACCAACACTTTCATTACATTTAATTTTTCTATACAGCCCTTTTTAACAGTTATTTACAGTTATAGTATATTTCAGTGTGTAAGATGTGAAGAAGAACATGAATGTGAAAAGAAAAAGAGTACAGAGGCAACATTTCACCAACAGTGAGCGGTTATCAAGAGGATGGTGTCAATATATATGTAAGTAGTGGACAATTGTTTCAACTGTTGAACAATAAATTATGCTACATCAGAGTAGTCTATAATGGAATTGATATTATTAGAAAACACAGCGGTCTTTCTCCTCTGGAATGAATACACACTGATAAAACTGCACCTGAATAGCAACTTCATCCACCATAAAAACTACAGATTAAAATCTAACTGTGTGCAACAGAAGCTTGGACAGGGAATCTTATTGGATATATAAGAGGGAAAACCCACATCCAGCTGACGTACATAACACATGTACATATGTACAAATTTCAATATAATGCTCCCTTTTTAAAATGTGATTTGTATAAGAGGAAAATAAAAAAAGGAAAGGAAAACACAATAGGAATGTGTAAGAACAGAAATTGCACTGTGCTCCGTTTTTTGTGCATGAAATGAGCAGAAGAGGAAGAGGCTGGACTACAACCGCACATCCTGAACCTCAAGCCATCCTAAAAGAAAAGTTTGACATTTTGGGAATGTGCTGAGTTACCGTCAGACAACCGAGATATAACGTGTTGATTAGTGAGCTTCAGAGTTGCTTTTGGGGGGATTTTGCTGCCATTTGACCGAGCCAGGCCGCCAGTTTCCCTAAGCTCAGTCTGCTAGCTGTGGTGTCATATTGAAGGGACAGATATGAGCGATATCGATCTCATCTCAACTAGCGCAGTTCCCCAAAATGTGGAACTTTTGTTCCAACAGAAAGTGACCCTTTTATATCCGAATCTAAAGGCACACGAAGAACACCATCTGCCAAAAAACTTGATTATGAATCTACTTACAGATTTCTAGGAAGATAAATTAAACTGTGTCCCTTTATGTCCTGTCTGCTTGGGTTTGGAAAGACTTATCGTACGCCCTTTCCAAAGGCATACAAGAGCAACATAGTTATAATCAATGACAACAGCTTCCTATATAAATCTACATGCTTTGGCTAAAAGATTAAATCCTGTAAAGTGCAATGTTTGTGTGTAGAACGCTCTTCTATAATTTATCACATGTAACAATATAAAACATATGGATGGCTCGGGTTAGGTCTGTTTCACATCTCCAGTTTCTTTCCCCTCTTCTCTCTTATCTGTCAGGTTTAAAGGGAGCTGGTTTCAGAGGTATCCGCCCAGACACAGCAGCAGCAGGACGTGCACAGTGAGCAGGTAGAGGCTGAGCAGCAGAGGGGTACGCTGGCGGGAGCAGAAGGCCACTCGGAGCATCCGCATCAAGCCCGGGCCACCTCTCCGAGTCTGCTACAGAAGGAGAACAAGGTTACAGGAAACATCCAGCTCATAAGTCTTTGTTATTGCAGTTATTAAGATGACAAATGAGGTGGTGCGGGACATTAGTGGAGCCTTACTCGAGTGACGGCTCCTTCCGGCGGCTCGATAAAAACAGCAGTCTCTGACTGATCCTCTTCTTGTGCAGAGAGCCATTTAGCCTGGCTGTGACTAATAATAATAATAATAAAAACAGATGTTAGCGGTCATATTTTGTTGATTGAACACATTTTTCAGAGCTAAAAAAGGGACTAAATGAATTATTCAGATGCATAAAAACTTTATAGACAGCAGTTTGTTTATATACACCGACCAACATATAACAACATGAAATACAAACTTATTGGGGCCTACTGTCATCACTTGTACTCTTTTATGTTAGAGCTGAAACAATCATTTGCTTAAACAATCACCAGAAAATTTACTGGAAACTATTTTGATAGTCAACTAATCATTTAAGTCATTTTTTAAGCAAGAAATTATCTGGTGGCAGCTTCTCAAATATATTTATATATATGCCATATATAGCATCTTTGGATTTTGGGACCGTTTGTTAGACAAAAAAAGCAAAAGATGTCAACTTAGTTTTGGGAAACTTATATATTTTCATTTTAGACTGAACCAAAAAAGTGGCAGAAATACATTACATTACACATAGTAATTGAATTCATTATTATAAAAATTTTGCTTATGGCAGCTTTAATTTCCCTGTGGGAGATTAATAATCTTTTATCTTGTATCACATTTCATACCGTTTGAATCGATCCTGTGTGGCCATTAGCTGCTCCTCAGCAGCCACCCTCTGCTGCATCTCTTCATCCAGCCTGATGTAAAAGAGTTAAAAATACATTAGTATCCGTATGTTTCATCATACCACTTTTAAAAACAGTCTTCATGGTAAGGTTTGGCCTATACTTTACCTTCTCTGCAGCTCTTTGACCTCAGCTATGTTGGCGTGGCTGTCTAACAGGCTGCTTCTCTCCTGTGGGGCTCCAGGAGCACTGTCCACTTCCTCTGAGCCCTGGGAGAAGATAATCACGTTGTAGAGAATTCACATTATATGCAACATCCTCATCCTATCTTATATTGCTGATTTGATAGTTTATATTAACAAGCCAAAAAGTCTGGAAACCACGGACTCACAGCGTGTGTTTTAGGAATGCTACTATCCACAGAATCATCAATCATTTTTCCTTTACAGGCCGAAGTACAAGCAAACGTTTAGACCCCTACCTCTCTTTGATAGTGTTCCTGCTGAAGTTTGGGCTTATGAGTGCGGGCTTCCTCCAGCATGGCGCTGAGTTGCCGCAGTTGTTGGTCCCTCTCTGAGAGTGTGGCAAGGGTCTGCTGTTTCAGCTGCTCTGCTTGAGCCATCCAATCAATACGCTCCAGTCTGAGAAACACAAGACACACAAATTCACATACAGCAAAGGTTTTTTTTTGCCATTTTGCTTTGTTAAAACAGTGACTACGATGACTAAACGTTGGCTCTGTGCCTCACCTGAGAGTTTCTATTTCCTGCTTGCCCATTTCCACCACATCCTCTAGCTGCATCATGACACCCAGCATGTCTTCATTCTTCTTCTTCTCCTCAAACAGGTCCTGGCTGACTTTAATCAGCTCTCCCGCTCCCAGTCGAGCCAGCTCTGACTTCTGCTTCTTGAGCTCAGACGCCTGTGTTTGAAGCTGCTCCAGCTGCACACAGAGAAGGAAAGACAAAAAATATGTTGAAACACTGTAATCACATAATTATTGATATTTTTGCCAGGAGAGCTGTAATATCTGTAGCCTGGAAACCAGATGAATCTGCAAACTCATGTTTCATTTGCTCGGGCAGATACGTCTGGCCCCCCTCCCATTAAGAGAGATTTCCACCTGAACTGGTATCTCGCCGAGCCAATCACAGCCGTTTATCTAATATGGGCGGGTTTTATACGATGACTGACAGAGGGGAGCGCTGTTGGGGCATCTTCGTAAATTGATTGGCTGTCTGCATCCGTTGGAAATCGAAAAGGAATTGAGTGGTTCCAGCCTATAATATATGTGGATTTATGACTAAATTGTCAGACACATTACTCACAAGTCTCTCCCGGTCATTCTGCAGGGCTTGTAGTGCGTTCTTCAGCCCCCACACTTCTCCAGTGGAGCCTCCGGGGCTGCTGTGTACTGCGTGGCCACCTGCTTTGCTCATCTCTTCCAGCTTCAAGCTCAGTTCCTGGGCCTTGTTTACTGCCTGGTCCCTGCTGTCCTGGAGGGAGGCCATGGCTTTAGAGAACGACTGGTTCTCTGCTCTCAGCTGCGTCGTCGCCTCTTTTTCCTCTAGCAGCTTCTGTTCGACAGTCAGCAAGTCTCGGGCCAGCTCTGCCACCCTCTCCTGAGCACTCTCCGACTCTGTCCGCATCACACCTCCCTCCCATCGCAGCTCAGCTAGCTCTTTGCTCCTGCCATTCTGCTCCTGTCTCTCCTTCAGTAGGCTCTCCTCCAAAGCCTCCACTTGTTCTCTCGCTGCTTGCAGCTGCTCCCTCAGCTTCTCAACCTCTGCACCTGGAGCATCCATCACCTGGGATGCTTTTGTAAACTCAACAGCCTGACTGAGAGTCTCCTTTTCTACTCTGACCGCTTCCACCTCAGTCTCTCTGGCTCTGCTAACACTCTTTAATTGACTTTCCAATTCCTCACGTTCTCTTTCCAGAGAGGCAATACGCTCTCGCTGAGCTGCCAGAAGTTGTTTGTGCTGGGAGTCCTTCATGCTCAGGACTTGGTTAAGTTCTTCACGGTAGCCGTGAAGCTGAGCTGACAGCTTGGCCTTTTCAGCATACAGGTCGTCTCTCTGGACCAGCAGAGAGCGCAGCTCTTCCTTCAGGCTGTTGTTTTCCCCTGCCGCCTCTTGGATCAGACCATCCTTCTCCATCATCACCTGGGACACAATACAAATATTAAATTGGCAACTAAAACAAGCTCTACACATACTATACACTTTAGGATTTTGTGTGTTACCTGCAGGTGTTTCTCCTCCAGCTGTTTGTACATGTTGAGGACTCGGTCTCTGTCATCCTGCAAGGAGCCCATGGCCTTCATGAAAGAGTCCAGTCTGGCTTTTCTGTTGTTGCTCTCTTCCTCTGCTTTTCGCAGTTTTTCTTCCAGATCCCGCAGTTCCCCTCTTCTCTGCTCCAGCTCCTCCTCAGCTTCTTGTGCTCTGCTGTCAGCCTCCTTTCTAGCCTCCTCTGCAGCCTGGGAAATAAAACACATGAACGGTGTGAAATTTGTAAAGATTATCTAATGGCTGTCAACTGATATAGTATACAGTATGTAGTGTAGGTGAAAAGATGTTAATACCTCAGCAACAGCTTGCTCCTTTTCCCCAAGCATTTCCACTTCTCTCCTTTCCTTCTCATTTAACTCAGTCTGCAGACTCTCTGTCAAGGCCTTCGAGGAGCGCAGGTCTGTCTCTAGTTGCTCCACGTTCAGACACAGGCGCCTCTCTTCTGTCTCCCTCTCCCTCAGGTCAATCCTGGCCTTGTCGACTTCACCCTGCAGCCGACCTACAGCCTCCTCCAGAGCTCGGGCCCTCTGTTGGAGACTCTCCACCTCATTTTTCAGGGCATTGGCTTCATTTTGTGCGGACTGCAGCTCAGTTGTAGTTTGCTGAAGCTTGCTCCTCTCCTCCTCTAGGGCAGCTGTGGCCTCTGTCACTTTCTCTTCCTCCTCTTTCAGTCTCAGCTGCAAATCTTTTTCTGCTTTCTCTAGTCTGAAAGAAAGAAATCTTGTGAGTTTTAAGCTAAAAAGATGAACATAATAAATCCAAGAAAACAGGGAAATGAGACAAATACAAAGAGAAAGTTTTTACCTATTTACTGAAAGCTGAAGTTCCTCTTTCAGGGCAGATTCTCTCTGAAGTTGTTCTGCCAGTTCCTTGGCCCGTGTTTCAGCCTCCCGAACTTCAGCCTCCTTACCCTGCAGAGCATCATTGAAGCGAGTCTCCCATTGTCGGGCCTCGTCCAAAACTCTGTCCCGGTCGTCTTGCAGCGAGGACATGCAGCGCGAGAAGGCAGCTAACCTGGCCAGAGACTCGTCCAGACGGGCTTGCATCTCCTGGGCCCGTCTCTCGGCTCCTTCTGCGATCGCTCGGGCCTCCAGAGTGGCTTCCTCTTCCCTTTCCCTTTCGCTGTACGCCTCTTCCAGTCTCAGCTCCATCTCCTTCAGTTCGGCTCCAAGCCTGAATCTCACAGAGTCGAGGGTTTGCTCGGCCTCAGCTTTCATCAAGGCCTCTTTCTGTTGGGCATTCTGTTCAACGGTTGTTTTCTCGGCTAAAGCATCGGTCGCCCGCTTCTGGGTCTCATCTAGTTGGGATTTGCATCTAGCCAACTCTGCTTCACTCCTTTTCAGGTCTTCTACGGTTTTGGAAGTCTCAAGTTGGGATTGTTCAAGTTTTTTGTGGAGCTCATCATGGCCTATCTGCAGTGCCTTAGCTTCTCTACCCAGTTCACTGATCCTCTCCTGGTACTGGATGCAGTCCCTCTGTAGCTGACGGACCTCCAGCTGCTTCTCCCTCAACAGTTCCTCCAGCTGACGTGTTCTGCTCTGACTGCCTTCTTTGACCCTCTGAGCAGACTTTAGCTGTTGCTCCAGCTCCCTCTGCTTACCAGACTCTGCTTCAGCTTCAGCTCTTTCTCTCTGGGCTTGCCTCATGTCCTCTTCCAGCCTGGCAGCCCGGTCTCTCTCACTCTGAGCCTCGGCTTCGAGTTCGGCACGCTCCCTCTCCAACCCCTCTACCTCCCGCTGCAGATCAGCGAGGTGCTCCCGGTTGTCTGCGGTATCTTGCTGGTAGCCAGCGATGCTCCCGTTGAGCTGAGCCAGCTGGTTCATCAGACGCTCCTCCAAGTTATCTTTCTCGGTTTCAAGGCTTCTGAGGAGCTCTTTGAAGTGGGCTTCCTTATTTGAAACCTCTTCAATCAGGCTCTTTTCTCTGTCTTTGCTCTCTTGGAGGCACTTCTCTAGAGAGGCTATAAGGCTCTCCTTCTCTTTACTCTCCTGAAGATCTCGCTCAAGAGAGGCCAGTCCAGCTTTGAGTTCAGCCTCCTGTTCATGCCACAGTTCCCTCTCTGCATTAACAGCTGCCTCCATCTCCCTAATTTTATCCTCTAATAAAACTTGGACACGTTCAGTCATTTCTGCTTTTTCTTTTTCCTCAGTAGGTTGTACATGTGTTTCTGGTGCATACACAGCAGCTATTTGGTCAGCTGATGTCTCTTCTGTGGTTAAGGGTTTTTCTTTGTCTTCATACAGACTCCCGACAGGATCTGCTCTGGTCATGATTACGTCTGATTGCTGAGCAGCGACAACGTCTTCTACAACAGCTGCAGAGCTGGGCAGAGTAGCCTGCATTACATTGTTGTCTTTCTCTGCTGTTTGGGCAAGTTGTTCCTTCAACTCTTCAATCTGCTGCCCTAAAGAGTCTCTTTCTGCCGCTGTGGCATACAACTCAGCTTTCAAAGCCTCCAGCTCATCTTGAAGTCTGTCAACCTCAGCTTTGACAGCCCTGCCTTCTCGTTTTATTGTAGTCCTGTCCTGCAGCTCTCTGAGTCTCTCATTCTCCTCCTCTAACTCCAGTATTTTCTGCTGCTTTGTTTTGGCAAACTTTCTCATTTTGTCTTTCACTGAATCCACCTCTTTCTGTGCTTCTTCTGTCTGTCTTTCAGCTTCCTGCCTCGCACCCTCGTGCGCCCTCACCCTGGCTGCGAGCTCTTGTCTCTCCTGCCTGGCAGCTTCCAGGACTCGTCTCACCCGCTCTGCCTCGTCACTCACATTTTCGTACGACTTGAGCAGAGTCTCGTACTCTTCCTTCATGCCTTGAACCTTTTCCTCCCATTCTCTGCATGTTTTGGCGGCCTCTTCTTTCGCCAACTCTACTTCTCTCTTACAAGCATCTTTCTCATTCAGTACGCCCTCCATGGCCAGTTTCAGGCTCTCACAGGATGATCCCAGGCTTTGGTTTTCCAGTAATGTCCGGTCGACCTCATCAATCAGTCTGACTCTTTCCGCTCTTAGCTTCTCCAGCTCATCTTCTGCCGACTCAATTTTCTGCTGCAGTTCAACTATGAGCTTCTCAGTGGAAACTAGCTGTTCTTTCTGGGTTTTGTTTTCTTTTAAAGCCTCTTTGCGGGAGATCAGAGCAGCCTGAAGCTTTCGTTGAAGCTGCTGGATCTTTGCCTCGCTCTCTTTTTCTTCCTCTTGCTTCTGTGGAACCTCAGCCGCTAACCTTTGGGTTTTTTCTTGATTAACCTTCAGTTCTTCCTGTAAAGAAGATATCAGCTGATCCTTCTGAGACACTGTGTCCTGCATTGAGCGTATGAGAGAGTTCTGCTCGCTAAGTTGCTGACTTAACTCCATGATTTCATGGTTCTTATTATCGAGGAACTGCTTGAAGTCCTCCACTTCAGCCTGAAGAGTTGCAATGGAGGATGTAGAATCTGCAGATGCTGCTTTGGCTGCAGCTTCCATCTCTGCTTTCAGGGTTTCAGCGTAAGACTCAGCTTGGTGATACTTTTCTCTAAGATCATTAATTTCCTTTGAGAGTACATCAATCTGTCTTTCCTTTTCTCTTAGTGCTTGTAGTTCTTTGCCCAATTTCAACAATTCAGCCTCCTTCAGAGACAAACTGGCATTGGTTTCCTGCAGCTTTTGCTCTAGCTCTGTGTTAGCCAGCCGCACAGTCTGGATCTCTCCTCTGAGAGCTTCCAGAGATTCCTTTGTTTGTGCAGAAAGGATGTCAGACTCCTCTGCAGGTTGCTGAACTGGGTCGCTGGGTTGTGGTTGCGATGAATCAGTCTCAGTTGCGGCAAAATCCACCCAATCCTCCTGGACCCAATCACCTGCCACTTGCTTTTCCAAATTTTCAGCCAGTTGCTTGGTCTCTTGGGGAGGTACATTTTCTTCTAATTCTCTTAGTTTAGTCAGAAGAACTTCTTGCTCGCCGCTCTGCACCTCAAAACGTTCCACCAGCTCGCTGTATTCTTCTTTCTGCTGCTTCAACTGTTCACGGTGGTGCCTATCTTTCTCTTTTGCTTTGCGGATGGTTTCCTTACGAGATTCTTGGACCTCCTGAACTTTCTTCTGTAGGGTTTCACATTCTGCTTCGAGAGAGGCCACTTGGGATTGTAACACAGTTGTTTCAGAAGAAATGTCAGCCTGCTGAGAGTTTCCAGCTTCTTCACTTAGCTTTCTATTCAGAGCAAGTGTCTCAGTGAGAATTTCATCCTGCCGGCTAATTTTCTGTTCAAGAGTCTCAACTGCCTCTTCTTTGGATCTTAAAGCTTGCTCGAGTTTGATTAGTTTAGCCTCCATTTCCTGAATCTCACATCCTCTAGATTGTTCTCCCTCTGGAATGTTTACAGGAGTTTCTCCCTTTGCTGTTTCATCTTGCTCTCTCCATTTCTTTGCTTCTACCTCAAAATCAGCAACCTTCTTCAAGAGCTCTTTGCGTTGCACAAGTGCAGCCTGCAACTTCTTCTTTGTGTTTGTCAGCTGGGTTTCCAGCACTCCCTTCTCCTTTCGCAAACTAGCAAGTTCATCACCTACATGAGCAGCTGAGTCTTCAGAACTTACTTTCTGTTTCTCATCTCCGACTTTCTTCAGTTCCACTATCTGCTCCTTCATTTTATTGACTTCACCGTCAATCTGCACCTTCTCTTCTTCTGCTTGGAGGAGTTTAGCAGACATGCTGTCATTGAGCTCCATCATCTCTTGCTCTTTTTGGCTGAGACGGAGCTGTAGCTCAGTGATCTCAGAGTCCTTCTTTGACAAAGTGTCATTGTTGAGCTCTGATGTCTGAGAATATTCCAGCATGCAGTTTTCCATATCTTGAAGCCTCCTTTCAAGCTCACAGGAGAGGAGCTCTCTGTCCTCCAGCTGAGCACTCAGCATCCTGGCCTGCCCCTCCTGCTCAGAGAAGGCTTGGCGGGCCATTTCCAGATCTGTCTTTAAGGCCCGGATCTTGTCCTCCTTGGTTTTACTTTCAGTGCTTAAAATGTCTATCTGTTCTTCTAGAAGCTGCATTTCAACACTGTGTTTCTCCACCACAGAGCTGCTTCGCTGAGAAAGCTCATCCAAATCCTCTCTGGCTGACTTAAGTTCCTCTGCAAAACTACTGGCCTGAGACTCAGCCTCTACTTTGGCAGCAGTAAGGGACTGTGTCTCTTCTTCCAGGTTCTTGATTTTCTCCTGTGACTCTGCAGCTGCCTCTCTGAGCCTCTGTAGCTCAGCCAAAAGCTCACTGTACCTCTTCTGAAGTTCCTCAGCTAAGGCCTGAGCAAAGATCTGGCCAGAGGGTACGTCACCATCTGTGGTGGAAGAACTCTGCTGAGTTAGATGAACTTGTACCGTCTCTCGGATGATGACAGACGAGGACTCAACTTGAACTGTGGAGGTTTCCTGCTCCATGCTCGTCGCCTCCCATGACTGCAGCTGCAGCTGGCCAAAGTCCTGCAGGACAGAGGGCCACTCCTGGCCTCCATCTTGATTCAAAGCTTCCAGGAGGGTCCAGCTACTGTGGGCCACCTCTGAATCACTACTGGCAACCATCTCATCTGAGGAGGTCCCTTTGGATTCTTCTGGGGATTCAGACTGGTGTCCAATAAGCTCTGGGCTACTCTCATTATTGACAGAAATAGAAAGGACTGAGGTGTCCCCAGCAACTAAGGTGGTCTCCTCTTCTTGTGTATCCTCCATGAAGTGAGAAAGGGCTACAGAACTGTCATGGGGGGGCGTACTGGCATCCTGACCCTGATCAGGAGTCTGATCATAGTTTTCAAATGATGCAACCCCACTGGAGCTGTGATCTTTAGCCAGTCTGAGGGACTCTCGCAAGGCAACCAGCTCATTGTCTTTTTCAAGTAGCTGCTGCTCCAGTTCCAGTATATGCGCTGTTGAAGTCAACAGGGTAGAAAATTAGAAAAACATCACATTTTTTATGTCAATAGGAGATCCATAGAGTTTTAGCAATTACTTTACATAAGAGGTAATAAAGAGAAAAAACAAAAGTGAAAGTGTCCCATCTAAGAACGAACACATCAATAGAGGGTGTGTGCTGCTAGGATACATTATTGTTTAAAGTGCATACGGTTAGCTTGTCATTTATAAAATTAATACTATTACTTATGGAGGCAAAATCAATCCTAGAAACAGAATGAACTATTTTTATTGTCTTGGACAGTCTAGTCTAAGACTTCTGCACATTAACATGCCATACATTACAAAACCCAAGGACAGGACAAGCAAGACTCTATTCTACTGTGAAGTATGACTTTATAAACCTTTCCTTGCACTGATTGAAAGGCCAACAACATGAACTCCTTAACAGTACATAGAATGATTTTTAGGAGATTAAGGTAAAATAACTTTGTGTGTAATTTAAAATTAAAACAATGGCATCAGTGTGTAAGGATCACTTTAAAGTTGCAGCTGGTAAATGTGGTGCTTTATACTGCAGGGTAGCTTAATTTATTATAAGGGCATCATAGGGCTGCAACTAATTATTATTTTCATTACTGATTAATTGCCTCTGACAAGCAGAGAAAAATCTTTAACTATGTGTGAGCATGCCGATCTTGACCATTTTGTTTGATTCTGTTTCCATATAATGCATGAATTTTATTTAAGGAGGGATAAACAACAAATCCAAATCACATTTTTTTACCTTCTTTAGCTTCATATGAATCCTGTGGTGATGGTTCAGCAACATCATCTCTTTCAGACATCTGAAACAGAGACAAACAAACAATTTAACTACAAAAAATGAGAATTGGCAGGATTTAAACTTTTTTAACTTATGATTAATCATTTACTAGAGAAACCTTCCTGTATAATAACGCGGACAACCCATTTCATGTCTTTATATGGCCTCAAAGATTGCTCTAACAATTTAAATTTATATGGCTGTAGCTGGAGGTGAAGGTCGGATAAGACAGTGGGTCATAACAGTGGATCAGTGCAGAAGGGATTAGACGCACATTCTCCCACTGAGTTTAAGTATTGTCTGTCTATGACCCTGCTTCTGTCCTGTCTGAGACTGCCTTACATCACCTGGACAGACACAGGTTGTGTCCCTGGACCAGGGGCACAGGACAGGACCAGCCAGACTGCTGTGCTCACAAAATAAAAACTGCAAACTTTATTTTAATGAAAGTGGAAAAGTACATGATAGGGTTGTCTGACTTTATAGATAGAACTACTTTAAGTTCTTATACCTTGGCTTATACTAAGCTTCCAGTCCTGCATCTTCCTCTTCAACATCCTTTTTAATCATATAAACAGAGACGCAGCATAACAGAAACGCACTACAAAGGCACTGAGAAACTTTGAAGTTAAAGCTTTGCATGGATGATAGAGCTTCACTGAGCACATTTAAGATTTCCTTCTGAAGTTTACTTATCACGCTGCTCACATCTGGTGTTAAGCAGGTAATGATCCCCAAAACTTGCCTCTCTGTTTTTAAGCGCTGTGTGTTTAAGATCACATTTGGAGGTGATCAGGCTCGCATTGCGATCAGATCGGATCATCATCAAACTCCTCCTTTTCCTGCTGGCTTACGCTGTCCGAAGCTAGAAGTCTTCCTTGACAAAAAGTCATTTGTGTCCCTTGACCTGGGCGTACTATGTGTGTCAACATGTCTGCTAGCCCTGCCTAACTTATTTACATATTGAGATCACATCGCAGGAAGGATCGAGATAACGATAACAAAATGCAAAAGCCCATAGATGATCCAGATAATGTATCCAAATACAGGTCATTTGTTAATACCAGGTGTAAATATTCTTTTACTGACCGTTACAATTTGCTGCTCCAGCTCTTGTATCTTGGCAGTAGTTTCCTCCTGTTCTGTGTTTTTTCTGTGTAGTTGTTCTGAAAATCAGAGATTCATATTAAAATATCAGTGCCTTGACAAAATGTTTGACATTAACTCCACTGAACAACCAGATACATTTTCTTACCCTGAAGGGTTTCCAAGGTGTGGGTGAGCTCGGCACAATGTTCCTCACTCTCACTGCGTTCATCTTTCAGCCTTGTCAGTTGTGTCTCAATAGACTGCACAGTGTCCAGGAACAGGGAAGGATCAGCAGGGAAGGGGACTTCCTCTGCTGCTTGCACATCTTCAAGGGCCAGAGGACGCAGATGTCTCCAAATTTCAGCCAAGATCTCACCCTTTTTCTGGGTATCTTCGTGTTCCTCTTTAAGTGAAGCCAGCTCTTGCTTTAGTTTGCCCACTTCTGACTTCTCCCTCTCTGAGGCATCCTGGCTGGCACGGTCGACTGCCTCTCTCATAGATGTAAGTTCACTTTCGAGCCGAACTATTTCCGCCCTGTCTCTCTCTGAAGCATCGTGACTCGCTTGGACAGCTGCAATCTCAGCCTCTTTCATCACAGCCAGTTCTCTCTCCAATCTGGCAACTTCCATCTTCTCCTTCTCCAGAGCCTCCTGACTAACATGCTCTGCCTCTCTCAGGGAGACCAGCTCGCTCTCTTGCCTCGCCACATCCGTGCTCTTTCTTTCTAAGGCCTCCAAGCTGGTTCGGAGGGCCGCAAGCTCTGCATTGGCCCCACTGGCCTGTTCGGCCCACTGCTGCCTCTCCTCCTCCCTCTGCTTGACGGCCTCTGCAAGCTCCTGCTCCATCTGCCGGAACTGAGCAGTTAAGATCTGAGCAGAAAGGGAATGAGGCGTAGAGAAGGAGGATATAAGTGGGTGTGTAGCTCAGCTAAACAATGCATAATAATGACATGCCATGGAGATGTGGGGTGTGTCTGTTTGAACAGACACACCCTACATCTCATACTGCAGGAGCAGTATTCATTACAACTGAAGCATCTGTAAGTATCTGCCAATGTGTGCAAAAGTCTCTAAGCCAACATTCTTTTAGTAGCTGCACAAATGGCGTGCAGAACAACAGGATCTGTACCTGTTTTTGCTGATCAGCACTGCTCACTTCCTGCTGCAGCATTTCCAGCACTTGGGACCGAGAGTTAAAGGCCTCCTCAAGCTCCTCACAACGCCTCTGTGCTGAATGCAGGGCCTGGAAGAAAGGCAAACAGAGAGAGCAAATTATTGTATAAATGGTGAATGTATCTATGAAGTGTGGCCATCATCTGCTCTTCCACTAGTGGATAAACAAAAACATGTTTATTTATGAACTGCAGCAAATTCCAGTTATTTGCCAGTTATCAAACTTTAATGAAATAATTGGTACTTCCTCTTTTTAGCTCAAGTTGTTTTAAAAATAAAGTGCTTATTTACAGTTCATGGACTATTTTTGGATCAGATTTTTCCCTTTTTGTCTGTTAAAGGGAGTTGTTTTTTATCTAGTGCCTAAGCATAGAGGGAGCAAGAGAGTTATTTGAAGAACTGCAGGATCTTGTACCTGCTGAAGCTCGCTGTCACTCTGAGACTGTGTCGTGGCCCTCAGCAGCTCTTCCTCATGTTTCTGGATCTGTTCCTGGAAGCGCACATCCTTCTCACAGACCACAGCCTGCAGTTTCTGCAACTGAAAACAAAAACAACAACAAATCATTCAGGAAGAGCTTTCTCATGAAACTTAAAATCCTCATTGAAAGACACAGCTACGTCACCTGTTCAGCATGGGCAGATTCCTTCTCTTGAAGGAGCTGCTCTGTGTTCTGGAGTCGTTCCTGAAGCTCTCTGCTGTTGGCTTCCTCCACGCTCAGCTTGTTCTTTAGTTCTTCGAGCTCCTCCTCGACTGCAGCACCAGCTCCTGTAAAAGAGCTGTCTGGACTCTGCTGCAGACAAAACAGATGTTCAAGTCAGATAAAAACGTGCTTGAGCTTTATTGTTAGTTTGTGGTTAACAAGGGGCATATCTTAGTCGGTAAGATCTTTGTTTCCAAGCACAACACAGACTATTTTGCCCGATTCAAACGTACTGTTGCTCCTCCTTGTCCTTTCAACTCCGTTATCTGTTTGTTGAGTGAAGCCATCTTGGCTTTGGCCTGCAGTTTGAGTTTGGTGAAGCGAGCCTCAGCTTCATCTTTCTCAGTCTGTGGATATGAAGCAAAAAAAAAAAAGCATTGGTGCTCAGTCATAAAAGACATTGGCATAAATAATATAGTGAATTGACACACACACATACACACACACACAGTTTTTTTTACCTTAAACTGTGCAGCTTTGTTAGCCAGCTCAGTGTCTTTCTGGATGAGCTGGGTGTCTTTGTCTCGGATGAGTTCCTTCAGCTGGACCACCAGTTGTTCCAGGTGCCCCAGCCTCTCCATGGCTTCCTCAGGGGCCTCAGACTCACCAGGAGCCTGGCCCTCACCGGCAGGGAGCTGAGGCACCAGCATGCCCTGTTCCAGGAAAAAGACACCATTTATTATCTTTTGAGTGCCCAAACTAATCCTACTAAATGGCTGGAGTACCTCTTAAATGTGGGAGAGAAAAAGGTGTCCTGAATGTCTTGAATAGGCAGACACTCCTGAGTCAAAAGAGTTCTGCCAATATGATATTTTGAGTAACTAAACTTGCATTTTCTATATATTTTGCATTACATACTTGCATATCTTAGTTATATAGTAGAAATAGTTGTCCTTGACCCATTTATGCATCGATAGGATGCCTTAAGATATCATCTTCCTTTATTTCAAAAAATGAGAGACAAGTAGACATTTCCTGTTATCATCCTCTTGTGTTTTTTCAATGGTTGCTCGAAATGGAGGATAAAATGCTCTGGAGAGTTTGAAATTGGACTAGACATGAAACCTATGAATACTTATCCAAAAGCTGGGGGCGCAGTTGGCAATACTCTTAATTTAATTTGTTATAATTTATGTGTTGCTCTCTCACCTGTTGGTCTCCATCTGGGCCCTCCTCTCCAGAGAGCTCCTGGAGGACTGTGGCCAGACGGCTTAACATAAAGTTGGCACTGTGAGGGGGGAAAAAAATCAATGCTTTGAGGCTAAAATAACACTAGTAATGTCTGACATATAAACAATTTCTTTGCTGCACCTGCGCAAACCCCTTTCTGCTGTTTTCCAGTGTCCTCCATCAATGTTTATCTTCAGTATTATATCAGTTGCAAGCATATATTTTAATTCTATTTACAGTGGCATGAATGCAGCATACAGTTAAACCAGTCTTATGTTCGTAATGTACAGTATCAGTATATATAATGTAGGATATGTACACTTAATAGGTTGAAGAGCTGGTGGAAGTGCCTCACACAATTTTGCAAAGATAAACACTGTCCCACCCACATATTTATTGTACTTCTGTATGCAAATAGTGTCTGCAGGCAGAGGCACATTACATTAGAGAAGAGCTGAAGTAGCCAAAGCAAAAACTACTTTGACAAATGATTCTTTGTTTTTCAGGTAATTTCCAAGCAAAAATGGCAAACATTCCTTAGTTTTATCTTCTCATCTGTTGGGCTTTGCTGTTTTTCTTTTGTCTTGTGCGATAATAAACAGGATATCTAAGCAATTTCATATGATCATGTTGGGCTCTAGAGGACTGTGATGGTCGTTTTTCACAATTTTAGGTCAAACAACTAGGCAGATTAACCGGTAATGAAAATAATTGTTACATATCGAAACCAAAAGCAAAATAGGCAATATGGAGTTATATGTGTATTTTAGAGGATTTTGGATATTTGTGCCTTTTAAAGAATCAGGCAGATTTGCACAGCCATATTTATATAAACCAACTGTACAAAATGCGCTTATTCAGACGCATATTTTGTATTAATATCTTTATTTTCCCTTAAATCTCCCGAGCAACACATTGTCAGACGACCCCAACCGACCTGTTCCGAGCGGTGCCGGACGGAGCCGAGTTTCCCCGAACCCGCCGAACTCTCCACTGCGGCTGCGTCACTCTTTTTTTTTTTTTTTTCTGTGACCAGCAACGATTATAGCTAGCTAACACGGAAAAAAATGGACGGCAAACTTTCCGAGCGGCCGGACGGCGACGTCTCCGGGCGCCAACGGGCACATTAGAAGATTAATAAAAACGGCGGCGTGAGCGGGGAAACTCCGCGGAAACAGCCGGTGTTTAACTCTGACTTCAGTTTCCACGATACAGTGAGTTAGCCGCGGCTACTTAGCCGGCTAACGCTGGTCTCACTCGTAAATAAGGGACTTCTTCTTTAAAACCAGCTTCGTTTAATGTTTCTCCTCCGTCCGTGACAGCTCGGTTATGCAGCCAAGTGCGTGGTGTTTTTTTTTGTTTGTTTGGTTTTTGTTTTTTAAAGGAAGGACCCCTTGACTCACCTGTGCGAGTGCTTCCCAGGTAAATGTATCTGCTTTTATTTGATATATTTCCTCGGATGGATGTCGGAGCATAGCCACATCACCAAGCATTCCCGGAAACAAAACTTCCTCTCTTCTGATTGGACAAACGGGATCTACGTAATTAAGGGACCGTCTGCAAATTCCCAGGCGTCTTCTCCTGTCTAGGGAGTGTCTGCGTAAATATATACTTTTTTTTTCGTTTTTAACAAAAAAAAAAAAAAAAAAAGAGCCAAGAATACATGTAATTTATTTATTATATCTGGAAGCATACGGAAGATGATGATGGCAGGACATGACCAAAGAGTCAATTTGATCATCAACCAGGGCAGGAAGCTGGGGAGGAGTCTCCTGCTGCTGGCTCACTACACCACAGTGTTTGTGGCCTTTGTGGGGCGCACTGTGCAGTGGATGGTGGATGCGGTGAAGTGGACCAGCCTGTTTGCACGCTACACAGTGTCGGTGTTTGACTCCATCTACAGGCATCTGCACTGGGGGAGGAGGAAAAGTGTCGCTGGGGGTGCCAGAGAGATCTGCCCGAGCTCTGACATGGAGCCACACTGACTCCATGTTTGTTATAACTGTTTGGTCAAGACAGGGAGCCAAAGTAAGACAACAACAAAGACTGCAACTGAAGCTGAAGGACTGAACTTGTGGAAATATTAAGTGTAAATGAAGAATGAAAATGAGGCCTTACTGAAGTCAGAAAAAATATAGCTTTTTACTTTTTTAAGCTCTTAAAACATTGCTATTTGTTACGTGTTACTTATTAGTCTTATATTTGTATCTGTGGTTACATAATGTGTGTAATCCTTTTTTTTTTTTTTGTTATTGTCAGGAAAAGCTCTTCCAAAATGTTGGCTATTTGTGACACACAATGTGAGAAACCCTTGCTGCTGCCATTTATCAGTTATACTTGCTGATATGACTGTTAATGCAAATGTATTGCAGGGTAATGCAAACAAAAGTTAAGAAGAAGCATACATGCTGTATGCTTTGTCCATATTTCATTATTGCACTACAGCAGAGGTAGGATAGTATTTTTAATTTAAAGCTACATGAACAACTCATCAACAGCCAAATGTACATCTGTGCCTGTCCGAAGCATATACAATATTTCATTTTGTGTAACATCTGTTGTTTTTTGCCCAGTTACCTGTGGAGATGCTGCTTCCTGTGGTTTTCCTGTGTTAGTCTGACGTTTGTACTGTTTTACGGCCAAAAAGAAATCTGAACACTAACTCTGAATGTATTCCAGAGGCAACTAATCTGAATTTAACCTTTTCCGGAATGTCGAAGTGAAAACAGCTGCATTTACTAATGAAGTTTTATTTTTACTTTTGTATAAATACATAGATTTTAATTGATAGCGCATTTAGACCAGTGCTTTAAGCACTGACATGTATATATCTATGTTATTCGTCTTTTATTACTCAAAACATTAACAAGTTGTAAGAATGCACTGTTGGAAACATTAACCGCACTTATTACTAAAACAATACTGCTTTCAAATATGATTTTAAGAAACTCTAGTAAAAACAAAGGTGCTTCATTTCATACAAAAGCACTTGTCTTATTATTTTCTTTGTTTTTGGTATTGACACTAAGATCAAAAAGTTTTCTGCAGTGTTTAGATATTAATTTTACTGACTCAAACTATAATGTTTAAGTTACTGTATCAATCAGCCATGTGTATCGCCTTCTTGGCTTTAAACTGTGGTATCCAAATAAAATTATCGACCAAATACAGTTTTGTCATTTTTTTAAATTTTATTTTTGCAGAATTAAACACACGGAGAGCAGCAACAAAAGATTATTTTTGTAAAACGATTAATCTGATGATTTGTTTCTAGTTTCTCCAAGAAAATGTCAGAAAAATTCCGACCAATGGTCCAATATTGATGAATCTGTATTAACAATCTAATAATATCTTAATAATATATCAGTGACAGGGACATTTTGTTATGTTTTTCTGATAATAGACTACTTCTGTACATATAATTTTGCTTGTAATAGTATTTTTACGTTAATGTATTGGAACATTTACTAAGTAAAGGATCTGAATACTTGTACTGTTGAAGATGCACCACTCGTGCATATGCTGATCAAAGTGTATCCCATCAGTTCAGATGCCTGACTGTGATGGATGTCCTTTGTCTCAATGTGAGGGATGAGAGTCAAACAGGTGTCTTGTGTTTGTCAGCAGTTCTCGAGGTAAATATGGACGGATGGATGGTACAGCCAACCTGCCCTTTCAGCGAGGTGATTAAACCGATCATCTGCAAATTGGCATGGATTACAGCCCGAGATTAGACCCAAGGAGGACACAGAGGGGAGTGCACCGCCTCATCCCCAAACACAGGCAGCTACAAAAGGCCCCCGTCAGCCGCCACTCTCACCCTAAGTCCCATCGTTGTGTGACTGTGAAGAGGGATAACCTCCGCTTCACAGTAGACCAATTGGGCTGAGAGGTTTCTACACCAGCTGCAAAAGGCTCCGGCTATATCTCACCTACACACACACACACACACACACTCAGGTGTCAGAAAGAAATGGGTAACTCAACCGGAAGCACCGTGGACGACCTGCAGGCGGTGGAGATGCACCTCTGGTACAAGAAGTTCATGACTGAGTGCCCCTCGGGTCAGCTCACCCTGCACGAGTTCAAGCAGTTCTTCGGGCTGCGAGGGTTGGACCCCGAGGCCAACGCCTACATAGAGCAGATGTTCCGCACGTTTGACATGAACAAGGTAAGATGCTGCATTTTTTTTTAAACTTTAAGTTCAATTTAAGAGGATTCAAACTTTGGCTGTAGAGAGAGGAACTTTTTCAGACATTAGTTATTTCTTGAGTAATTTTTTTGTTGTGTCTTGTCATGTTTAAATGTAAGAAAATCAGTGTGGGATTCTTAATAAAGCTATGGGCTTCATGAAAGTACTAGAAAATGATTTTTATTGTGTCAGCCATAATCAAAAAGTATCAATCACATGTCGACAAAAAGCATATTATATTTGATTGAGTGTAGGATAGTTTTTGGTATATTTGTAAGTCCAGGGATTTACAGATTTTGTTATTTACAATCAGAAAAGCAGAAAAGCTTCTTAAAACTTTCTGCCCTGCATCTGGGGACACATGTTCACTCAAATATATATGTGCAATGCAGCGACCTTCCAGCAACAAGCCTGCAAACCCTCTTGACCCTCACAGTTTAATTATGTGAGTGTGTCTCCGAGCGTGCGACAGGGTCATCACAGGATGTGTCTGTCTGAAAAGCTGTGAGTCTATATTTAGTCTCCCCCTCAGCTCACAAAAGGCCACGCTAATCTTTATGCATGATTTAAACTGTGAGATTATCTGTGAGACAATGCTTTGATGCTAAGATTGTTGCCTGTGCTCAGACTGTCCCTGGAGATAATCCTCCATTCTGCTACGCTTAATGTCACAGAGATAGCTTTTGGAGTTAAGATGAGGGAGGGGGTCTCCTTCAGCTGAGGGACGGAGCGACTGATTCACCCCTTTGTATGGCTGAAAACAGTCTCATAATTAGTAGGTGGTTGTGCATAATTATTTATGAATGTTGGACACTGTTTTGACAAGCAGTATCATCTGCCTGCTTGTTTTTGCAGGACGGCTACATAGACTTCATGGAGTATGTGGCCGCTCTCAGTCTGGTGATGCGAGGAAAGATGGAGCACAAGCTGCGCTGGTATTTCAAACTTTACGATGTGGATGGCAACGGCTGCATTGACCGACATGAGCTCCTCAACATCATAAAGGTAGAAAAGTATATCATGCACCTGCAACACTGGATATTCTAGAAAGTCCTGGCCTCCACATGGCATACTGATTTTGTTCTCTTCCTGCAGGCCATCCGTGCAATCAATGGGAATGAGAATCAGGACATAACTCCTGAAGATTTCACAAACCGCGTGTTTGACAGGATTGATATAAATGGAGATGGTGAGTGTGTTCTGGCACTCTACAGAGATGAAGATTTAGGGAGAAATCAATCGTGGGTGGACAGTGTTTAGATATTTATCAGTTCCAGTGCTGTCTTCACTCAGGAAGCACAACAGGCATAATAATAAGAAATACTGTGGGTGGCTGATGAACACAACAGCAATCTTTAAACCTTTTACAAAAGATGCTAATTCAACTTAAAGAGGAACACATCAAAGTCTGCAGAGTACTGCAGCATGTGTGAAAAAAGGTGTGTAAAAGGCTTTTGTGGCTTCAGAGAGGATCTGATGAATTAAAGTCTGATAAACTATGGTTATACTCTTTGAAAATGATGAAAATCTTTAACCAACCTGTCAGCAGTCAAGTTGCATTGTGGGTAATGTGTGCCCAGATTTAGACTAGAATACATTAAATAAAAAATATGATATTTTTGGTCCTGTTGCATCACTTTCTGATATTACAGACAAAATTGTGATTTTCTTATAAAAATACAGTAGAAACGATTTGACACATTCATTATGTAACTAAAGATAAATAACATAGAGACTTGGTCTTTAAACTGTCCATTGTGAGTCCGACAAAGTGCAATGCTAAATCGGTGGCATACTCTTTTAAAATGTACCAAATACTTTTATGTCCCTAAATACAATCTTTCCCCTCCAACAGGCGAGCTTTCCTTGGACGAGTTTGTGGCCGGCGCTCGCAGTGACGAAGATTTCATGGAGGTGATGATGAAAAGTCTGGATCTCACCCACATTGTGGCCATGATCCACAACAGGAGGCACAGTGTTTAGGATCTGCCCGGTCCGAATACCTCATCCTCATTCATGATTTAACCCCAGAGCGTCAGTACATTGCCTCTGGTAAAAAAGTCATTTATAGACTGAGATTTCTATTAAGATTGAATCCAGTTTAATAGAAGGCCAATGTACTGCACACACTGACATTTCTTATTTTTAATCTCTATAAGAGTGAGACACATGCACTTTAAATGCATTTGGATGACTCAGTCAACCTTTGCAAACTGATCATTGTCCTTGTTTAATGTGGCTGAGCTCTCCCAAGGCCACCTTGGCATAAGGGATGATCTCTCAGACGGTCCACTTACCCACAGATACCTCGAGGGATAAAAGAGGGAGATAGTGGAGTAGAGTGGCAATTATATGCACTCAATGCTCTCCAAATCTTTTTTTTCCTGGGTCTTAGTTCCTCTGCATCAAATTACTCAACTCTCTGTTTACCCGTTCTTGCCTGTGGGGTTCACAGGAGGAAGCTATGACTCTGCAGTGTGCTTAGCATCCATACTAATTTGATTACGTCAAAGCCTGTAATACAGGAACAAGTCAAAGTTTTTGAAGAGATTTAATAGTGTCAGATACAACTCTCAAATGTTTACCTTTTTTATGTTTTTAACCTTTTTTAACTTTTAAAATAAAGTTGAAACGAAAGGCAAAACACTGGCTTGTGGTTTTGTATCATTTTGTGTGTCTGTGTTTATTTGGATGGATTATTTGCTGCCTGTTCAGCATTAATCCAGATATAGATTACCTTTCCTGCCTTCTGTTCGAAGACGCCAGATTGTTTTTGCTTATTTGTACAATACAAAAGAACAATTTAAGATTTTTTTGATTTGTCTAGTTTAGTGGTTCCCATCCTGATTAACATGAGAGGAAAGCTGAAACAAAACACAACACATTTCTGCTGCACAAATTTCCTTCCATCTTTTCAGTATTTACTCTAATATTTGCTTTTTCTTCTTGTGAATTACAGGATAATTTTAGGCATTTCATGCTCTTTAAAACTATTTGAAGTATCACAGTTTAAAGTATCAGTATCCTATGACTTCAGTATACAACCTCACACAACAGCGTTAACAAAAGGTGAAACAAAATTCTCCCTTTGAGCAAGGACGATGATTCACCTGCATGGTGCCAAGTTCGCTCTATGTCAAGCAAAAATGCTGCAAAACCAGCATCGTTTTCATCCTTTTTATAATCAATTGAGCAGGATGAACTATATACTGGCTGTCTTTGTATTGCTTTAAAAAATAGATAATAAATCTCAACTACAGTGAGATTTTTGGGATATTTTCTTTAAATACAAAGCAAATTTAACATTTAACACAACAGTAAAACAAATATAAAGTGAATTTGCCAATATGGCATTTATTTTATACAAATGCAAATATTTGCTATGGAAAGTCATAAGAGAATTTACAAGAAAAACAAGCTCATTCATCGACCACAAGGGGGCAGCAACATAATTGGATTAATTTTCTTCCACAAAATTTTGAACAGTCTGAGCTCATCCTTAAGTGTAGAAACCCCCCATTTGTCTTACTGTCAGAGTGTTTCATCTCTCCTTTATTCAAAGAAGGCTCACAGGAAGTCATACAGGTACCTGACAATTTCAAAATTCACCGTCCTGGAAGATAAATCACACCAAGCAAACAAAACATATAAAAGGTCAGTTCCTTCGAATAATTCTCCTGCAGTTTCAGTCACATGTATTAATAGACATGCACACACACCTGGATATGGCACAGATGAAGTCCATAGACACGGCACATTTGTACTTTGGGGCATCGAGCTGGTCGTCATGACTGACCTGAGTCAACAGCTGTAAGGTCACCAGAGAGGAGATCTAATGGGAGAATAAAGAGAAACTGAAATGACTCTCTGTTCCACTTCTTTAAACACGGATTTTCCACACTTTGATGCAGAGGCACTAAATGATGAGAGCCAGTTGCACAGATATGGGTCGAGCCTAATTTCCTAAAACCATTTCATGCTCCGGGCCACAAATAGATCGGCATTTGGCCACGGATCCCGAAACTCATGACCATATGGGTAGAAAATTGTCATCTGAGACACTGTGGTCATTCGGCTTGATTTAACATAAAATAGTATGTAATTTCCACCAAGAAATGGGAAAAACTATCATTTTAAATCCCTTTGATTATTATAGTGTATATTGGCTTTCATTTGCTTATCTGGCAAATGGGGTAAAGTGTGAAAATCAAATTATTTCTATATTCTGTAGGAGACACTTTACAGTCCCATGAGACTTTTTACAGTTAACTTTCGGAGTCACAATCATGGAGAAACATTACAAGCACTGCAGGATCAAATGAAGGGCAAAATTAACTCCTGACAATGAGAAGCATGTATACAGACAGTTAAGGAGGCTAATTAAAATACTATTGTTGTGGATGGATAATTTTAGTACCCTACTGACAAACACGTACATCTTTATTTGTCCTTTATTTTTTTTTAGTCTAGCCATCACAGACTATCCCCATCACCCACAGATAAAGGCCTTGCCCAGAAGTCATTTTAACTGTCAAAATAGCCAAAGTCATCAGGATTCATCCTCTGGAAATAATTGATGTCTCTACAAGATTTCATGCCAATTCACCCAGAGGTTGATATTTTTCCATCTGGACAGATGTAGAGGACTAATAGACCGTACGACATTGACATCTCTAGGGCCACACTACTAGCATGGCTAAAAAACCTATAAGAGACTCTTCAGATGCAAAAAACAATAAATGTATTAAACACACAAACAAAAATGACAAAACGTGAACAATTAGTCTGTTGCATCTGAGGAGCCTGTTCTAGTTTTATCTGTATCTGTGCACTGTGTTCTGAATGTTTAGTGAAATATGGTTCAAGAAATTATGCAAATATTCAAATGTGAAGTGACTAAATGTGACTGCAGCAGCCAACTGGACACTGACCTGGGAGAAGATGCTGGCAGTGGGGGCGACTCTGCTGTCCACCACACTGTAGAAAATGGCCAGCAGGCGGTCCAGAGGGAACGGCTTTGGCCCCAGAAGGTGGTTACTTGTCTGAAAAAGAGGCAGAATATATTGATATTATATTAATAGGATGCGATTAAAACTAATGGAGCTCAAAGCCAGTGTTATGTTCAGATGATCACCTTTTCATTTTTCTTCAAGAAGTTTGTTTTCTTTATTTTACCGTGCTGTTGGGAGGAAATAGGGACATCAAAATCATTAATTCACACAAGTCAAGACAATTTGTACAAACCACAAACTACAATTTAAAAGGCATTTACAATCACAACGTACAACAACCTCTAATTTTAGACCCTTAATTCGGATTTTTAAAAAAAAAAAAAAAACACAAAACAGGAGATTCTCTGGTGTAAAATCTTTCAAGATAAAACTCATCTACCTTTAGAAAGAAGCGTTTATCTGTGCGGGCAGGGTTGTAGGATGCCAAGTAGGCAGCAATCAACAGGAACTTGGAGTAATAAGGCAGTTCAACGTGAGTGTGAGCAGATAAACCTTAGGGGACATAAATGCAATGAGTCAGATGTACTAAAATAAAACTAAAAAAGAAAAACGTTAAATCGTCATATACTTTCATACAGTGCTGTCATTCATGCCTGATGTTCAGTGCAGACGCACCAATATGCTGCACAAAATAAATCACACTTTCAGCATGAATCCACAGTGTCACTGCACCCTATCAGCAGTTTTACAGTTTAACATCTGCTCTGCAATCGTGCTGCGTAATTGAGTGCAACAACGCTCAGTGTGTGTTGGTACCTCTCAAGGCTCCGGTCTCCTTCTCCTCCATTTGCTGCATCTGCTCCCACTGAAGACTGAATAGAAGAAAGAAGAAGATGCACAACGATGAGAACAAACCACAGCAAACAGAAGCCGAATTGCTGGAATGAGTGGTTAGATTTAAAGGTGGTATGGTTCATGAGTGACATAATGAACACGGACCTGGACACTTCACGCAGGTAAACAGTCTGCATGGCTTTTTTCAAATGAGGCTCAATGTTTCTCCACAGCTTGTGTGTGTCAGTCTCTTTCACTGAAGACATAAAATAGAGTAATCATTAATGTGACAAGCCACAGCTATACTGTAGCATGCGACAAATCCAAGTTTGCTTATAAAGAGAAGGGATGTAATCAGGAAGGTAAAGAAAAAAGTTTATGGAAAAAAAATCATTAAAACTGCACTTATCAGTATTCTTTACATTAACAATGGGTCAATAGATAGATCAATCATGTGTAATGTCAAAGGTGTCGTGTGTAGTGATAAGTCCAGACAGAATTATCACGTGACTCTGCAGGTTCCCTCAGCTCATTGTTTTGGTTTTACAGCCCATGAGCTCCACACAGCAGGGGGCTTTTTTTTTTTCAAACAAAAAGCTCTAATAAATCCCCTGTACTCTACCTGCCAAGCACCAAATGGCACACAGACACAGTTGGCCACTAGCTGATGAAAGTCGAACACCTGGCGGCTAAAAATTCTGATTTTTTTGTCACACCAGACCAACAGGAGACCAGGGAATAAAAGAAAGCAAACATGGTGACCGCACAGAACAGTTTCATATTCACTCATGAAACAGGAGCTTCTCACCGTCGCGTTCGTATGACAAAGTGAAATTTCTGAAGAAATTGCGGCGTGAATGCTGACTGCTGAAAGGCTGACGCTAAACTGGATTGCTGAAGTTGAGCACAAAAAGTGGAATAATATCAACAATATATAAAAGATGTGGAATAGTTGAATGTTTGTTGAAAGGCTGACGCTAAACTGGATTGCTGGCTAGAACCAGCTTGAAGCAGCTGGAAGGAGTATGAATTAGTAAGAAAAGTGGGAAACGGTCTAAATATTATGAATGGGAGTTAAAAGTTGAATAAAACTGAGTATGTATGAAATATGTACAAGATTTTCTGGTTTACACCTGAAAGTATGAATTAGAAGATTAGACATGAAAAATGCTTGAAAAAGTCAACAAAGCTAAAAACGACAACATAAACAACAAAAATGAAAAAAAAACAATAAAAACAAAAAACGACAAAAAACACTATAAACAACAAAAAACGACACTATGAACAACAAAAACGACAAAAACAACACTGTAAACAAAAACTACAAAAACGACACTATAAACAACAAAAAACGACAAAAACGACAAAAAACAACAAAAAACGACACTATAAGCGACAACAACAAAAAATGACAAAAATGACACTACAAAAAACAAAAAACAACAAAAAACGACACTATAAATGACAAAAAAAACAACAAACGACAAAAAACGACACTATAAACAACAAAAACGACACTATAAACAACAAAAAACAACAAAAAAACGCCAAAAAACGACACTATAAGCGACAAAAAACGACAAAAACGATACTATAAGCGACAAAAAACGACACTATAAGCGACAAAAAACAACAAAAAACGACACTATAAGCGACAAAAAACAACAAAAAACGACACTATGAACAACAAAAACAACACTGTAAACAAAAACTACAAAAACGACACTATAAGCGACAACAACAACAAAAAATGACAAAAATGACACTACAAAAAACAAAAAACAACAAAAAACTACACTATAAATGACAAAAAAAACAACAAAAGACAAAAAAGGACACTATAAACAACAAAAACGACACTATAAACAACAAAAACGACACTATAAACAACAAAAAACAACAAAAAACGCCAAAAAACGACACTATAAGCGACAAAAAACGACAAAAACGATACTATAAGCGACAAAAAACGACACTATAAGCGACAAAAAACAACAAAAAACGACAAAAAAAGAACAAAAAACGACACTATAAGCAACAAAAAACAACACTATAAGCGACAAAAAACGACACTATAAGCGACAAAAAACGACACTATGAACAACAAAAACAACACTGTAAACAAAAACTACAAAAACGACACTATAAACAACAAAAAACGACACTATAAATGACAAAAAACAACAAAAAACGACACTATTAGCGACAAAAAACAACAAAAAACAACACTATTAGCGACAAAAAACAACAAAAAACAACACTATAAGCGACAAAAAACAACAAAAAATGACAAAAATAACACTACAAAAAACAACCAAAAACGACACTATAAATGACAAAAAACAACAAAAACGACACTATAAACAACAAAAAACGACACTATAAACGACAAAAAACAACAAAAACGACACTATAAACAACAAAAAACAACAAAAACGACACTATAAACAACAAAAAACAACAAAAACGACACTATAAACAAAAACGACACTATAAACAACAAAAAACGACACTATAAACAACAAAAAACGACACTATAAGCGACAAAAAACAATAAAAAACGACAAAAACGACACTATAAACAACAAAAAAGACACTATAAATGACAAAAAACAACAAAAACGACACTATAAACAACAAAAAATGACAAAGAACAACAAAAACGACACTATAAGCGACAAAAAACAACAAAAAACAACAAAAACAACACTATAAACAACAAAAAACAACAAAAAACGACACTATAAGCAACAAAAAAACAACAAAAAACAACAAAAACAACACTATAAACAACAAAAAACAACAAAAAACGACACTATAAGTGACAAAAAACGACACTATAAGCGACAAAAAACGACACTATAAGCGACAAAAAACAACAAAAAACGACACTATAAACAAAAAACGACAATATAAACGACAAAAAACAACACTATAAACGACAAAAGACAAAAAACAACAAAAAAACACTATAAACGACAAAAGACAAAAAACAACAAAAACGACACTATAAACAACAAAAAACGACAAAAAACGACACTATAAGCGACAAAAATCAACAAAAACGACACTATCAACAACAAAAAACAACAAAAACGACACTATCAACAACAAAAACGACACTATAAACAACAAAAACGAAAAAAAACGACACTATCAACAACAAAAACAACACTATAAACAACAAAAAACAACAAAAAACGACACTATAAGCAACAAAAAAACAACAAAAAACAACAAAAACAACACTATAAACAACAAAAAACGACACTATAAGTGACAAAAAACGACAAAAAACAACAAAAAACGACACTATAAGCGACAAAAAACGACACTATAAGCGACAAAAAACAACAAAAAACGACACTATAAACAAAAAACGACAATATAAACGACAAAAAACAACACTATAAACGACAAAAGACAAAAAACAACAAAAAAAACACTATAAACGACAAAAGACAAAAAACAACAAAAACGACACTATAAACAACAAAAAACGACAAAAAACGACACTATAAGCGACAAAAATCAACAAAAACGACACTATCAACAACAAAAACGACACTATAAACAACAAAAAACGAAAAAAAACGACACTATCAACAACAAAAACGACACTATAAACAACAAAAAACGAAAAAAAACGACAAAAAACGACACTATAAGCGACAAAAAAGACACTATAAATGACAAAAAACAACAAAAACGACACTATAAACAACAAAAAATGACAAAGAACAACAAAAACGACACTATAAGCAACAAAAAACAACAAAAAACAACAAAAACAACACTATAAACAACAAAAAACAACAAAAAACGACACTATAAGCAACAAAAAAACAACAAAAAACAACAAAAACAACACTATAAACAACAAAAAACAACAAAAAAAACACTATAAACGACAAAAGACAAAAAACAACAAAAACGACACTATAAACAACAAAAAACGACAAAAAACGACACTATAAGCGACAAAAATCAACAAAAACGACACTATCAACAACAAAAACGACACTATAAACAACAAAAAACGAAAAAAAACGACAAAAAACGACACTATAAGCGACAAAAAAGACACTATAAATGACAAAAAACAACAAAAACGACACTATAAACAACAAAAAATGACAAAGAACAACAAAAACGACACTATAAGCGACAAAAAACAACAAAAAACAACAAAAACAACACTATAAACAACAAAAAACAACAAAAAACGACACTATAAGCAACAAAAAAACAACAAAAAACAACAAAAACAACACTATAAACAACAAAAAACAACAAAAAAAACACTATAAACGACAAAAGACAAAAAACAACAAAAACGACACTATAAACAACAAAAAACGACAAAAAACGACACTATAAGCGACAAAAATCAACAAAAACGACACTATAAACAACAAAAAACAACAAAAACGACACTATCAACAACAAAAACGACACTATAAACAACAAAAAACGAAAAAAAACGACACTATCAACAACAAAAACGACACTATAAACAACAAAAAACGAAAAAAACCGACAAAAAACGACACTATAAGCGACAAAAATCAACAAAAACGACACTATAAACAACAAAAAACGACACTATAAACGACAAAAAACAACAAAAACGACACTATAAACAACAAAAAACAACACTATAAACAACAAAAAACGACACTATAAACGACAAAAAAACAACAAAAACGACACTTTAAACAAAAACGACACTATAAACAACAAAACGACACTATAAACGACAAAAAACAACAAAAAACAACACTATAAACGACAAAAAACAACAAAAAACAACAAAAACGACACTATAAGCGAACAAAAAACGACAAAAAACGACACTATAAGCGACAAAAATCAACAAAAACGACACTATAAACAACTAAAAACGACAAAAAACAACAAAAACGACACTATAAACAACAAAAAATGAAAAAAAACGACAAAAAACGACACTATAAGCGACAAAAACGACACTATAAACAACAAAAACGACACTATAAACGACAAAAACAACACTATAAACAACAAAAACGACACTATAAACAAAAAACGACAAAAAAACAACAAAAAACGACACTATAAGTGACAAACAACGACAAAAAACAACAAAAACAACACTATAAACAACAAAAAACGACACTATAAGTGACAAAAAATGACAAACAACAACAAAAAAACGACAAAAAACAACAAAAAATGACACTATAAGCGACAAAAAACGACACTATAAGCGTCAAAAAACGACACTATAAGCGACAAAAATCAACAAAAACGACACTATAAACAACAAAAAACGACACTATAAACGACAAAAAACAACAAAAAACAACAAAAACGACACTATAAACAACAAAAAACGACACTATAAGCGACAAAAACAAAAAACGACAAAAAACAACAAAAAACAACAAAAAACGATACTATAAGTGACAAAAAAACGACAAAAAACAAAAAACAACAAAAAACAACAAAAACAACACTATAAACAACAAAAAACGACACTATAAGCGACAAAAAACAAAAAAACAACAAAAAAACGACAAAAAACAACAAAAAACGATACTATAAGTGACAAAAAACGACAAAAAACAACACTATAAACAACAAAAAACGACACTATAAGCGACAAAAAACAACAAAAAAACAACAAAAAACGACAAAAAACAAAAAACGATACTATAAGCGACAAAAAACGACAAAAAACAAAAAACGACACTATAAGCGACAAAAAACAACAAAAACGACACTATAAAGTACAAAAAACGACAAAAACGACACTATAAACAACAACAAACAACAAAAACGACACTATAAAGTACAAAAAACGACAAAAACGACACTATAAACAACAAAAAACGACACTATAAACGACAAAAAACAACAAAAACGACACTATAAACGACAAAAAATGACAAAGAACAACAAAAACGACACTAAACAACAAAAACGACACTATAAACAAAAAACAACAAAAAACGACACTATAAGCGACAAAAAACAACAAAAACGACACTATAAACAACAAAAAACGACACTATAAACGACAAAAAACAACAAAAAACAACAAAAACGACACTATAAACAAAAAACGACACTATAAACAACAAAAAACGACACTATAAACGACAAAAAACAACAAAAACGACACTTTAAACAAAAACGACACTATAAACGACAAAAAAACAACAAAAACGACACTTTAAACAAAAACGACACTATAAACAACAAAACGACACTATAAACGACAAAAAACAACAAAAAACAACACTATAAACGACAAAAAACAACACTATAAACGACAAAAAACGACAAAAAACAACAAAAACGACACTATAAACAACAAAAAACGACAAAAAACGACACTATAAGCGACAAAAATCAACAAAAACGACACTATAAACAACAAAAAACAACAAAAAATGACAAAAACGACACTATAAACAACAAAAAATGAAAAAAAAAACGACAAAAAACGACACTATAAGCGACAAAAATCAACAAAAACGACACTATAAACAACAAAAAACGACACTATAAACGACAAAAAACAACAAAAAACAACAAAAACGACACTATAAACAACAAAAAACGGCACTATAAGCGACAAAAAACAACAAAAAACAACAAAAACGACACTATAAACAACAAAAAACAACACTATAAACGACAAAAACAACAAAAAACGCACTATAAACAACAAAAACAGCAAAAATCGACACTATAAGCGACAAAAAACAACAAAAAACGACACTATAAGCGACAAAAAACGACAAAAACAACAAAAAAGGACAAAAATGACACTACAAAAAACGACAAAAAACGACACTATAAATGACAAAAAACAACAAAAAACGACAAAAACGACACTATAAACAACAAAAAACGACACTATAAACGACAAAAAACAACAAAAACGACACTATAAACAACAAAAAACAACAAAAAACGACACTATAAGCGACAAAAATCAACAAAAACGACACTATAAACAACAAAAAATGAAAAAAAACGACAAAAAACGACACTATAAGCGACAAAAATCAACAAAAACGACACTATAAACAACAAAAACGACACTATAAACGACAAAAACAACACTATAAACAACAAAAAACGACAAAAAACAACAAAAAACGACACTATAAGTGACAAACAACGACAAAAAACAACAAAAACAACACTATAAACAACAAAAAACGACACTATAAGTGACAAAAAATGACAAACAACAACAAAAAAACGACAAAAAACAACAAAAAATGACACTATAAACAACAAAAAACGACACTATAAGCGTCAAAAAACGACACTATAAGCGACAAAAATCAACAAAAACGACACTATAAACAACAAAAAACGACACTATAAACGACAAAAAACAACAAAAAACAACAAAAAACAACAAAAAACGATACTATAAGTGACAAAAAAACGACAAAAAACAAAAAACAACAAAAACAACACTATAAACAACAAAAAACGACACTATAAGCGACAAAAAACAACAAAAAAACAACAAAAACGACAAAAAACAACAAAAAACGATACTATAAGTGACAAAAAACGACAAAAAACAACAAAAAACAACACTATAAACAACAAAAAACGACACTATAAGCGACAAAAAACAACAAAAAAACGACAAAAAACGACAAAAAACAACAAAAAACCATACTATAAGTGACAAAAAACGACAAAAAACGACACTATAAGCAACAAAAAACAACAAAAAACGACAAAAACGACACTATAAACAACAAAAAACGACAAAAACGACACTATAAACAACAAAAAACGACAAAAACGACACTATAAACAACAAAAAACGACACAATAAACGACAAAAAACAACAAAAACGACACTATAAACAACAAAAAATGACAAAGAACAACAAAAACGACACTAAACAACAAAAACGACACTAAACAACAAAAACGACACTATAAACAAAAAACAACAAAAAACGACACTATAAGCGACAAAAAACAACAAAAACGACACTATAAACAACAAAAAAACGACACTATAAGCGACAAAAAACAACAAAAAACAACAAAAACGACACTATAAACAACAAAAAACAACACTATAAACGACAAAAACAACAAAAAACGCACTATAAACAACAAAAACAGCAAAAATCAGCACTATAAGTGACAAAAAACAACAAAAAACGACACTATAAGCGACAAAAAACGACAAAAACAACAAAAAACGACACTATAAACAACAAAAAACGACACTATAAACAACAAAAAAACAACACTATAAACAAAAACGACACTATAAACAACAAAAAACAACAAAAACGACACTATAAACGACAAAAATCAACAAAAACGACACTATAAACAACAAAAAACGACACTATAAACGACAAAAAACAACAAAAAACAACAAAAACGACACTATAAACAAAAAATGACACTATAAGCGACAAAAAACAACAAAAAACAACAAAAATGACACTATAAACAACAAAAAACAACACTATAAACGACAAAAACAACAAAAAACGCACTATAAACAACAAAAATCGACACTATAAGCGACAAAAAACAACAAAAAACAACACTATAAACAAAAACAACAAAAAACAACAAAAAATGACAAAAAACGACAAATAACAACAAAAAACGACACTATAAACAACAAAAAAACAACAAAAACGACACTTTAAACAAAAACGACACTATAAACGACAAAAAAACAACAAAAACGACACTTTAAACAAAAACGACACTATAAACAACAGAAACGACACTGTAAACGACAAAAACGACACTATAAACAAAAAACGACAAAAAACGACACATATAAGCGACAAAAAACAACAAAAACGACACTATAAACAACAAAAAACAACACTATAAACAACAAAAAACAACAAAAAACGCACTATAAACAACAAAAACGACAAAAATCGACACTATAAGCGACAAAAAACAACAAAAAACGACAAAAACAACAAAAAACAACACTATAAACAACAAAAAACGACACTATAAACAAAAAACGACAAAAAACAACACTATAAACAACAAAAAACGACAAAAAACAACACTATAAACAACAAAAAACGACAAAAAACAACAAAAACGACAAAAATACAACAAAAAGCGACACTATAAACAACAAAAACGACACTATAAACAACAAAAAACGACACTTTAAACAAAAACAACACTATAAACAACAAAAAACGACAAAAACGACACTATAAACAACAAAAACGACACTATAAACAACAGAAACGACACTATAAACAACAAAAATGACAAAAAAACCCCACTAAAAACGACAAAAAAAACACCAAAAACAACACTATACACAACAAAACAACAATAACAATATCTTGAATGTAGAAAAGATGTGGAACTTCTACAACTTTGAATGGAGTTTGTAGCTGAAAGTATGAATGAGTAGAGAAGAGTTGAATAGGCATGAAAAAGTGGGGAAATTTGGAAATTTTGAACATTCCGCCCATTCATTTGAATAGATCAAAATTCCCGGAAAACGTTAAATATTTAGGAAAGTATGAATGTTATGAAAAAGTTGAATACAAGCAATAACGTCCTAATTGAGCTGAAAGTTTTGATATTTGAATTAAGTTTCTACATTGAAAAATGTGGAAGGAGAAGACTCGCAAAAAAAGTGGCCTTAAGAATAATAATAATACATTTTTAGAATGTATGAAAGAATGGAAACATAGTTACTGTGGGGAGTTGTGGCTACTGAGTGTAATTAAAGCACAAGGTGGCCTGTACATTTATGATGTATCCGTTTTGTGCTGCGGTGGTGCCATCAACGTGAGAAACCCGACACCGAACTATAAATCAAACTTTGGCCGTAGGTATCTACTTCAAACAAGAGAGACAAAGACATCGACAACTGAATGCAAATGTTGCTCTCTGTCTAGTGGATGTGTAAATTGGCAAATGTTTGCTAACACATTCACCACAACTTGATATGGAGATAAAACGTCAGTCTGGTGTTTACAGCTCGTTCTGCTTCCCCCAAGTGGCCAAAAAATAAATGAATCAATCAAAGAATGCAGCTCTGAAGAAGTAAATATTGAAAAGTTCAAATAGCTGAAGGGCATCTCGACATGACAGAAGGAGCTCTCTTCAAATGAAAAGGTAGAATACGGCATTTTTAAATATTGATAAGCTGTCAGATGAATGAATACACCTCTTTATGCTTTACCTTTTCCTTCTGCCAGAGGCTCACAGAACTTTGAAAAGTTGAGGGCAGCCTAGTTAAAAAAGAGATAAAAAGAGAAATCAATTATAAAAGATCGAAAGAAAATCAAAACAATGCAATCTTCACTGATTTATGTGTTTGACTAACCAGGTGGCGCAGCTCTCTGAGGTCCCGACAGACCGAGTAAAAGACTCCCAGCAGGATGTTGATGTAAGCGGAGTAAAAGTCAGCCGAATATGAAGGATGTCTGTCCTGGGACAAAATCTGCTGCAGCTCACCTACAAATAGATGAGCGGACAGAGGGACACACACACAGAAAACCACTGTCACTACACTGAGACTCACACAAAAAACAGAGATATTACCAAAAAAAGCAATGTCTCTCCAAAACCAGCGAGAAGTTCTCACATATCAAGTACAATGATTCACTCCCTGTAAGTGCCGAATTTATACAGTGGTGTTTTGTAATGCAATATTCCTCCACAATCTCTAAAGTGTTAGAACAAAATCACAGGTACAAATCTCACATCTAACACCGCATCTGCCGAGTGTGCGTCATCATTATGCAGTGTGGCGGGAGCTCTTCATGTCATTGGCTGATGTAGCGTGTGTGTGAACAATTATACCTTTACTGTAGTCGGGGAAATGGAGCAGAAGGGGCTCGAAACAGCCAGTGTTTGGTCTGAACTTGTCCCAGACGATTTCACTGAGCAGGATGATGGTAACGTTGTCCTCAACCTGAAAAGGACACAAATATGTCATATAACAGTGGTTTCAGTACAAGTGGACTCAACACTAGTGTTAACAGGTCAGTGAGAGTCTCCACACCTGCTGATACTGCTACCTCCTTGAATTTATGTGTTTTATGTTTTGTGTCGATTAATCATTTATTACGCAGAAATGCCAAATGTTTCCTTGTTCCAGCTTTTTAAATGTACGGATTTGGTGCTTTTCTCTAGTTTACATAATTTTAAATGTAATATATTGTTGTGGAGAGTTGGTTGTACAGAATAAGTGAAGGCTGAAACCACAGCTGTTTATGTCCATCTTTCACAATACAAAATGTATGTATAGGCAAATAATGAATAGTTAATAATCGAAAAGGTAGTTATGTATAATACACATATACATGTTGGCTGGTCACAAGATATTCTCCCTTTGAGGAAAATAAAATGAATCATAAATGGACCAAAAACAATGTATAAACAATGATGCAACACTATGGAAAAATGTTATGCCACAGCAATACATCATGTTACCTTAAATAAAAATGGTCCCAATGATCCGATTGCATGTGAAATTAGTGAGCTGACAGATCTTAAATTTGGGAAAATGCGAGCACTGGTATCAAGAGAGAAAGAGTTGGATCGGCGCATCCCTGCACAACATATGACAACATGAAACACATCCTGATCCAATAGGATCTGAAGTTTGGCGAGCTACACCAATTCAGGAAGAAATAACGGTGCTCTAACCACATCACAACAAAATGACCTCTTCACATTAACTCCTTTACGTAATACTTTGTGCAGAGAAGCCATAATAAGAATAATAATATACATTAGAGACACAACAACCATTCATCATCCTGTCATCCTTGACAAATGTGTAAATCTGCATCCTAATTGTCACTTAAAAATCCTGTGTGGCAGCACTGAAGCGGCATGACATTGAGAAGACAGATTCCTCTTAACACTCACAAGCCACCAGAAAACAATTAGCTTTCACATGAATAAAACACAAATGATCACATATCATGTTTGTCTTATTGATATCTTTAATTAAGAGTGGCTGCCATCCTTCCTTCCTAACAGCATTATGAAAGAGCTCCACACACTCAGCTCAAGGTCATTCATCACAAAAGAAGCTCTTGCAGGGCCTCTTCATCATCCACACAGTGCAACAACAATAAAGTGGCTCACTTGATAGATAATACAAAGAGCTAGCTGCACTTTCTCACCAGTTCCTGAAGACGCAGGAGAGCAGGGAGGAGATTGGCATCAGTGTCTCTCAGAAGCTCTGCTTTTTCCATTACCTGAAAAATATACATTTGATCTTATTTTGTAATGTCCATATTTAAGTAGTGTAGAGGTTTGAATGGCTGTTTCATCATGGCACATAACTCTTTTATATGCCAGGAGCTCACTTTCAAATATACAGAAATGATGAAGCCAAAATACTAGATTAAACCTGCTCCCTTGCGGGCTGAAAATCACACTTATTTTCTCCAGGTTAATACATCTGGAGCTTTGTTTAGTTTCTATTTGCATATGTTATCACTACTAATCATATTATCATACAAACATTTAAGTGACACATCCAAAGAATAACTAATTTGACATGCCATGGATTATAGTGTTTTTGTGTGCCAAATGAGGAGTGATTATCTGGTTGGGCGTAAAGTGCACGGCACTCACAATGTATCGCGTCTGCTTGGCAGGAGACTGGGAGCACTGCTGTCTGTAGATGCGTACAAAGTCAGACAGGGAGGGACTGCGGGGGAGCAGCGAGGCAGCATCGCAGCCAAAGAAGGACAGCAGCACTTGTTCAAACAGCAACCCGACAGAAACACATTCGACACAGCTGACTGTGGCGTGAGGCAGCTGCGGAGAGGACGACGAATGATAATCAGACAATCAGTTTCATAACAGTGGAGTTTAAACACATCGTCACATTGTGTTGGTTCACACTGAACATTACAATCTGCCTTTAATGAACTCACAAGAGTTGCAGCTCTCCTCTGCTGTAATCTGACGTTACATAATAAAATCAATGGGATGTTAAATGAAATGTAAGTTAGTTATGGAGCTGCAACGATTAGTCACTTGATCAATTACAAATTCATTGGCAATTATTCTGATAAATGATTAATGTTTCAGTCATTTTTCAAGCAAGAATGCCAAACCTTAGCTGGTTCCAGCTTGAAAGGATTTGCTGCTTTTCGTTGTCATATATGACAGAATAATTTATATCTTATGGTTTTGTTTTCTTTCACTTGGGGTTTGGGAAATTGTGAGGGTCTTTTTTCACATGCTTTGACGTTTAATAGATTACAGGATTAATTGAGAAAATACTAGTTAGTTGCAGCCTAAGTTAGTGAGTTAGTGAGGAATTTTATTGTCCACCTTGTGAAAAACTGTCTTAGGCTTCACCACATAGAATTAAAAACAATACATGACAACTGATGAGGACAGACAGCAGGAACACAGGATTAGTTTTGGTGGCTATTACTTGTCCGTAGCGTTTCCCTGAAGGTAAAAGCTCAAAGTGTGGGTGCAGAGGGTGGGAAGGATCACGTACAATCTGGCTTTGCTCTTTATATTTAATTCACACAAAAATATTTGCAGAAAAATCAGACGAAGGCACCCAAAGCTCCGTGTGCATTGAGAAAGGAGATTTCACCGAAATGGAAAAAAAATATTGATAGAATTGAGCTGCCATCCTTTTTGTACTTTCAATAAAACATAATGTTTTCAAGGACTAAACACTCTTTCAGAGATCTGATGAAGGAAGCTCAGCACGATTCAAGTCAGCATTTGTTTGAGGTTTAGAAGATTAAAGCAGTCAGCAGACAATGACGGTGAACGTTTTTCGTCAGTCAGCAGACAATGACGGTGAACGTTTTTTCCTTTAACAAACTTTGCTGAACTGACAGCAAATGTCTCGCTCTCACCTCGAGCTCCTTCAGCAAAACTTGCATCACGTGACTCTTCCCTGAAGCCCGATGACCATAGATGAAGATTGAGGGGTAGCTGTAGTGCTGTGGCTGTGAGGACAAAATTCAGAACTTCTTTACTCAATATAATTGGCACATGTCATTATAATCAATAACAATCGAAACAAACAAGTTCTTCTTCTTCCTCTTGACTAAAGACATTTTCTAGTTAATAGTTAATACTAATTTCTTATCAAATTGATTAGCAATCCAATGACTAATGACAGTTCACTCATAGCAAATGAATCTAAAAATATCTTTGTCAATCAAGACCATTAATCCAAAATGAACAGAAAGTTCTTGTTATTGTTCATCTGTTGATTTACAATACTGAACATGAAGAAATATAATTTGTGAGTTTAAATAACTGTTTGTGAAAGATGTAAAATTCACATTTGTTTTCACGTTGTGTATTTTCTGTATTACCTTTGTTTGCATTTCACCTTGAGAACCAAATAAAAGAGAAAACTGATTGATATGAATGCAACCTCTGTAAAACATTTCTTATATTTTTCCTTTTACTGAACCTTAGTAAACTTTTTTTTTGATTTGATTTACATTTGTATTATTTACCCTGTTCTACTGTACTTAAATCTTTGTATTTATACAATCTGATGAACACCTGAAGAGCCACAGTGCAGACACGAGCCTGTTACCTGTCCCAGGAGCGACAGCAGCGTCCCCGCCTGCGCCTCCCTGCAGGGCAGCTGCTCCGCGGCCCTCCGCAGCTTCTCCTCCTCGTATCCTGGATGCTGTGACAGCGAAGACATCTCCGGACCACCGACCACAGCAGCACCGACCACAGCAGCACCGACCACAGCACCGGCGACCGGACCGGCAGGGTAACGTGAGCTCAACGGTCAGCCACAGCGCATCCGGTGTTCGGTCAAAAATGCGAAGAAAACCCACACAAACTCGGGGAAACGAGTCACCGTGAACACGACAGGCTGCTGTGGAAGAAGCCACACCGGGAATAAAAAACGTGTGAGAGACTTTAAACGTGGAAGAACCGGGAAGTTAAACCCGGAAACACAAACACACAAGCGAGGACAAACAGGAGTTTCCCGCGCGCCTTCGGATTACGTCAAATGACGCTCGGGTGTTACCAGCCAATCGCGAAGCACCGCAGGGAATCATGGGTAATGGAGTTTTTGAATCAGAAAACGCGTTTTCGTTAAAATAAATGGAAATCATCAATTAAAAGTAAATTATTACTATGTTCCCTATTGCATTTGGATTGAATTGTCCTCTAATATGATACCGAAACACTCTATGCTTTATATACTTAAATTTACATATGTTTACATATTAAGATAGGACTATCTAATTATCTTATAATTCCATGACAACTGGGCAACTGGCCCACATCTGCTGAGGAAGAGATGCTGAACTGACTTTGTGGTGGGATGATGTTTATTTGTTAAATTAAGATATCTCTTTGTTTTACAAAATAACTAAACAAATGTTACAACATAAATAAACATAACATAATTATAAATAAGAATTACAAATCGTTAATTGTTTAAGCCTACTTTGGCTCCTAGAATTGGAGAATATGTTAATACAATATCTCATATAAAAATATTTTATATTTTTGCAGGGTGAATCTAAAACAGTTAGATTATTATTATTATTATTATGCAATTATGTGTTATTGTTTTTGAATAGGTGCATTTGTGTGCTTTAATTCTTGGTGCATTCAAACAGTCGGTTGTAATGGGATTAATTGAGGACTATAAACTGCACTGTTGTCGTTTTTTTATAATCCCACTGTGTCGGTTTAAAATTTCGCGCGTTACTGGAAGAATACGTCAGACTGGGATTAAGGGATGTGGGCTGGCCCTGTAATATCCTCCAACTCTATAGGATCTCAGCTGCGGTCGTTGGTCTGTCGAGCACAGGACGGACCAGATCTCACACAGAGCATCACAGAGCCGGACCCGCTGGTCGGAATAACAGTCTCCGGCGTTGGAAACGACTCGGGTAGGGACATTTTTTAAATAAATATGACAGATGTAGGATAAATCTACGGGCTTCTGTGTGGAGGATCGATTTCTGAAGCGTGTTTTTTTTTTTTTTTTTTTTTTCCGGAGCGCACGTTTCGTTTTTGCAGAGTGATGAATAAAAATCAGGGGAGAACACAAGAGAAAAAACCCAAATCCGACCTTGCCATGGATGCAACTGTGACTGAGTAAAGTCCGACGAGGTAAATATAAAGAAATACATAGACATAAAACCCAAAAAAACACAGACAACTTCTGCAGCGCGCTGTGATTGTGGATGAGATGCGGCAGATGTTAGTTTGCTGAGGACACGTTTTACTGATCCAGAGGACCGAGCAGACCCCCCCCCCTCCATCACAGACCGGAGGATGGTCCCCGGGGCCCCCAGCACGACCACCACCATGCTCCCCGCCTCCGAGGCTGCCAAAATCTACCAGACCAACTACGTGCGCAACTCCCGCGCCATCGGCGTCCTGTGGGCCATCTTCACCATCCTCTTCGCCATCGTCAACGTGGTGTGCTTCATCCAGCCGTACTGGATCGGAGACGGCGTGGACACCCCGCAGGCGGGCTACTTCGGTCTGTTCCACTACTGCATCGGCAACGGGCTGTCCCGGGACTTGACCTGCCAGGGCAGCTTCACCGAGTTCAGCGCCATCCCCTCCGGTGCGTTCAAGGCCGCCTCCTTCTTCATCGGCATGTCCATGGTGCTGGTGCTCACCTGCATCGGCTGCTTCGCGCTCTTCTTCTTCTGCAGCACCGGCACCGTGTACAAGATCTGCGGCTGGATGCAGCTGGCTGCAGGTAGGAGAGTCTGCTGTGACTACAGGTGGGAGTTTCCTAAAACAGCTCAGTGGTTGTCAAAGTGTGGGTGCAGGAGGGGGGGGGGGTTCACCACCTTTCACCCAGTTTGGGGTAAAAACAGCTCAAAATCCAGATGTTCTCCTGCTTTTTCCAGGTCATAGACTCCAATAAATACTCATAGCTCATAGCTCAAATGAGTAAAAGGTTTGTTCCACAACACTATAGATCATTTATAGGAAATTGAACATTGATTTTAGGGTGAAAACGACTGACCAGAGCTTTTGCCAAAAAATCCAAATGTTCTCCTGCTTTTTTAGGTCATGTACTCCAACAGTTTGGCCACAGAACCGTGTAGATTGTATCCTGTGAAACCAAAACCATTTTAGAGCATTTCTGCAGTTGTTAAAGCCCTGATAAAACATTAGGCTATATAACTGTCTGAAGTGTAGGTGGAGTGAAAACAGCCTTGGGGGAACTTTAACACCTCAGATTGAAACAGTGAAAAATACTGCTTGTTGATGCCTAAAGAGTTAAATAATGAAACGATACAAGCATTTTTCTGTTGATTGTCAGACCTGAAGAGATTCACCAGAACGAGGTAGTAATGCATGCATAACTACCTCCCAGGTGGGGATTATCACTATGAATGAACAATTTCAAATATGCATTATTTCATGTATGTTTATCATCATAAAGCTCTAATAGTCATAGTTTTAAATCCATTTGTTGCAACTTATTCCAAATAATTTTGTCATATATCTGCCAAAAAACGTATAAACTCGACTCTGTCAGTTTAAAAGGTGAATGATCTCAACTACACCCTAGAAACAGGTAAGTCCTCAGTGTTTTCTGTGGTTTACGCCGTAGCCTACTTGCCTTTCAACTATAGTTGAAAGGCAAGTAGGCTTTCAACTATAGGAGCATACATTGCTAATATGCAAATTATTCTTTTTCTCCTAATGAGAAAAGAAGTGTCTGTCTAACATCTACAAAGCCACCGTGCACATTAAATAAAAAGACGAACACATGTAAAGGAATGAGAAAGGGAAATCAAAGGAGCATGAACATGTAGTGTACACTTCTTTCTGCCTTGTAATGATTTTTTGTCAAGTTTCCAGCATCCTCTCTGAAGCAGACAGAGAAATTCCCTGCATGTGTACAGATCTTGATTCCCTTCCAAAATGATATTTTCAAATAACTGGTGCAGCTCAGCTTTATATCTCTGCCAACTATTCCAGTACACAAGGGGAAATGACAGTAAATGTCAGCATTGACAACTTGTTTTTCCATACATGTATTTTATTTTTGGTGGATTGGAACTACAGATCAACAGAACAGGGCTTTAGTTAATTTTAAAGATAATGACTTATCTGATATGTTTATCTCACACTAAAAGAAGTTTGTCCTGAATGCGTTTTGGCCCTTTTAAACTTTTGAATAATTGATAATCTTATTGCTTTCTTTAATGCAATCAGCAATCTGTCCACATCTCCATGCACTGCACATCAATAACTGATATGACTACAAATCAAGACTATGAGATATAACTTAAAGAACATTTTGACATTTGCAATTTGTCCAAACCATTTTCATCCCCTTTTTAGAAAGGCCAGTAACTTGAGCTGTCCATGTCACACAGTATTCCTTTGTGTTTTGATTCCCAGTAGTTTGACTTCTGTGACCTTCTGTTCCACATGTTAAAAACAATGGTTTCCATTTTCTGTGCATATTGTCAGAGTTTTGGTGTCGTTTGCATTTAACACCAACAATCACTTTAAAAAAGTGCTTCACCAATTTAACATTGCACTCTTATGACATTGTTCTTCCTTGTCAAAACCTGGCACCTACATTACACACATGCAATGTTGTCTAATGCTAGTAGCGGCTTATGTAGCCTCGAACTGCTGAGCATAGATGACGAGGTAAAATATGAGGCCCCCTTTAAAGTCTTTTGATATTCACGTGTCTGAATTTTTAAATCTGCTATTCACTGGTGTTCTCGTGGTGCCCCCAACACAGGGAAAGTGCCCTCTTGGATGCGTCTGTGGTAGATAAAACATGATAAAGTGCCTTGTAAGGTGGCCCAATGTGCAAAAAAGCATGATAAGGTGCCCTCAGGGTGCCTTTAGATTGTTTGTATAAATGATAAACGACAATGGTACGAGGTCAATGGCCATGAATAGAACAAAAAGGGGAAAAAAACTGATGTTATCAGTCGGCCTGTCATTCAAATGACCTTGACTCAACATTCATAGTGAGAGTGGTGGATTTTTTTAACAAGCTGTGAAAAAGAAGAAAAAGAGGTGTAATTTAAGCAAAACATTTTAATTTTATTTCTGTGAGAAAATGAGTGGCATCACACCAATTCACACCCCCCACAGGGAAATATGTGACGGATAATGAGGGACAAAAAAAGATTTGGATCAAAATGTATGGTTCAGCATCCTCATATGAATCTAATTTGTGTGTAGAAATAATCTCCCAGTGTTATGCTGTGCATCTTCATAGACGCCAGCTGTAAAACATTGCTTGTTCTCAAATGGGAAATAAATGTCATAACCAATAACGATCACATTCATAGAGAGTGTACTTCTTTTTGAATATCCATTCAGGGAGAACATGTGTCCCAAGGGTCCAAATAGCAACTACAGCCTGCAATCTAATTCGTTGTTGCACAAATCATTGATTAGATATAGAGGTTAAGAGAGCCATTGGCCAGCTGTTAGGCCTGATCAAAGCACAATGTTCCCATTTCATCGCAAAAAAAAAAAAATCCCTCTGTTGCTAAAGTATCCCATGAGTCTCAAACCCCAGCAGCTGTGAGGTGGAATATTTAAAGAGAAATAATTATGATGAGCTCCATCACATTCCTAATGACTGCCAGCCTGAGCTTTTTCTTTTTTGTGCCACAGATCAAAGCTGCTTCTTATTCCTCTGAGTCACATGTTGGTTTTCCCCCATTTTTCCCACCATTTTCACAGTTGATACAGTCGTCTTTTTTTTTTTTTTTTGTGGATGTCAGTGCTGGAGAGTAATTAAGTACATTTAATTAAGTACTTACTTAAGTTCAGTTTTTAGGAACTTCTACTACAAGTAGAACAGCAGATTTTACAGAAAAACATATGATGAGGGCTGCAACTAATGATTACTATCTTTATCGATCTATTGATTATTTTCTTAAAGATTAAAGATCCATTGCTACAAAAGTAATGACAATCTAGTAAAATGTCATATAATATATAATCATATAATCAACTACAGGGGCCACAACTTTTACTTTTGATACTTAAAGTACATTTTGCTGCCAATACTTCTGGACCTTTAGTCAAGAAAAATGTGAACCATCTTTTCTGCTCATCACAGAGCTTCTTTCACTCGCAGCCTCTTCCAGAATCACTTTGTGTTTCTCATTCGCTCAGAAATGTCACGTTTACGCCACTGTGACATCTGCCAATAAAAGATTTTCCAGGCAACTTAAATAGCCAATATCAAGGTGCCTTCTCTCTCTAAGAAGTTTGAAATCCCGTCATGATTGTATAAAGATCCTCCCTGTCAGATGTCATTTCGGGTGGTATGGGGCTGCTGTGATGTGCTATCAAAGGCAGCACATACAGCTCAGAGGCAGCCCTCTTCTCCAGCGATGGGAGGTCCTGAATGCTTGATGAGCACTGAGATTTAAGGAAAGTAGCAGATAATAATGATGATCGCTGTAGTGACACAGCCCGATTCTTTGAAAAGGGATCCAGTCTGGTTTGATGGTCTGTTGTATAGTTTATGCATCACTTTTGCACAGTTGTTGGCAGGCGAACATCAGACAGAGCTGGCACCCGGCCCAAACAGAGAGCCAACTTTTATGTCTCTCTCTTCTCTCTCTTCTGTTTCTCACCTTCACTTTTCTGCCTGAACACCCTTCTCACAAAAAAAACACCCTCCAAACACTCACCTCTGCTGCTATGACAGAGTATAAGATACAAATAGGTACCACTTTCTAAAAACGTGCCATCTGCACAGGGTTTATAAGTTGTAACCAGTGTTTTTTTAATTATTTATTGATGTGTATTGATCAGTAACAAGCTTTCAGTAAGGACAACACCTGGCATGCCAGGTAGTGAAGAATATATTTTGTTGGTGGACATCCTGCTCATTAAAATAAGCTTCAGATTGGGTTCATCAAAATCTATTTCAGCACTGAGGAGGCTGAGTAAATAGTTTGGGTGGACCCATCTGTGGTGAATTTATTTAAATCTTGTGACATTATATGACTTTCTTGAAACATTGCAGTCAAAATTTCTTCCATCAAGATTTTCTGAGCTGCTGATGAACTTACTGATGACCCGATGAATTTAACTTTCAAAGAAAGAAAAAATTCCAAAGAACCAAAGTTAATTCAATCATCACAGGCCTGGAGGTTCAATAAAAAAACGTAATTTTCTGTGGCTTCTTAGCTATTACTTTAATCAATCAGAAAAGCCCTCCAATCGACACCTCATGGCCTATATTATTGACTTACTAACATTTAATATCTGCAGAGTTAATTGTTTGAAAGTGATTAATCATTAACACAGTAATACAGGCAGATGACAAATTAAAGGAAAAGAGTGTAATAATGATGAGTGGCAGAACGTAACGAATGCAGAAGGGGTCACTGAATGATTCAAGATTGAATATTTAATTGCCGTTCCAACGTAGCCGAATTTAGTTTGGTGAGTTCACACAAAACAAAAACCTGAGGACATCACATACAGCAACTAACGTGAGACAAAAAACAAGTGGTAAGAATGACGTAGTTAAAAATATAATTTTAGAAGAATAATAAAAGAATAAATAAAACAAGTGCTTTCACCACCACAAACCATTGTATACATACCATTACAGTGTAGTATGGACAAGAGTAACAGCACACAACAGCACACTGGCTTCTGGGTAAGAACATGGCTGTGTTAGTGCTTTTAAAAGAAGGGGGGCAGTTTAAAACGATGGGTTGAGAGGAGGGTTGAAGAATATGGTGTCCCTTTTTCTGTAGCTGAATGGTGTAAATTTCAGCAGGGCATGGTCGCTTTGTCCAGACGTTTCCTGTCTTGTGCTGAAGTGTTGCCACTTTAAAGAAGAGTCAGTTGTAACACCCGAGAATTTGAAGTTCTCCACCTGCTGATCCACTTATGACCAAAGGTAGACGGCTCCCACTGTAGTTCTTATGGATGTCCACTCACCACTACTTCCTTTGTTTTGGAAACTCCAAGTTGTTGGCCGCACAATAAGCATTATAGGTGATTTATTTACTAAAAAGTGTGAGGATGAGGTGAGCGTGCTCAGTGTGGAGCAGCAGGCTCTGATGAGAGGCTGCAGGTTGGTGCTCAGCAACCTGGATGGTGTCCAGAGCTCTGATGGCCACCTGGATCTCTCAAACACTGCACACATGACGGTTGCCGCGGCGTGAACAGCTGCCCATTTTTTTCCTGCAGCTGCTAATCCATAGAAATCCATAGAATCGGAGGCGGGTTACTCAAAGCGTTGTTGAAGCGTTTTCAACACACGGTCCATTTCCTGGTTGTCTGACCAGCAGCTCCCTGTGCTGTAAGTGGCTTTCCTCATGGTGTTCTCTGCTTACTAAGTGGACTGGCACTCGCAGCCAAAAAAATAAAAGGTCCATTTGGTAGCTGGAGGTTTATTGATCCAAATGTTGCTTTCCAGACTATGAAGAAGCGATGCTGTAACAGGGGACAGCTGCATGTTGTGTAGTTCAGTCATTGTTGAGCTGTGAGAGTGACGCAAAAGCTCTGGTTGCCTTATGTTTGATGTATGATAACACAGACTGATAAAGCGCCTGACTGACTGATGTTACTATATGAATGCTTGGTGCGTTCAATTTTACACCTCTTCAGAAATATGTGAAGTGGAACCGGGGCTGATTCTGCTTATCACCGTCACATTGTGTCTTAGAAGGCAGAAGGAAAGATATGCAAAGACACTATCACGCTGCAGAGGAGCCGGCTAGATAATGAGAACTGATCCAGGGAATGTTTGAAAGCTGAAATATTCCTATTGAAATACATCTTGTGTTATTTCTGCCCACATAAAAATCCAATAAGAAGTAATGTTTACATATATTATACAAATTAGGCCATTTGTAGACAATCTAAGTTCCTTGGTGTGTATATTAAGTGCAATATATAAACCATTCCAACACACTGGCCTTTTTAGCTCAGCATTAATTAAATGCCAACGTACATTTCACTGCACATGTTGTTGTTGAGGTTCAAAGTCCGCTCTTGAGTTTGAGAAAACAATCTGAATATGAAGAAAGAGGAGTCTTTAGAAAAATCCATAACAGCTGGGCAACTCCGTGTGCTGGCAAAAAACATGTGAAGTGGTTGAAATCTACTAAATGGACCTTGAGCTGAGGTTTCCAAAGTCAAGAAAACATTTTGAACCTCATTACATTGTTGTTTTCATGTGTTATTTCTTACATTTGGTATGCAAAATACTGCCTATATCATGTAAATTTACCACTTATGAGATGTCTTTTCACATGTGAAATTTGAATGTATGGCCAAGAAAATCACTGAAATCACTGATTTAAATTCACCCCTGAATATAAACGCTATACATTCTGTACGTGTCCCTATAAAATTAGACATTAAATAAACAAATAAAAGCAAAGATAATCTGCTGGCAATAATTGGCTGCAGATCAAAGCATCTCAAAAAAAAAGGCACATTAATGTGAGCTCTGAGAACATTTTTAGTGTTGTTGAAATGGTCTGGATTTAAAGCAGAGCAGCTAATGACATCAGCCCGGTCTTTATCCTCTCACACATATAATGAAGGACAGGAAGAGTCTGAGAGGCTTTACAGTGATGTAACATGACCACACATTAGACTAAGATGCAGACATGAACACACACACTCAGAAGAGGAAGCTGTTAGCAGAAAAAAAAGAGAAAAATTCTGAGTGATGTGATCACCTGAAGGTGTTTTTAAATGAGAGTGTGTGCCCTCTTTTCCTTTACTTCCTCTCTCCATTCAGTAAAGTGCTCAGCTGGTTCCTTCCTGGCTGCCTGCAAAGAAAAACATTTTTTTTTTTTAAGCTCAAAGAGGTCTCAGTGGATGGACGGTGATGAGTAGAGAAAAAAAAAAACAGCCACAAGAGCAGAAGCAAAAAGAGAGATGGCGACACGTGCAGAGTGAATCAGCCAAATTAAAAGCCAGCCAAGTCAGCTGAAGTCCACAGATCTCAACTACAGACTAATTCTGAGTCTGAAGATTAAGAAAGTGGATCACCTCCTTTTGCTGATGAGGATTTTAAAGGGGCAGTAAGCGATCTGTGACCTCAATCAGCCTCTAAAGTTGACTTGTAGGAAAAGACAGACACTCTCACAACGTCCCCTTTTGACAACTGTATATTCAAAAAATACTTTGTCCAAAAGTGACCTGCATTGTTTGAACTTTCAATTTCAAGTTGTCATTTAATTAATTAATTTAATTTGCATAGGAAAAAATTCAAAGCTAATAAATTGTACAGTTGGTGTTTGCTGGTTTCCACATGTCAAAGTGTACTTGAGTAAGACATTGAACTCCGTATTGATCCCAACCTATGTGTCTGACAAACGAAAGCAAGATAATGTATAAAAAACATTTTTAAAAAGCAAAAATTAACCTCATACTACCAGAAAAAATGCAGCTGTAGAATAATCATTATTTTTAGAAGTAAACTAACTAAGTACATTACAATTTTAGTTTTTTGTACTAAGATAACATATTTACTAGTTAAATGGATAAATGAGTTATTGTTGTTCTGTGCTACGGAATAAGAAAAAAAATCTCACTAACTTTAAAATCTTACTAACTGCCCCTTTAAACACAGACATTAAAAAATACAGAGCTTTCGTGAAATCAAGTGCACAAAAACAAAAAATAAAAGCTTGAAATGTGTCCTTTAAAGTCTACCACCCTGATCATCTCAGCGATGTACTTAATAGAGCTGTCAGCCAGAGAATAAATCTAAACGCAGCGTTGGCGGGGAGACGTAAAGTTGTCACAGAGGGCGAGGTGTTTTATGGGGTGTGTGGTCTGCTGGAGAGGTGGGATTGAACATCGTGTCCAAGATGCTGCAATCAGAGCCGGACTTTGAGGTCGTCAAATCTGCCTGTCAGCGGCTCGTAAATCTGCTGCAGCCAGAGGAGGAATTTGACATTAATGTGCACTAACAATTTCATAGGTAACAGTGTAGTCAGTGCCACAAGCTGCTGCAGCGTTGTGCTTTCTGTAACGCGGATTACGAGGTCTCTTGTGTTTTTACTGTAGTACTGATACATATATGAGCTTGAGAAAATAACCAAAGTAATATTAACCACAACCATATTAACATTTTTAAGTACTTTACCGATATAAAAGGAAGAAAATTGTCTGTTAACAATGAATGAAAAGTCAGAGGATCACAAAAATCTGTATGATTTATCCTCTTATTGCCACGAATGTAATGCGGAATGCAATTGTTAGGATATTTCAGCCTGGACCAAAGAGATGGATCGACCAACCCACTGTTAGATCGACATCCATAGAGCCATGACACTGAGAGAAATAATCACATAAAATACATAATAAGTATAGAGTTAACAATAATACAAGCAGTAACTGCAAGCAAAAGCAGAAGATGTCAAGGTCAGATTATTTTGAGCCACTTACTGCAGCTTGTTGATGAGTAAATGTCATCCTGAGGTGATGATGACTGCGTCTTTAATAATTAGCCGAGGTGTGATGGACAGACAGGGCAGCAGGAGCGACTGGAGCCTCGAAGTAAAGAAAGAGTGGTGTGTCTGATCGGGGAATCGCAAGGTATTTAGAGTCTTAAGTGAGACTGACAGTTTTGATTGCAGAGTAGTTAGGATGTGGAATGAGCAGAGAGATGGAGATTATGTGAGACGGGGAGAAGTAGAAGAGTCTGTCAGGGCTGCCAACCAGATGAAAATGACATTCAGAGTCCTCGTTATTCAAAAGGCTCTAGGACTGTAATTATGCTCCACTAAAAAAATACTCCTCTGTTCAGGTTAAACTGCAAAGAAATGAGCAGCAGTGACAGGTGTTTATTGACATGCACAAACAAATCATAATATAATAGCTCCAAGGCCACAGTGATTTAAGCTTGACTCTGACAGATATGGGGTGATCATAACTACCTTAAGGTTATGTTTGTGGTATTGTTTGTTTGTGTGTTAGCTGGTTAGATATTTCAAGGATGTTGTTACAAACTTATTAGCATGATTAAAGCTGCACTAATCAATATTTCTATATGAACAATGGGTCAGATATGTAATGTGAAAGGTGTGGCTCGTAGTAATGAATTATCACGCAGCTCTACGGAGCGTTTTAGCACCTTTCAGCTCTCTGTTTTGGTTTTACGGTCCGCAACTTTACTGTTTCGGTTCACTTCAGTGATCATGATTTAAATTATTTTTTTGACATGCCATATCTTTTTCCTATAATTGGCCAAATTCTTCTATTTTACATAAACTGCAAACACTCCTAAACAAATCGTGCAAATTTAGGCTCTGAGCAGTGTTGCAAATTTAAATTAACAGTCATATCTCAGCTATCATGTAAAATTTAGCACAATTCATCCTTGTACAAAGCCCTAATAATCTCAGACAGAATTTAGGGATTTTCCAAAAAATGATGGATGTGTATGTCTATCACAGCGTTTATTTTGATGCAGATTAAAAACACTTTTCTATTATCAGAATAATGAGGCTTTTTTGGCTTTCTACTTATTTTGAATGCCTTATTTAACACTAAATTGCACTTTTATTGCAGCGTTCTCGACAGTTGCTTTATGGGGACAAGCATTGGAGACCTCACAGGCTCCATTACCTCGTGATTAACTAACTATGAGGAAGCTGGTTTAATGCTCATGTTGTTACGAGACATTGCTGTTATTAAAAACCGTCAGAGTTGAACGTATAATTACACACCCAACGTAGCCTTGACTGCTGCAGTGCCAAAGGAGGCTCTATACATGTTTCATGAGAGCTGCCTGGCTCTTTCATGTTTTGCTGAGGCCGGAAAAAGAAACTGTGCAGCCATGGAAGTTCATTGGCATTTTCCAGAGTTGCGTTGCCTTTTAAATTGGTGGTGATGATGACGGGACAGTGTCCAGTTGCCAGACAGAGAGAGCCGGTGGTGAAGCTGATGCGGGGATAACGAGTTCTTTCCCAGAGTCTCTGCAGGATGTGGATGTGCTGAATTTATAGCTCTCAATAACACTCCTAATCAGGTGCTAGTTACGGAGCGGCAGGAGAGCTAACGGCAGGGGATTTGGAAGGAAATGAGAGTGCTGAATGTCATGAGGAGAGGAAGAGGATTGATTGGCAACTCTGAGTTTGACATCCCCGGTGTGTTGTTGAACAGTGTGGAGCAACAGTGTCTGTGGGTACGAAAGACAAGAGACTTATTCATCCGAGTGCATGTGCGCGCGAGTGTGCTTCAGAGTGGGAGTATCACCGATGCGAGCAGCAGCCGTCGATGTTGTGTTATTTTCCTCTCTGCAAAAGAAAATGTTCCCAATCTGCTGTTGTATTATCCTATTGTATTATGTATCCCTGAGGGAGCGTCACTAAATAGCCTGCTCCCCACTGCACGAGGGATCAGTGACAAATCCCCTAGCAGGGGAAAGTGATAATCTCAAGGAGCATAAGCTTGTCCCAGAGGAGGACAAAATACTCTGCCTCTCTGTTTTTTCCTGCTGCCTTTTTAAGTCTCGTGTGAAGCTCCAGAAAAACACTAACTAACTTATTCTGGAGACTTGTGGATATCCGTTTGTGCTGGATATCAAAGGCTCTATTGATATACACACACTGTATCTGTTTCAGTAGCACACAGTGAAAATGTTAATTTGAGTGGCTAAATTTAAATTTGTGTTTTTTTAAAAATCCATCCATCCAGACTGGTTTGGAGTTTTGGACTAACTCCACCAATCAATCACAGCTGGACTGGGTCCTGATTGATTCCACTTGTTAAGTAATTACTAAAATCCTTCCAGTCTGACCAGTTTGCAGAATTTGAACGGGAAAGCCTCCATTATTCAGGGTCCTATCAGAGCTGCCAAAATGTTGCAAATGTTGTTTTTAATGGAAACATTTGCATTAAATATCTGCCTTTTTGGCTTCTTTTGTTATACATTAGTCTTCTACAAGTAAATCTCAGAAGACATTGAAATGTTTAAACTTGCAGGGCGATAAGCCAATATTCAGCATATAACCAGTGGAAATAATGTTGAAAATAAATAGAAAAAAACCTCCAAAAATAATGAGAAGAGCAGAGTTAAACATCAGTCTTTTCAGGGATGCTTTTTTTAAAGCTGTAGTATGTACGAACCCTACAGAGGCTTCCTTGAAATGTATAAAAGGTTCAGCACCTCTGCTGGTAGAAACATGTCAAGCACAGCACTGAAGTCTTCCGTGGCTCATTAAGATTTGATTATCCCGTCTCCCCAGGAGTAATGTAATTAGTGTAACCAGGAAGGTGGAGGAGGGGTGGAGTAGAAAGGCTGATTGCAGCCCTGCCCTGCTGCCCTGGCCTGTACCGCTCATCCCCGCAAGTGTAGAGAGACCGACAGTAACGAGGAGTCGTTGGTCGCCACCTTCTCACCGACTCCTCTTAACCTCAGACGACTTTAAACTTCTGCAAAAGTTTCCCGTTTCAGAGCTAAAAACAAGACTGAGCTTTGAGGCTTGCCTCGCCGTGATGGGATGTGACAGGCCTAATGTGAGGACCGAGACCTCGAACGAACAGTATGCCAGATCGTCTGTCGAATGACTTTGTTGCTTCTTGATCCCTCGGGCCTTTCAATCTGAGTTCACAGTTGAGATATTTTGGACATCACAACCTTGCAGATTAAAGGCTGATGTTGTTGTCACGGCCACTTTGATATGAATTATAAATGTAAACATAACTGCTTGTTTCTAAAAGAAATCTTTACACTCTTGAATGAAGTGAAGCCTCTGCGTGTCGAGTCTTTCTTGTGGTGCAGTTACTTCAGGAATTCAATCACATATCTGTCTTACAAAGTAAAAAACCTCATTTAATCCGCAGATGGCAGCAGTAACCACTCTGATTGTTGCTCAAGAATGAAGAAAGAAAGAAAGAAAATTAATCTGTAGCTTTTCTGGAATCACATACAGTAAAAATATGAACACAAACCTGCAGCAAAATCCTCCAGCTCACTCCCCATCCTGTCCAACCTCTCCAGCTCTCCCCCCCTTCCTCAATCTGTTTGTATATCTGCTCGGTCCAGAGCGAGCTCCTCTCTCCCCAGCTTCATAATTACGAGAAGAAGCAAGTTGAATTTCACTTAATTAAGACCTGAGGGCAAAGAGAGAGAATAACTTCACACAATTAATCTCAGCCCGAGGGTGACAAAACGGTGCTGCGTTGAAGCAAAAATGGAGAAATGTTGTATATTAACAACAAGACATTATGTTTGTATGAACATGTTGACTGTGCAGGGAAAGACAATACAGAGTACACCATATTAAGTAATTATACTACTAGAGCTCACTGTTTGTGAGTGTATACTACTTTAGCTCCCGTTTTGTCTCCACCAACTACTGAGGGAAATATCTGGTTTGTTGGCTGCTAAATGCTTCATTTTCTGCTGGACTGGTAGCATAAAGTGGGTTTATCAGAACTATTTTTTTGTTAAAAATGGGTGAGAGTGAATCAACATGGAAAAGTTGCGGGTCGTAAAACTAAGACAATGGGACGGTATAATACTCTGTAGAGCCAGATCAGAAGTCAGGAGTAAGTCATCACGGGTTCAAAATGTGAAAAGGAACTGGCTGATTATGAAGTGATTCCACACCTGCTATTTATGTTGTGTCCTGACACCTCTACCTGCTCCGGATGATGACTTTCAAGTAAAACCGAAAGCTTCAAACTGAAACATCCTTTCCTGTCCTTTTTTGGAGTGAGTCTTATATGTCAAATATCAGTGGATCTCCTCCTTAAACCTACGAGTGTTCTCAATTTGACAGAAACTTGTGTTGGTTAAAATGTGAGCAAGCAAAGATATTTTTAACAGCTCATTTGTGAGCAGCTGATTTGACTGACATCCCTTTAAAAACCCATAAAGTAATCCAGTTAATGCTTCAAACTTGAGATGGTTATGCACGAGTACACCCCATGAATATATATTCCTTTCAAATTATTCATATTTTTTTGTTGACTGCACTTTAATCCACCAGCATGTCTGTGGGCTGGTTTCGGCTATTTCCGTATTGGCAGGAGAAAATACTTTGCAAAACTCCCTGATTCACAGTTTGAAAGCTGATCGCATGGTTATTTCCGAGATGTAAGGAAGCTTTTAGTCTGGCACCATCTGAAAACAAAAACTACATGCAAAATTTTATAAATTGTTTGATTACTGAGTGCTACCTGGGATGTGCCATGATGTTGCACCACAAGATGGATACATATATACATATTGTGCCATTTTAAAAGGGGCAACCAAGTGTATTAGGAAGTATATTAGCTTTGGCTTTCTGTCTTGTCTTTTACTTTCCACTGTGTATTATCAAATAAGCAAGAAGGGCCATAAAACAACTCGGGGTAAAAAATGATTCCTCTCCTCCGCCCCTGATACCCGAGCCGTCATTTCTCTTTATATAAACAAATGAATGACCAGCAGACAGCAGCTATATCAAGCTTCTGTTTGATCCATTAGACTTTGTGGCTGTGTCCTCTACAGCGCCATGTCAATACGTCTCTCCCGTCCGCCGCTAGCTTTCACATGTGCCCAGAGGAGAGGCAGGCTTTATAGATTTCCCATCGGGGGTTTATCTTCTTGATCACTGGGCCGGGATGGAGAAGACAGCCGGTTGATTTATTCTCCTCCTCCTGAGTTAGGCAGCAGGACAAGGACACGGTGACCCATTTGAAACTATCTGCCTCGGATAAGCCGGTGTGCGTCCGTGCGTTTGAGTGATGTTCATTTCAATGTGTGAGTGTTTGAGTTAATGAGTGATGCTGCTGCCCACTGCTGCCGCGGAGACTGACGCACAGGCTCGGGTCTTCATCATATATCAGATCGTCTGAGGGGCCTGTTATGACACCAGGCTGTCATTGTTTGAGGGTGAATGATGCCCAGATGCTCCTTGATTTATGGAAAAGACACTTCAGTGAAGGTTGCACCACACAGCCCCAATTTTTGAAGTCTGAAAAACAGCTATAAACTCTCTTATCCAATGACATGAGGAAAACATAACTTTAAGAAAGCTATTTTCCCATTTTAACAGATATTAACAGTGATGTCAAGGCTGAAAAGTGGCTGATTTGTCACTCTGGTTCTTGTGGTATGTGTTGATTCTGGGTGGTATGTTGCTGTCGTTCCACTGGCTTGTGGCACCTAGATACTGTATGTCATGTCTCACTGGCATACACTGATTCTTATTGACAGATGCCACTGCTTACTGTGACGATGTTGTGTGCGAATTACCCACTTAGACTCAGATATACATGAATTTAAAAAACGCTAAAACTTCGAGAAAGGCCTCCCCTAAAAAAAACTCAAGGCAAGATAAACCTAACTATATAAAATGAAAATAATAAGGGCTAGAAATCTACTATGAAATGTAATTAAAAAAAAGAAAGAAAGAAGGATTGTACACCATCAGCCAGTTTTGGATATTACCCTGCACTTTAAATTTCCAGCCGAGCTGATGATTGAAACTTTGCACTTCACATGGATCTAGCCAACTTCCTTAAGCGTTTATTCAGCCCAGTATTCGATCTCTATAATATCCAATTTATGGCCTACAAACCCCTTGTTCTGCTCATCTCTGCGGGTCTAAAGTGCAACCACATTTCCTCCCCAAAGAGCCACAACAAAACTCCACTCCACAAATAGCTTTCTCAGCAGGACATTTCATTTCCACAATTCCCATCCTCTCATCAGTCAATACTTTCATTTTGGAAGGAGGAAGCTGTTTGATGACTGGAGCCTTTTAGCAATCATACAGATGTGACATCCTGAATATATTACTCTGCTGGCCTCAGAAGTGCTGCGTTGAGTTGACTGAAGTAAAACATGACTGCTGTTATTGAGTAATAAATATCTATCTGATGTTTTCCTGACATTTACCTGCTGAAATTACTTCTTACATATAAAGGCCGAATGGCGTCTACTCCCGCTGGTTTCCCTCCGAGGTAGACGTCTAATTGCACTGATCATCCATCGACAATTATAACAGTGGTGTTGAGCTGCAGATGAGGAGGTGCACCATGCTGTGTGGAAAACATGACTAACAATGTTAACATTGGAAAACATGTTGGCGGAGGGATTGAATCAAAGAAAGCTTAGTGAAAACTCGGGGCATAAGAAGAATACAAATGAGGTTTGAGCTTGAGAGGACATCAAAAGGCTCCGGAGCTCGTGCAGCGGCGCAGTGAGGGTTGTTATTTGATAAACTTAGCAGGGGGAGTTAGGAAGTGTGAGCTGGGGGAGTGTTTGCATCCCAGTGGATTTACTTGTGATTACGCCGGGGAAACAACAGAGGAACAAAAGTCCTCGCTGCACTCAGAGGAGGCTCTCTCAGGTCTGAGTGGAGTGTTTTCTCAGGTGTGTGTGTGTGTGTGTGTGTGTGTGTGTGTGTGTGTGCCAACAGTTGCTTCGGCTCTGCAGTTTGTTTACAGTCGCCGTTTTTTTCCGAAGGTCGCGGTTCAGAGAACACGGACTCTGAGTGTGTGGAGAGTTAGAGGAGACGTGTGTTGTTTCAGTGATGTTTGCAGCCACCTTAGCCACCCATTAATGCTCTTCCTCCCTCCGAGCTTGCCGGTCGCCATGGAAACGGCTCTCCATCCCTGCCGCTGCTGCTGCTGCTGGCAGCATCATATCACCCTCACTCTCGCTCTCCTCTCCAAGAGATCGCTGCGGTGAGCCGCTCGGGATCAGCGGGGTCCTTCATCTGGGAGTTGATGCACCCCCAGTGCGTTGAGTTCAAGGTGTCTCCATGGCAACATGCGTGGATTCAAGTCAATTTGGGCGCTCCTGAAAGCCAGCCGCTTGCTTCAGGTCACACCCGCAGATCAGGAGAGCATCCCTGGAGCGGTGAAGCATCACAGCTGCATGATAAGTGGCTGGATGAGGGTTTTTCTGGTCACATCAATGAAAGAGTGACAACATCTCAAGCAGCTTAACAGCCATTTCCCCCTGCTATGTTTTCTCAAGTAACTTTAAAGCTGCTATCATGAATTCACTTCAATTAAAAATGGATCAAGTGACTACATGTACGGTGAAAGGCGTCACTCGTAATGATGAACCAACAAATAATTATCAACCAACTCTGCAGTTCCCCACTTTATGAAGAGTTTAAGCACCTTTCAGCTCATTGTTTTGGTTTTAGAGCCTGCAACTTTACTGTTTACTTTACTGTGCACCAAACAGCAGATAGTTTCAGTTAGAGATCAGCTGGTGAACATAGTGAAGCATTTAGCAGAGTCATACATTTTCCTCAGGGGTTGGGGGGGACCACAATATTGGAGTTAAATTCGCCAGGTGAGCACTTTTATCAGCTTTTGTCCGCATTACATGGTCGACATCAGTTGATTGTACAGTTTGCTCAGTCTAAGCACTACTGGGACTTCTTAGTTATGTCTTAAAAGTTAAACTTGACAGTTCATTCTTGAGCCCGGAAACAATATCAACTCAAGGCCCACTTACTCTCTTGTTAAGGAGTTTCAACAGGATCACACAGTCCTGCTGTTTCCAAGGTCAAGTGCCTGGGTGATAAAGTACCAAAAAAAGCCTTGAAACAAGTGGTTTCTTTTTTGGCTACACCACTCCATCAAGAGGAAATATTAAAGAAAGTCTTGTGCATCATTTTATACACATTACCCCACACATGTTTAGTATCTTTGTAAACTCTGGGATCTCCACCAGACAGTACATGTTAAAAAGGTCTCCATGCCTCCATTGTCCCCATTCTACCAGCTTGCATTACTCTATTCGTGCCAGGTGGATTTTCCTCAGTAAGACAGTGCTCTGTATTTTTTTCCCCTCCCTTCACATCCATCATCAGTGCTCAGTAGTGCAGAAAGAGAAAGAGAGAGAGAAAGAGAGGGAGAAGGGGGAGGCTTGAAAGAAAGAAAAAAGAGGAGAACATGTACTCTCTGCCATCACCACAGATCAGAGACACATTAGAAGTCACTGAAACCGAGTGAGGCAATCCCCTCAGCCCGACTTCAAAGGCAAACGGTTTGAGAGAGAAAATAAGGACAACCGTTAAAGATTCAGAACTGTCAAAGTTGTCTGCCGCTTCAAGAACCCTGTCACCACATCTGAGGAAGCAAAGAGAAGAGAGAGCACTTAAATGAAACAACCGTGGATCAAACACGAAACATACCTGGGCTTATTAGGGGGAAAACACATTAATTGGAGCGAATGTTGTAAATAAAATCTGACCATCTGGGCTTTTCCCTCGACCTCCAGCTGAGAAAAATAAAACATCTCACTGCTCTTTTTATTTCCCGCCTGATATCGAGCTTCACAAACATTATCACTGCAGGGGCATTTTAGCGCCGCTGACGGCGAGCACACGAGGGTTAACGCGCGTTTCTTCTGTCAGGGATGCAGCGTGGGTCCTGTTTGTCAGACATACTCCTCAGGTTCACCGATGGGAGCTGGTAATTAAAGGAAACACCTGTTCTAAATCACCTTCAATATTTCCCCCCTGATAGGTTGACGGGGGGGGGTCCTCCTGTACTTCCAGAGAACAAAAGCTTCGGATTATGGTCGTGTGCGAGGATATGCTGCTCATATGAGAGTCGGTAGGGACATATGGCGAAGCTCTACCCACCAGAGGAGAAAACAAGAGAGTTTCTTTTTTTTGTGTCACATTCACGCCACAGCAATGAGGTGTTGGCGCAGTCCCGACACTCATCCATACAGATCCACATATCAGTCGGAGCGGGGACAGCAGGCAGCCCGTCTCCATGGCGATGCAGCATCTCCCTCATCCCACTTGATTGGATCACCAGCGAAGGGAGCGACCTCCCACTCCCGAACATGTTTTGTGCTCGGAAGAAATCAGAGGGAAGCTTTGATTAAAGCGCGTCTGAAAACTCAAGAAGAAGACTGTTCCAACTAGGACTGACTTCAAACGAGACAGGCAACGAAATCTGAGGCTGCGTCCGTGTTTGGATGCAACTTTGGAAATCCATCTCCTGTGTACTGCGGGGCAGCGGGGGGCCCTCGTGCATTACAGGAAGCATCTGTAGCAGGAAAACAATACCTCCGCCCAGGAGGATTATCATAATAACTTTTATGCAGATCATCGCTAAAAGAAGAAGGCTTTGATTCTGCAGTGCTGAGGGGGTTTGAAAAAGGGCCACTGGAGGTGTCTTAAAATAATCCTAATTTGCTAACACATTTGTGAGCATCAGATTTGTGCAGAATTTGTTCTCACATCATCACCTCAAGAGGCTTTGAGCCATTTTCATTACAGTAACTTACATTATTTCCTTTGAAGGAAAATAAACAGTGATTGTCCAAACAGCAGCTGTAACGAGGCTCGGTGGACCTGCGAATATTAAAATCTCCACACATGTTGAAGCGGTGTAAGAACAGGTTACCCCACTTTAATAAAATAAGAATAAGAGGAAGCCTCAAAGCTACTTCAGAGTCTGGACGTCAGGCTTTTCTCTCAGCACCAGTATTGGACCATTCACATTACACAGACCTCTCCAAACTCACCAAATGTCTTCCATGTGCATTGAGGTTTGCCTCATTCCCTTTGCTCTGCAATTTCTGTTAAAATTTGCATCTCAGCTCTCAGTTGAGCTCAAATCGACGGTCCCTCGATAGACATGAGAAGCTGCCTTTGTGTACTTTTGTCTGAAATCAAGGGCCCATTGTTTCAAAGATTACTAAGGATAGTGAGCGTTAAATCTGCCCTGGTTGTGTTTGTAAACTGTGCTGTAAAATGTACATAAAGGTGTAGCAGCGGGGCGGGCGAACGGCCAATTAGCCTCTGCTGAGTTTCTACTATCACATTAGGTTTAAATACAGGTGTGTGTAACCTTGAACCAAGGTCAGCTGTTTTTCCTCTGATAAATGATAAGGCTCTAATAATATAATAACTCTTAGACTTGTGTTTGGCCTGCACTCAGTACAGACCTGAGCTGCTCGCGCCTCCCTCTCTTAGAGATGATTAGATTGTAAATTTGATCGTCGATCAATTTTATGGCGCTCTGTCCTCAAGGGACCGACCCCAAACTAGCTTGTCTTTGGCACTGAGTAAAATGTTATTTTGCTTTTCAATAAATTGATTGAGGACAGCCTAATGGCCGAGGTCGTCCTGGCGAGTGAAATAAATAGCGGATTTGCCCCCTTTTCTTTTTTTTGCCCCGACTCGACTGACGCCTGTCTGCTTTATGTCTTTGAAGTGTGGTTTCTCTGTCTGTGTGCCTCCTCTGATGGAGGAGCCTGCTCGGTCTGGTGCTGCATTTTTAAACAGCCACTTTCATTCCCTTCATGTCTCAAATGAGCTGCATTGGGATTCCAATCTTGTAACTCTTGTTCCTGCCGTGTCCCTCCAGTCTTCACTCCCTCCCCGCTCCGCCTTCTCTTCCAATCCACACCTGAAAATCACACAGGCGTACACGTATCTTGCAATATTAACACTCAACTTTCAGATTCTGTCCCCATGTGTAAAGATTGTAGTCATCCTCATTGTTTCTCCGTCATGTTACGCGTCCTGATCTTGCAGTCATTGTCTATCTTTACCTTCCTGACAAACACCATGCAGCCACTAATGTTATTTTTAGCCGCATAGATCAAGCACCTCGCTCCTCGACTATTCTTTCCTCATTTCCTGTCCCGTTCTCTTTATTCTCTGGTTCTCTCCTCCTCACTCTTGTCTCTTCATCTTCCTTTATCTTCCTCACCTCGTTATCATCCACAGTGACAACAGACACATGGTGCTGGTTGTTGTAGGAGGTGCACAGGGAAAGAAAAAGGGGGCCACGCAAATGGTCTTTTGTTTCCTCCTCTGTGCTGGCGTGCACATACAGAGCGGCCCACAGTGACCCCAGTCAGTGTCTGAATCACAGGGAGTCGTTGAGGCAGTGCCGTGCAGAATAGAGCCGCTGAAAACAGCTGAAAACAACTGCCACCGTGTCTCCTGGCTGAGACTTCAGCACTACAGTGCAGGGACTGCTCCTTGTGAGGATTACAGTGTGAGCAGTTCCACATTGGTTGCAACAGCAGCTTCTTATCTTTCTTATCGTCTGTGTTTTGTATCTCTGCAATGCTTGCAATGATAGCTGTAGATTATAGTAATAGATTATAGATAATAGTAGATTGGTATATTCAATGTTGGGCCATGTATTTATGAAATATTGTCAATATTTTTCCACTGAGGATCCTTAGTTGTGTGTAGTATTCTGGCAGTGTGGAAAGAGAGTTGAAACAGTGTACAATCCTTCATGATGAAAAAGGAACATTAACAATTAATTAAATGTGTGTCTGTGGGTGGGGAGGGGGTATTAGTAAATTTTTAGATTTTATTTGGATACTCAGCTTTTCTAGAATCCTGCTTACAGCTCTTGTGGGAACTCGAAGACAAGATGTGGATTAGTCTTTGGGTACATAAAAATATTTGTAGCGCTTTATATTAGCGGGTCCTATAATTTATTTTATAATAATAATAATAATATTATAATTTCCTGAGAAGTTCCCTGGAAAGGACTGTGGTATTTGGTGCTAATTGAGGGGAAATAGAGACATTGTCCTGAGACAGTTCACAGTAAGTATCCACTTATTTATTTAAGAAAAACTATGAAGTGACACAACAGTAATGACTGTATTTTTAAGCTGCTAACATCTGCAGTAAAGACACTTTACTCACAACCCAATTTCATTTCTTTCTTATGCTTCTAACTTCTTTGTCTTCTCACTTAATTTGTGACTTCTGTTGAGATGAGCAGATGAAGTGCTGAACAAAGCATGTTGCTCATGCCAACATTCATAAAAGATCCTTGATCATATAGATTTTTATGGGCAGTAACTCAAACTTTATGGTTTATCTTTTATGACCTTTGACTTAACACCTCGAGCTCTGCGGCACACGCTGCTCATTACGTTCCTTTTACTATTCAATATAGTTGTGTTTAGGCATAATTCTATGATTTCACCTGCTACAAAGGTGATGAGTTCATTGTAAATATAAAAAAAAAGATGTTTTGAGGTTGTTTATCCGTATTATTTCTCTTTTTTTTCTCCAATTTTGGGTATCATGCAACAAACATAAAGCCTGGAAGTGCAGCGACTTCCGAGCGGCCCGTTAATCTGCTGTGGCAGCCGTCGATGGCACAGACAAAGCATGTGAATCAGTGGACCTATTACAAGAGGTGTTAATGAGGATGGGGGGTATGTGGCAGGATTCATGTTGCAAATCATGCTCCCTTTCCTCTGCCTTATCTCTCAGCTCACGCACACACACACACACACACACACACACGCACACACACACAGTTCCCTGTGGAGCAGAGGGGATCAGGGCAGGGGGGTGGAGAGAGAGAGGAGAAGGTATTTTGTCCTCATACCTTCTTGCATCTGCTAGTTTCTGCCCCAATTAACTCCCATTAATGTAATTTGCCACGGTCCACCTTGATGCCGAGGCGCAGTGCGTACAGTATGAGCTCCCTGTTCCACTCACACACATAAGCACACTCACACACCTGCACTCACACCCCCTCAATAACCGTGACGTTTAAATGAACATGAATGCACAAAGTAGACAGCTACAGCTGGGCATGTGAAGTGCACCATAATGAGAGACTTCATGTGTGTGTGTGTGTGTGTGTAATAGCATGTGGCGATTGGACACAGAGGTCTAGATTATGACACCTCCTCCTCCGATTGTCCGCGGTGTCGCTGCCAGCAGCTGTCAGCTGGGAAGCCTTCAAGGAGAGAGGAAGTGTGTGTTCAGCATGTGTGTGTGTGTGTTTGAGAGAAATCAAGGGCATTCTTAATCATTAAGGGGATGTTTGAGAAACTTTTTTTTAATGGTAAACTTATTCTGACCTCCATGTGGAAATATATTTTCCCTTTGACTATCAATAAATAATCAGATTGTTCAAGTGCAATAACAGTGCTGTAATGAAATGGTCCAGATTCTCAGTTATAAGTCTGTAAAATATCTGAAAAAATATCTGTCAGGATATGCCAGAGCCCACGGTTCAAATTGGTTGATTTGTTCGACCAACAGTTCAAAAAACAAATGATGATATAAAACAGAGAAAAGCAGAAAATCCTCAGATTTTTAAAAGGCCAGAAAATGTTTGATATTTTTATCTGATAAATGACTTAAAGGGCAACTTATCTCTGCTGACTTCCACTGGCCTTGCTGCAGTGATGTAGATGTGTACTCCAGTGTGTCAGTACACCGTGACATCACTGAGAGGGCTGTTGAACGCTACTTTCTAGGTTTATTAAGTTAGTCTTTAATCAACTAATCAATGAATCCACTAGTTCTCTTCTTATCCTCTAATTCAGCTTTACTTCAGTTGATTTCAATAGGAAAAGAACGGAGGAACATCAATTTATTCATGAGAAACGGTGTTTTGTATGAAAAACCAGATCAGATCATTACTGTTGAGGAATACCGACTTGACCAAAGAGAAAAAATCTGGCTGACACAGAAGCCTCTCTAGTAACCAGAGATGAGAGAGTGAGATGTAGCGTTGCTCAGTAATTGACCTCCTCTTCCTTCTGAGGTGGAGAGTTGTCCTCAGGAGGCCAGTGTGAATCTTAGCTCATTACTACCTACCTCCTGTGGCGTTAAGAGTACTACCACGCTGATTGAAGCCTTTGGTTAAGAAGTCTTAAGAACATTTCTGAGTTTGATTCTTCACTTGACCTGAATCATTTGACGCTACAAACCAAGATCTGCTTTCCTGCCCGTGAGTCCAAATGTTATCCTGAGCTCTTTAGGTTGTGCGATTTGAAAACGGCGCTCATTTGAAGTCTCGAAACGAGCTGACATGATTCCTCGTCTGAGGGTTTCATAATATCTTTCATTATTTATGGTAGGGATTGTGTGCAGGCTGCTGCTCTCCCTCTGTGCTGAGGAGGGCTGCAGGGATGTTGAGAGCAGGAGAATTTATTTATCAGGAAATGAAGAGACTGGCCCCGATGGCTTACCCCTTTTGTTACTGCATGTGGCGGCATGCCATTTGTAGGATTGTTTGTAGCGACACAACATTTCTGTGGAAGCCTTAAAACAAAACATGAAAGATAAAAGATTGCCCTCAGCCTACTTTAGAGACATTTGGATGCAGTTCTGGGGATGGAAATGATTTCTGTTTGAGCATTTCCAGCCTTTCCGATAACAGCAGGAAAAAAACAAATTGCGTGTTTGCTGAAGCTAAAAGATTAGATTCGGTAAGTTTCTTTGAAAATGGGAGAAAAGAGTTTTTGCAGGAATCGTTCAGGTATTGAAGATAGCAGCTCAGAGGATGATAATGAGATCAGTCAGTGAGAAGAAGTGGAATTTACATTACATTTCTTTTGTACTTGCTTGCAAAGAGTGAGGAGTGCACATTTAGCTTTAGGTAGAATAACTTTTGTGGCATCAAACCTGCAGCAACTGAACCACCACAGCACAGAAATGGACATCTCGAGGCATTCAGATGAGCGCCAGAAAGACAAACCCGGAGTCTCTTTGATCTCCTGTGTTTTTCCTCGAGCCGAGCTCTGCGGGAGATTTAAGATTTGCCGTTGAGACGGCGTGCCGTTCAACTCATTCTATTAATATTACAGCTGAAAAGCTTGCAGGAGCAGGTTGTTTACACAGGAGAGAACTGTGTGCACGGTACCAAACCCTCTTAGATTCATAAAAGGAAATGACACTAAAATACCGTGGAAGAAATGGTTAAAAATAATGTTTTGTGAACATGAAAAAGCTCCTAAATTTAAGACTTAGTTTACACATTTTAAGCAGCCCCATTTACACTTTAAAAGGCATGTATATAAATCTGTGGGTTTATAGGTTTGTTTGAGCGTCACAAACCTCCCAAAACATGATAGTAAAGCAGTCCTGTGAATGTACCACAATAGTCACTCCAGCCTTGTTGACAATCCGTTTTTCACTGTCGACAGAGAAACAGCAGATGTTTTCTTGTGAATTTCACAGATTACATCCTCAGTTGCTTTCCGTCAGGCTTTGTTGTAGCGCCATGGTCGCATGCTGACTGGGATCTGACACAAAAGGGATGAAAGCGGCGTCAAAAACAGATCATAAAACTGGTTATGAAATAGGTTTTGATTAATTCATTGGTGGAATGTAACTAAGTACATTTACCCAAGTAACGTACTTAAGTATAATTTTGAGGTATATTTATGCTACATTATACTTCTACCCCACTACATTTTGGAGACAAATGTTGCTGTATGTTTTACTGGCATTGTCAGTATATGACTGTGAGCTGTGTGTAAGCGCTGTCGATTTGTTTTTCACTGTGTATATTTTCATATGGACCCCAGGAAAGATAACTGTTGCGCAACAAATAAACTAAGCGGTCCAAGTGCTAATATCTCAAAAAACAACTTCATGCTTGTTGATAATCTCGTTCGCACTGTCAATACAGAAACACCAAATGTTTCCATGTGAATTTCCACGATTACCGTCTCTGTTGCTTTCTTTCAAGCTTTGTTTTGGTGGAGAGGGATTTGTCATGGCGTGCAGATTTGGACTCAAAACTGTTCTTGTCACGATCATAGGCTGAGTCTAAGTGGAATTGGAAAACATTGTTAGTTAATCCCTGGGATCTAATTCATAATACATACAAACTGTGTCAAAAACAGATGAATAGTTAAATACAGTGATAAATAAAGAAAAATCACGTCTGATGAGCATTTTCTCGCCACTAAAGGTAGCACTGAATCATAAAATACATTTATATAAAGGAGCAGGTTGTATCTAATAAAAAAACAATATAAAAAATGTATTTACAACAACTCACTGCTTCTTTAAACTGGGTTTTTTATTCCTTTTCTCTGAGAAAATTGATCTCCATACTCAGGAAGGCTGCAGGAAAGTCAATACACTGAGTGCCTCCTGGGAAATGTAGGCGTAGGATATGGATTAGAGCGCTTTTACATCAATACTGGTTATTATTACGGTAGCTTGTTGCCGCTGTTATTGGTACAAGTGTGAGAGGGATGGCTGGTTGTATTTAAGAAAAACCGACATGAGAGGGGAGCCCTGAGTCACCCAGACACCCGTCCTCCTCGTCCTCCGTCTCCATCAGAGCCGGTCTGTCTCACTACTGTACCACTCTCTCGACCTTTTCTCCTAAGGTGAACACAAAGACTGTATAAAAGAAGGTGGACACAAAGAGAGCAAGAGGGGGGAAGGAAGGAAGGAGGGACATGAGTCTTTGACATTTCCGGAGATTATCAATTTTCTTAATCTGCTGGCAGCTCACGTTGGTGTACTGACCACACATAAACACACGCTTGTGTTTCCATACTTGTGAGGACCCTGAATGCAGCACTGCACTTCAGTACAAATTTGGGGTATTTGAGTCATTTCGTGCCATCTTTTACTTTACTAGACTTCAGAGGGACATATTGTACTTTGTACTAATGTTATTTTCATTATATAAAATAATTAACTAGTTTTATCATGAGGTTGACTATTTTTGTGTATCAGTACATTCCCATGACTGTTAACTACTGCTCTCATGTATAGTTCTACATTGCTTGGCTGCACAGCATTATATCCAGACTTTTAGTTCCTAGTATAGGTTAAACTCCAAAAACACTGGATCCTACAATTCCCATAAATCCTCACTTCCTGGTAAACGGCCACACTTTTCAAACTCCATGTCCCCAGTTTGTAAAGCATCATCAGGGTTATTTTGACTCTAAAGCCACAGAAAACACCATGTGTAAAATTAGACTTAGTTGAACCTGACTCTAACATTAACCCTAGAACTCCAAGTCAACATCCAATTTATCCGGCCTTTCAAAAAACATCCTCACTCTCATTAAATAAAAGTTCAATTGGCCTTCATTCAGACTGTTGGCAGCATTGTCAACAAATAAATACAAACCTCTCAGACCTGTAAATCTATTGCCTCGACCAGCTGTGTGTGAGTGACTCTGAGTGTGAGTGTGTGTGTGTGTATGTGTGTGTGAATGTGAAAACAGCTCCGTACTGCCAGCAGAAGTGTTATTAGATGACTCTGCTCTCTAACAGCTCAGTCTGTCATTGTCAGCCATGCAGCAGTCGCCTAATGAAGGCAGCCTGACTCGCCACATGGCGCTGCGACGTGTGGTAACATATTCTCTCTCTTTCTGCCTCCTTCCTCACCTCTTTGTCCCGTTTCTGCACGGCTGTCACCTTTCCTTGTCCTCCCTTATTTCCTTGTCTCTTTTCTCTGCAATCTCTCATTTCCAGACATAACTTTCTCTTCCTTTTGCCCTCATAGAGCAGTGGTTCCCACAGCTGTAAATGTATTAACGTAATGTTTATTTTCCCCCTTAACACAAATATTGGATACATTTCTTCTTAATCAGTAGTTGAGTTTAGTTAATAAGTTGATTTTTCCAGGTACCCCCTGGCAATGGGAGAATTCACCCCACAAGTGCCCCTGGTTGGGAATCATAGAGTATGTGTCCACACTGAGTGAATAGGGTTAGGGTTTCAGGTGTCTTTATACCATTAGTAATCACTGACATGGGTGAACTATAACCTGAATCATCATGAATTAAATTACAGTAAATGTAAATAAAATATCTTTTCATCATAGTTCTCCTGCGTATAACTCAAGATTTAGATGCTCATATATCCTCTATGAATTTGCATTTTAATTAACTATACTATACTAACTAACTATACTATACTAAGCTTAAAGTGTAAATAAAAACCCTACACCACCCCCCCTAAGCACACATTTTACACTTCATACCGTGTACATTTTTTTATAGTCTTAGGTTTACAGAGTGTCCCAAATCCAACATAAAGTCCTCCCTTGGTAGCCAATTAAGCTCTTAAACCCCAACCCATCTCTCTCTCTTCCTGATCCAGGTACATGTTTGATTCTGGGCTGCATGATCTACCCTGACGGCTGGGACAGCGACGAGGTGAAGCGGATGTGTGGCGAGCAGACGGACAAGTACACGCTGGGGGCCTGCTCGGTGCGCTGGGCCTACATCCTCGCCATCATGGGCATCATGGACGCTCTCATCCTCTCCTTCCTGGCCTTCGTCCTGGGAAACCGTCAGGACAGTCTGATGTCTGAGGAGCTGCTGGGAGACAGTAAGAGGATAACACCTTCATGGCTCGCAGAGGGGAGACAGGCTGTGCATGTCAGACTGTAGGTGGCACATCTTAAGCCAGAAAGGTTGGAAACTGGTTGCTGGACCAATCAATTAATCAGTAATCAGTGTCAGACGTAGTCTTGTAGTTAAGATATATGTATAAGTCTCTTATACAATTCTACAATTCAATACACATTCTTGCTATTTCAATACCACAGGAGTAATAGTAAATTTTTCACTTCTTAAAAACCCATTTCATGGTAATTCAGAGGGCACTTTAACAGAGACGGTTTGGTATAAAAGCTGTAGTGCAATTACACCTAAAATGAGATCCAGGCTATTTTCAAAACAAAACAAAGCAAGTGCCATTAAACTTATTTAAAAAATCAATTTGAATGCTGGCCTGAATGTCTGCTCTTCTTCTGAATATGAAGTTAGTCCAGCCAAGATTTTATTCCACTTTTGGCTTGGGGAGTGTATCGACCAAGCAAAGTCAAAGAGAGCTACAAGTCTATTTTTTTTTTCTGACCACACTGAACATGTGACTTGTATCCACACCTCTGCTCAGTTGTGTCATATTGGCCTTTCCATTAAAGCTCAATACAATAAAATGAGACCGTACACATCAAAGACACCATCTGATTCTGCAGAAACTAAAACGTACCTTATTTCCTCCAAGATTCCCTTGCATAATTATTAATTTGCATACACTAGGTGGATGCTATACGCCACCTGCTCGCTTCTGTTACCAACAAGATTTTTCTTTCTTGATTGGGCGAGATGACAACTGCACTCAGACCCAAAGAAATTGATTTAAACAGTGAGGAGCCAGCAGGAAGAGGAGAATACAGATGAAGGAGGACGGATAATGAAAAGCAATGAGAGAAGAGGCACAGAGGGAGAAAGATGGGTGACTGAAAGTAAGAATGCACCAACAGCAAGGGTTAATTGAGGCCTGGGGATGCTGGACAGAGTCATGAATTACTAATGGCTGTTTACACAGCTTGCTGCCAGCCTGTCTAAATGAATCACAGCCACCCTATCAGCTCAGACACAGTCGCCTGTTAGCTCGTATAAGCAGAGAGACTGGGAGGAAGAAGCCATTATCAACGAAAAGACCGGAGAGGAAGGACAAGACAGAGGGGGAGAGAGGGAGAGAGAGGGGGGATAATGAGCCGAGGAAGAGGATGAGAGAAAAGGGGAGGCGGATGTACGTGAAATATGAGAATGAAAGTGAAAAGTGGGGGATTTGTCAAACAGCAGATGAAGTTTAAATGGGATGTTTTCTTATCTTGTCGCCCAGGAGGATGGATAGTGACAGCTGTCCACGTTAGAAACATCACAGGGGGGGTTTCAATTCGCAGCTGTAGTTCCTCTGGAGGAGAGGAAGTTTTATGTAATACTGCCACCTGCTGGTTAGAATATGTCCGACTTATTGTATCCCTCGCCATGCTGAACTGGTTTCTCTCTCTTTTCTTCCCCCACAGAGAGCGGTAACAATGCCATATAATATCTGGTAACGGTAAAGCAGTCACACTCAGGTGAGGAACTACTACCACTGTACTTCTCCAGTAATAATCATGTATTTTCTTAAAATTGTTCCCATTACAACAGACTTTATCCACTTAACATCAAGTTTTCCCCCTTTGTTACCTTTAAAAACCCACATCTAATGCATTTTTCTGTAACATTACATTTTAAGTATGGATATTGCTGTTTAACTGACATTAAACTGGGTCAATTTGCTGATTTTTACTGACTGAAAAGAATCTTGGGAAATGTAGGAAACTCCAATATCCTATCATCTTGTAAGTGCCACTACTACCATCCCTGCCACAAGCAATAATCATGCATTTTATTTAAGTTCTTCTCCCCATTACAACCCATTTTAGCCCCACGACATGTTTTCCCTTTTATTTCTTTAAGCTTTAAGGTTGAAAAACCCATGTAATTATACACTGTTATATATTTTCAGTCCATTTTATCTTGCTATATGATGATATAAATGCTATTTCAAAGCCTTCTGTACTCTCCTGGAAATATAGTCTTGGTGGAGTCATACTAAACCTTATTAAATTATTAAAATGTTATCATAACTTTAGCTTGAAAAGGTGAAGTTTAAATTTGTTCTGACAGAAAAGGTCAGTATCCGCATTTAAAACCCCACCCTGAGAAGTTGTTGTGAGTAATTTTGGCTTCACTGAATAAAATATTCAAACTTAAGACTACAAGTACTGTGGGTTTGAACAAAACTTGGCTGTACAACATGAGTTTCTAATGACTGACCAATCAGAGCTTGATACAATATATTTACAGCAACCACCGGCTGTCACAATCAGTACAATTGTCATAGAAACAGTAGTAATCACAATAACGATATTCATAATCAGATAAACATCTGACATCATCATGTAATGAGTTGTTTTTCTTTACATAAATCAGTGCAAAAAATATTAAAACTAAACAACAATCACAATCACTCCAGTAATTATAATCACTTAAAGTGATGGTAGATTTAGTATATCAAAATGTATTTGTTCTTTATCTACAAGTACCTTCCATAATTTAAATGTTTGTATTGTTTATTTCAGCTTAGTTAATTTAGATGATGCTGTATTCATTAATTTAAATCAACTGATTAGAAAAAGACATCTTAGAGTCAATACATCTGCATTTTAAGTGAATAATCACTGTTTAAAAGCATGAGTGTGTTTATTTTTAAACTAATATAAGATTATTTGTACAGTAATTGGATGATGTGGGAGCAAGTACACCATGGGGCTCCCACCTACTCCTAAATTTCCAGAGAAAATTGTATATTAAAAGCGTGGAAAAAGCAAAGCAAACACGTTTTAGGCTATTTATCGGCTTGATTAATTAGATGTAGCTAAAACCTGAGGGAATAACCGATCTATATTCATTCTCCCCAATTACAAACTACACAAATTCCTGCTGATTCTACATTGTTTTTCACTTGCCTGCAGGTCTTGCTGCCTAAACGTGATGTTACTTCAGGATCCAGCTTCCCTCTCCTGGTCCAACCTGTGGCTGGGATGCAAAGCTGATGTGTGGGGAAAGAACAAATCAAAGAAAGAGAAGAAGAGGAGGAGGACTGAAAGAGGCCACACGACCTTGGTGGAACCCGGGATGCCTCTCGTCCTCTCCGAAAGCTCCCTCTGTAAAATAGCCTCGTCGTTCATCTCAAACTGCTTATTTTTTGCAGGGTGATTTCTCAAAAAGACTCCCGTCAAGTTTGTATGTCACTGCCTCATCTTACCCGAGCTGTTCAAACTGAAATGTTCTGCGTGCGGACGTGAGGAAGGCTGCCAGCGCGCAGGTTCAGCTGAAAAAAAACCATCAAACAGACCCTTCGTGTGGTAAATTCAGCTCCAGGACACTTGTTGGACAAACACCGTCGACCGCTCAAATCACATCAAATCAAAACAAATTATCCAGACTTTGACCGACACAAATAAGGACTTAACAGACTTGAGGTCAAAGCTGTCGGATCTTCTTTCTTCTCAAGTCAACAAACTCCCTGCAAAGGCTTCGACACTGTTTGACCTTTGATTTAAAGCAGAGTGTCCGCAAAGTGAGGACTGAAGGAGGAGATTACAGGCTGGATAAACAGACAGAAAGAACAGTTCTAATTTTGTTATAATTAAATGTTTGATGTGATAGAATCAAAAGGTAGTAATTAGAGGTTTTGCTGGTGACAACATTGCAAAACAGATACTAAATAGGAGAAGAGATCAACTGTATCAAGTCTATAATCTGTGTATAGCTATATGTTGATTATGTCACTGTACTTTGTCTTGACTTTGAAATGTACACTTTGAAAATGTCAAGCTGTTGGGTCCATTATTAGTGTATGTCATACAGTATCTTGTAATCTGACAGTATTGTGGAGTGCTAAGAAAAGCTAAACTGAATATGAATTGATATGTTTGCTGTATTATTTTGTTTCCTGTCATTCTTCACTGTCTCTCAGCTTAAAAAAAAGCTACTTTAACACGAGAAGTGAGTCTTAACTTACATTAAAACTATTATTGTAACTATGACAAAACAACACTTTTTAAATTGAAGCAAAAAAGACATTTTTGGGGAAATATGATTACCGGTATTCACTTTCATGTCTGTCCAGCCAGCAGCCGGTTAGTCAAAATATCAAACTATACATTATCCTTGTGAACTCGCCTCCTTTGATATGATCCCTGTTAGATTAGGTATTGTCGAGTTGAAGGAGTCCTGAGTGTTTGTTTTATGAGGGTAAAACTATTTAGACTAAAAGAACCAGAAGGACTCATTGTACCTTCCTGCTCCCGGCGGTGTAAGGTGTAGGTAGTATTCATGAACTCTTTGCTGTATGGGTCTGTCCAGAATGAATATCTTCTGATATGGAAACAAAGTGTGAGACAAATAAAATTACAAACACCAAATTTCCTAAGGGACTTCTGCACTTCCTTCAGTTATAATATAAATTAGATACATATTTTTGTAACTACACTATATATCCAAGTAGTATGTAAATGTCCATATACTTTTGTCTGCTTTTGTTCTGGGGTTGTTTTTCCTGCTTTGGGCTAAGATGGAAACCTTAATGCTACAGCATACAGTGACACTTAAGACCAGTGGTTCCCAACCTGAAAAAAACAGGAACCATTGTTTTAGACAAAAGTATACTTTTAACTTTGTGGCAACAGTTTGGGGGAATCCTGTGCAAACAGAGATGGTTTTCCCGTGTCTGTTTGGAGGAACTTGGCTGCTCTCCACAGAGGTCTGACCTCGACCCCATCCAACACCTTTGGGATGAACCGGAAAGTCCAACATCAGTATCCGACCTCACCTAATGCTGTTGTGGCTGAAAGGGAGCAAATCCCTGCAGCCAGGGTCCGAAATCTGGTGGACAGCCTGAAACCAGAGGAGTTTATAGCTGCAGATGAATGGTTGTGGAATGAATTTTAAAGTGTCCACAGTGTATATTTACTCTCACTGACTAAACGTCTGACAGTTGTACGTTTCAATGTTTGTATAGGAGTATCACAGAAAAATACGAATCAGGTGCAGCAGCGTTTATTTTATTTTCCACGCTCCTTTTTTCTTTGGAAAATGAGTTGTGATTTACCTTTTAACATTTTTTCATATTTGATTTTGAAACTGATCCCATTCTAAATGTAGCAAATCTAATTCTTATGAATTACATATTATATTAAAAAAGGAAGCTGAGATTTCTAAGAAACTTTACTGTTTTGAAGCTTAACTCAAGAATTATTCACACAACTGAGAGAGCTGAGGAGCAACAACTGCTGCCAAATGGGAGAAAGGCTTCACAGGGTGGTTGTGATGCTTGTCCTCATTATGAAACACAGTGAAGGGCAGGAGCGGCATCAGAATAATCAAGGACCCAGAGGACTGACGAACGCCGGCCAAGGGGAAAATATCATCTTTGACATGCACACAGGCTCCCGGATCAGACGCAGAGGTGTACGAGGCCATCTGCTCACATGAATCCTAACGGCCTACAGGAGAACACACTGTCTTTGTGAGACGAGGCTACAAGGTGTCGGTAATTTTGTCCTAACAGGACTAAAAGTTCACATGAAATGAGGCTGTAATGCCTGCGTACCAGAAAACAAAACTGATGGAAGTAAGAATTAGGAGACAACTTTGCTATTCTTAGATTCTAACCACTCGTGGGGCAGAAAATGTCAAGTTTAGACTGAGGGGGGTTGTCAGGGAAAAGGCCATGTTTCAGACGATGCTATTCTCTGCAGAGTGGCCTTTTTAGGACATTTCAGACTCGTGTGTAGACCCTCAAACACAACACTCAGTTATTATCATTCCAAGCTGTAGAAATGTGTGCTAAAGTTCGCATTTAGCTCACTGCAATCTCTCAAGCCACAGCACTTCAGTCATACACAAATGTGGTTTAGGACCACGTTTGCAACCACAGGTTACTTTTATTATCGATCTTTATATGTCAATTTTTTTGGAAAAATCCCCTTTAAAATAAGGTCTTCTTTTGTCTGACCGAAACCTTAAGATATTCTGTTTACAATGATATAGAAAAGAAAAGCAGCAAATCCTCACAATTGAGGAGTTAAAACCAGAGAATGTTGGGATGTTTAGAAAAATGACAAAAATTTAAAATCGATTATCAAAATAGAATAAATTGTTTCAGCTCCAATGTGGCGCTCCGACCTTGTGAAGTATCAGTGTGTTTCACATAACTAATTCAGGTTTTCCCAACATTACCTGTCAGATTCAGAGTTCTTCCTGCCCATTTGTCTCTTGTATATATTCCCTTTACATTTATGCAATGAAACAACTTTCCAAGCGTGATTACAATTTCATTTGTAAGATAATATTTGAAAATGTTGTGTTGCTTATTCAAACAAATTCAAAGAGTAGTTTAGGTATCAAGTATGTCACGACAAGTTGTATAAAACTGTCATTACAGTGATTTATTATAATGAACCATGAAAATAGCCAACCAGTGCAGTGTCTGTGAGTCTCTCCCCTCCACACAAACATACACTCACACACACAAATAATAAAAAAGACAAAGTTGAAGAGTCCAGAGAGGGGGGGGGAAAAATAAAATAAAAATAATGCTACAGTCACAGAAACATTCAGCTTTGCCAAGAAGAGCGTTCATATGTACAACCATATTTCAAAATGGGATGGGAGCGAATTGTACAAGCATAGAAAAGAAAAGAAGCAAATATTTACAACCTGTTCCTGGTGAAAGCTGGAGTAACCACCTATACATTAAATTACACTTTCTACAAATAACCATTGATATTCAAAAATAAACCGCTAACGTCCTACCTGTGGGCAACGCCACTCTGCCTACCTCAGAAGACTACAAGCACTCGTTACACAAAAACTCACACGCAAACACACACTTTCCTCCTCTAAGCAGTCATACTCCTTCACACACACACACACACACACACACACACACACACACACACACACACACACGTAAACACACGTAAACACAGACACACACACACGAGTGCAGCCTCCCAGGGTGGCGAGGCAGGCTCCCAGAAAGGGGTCTTTTCTGAATCTGCAGCGGTGAACAGATATTTGTTGTTAGACAGAGGAATAAAAAAAATAATTGTGTTTTTTTTCTCTATACAAAAAGCTTTCTCTTTGCTATAATGAGCCACTAGATTAAAACAAATAAATGGTGTAGAGAGCCGACAACAGACGAGAGAGAAGAGGAAGTAAAAGTAATAACTGACAAAGGAGGAAGAGGAGGAGGAGGAAGGAGGGGGTATAGGCTGGAATGTCCATTGATAAACAAAGTGCGGGGCCTTACAACGGGAGTCCAAACAAGACACAGAACAGAGAGCTTTCCTCTCCATCACAGGAAGGATATATAAAAACAAAAGGAGGCCAGAGAGAGGGCTATGAGCACCGGGGGGATCGTCCATCTTCATTTTTTTTTTACAGTTTGTCTTGAAGATTATTTAACTGTCCTTTTTTTCTTTTTTTAAAAAGTATCCTTTTATCCCACAATCAGCTGTTTTTCCACTGGCCATGTGTTCAGGTACATAGAAAACATATCTACAGCTTATGGTACACGCCCCTCTCAGGCTGAGTTCTCAGGGGCCGCCGGGGGCCGACAGCACAGAGGGCGGTCAGTGCCACCCTGTGCTCAGGTACCCCGAGCTGTGGAAGGGGGTCGAGGACGCAGGGGCTCCACGAGTCCCAGAAGGCATCTGGGAGGCAGCGGCCTGGGCCTGGCCTTGTTGAGTCTGTTGGGGGGGAGGGGGGGGAGGTGGAGGCAGTCCGGTCTGCTGAAGGGACGGGGGGTACGTGGATTGGGGCACTGAAGGGTTGGCGGTTGCGCCTGGGTGCAGCAACGCCGGCTGAAAACCCCCTAAGTTCTGAAAGTGGTGGGGCTGCATCTGGGCGTTGGTCGAGGGGGCGGGGGGAGGCGGAGGAGGAGGCGGAGGAGGGGTGAGTGACAGCAAGGTGCTGCCAGCAGGAGGCTGCTGCTGCTGGGACGTCTGGCCCTGCGGGGGAGGAGGCGGCGGGGGGGCGGTGGTCAGCATGAGCTGGTGCTGCTGGATGGGAGGAGGCTGCAGGTTGACGTGCAGCAGGGTGGGGCCGGGCATCGGGTGTGGGGGTGGGGGAGGTGGCGGCGGCGGAGCTGCTGAGCTCTGATAGTGCACGCTGTGGGGAATAGTCTGCATCAGGGGCTGAGAACCCGGAGGGTAAGGGGGTGTGACGGCGGGTTTAAACCCAGCGAAAGGTCCAGCAGGTGAGGGGCTCTGGCTGGTAAAATATGCTGTGGAGGCTGGTGGTGCTGGTGGAGGAGGGGGAGGTGGTGGAGGAGCACTCTGTGAGTTATACTGGGGGAATGGAGCTGGACCAGTCTGAGCCTGGGGCTGGGGTTGGTTTTGGGGCTGAGCAGAGAACAGCGCCCTCTGGCTGCGGTAGGGAGAGCCCTGAGGCTGAGGCTTGGGAGAGTGCAGGAGGGAGGGTCCGGGGTAGTGGACAGGGGAGGAGGGTAACGGGGCGGGGTGCAGCTTTGTGGGGGTCAGAGGAGCCGGCTTGGGTCCCGCAGGCTTGCTCGGCGGCTGGCTGGTCGGATTTGGCGTTCGAGGCTGACTGTCGCAGTCTTCCTCCTTCGCTGGCCGAGTGGGAGGCTGGGGGGGAGGACCGGGAGAGCAGGGCTGTGAGGGAAGACAGAGGAAAAGTCATACACTTGAGGATAACTAGCTGAGATTAGTCAGATCGAACCTGGGAACCAGACGAATCTGTAAGCTCGTGTTTTATTTGCTCTGGCAGAAACGTCTGGCTCCTCTCCCATTCAGAGAGATTTCCACCAGAACTGGAATGTGACGAGCCAATCACAACCGTTTACCTAATATGGGGCAGGTTTGGTTGGCTCTGATTGGTTGTCTGCGCCCGTTGATAACATCTCTTGGAAAACGTAAATGAACTGAGAGGTTCCAGACTAATACGCATTTGTGAATTAGTCTGGCGATGACAAGCTAAGTCAGATCCCCTTCATGTGGATAATGTTGACTTACTGTGTGGGTTGGGGTCTTTTGAAGACTTGGAGATGGGCAGTCTCTCAGTGCAGGTGTATCTCCACCTTCTGTCTCACCATCTAAATGAGGGTAAAACAGTGTTACAAAAAAGTAAAAATGTTCATGTAAAAAAATACCTTTTGGGAAATACATTTATTTGCTTTCCTGCTGAAGGGGGGGAGCTAAAATCTACCTAACGGTTCCTTTAATGCAGACGAATGAGTCTCTCATTGTTCTCACCTGTATCTTTGTCTTTGCTGAGCAGCAGAGCTCTGTGGTAGCTGCGTTCTCGGGCCTGCTCTACAGACGTGGACGACGTCCTAAAAAGAAACATTTGAAAAAACATCAGGATCATCACAAGGTTATTCCTAGTAGGAACAAGTTGAAGGGTACAGTACATACTAGATAGACTTCAATACATTCATTAACAACAACAACATTCATTAACATGAATATACTATCGTTCTGTATACAGAAAAGGACCTCACAGGCTTTTTAAGGCCTTGAATTAACTTGTAATAAGCGTTGCGAGCACAAAAAGTATGACTCGACACTAACAGGGTCCTTAATGTTTTAAGTAAAAGTAGTTTTGATGGTACATACCACTGTCCTTCCCCTCCTTCCTTCTCCCCCTTCTCTCCAGGCGTTTCTACCTCCTCACTTGACTGGGGCTCTTTTACAGCCGTGGTGTTGGTGTTGCAGAGAGCTGTGGGAGGAGGCGGTAGAGGAGGTTCACTGGTGGTCTCTAACGCAACGGGGAAGGCGTCCACTGACAAAGGTGGCACGGTGGAAACAGGAGAGCTGCACTCGGTCTTGGAGCCGCTGCGACGAGCTTCGCGCTGACGTTTTCTGTATTCTAGCAGGGAAACCTGGGAAGATGAAGAAACCAGATCTGCAATGTCATTTATGAACAAAGAGCTTGTCTTATGTTGAACCAGCAGAGGGCATCATTTGGACAGCTACTGACACAAAGAGCAGTGAGAGTCAATGAATCTCTTTAGATCATTAAATCCAGAAAGACAGAGAATACAGGCAATGATGTTCCATTCACAGCACGTCACCTCACGTACTGCCATTCTAATATTGTTTTTCTTGACATCCTCGTTAATTTAATTTGTTATATATTGCTGACTCGCCTCACACACATTCTGTTCTCAATGTACACTGTATTTTGTTTTTATTTTGTCCCAGCTTATATTTCTTACAGTATCTAAGCAATGCACCAAGGTTTAAGAGGTAAAAGGCAGCTAAACAAGTTAAATGTTATTTGCGCTGCTCACTCACCTTTTTCTTCTGTGGGGGGTTCTGTGCTGACCCTCCTCCCTCGCCACTGCCATCCCCGTTCAGCGAGCGTGAGAAGCCGAGTGCACCTCCCTCCTCGGAGCAGGGGTAAAACAGCTGCCCCTGGCCTTCACTGAAGGGGGCCTGAGAGCCAACCAATGACACAGGCCCTGATGTGGACCCTGCCGGAGCCCCAGCTGCAGCTTCAGGTCTGAAGGGAGCTGCCAGAGGCTCCAGGGTGTGTGAGGGCGTTAGGTCCCTTAAGTTTGAGTTGACTGGAGAGAAGTTCAGGCCAGCTGGTCCAGTCGGGCCTCTGTCTGGGCTTTTTATCCAGCCAGGAAAAGAGGAAGCACATGTTTCTGTAGACGAGGAAACCTCACTACTGCCTTCTACAACCCCACCATCGGCTCTGTCCTCTCCACAGTCCACAGACTCAGCAGCTGGAGGCTGTGGGCTCTCGGGGACTGACACTTTGGCTTCTGTCGGGAGTCCGTCTAAACTGGGAGCTCTGACGCCGGGAGAGGAGACCAACGAAGGAGGACGATCGGCCTAGGAAAGGAAGAAGGAATTGACATCAGGGGACTGTCAGTATAAAGAAATTGCCCGTAAAAATCAGACACCATCGCCACAATAAGACCAGAAGTTCAGACCAGCCCTCTAAATAACAGTCAAGCCATAGAAGAATAAAATTCATCTTACTACTGAATATCTCAAATCTCATTTTCAAAATCTAAGTACATCATGAGACAGACAAGTGTCCTTCACTCACCTCTTGCACACTGGGTTTCCGGCTGACCTCTGGGGAGCTTTCCACTGAAGATTCACTCTGTGTAAACAACAACAGACTTAGTCACTTGTCTCATGTAAATAAATGTGTAACCTCCCCATGGGTTTCCATATAGACGGCCTTACCTCCTGAGGGGTATTAAGTGTCTGTGTTGGGGTACTGGGCAGGGCCTCTGTACTTGGCTCCTCTGTTCGGGGTCGCGGTGGGGTAGCCAGTAAGATTGGGGTTGAGGGTGCCTCCGATTGGTCTGCCCTGGTGGGCGTGGCACAAGGGGAGCCGTAGGGTGTCGAGCTCTCGGACATACAGGCATCTAACGGACTCAACCGCCGCTTTTTCAAAGGTGTGGGCAACTCTGTAGGTAGAAATATGGGTTGTGGTTAAGATGAACATTCCTATTTTCCAATATAGTTTTTTGCACTCCTTATTTTGGAGTAATTAATGGTACAATCTAATGCAACAGTAAGTTAAAAATATTGATTTTCAACCTGGAAAACACTAATTTTGAATGGTTAAAAGTTAATGCTGCTGCCAGCACAGTTTTCACAAGGACCCACCTGGTAGTGAGCAGGTGCCATTGTAGGGTAGAGGGCTGTCAGAGTCTCCGTTAATGGAAGGGCTGAGAGGACCGTCACTGGGCATGAGGAGGCTCGGTCGTCTGGCTGGGCTGGTGGAGCCCTCCTCCTCTAGAGCCTGCTTCAACCATCGCTGTAAGAAAGAGTAGAGGCTCAATGACTTAACAATGGAAGCAGCTAAATAAAGCAGCTAAATACTGATAGCCTCGACCCTCTTGGTACTAATGACACTTCATTCATTACTGCAGGAAACTTTACGAGCAATTTAATTAGTTTAATACACTGGAAATATTTTAATGCAGTCAAAGAAACTAGTGATGGATGGAAAGGCAGTGTCAACTCAGATAACTTAATCATTTCTAATCTAAGGACAGATTCATATGACTTGCTAGAACTGCCTGGATGTATTTTTTTTCCATGAGTATCAAAGCCATTCAGGGATATTTCTAAAGCAGTACCTTCTTGCAGGAGCCAGTGGTTGGCGGCGTTTCTTGCAGTTCTCTGGAACGCCGTCTCCCAGTGGGGACTCCAGGAGTGGTGGGGCTGCGGTTGGCCAGGAATGGGGACGAGAAGCGGACGTAGTGTTTGGGCGTGCTGTAGACCTGCGGAGAGCAGGCCATGCCTGGTAGGGCATTTAGCTGTGTGGCGAGTACTTCAGGGTCACTGCTTATTCTCAGTGGCCTCTCTGGGGCCGGCTCTGGCGTTCGTACTGCACCACGGTCCTGCTGCTTCTCTCCCACCCACTCACTCACAAAGTGCTGTTGAAAAGAGTTTGAGAAGATTTGTCAAATTATTTTACAATCTGTAAGGTTTCTCATACATTAAATGTGTTTGATATGATGTGTGTATTTCCCAGAATAAATTAACTAAGTAGTTTGAAAAACAAACTTGTAAGACCCTGATATAAAACCAAAATAAAAACAAAACAAGTGCTAAGGCTATGTTATTGCCGTACCTTTTTAGTTTTGAAGTTTTTGCTCCCAGTGCGGTTTCTGTCAGGTGCAGGTGAGCTGCTGTGCGGAGGGCTGGTGTCTGGTGTTTGGGAAGGGATAGCCTCCGGCTCTGGTGCAGTGAGCATCTCTCCTTCAGGGGCTTCATTGGGCAGAGACTCCAGAGACTCGATTGGAGAACCAGGGGGCAAGTCAGAACAGGTGCTGATGGTGCGAGCTCGCCGCCGCTGTTGTCCAATGTGCGTGCGATTCCTTGAGAAACTTTTCCTGTTCCTCGAGCCTTTGACCTTTGCCGGCTTTAATCCTGGTTCCTCTTTCACCTCCAGAAGTGGCTATGAGAAAGACAGTACTAATTAAAATGATGCAAAGCTAAAAATGCACCCACAAACATGTAACTCTGTGACACTAGTCAGTGTTTTTTGTTGATCTGGCCAGTTATCGCTTTTTTTTTAAAAAAAAGAAGAATCTAATAAAAGCTTGAAAAAAAGGGACTAGACTCTGCATTCTAGTCCAGTTGTTGGGTCTCCATGCCCTCACCTGCATGACAGCTGGAGAATCTGCCATCTCTGGTGTGGCTGGAGGCTCCTCCTTGATGTCACTGCGGCCCCCAACCTCTGTCTTGACGCTACCAATTCTTTCCAGGGCCTGCTCCCTGCGTTTCTCCCTCTTCTCCATTCGAGCAAAGGCTTGTAGGATGGCCTCCATCTTCCTTTCCTCTCGTGTCTGCAGAGATATAAGTTGGGTTCGGAGGAAGGGTGATGGAGAGGGAGCAGAGGCATTAGTCCATGGAGTACTGCTCTCCTACAGCGCCCCAGAGGAAGCGATACAACGGGTTAATGTGTGCTGCACAGCGAAAGCTGATCTAGCTGAGAGCAGAGCGCCGCGTGAAGGGGAAGGTGTATATGTGACCCTTCGCTTTCGATAAGACAAACAAAAAGAAGAGAAGGTCAGACAGGAGCAACAGGAAAATGTTGTGAGGATGTAAATGGACTGCATTTATGTCGCGCTTTACAATTAAACCCTGACAAATCGGGAGGTTGTGATAGCATGTGTAATGTATTCCTGTATGCATATTTGTGCCACAAATTTCCCCAGCTCTACCTCCACCAAAAAAAAAAACCCCAAACAAAGAGCTCCACCTTCAGTCAGAACACCCCCTTTGAAAAGATATTCATACCACGAAACATACTGAAACAACAGATATATCGCTGCGTAGTTCAGACTGAAGACAGGTGTCTGTAAAGACGGTACAGTTAGTTCGCTTGTAAGTCAGTCACCTCTGGGAGATTTGGGGGTGGGGAGGCTGGTAGATGGGTGGAGTAGGGTTGGCTATGTACGGGTCAAGTTTACCTCCTTGTGTTTCAGTCCCTTCCAGCTGGAAGCCGCCCCGACAGGGAGATGGGACTGCTCCGCTGGGTTGGCCTGAATGTTCAATAAAGAGACAGCCCAGTTTAGAAGAGACATGTCCCCCTAAACAAGGCTTCACAAACACTGGACAGAGCTAAACTAGTGACTCCCTGATCTTCGAGTGGTTCAGAATAAGCCTGTACCACGTACTGTAGGTGTTGGACAGGTGATATCCTACTTTTGAAGATACTGGTAACTACGGGTCTATTTCAGGCATGCACTGATGACACCATAAAACTGCCAAATACTGAGCTAACTTATTCCTAATGACATCTAGGTTATTTTACACCTTTGCGGTTCACACCTGCCACACCACCACCACAGGGTTTCCATCTTTATAATAACCTCTCTAAGTTTATATCACAATACAAGCTTATTAAGACATCGAATGTTGACAATCATGAGGGAAATATAGTAAAATCTTTGGTCCTCCCAAACACAGCCTGTAGCAAAATTTAGGACTAAATTCTCACAATGTGAAAGCTGCTATGACCCAAACCAACATTTCAAAATGACGCAGAACACACTGGCCAGCGCGACATTTCCTGAGCACATTTTTGGAATAAAGTTTATGAAAAGAAACATACAAGAAAAATACCCACATGTGCAAAAACTACCCTCCACAGTTAATTAGTGACTCCAAATTGCCTGTAGGTGTGAATGTGAGAGTGAATTGTCTGCCTCTATATGCGTCAGCCCCTGTGATTGACTAGCGACCTCTCCAGGGTATCCCCCGCCTCTCACCCAGTGTCAGCTGGGTTTGGCTGCAGCCCCTCCATGACCCTCAAGGCTAAGCATAATGGCATTAAACATAGCTAATGGATGGTTCTAAAAACGACTTCGACTTAACTGTCCCCAAAGTGAAATTTGTCTCCCAGGTAAAACACAGACTTCAAGCAAAAAATACCACAAGTAAACACAGGCAAACACTCATTACACAAATGGGCCAGGTTGCCTTTACAAACAATAGGGGCTCTTGTTTAAGTAGGCAGGATATCATGCCAACTCACACCAATGTTGTCGCAGCAGGGATTTATAAAAACACCCACATGCATCTACTACGCTTGCTGTCGTCAGTTTGTGAATGCACACTGCTTTGCTCCAGCAGCGGAGCTCTCTCCCGGGCCAGCTTCCATAGAAAGCAGCCTATTGGATCTCCCAAAGTCAATAGGGCCCTGGCAACACAGCTCTACCCTCTGCAGCCCCTCCCCCTCCCTCTCTTCAACTATCTATCCCTCTTTGGCCGATTAGCAGAGCTGTATGTTGGCCAAAGATGAGTCAGCACTTTGCACCTTAGGTCCACCATGTGAAATGAAGCTGACTGCAGGGTAATTTCCAGAGAGAGTGAGTGTGTGTGTGTGTTAGTGTGAAGTGTACCGTGCTCGCCTGTGTGTATGTGTGTTTGATCCCATCTCTCAGGGACATAAGGCTGGGAAAAGAGTGGTTGAACCAGTAATTGGCCATTTCAAACTCCTAGCCGCAATGAAGGTGAGAGGAGAGCTATACTCAAACTATAATGCACACTGGGGGACAGTCTCAGCTCGGGTTGCACGGCGACACAATACACTCGATTGTTCCCACTGACAGGAGATGGTGTTGTAAACGAGCATCTTTCACTGGAGGCCTATTAATTTTCTCATATGCTGGAGAAAAAAAAAAAGGCAACAAATGAGGAAAATAAATGTCACTGCGCAATGACAGGCAAGCACAAAGCCCCAGTGCTGTGAAGCAGAGGGAAGTCAAAGCTGAAGGAGGGACAAAAAAAACAAATAGGATTGAGCAAAACAGCAACAGGGACATTGATAGTGTTGGGAGAACTGTTGGAAGCAGTAGATGAGTGATGAAGAAGAGGGTAGTTTCATGGAAGGGAGGTAGAGGACAGCTGCTCCTATCCAAGCCACTGCCCCCATAGCAGACAAATAGTTAAGTCCACACCCAGAGCAACAGGGGACAGTTTTATTTTTATTTTCGCTCTTTCTGCCGTGTGGCTGCATGGCAAAAAAAGCTGTAGCCCCCTAGCTTGGCACACTTACCATCTTCCTCCTCCTCTCTGCAATCTGCTCCTCTGACTCCATCTCTACTTCATTGCTAACGGAGGTTTTGTCTTCTAGATCCTCATATAACTCAGGATCCTGTAAGAGGAGGGGAGAGCGGGGTATGGCGCTTTAACATGGCTGATCAGTCAGTCAGTCTGGCTACAGACTAGAGGGAGACAGGTAAGAGTGGAGGAGAGGGGAGGTGAGGGAGGGAGGGAGGGAGGGAAGGAGGGAGGAAGGGAAGGGGAAGTAATCTGAAATATACGAAGGAGGTAAATTTGCTTGTTTTTAGCCGTCAGTCTGTGCACAAAACACACCTGCTCAGAACTTGTCTTTTGGTCTTACTGGTTAATGAATCTGCACGTGCACCTCATAGTAATTGTTCCACTTTGAGCTCACTCCAAGCTGTACCAGCACCCTCTTACAGAGCGAACCATTTAGCAGCTGAAATACTGTGGCCTGTCTTCAGTGTGAGCATATGGTTGTAATCGTGACTTTTAGACATTTTAACTAATTTGTTGGGACACCTCAGCTCACCTTTCTTCCTTACAACTGTGACACAACTCACAAGACATTTTTATATTTTTGGATGTCTAAACCGCAGTCTCACCTCAGACGACTTAAGCTATGTGACACACTGGACCGACTTTTAAATGGTCAAGCAACACATTATTCAAATACACGTGGACATAAACAACATTTCTCTGATTTCAAACTCTTGAATGAACCCTATTTATAACAATTTGGCTTGGTCATGGCAAGTGGAAACCGCTTTTCTGGAATAGACAACAGAGGCGACTTAGAGATACTGTTGCTGTTAACACATCCAAGAGAAACGGACTACTCTAAACATGTACGCCTGCACAAAAGGGTAATATACTGCAATAAATCTCTGCCAGACAAGTGGCACAAAAGTGTCTTGTGCAATAAAAATAATTTAAAACTATGCCATTGAAAATGATTAGTTGAAGGGGCAAAGGTGAATGCATAAAGGGATGATGGGAAAAAGAAGGAACTAAAGAGGATGTATAGTAACAAAGGGTGACTAACAATGGAAAACACATGCACATAACATTTCACAAAGATCAAACAAAATTGCATGCATGGTCCACAAAGAAATGTATATTGAGAAAAATATGCTATAGTAAACAAAGTCTAAACATGTAACATATGAGAGGTAAAGTGTTAAAGAAAATGGAGATTGGGTGCATTTAGTGTGATGTTTCGTAAAAGTGTAATCTTGCCTGGTTGTTTGAGATAGAGAGGCGGAGAGGAGAGAGTTTTCTCTGTTTGCCGTCGCCTACGCTCTTGCTCTTCCCCTCGCAATCCAAACCCATGTTCTGGTTCTGGCCCTGATCGTCCCGGACAGTCTCCTTGTCCTTACGACTCCCTCGACGCCGGCCTCCAGAGCCCAGGTTCTCGGTGGGCTCTAGGTTGTGCTTGAGCACCGGGCACTCCTGGTTCCCCTTCACACAGGCACAGTCCACCTTGTATTTACTACAAATATAAAGAGAAGAAGAGAGAGAGACACAAAGGGATTAAGAGAAAGCAAAATATGAAGTTAGAAGGTAAAAGGATCTTTCCTTGCTACTGTGGTTCTGCATGCTACTTGTGAAGTTTACTCCTTATTGCTCACCAGCTGCCATAGTCAAAATCAAAACCGATGGTGATCTCTGTGCCCTTGGTGATAGGCCTCAATGAGTAGATGTATAAATGCAGCATGCCGTCCTCAATGACGTGCCGCACCTGAGGGAGGTTAAGCAAAACATTAGGGAAGACTAATAATCGATGAATACAGAGAGTAATGCAATATTATAACTATGGCTTAGCTAAAAAACAGACACGATTCATCTATTCATTCAGATTTTTTGGGACGTTTACTTACTTCAGAATTAGGGGTGCAGGAGCGACGGATGAAGCGCGCTTCGTTGCCGAAGCTGCGAGCGTCCACACACATCTCCAATCCATCAAATTTAGAATAAAATAACACAAATGGATATGGCCTAAAAAAGAGAAACAAAGTGAAGTCAATGCATGAGTGTGAATAATTCTCATAAAAACAATTAATTTTAGTTGACCTGTATAATAAAAAGTAGCAATATGCAAATTCATAAGAAACAAAGGAGAAATCCTTTTGATAAGTGACTAGCATTCTCACCTCTTGAAGAAGTATCCGTTGGCCTCAAACTGCTGTCGAAGCATGAACTTCCCCCTGTACTCAATGATGAGGGAGTCTGGGGCCAAGTCTCGCACTGCCTTGAGGATCTTCTTGTTCTTCTGAACTTGACTCTGGTAAAAAGAGACAGTCAGATGTGAGTACAGATCCTGGACAGGCCACACATTAAATTACACCAAAATCCAAACAGAAGCCTAGTGCAGTAGATTAACATGCTACATGCTTAGGTATAGGAAATTGTCAAGCAAGGTGTGTATGCATGTGTACAAGATTTCAAGGGTGAGCGAGTTTGGACATTTGACTTGACTGCACAGAATGTATACAGATTTATACCTCCACAGGGGGTTTGAAAGAGGCGGGGTGCGTGTTGTATGCCAGGCTCTTGCCGTCGCCTTGCTCTTTAACACGCAATAGGACCTGGACGTCCTCACTGTACTGATTGCTGCTGGCCTCCTCGTAACGCTCCATCCACGTCTTGATCTTGTTTTCCCACAGAGACGGGTGCTCCGTTGGCTCCTGCTCTGGAGCTGCACCCTAAGAAAGAAAAACAGTACAGGTGTTGTTACATATGGTTCAAGTTCTGATAGCAAACAACTGCAGGACCCTGTACAGTGTGTGTGTCTGTGTGTTTCTTCTTTGAGTTTTTACCTTTACTCTGGAGGACTTTCTGGACCCCTCTCGGAAGGCCTGCCAGAGAGAAAAGAAATTGAAACTTTAATGTTAGTTGAAGTTCAAGAATATAACACATAATATGCTTTGACTGGTTTCATTATAAATTAATTAGTCAAACCTGACCTTCTTAGCTCGGGCAGAGGATGCTGGAGGCTCTTTATCACCACTCTTTTTGCGTTTTTTATCAGCCTGCTTAGTGCCAAGGCGCCCAGTAGTCAGGGTGATGGTGGTAGGCGTGTGTTGGAAGGTGGAATAGAGCTCTAGCGGCACCTCATCTCCACTCTCTGTGGCACTGGTGTCCCCATCTGAATAAGCAAACAAATACATGTTATTTATTAGGAAGAGAGTACTGAACAAAGCAGGAAAAAGCTACAACTGCTGCAGGCAAAAAAGGGGCATGCCAATAATTGAGGTATGTTACAGCAGAGATTAAAAAATTAGTTTGCTTCTTGTCCAGCAGGTGTCAGTGTGTCAGTGTGTCTCAGGCTCAGGCTGAGTGAAATTTTCCTGGCCTGCAGGGGGGAGGAGGCTGCACCCTGACACAGCCTACAACCTGCTCTGTTAACTAACAAGCTGGCCATTGACTGCAGCACGGAAGCCAGTAAAAGCAGAACTGAAAGATCTATCTGTGGGCTCTCATAGAAAACTTCTTAAACCTCATAACTTGCATGGGGGGCTCTCAAAGTAACAACCTTCCCTCTATCTTTTATCCAACTGTATGTCCATATACTGTTACTTTGTTGAGATTTTCAAATGGTAAAACTAAAACATTAAGGTATAGATAAATATCTATAAACACTGAGGCCTGTATTTGCATCTGTGTGGTCTTGCTTACCAGACAAACATTCTCGTTTCCTGGTCTGCAGCAGGATGGCCCTCTCTCTGTCCAGGTGTCGTGGTTGGCAGCGTTCACACAGGTAGGTCTCAGGAATGTTCTGCCTGTCAATGCCCATGCAGTCTATATGCTGCCAGGCACTAAAAAAATAAAATAAAATAAAATAAAAAATCATAGCAAAGGATTTTAATAAACTTTTAAAGAACAGTTTGAAGTTGCTTCAATGTTAACGATAGGTTTGTGCCACAGGAGGAACAGAGGTCTGAGTCATAAAAAATGATTGGGTAAACAATGAAGTGTGAACTGGGCTCTTACCTGCACTTGTCACAGCAGATCATGTAGCCGTCATCGTGGGTGAAGCCACAGATGCAGCGGGTGATGTCAGCCCCGTAGCTGCCATCCTCTGAGGTGCTGAGTGTGGTGCCCCTGGATGCTTCGTCCTGACCCCCTGGAACAAACAACCCCCCCTCTCCTTGTCGGATCAACATGGAGGGGGGAGGGGAGGCCGGTGGCGTAGGTGGGGGCCGCGCCCCATAGTTATGGTCCTGAAGGAAGGATGGAAGTTATGTGGTCATGTGGCGGAGGTAAATGTAAAATCACTTCAAGTGTGAGGCATTTACCAATTTGTGAAGGAAAGGACTAGCTGAATAAAATATAAAACCTAAAAATCAATTAAATTGGTTAAAAATACCCATCACAAATTTCTAGAGCCGACATTAATGTCATTAAATGTCTTGTTTTGTCCGAACAACAATCCAAAAACCAAATGTAAGACAAGAAAAAGCAACAAATCTCCCATTTGAGAAGCAATCAAATGTTCGGGATGTTTTCTTAAACGATGCCCCCAATGTTTAATCAATCAAAATAGCTGCTGATTAATTTTCTGTTGACCAATCAGCTCTGATTTCCTATATCATAAAAAGATGGAGTTTCCAGTCCATCACAGGTCAATGTTCTATTTTGGCCTAAATGGAGCTAGTCATGCTTAATGATTAACAGAGGGACAGATCAAGGTGTGTAGGTTACTTGTAGCAGGGAGAGAAGAAGCAGGGTGTGTGTACTCACAGCGTAAGGCAGGCCAATGTAACTGTGGGAATGGTGAGAACTGCTGCTGTAGATCTGGTGCGGGTAGCTGGACTTTTCCACCACCACAGGGCTGGCCTCCACCGACTCTGGTCTGCTGGACAGGAGCACAAACAAAGAACACACATTATTGTATACTGAAACATTTAGATAACAAGGTTACACAGAGTAATGCATTCCCTCCGACAGTGTGAGGAAGTTATGTGTGCGTCAGTCTGCTACAGGGAAGTAGGGTAGTTAATGTTGGTGACACAGAGGTATAGTGGTAGGAACATAAATGTATGCCATACAGTAACCCTGTCGGGGGGCCAAGGGCAGTTAAGGCCACGGCACAGCCAATGGTGGAAAGTAACAAGTACATTTACTCAAGTACGTCAAAATTGCAAGTGAGTATTATAGCATTTTATGGTACTTTGTAATTCTACTGCGCTCCATTTCAGGGGTAAATATTGTACTTTTTTACTCTCACATCATTAGATTGATCTAAAAACGCTTTAGTTTATAGATACATTTAAAAATTGTACACATAAACACTGATGCTGCTCTAATAAGCTTATAAAATACAAGATTAAACCAGGGGTTTCCTGTTTTTGCCTGTGGCACCTTACAAAAGGCAGAGTTTAGTTGGGGCCCCTTATCCCATTTCGGAGGAGTGAGTAGTTCCACCAAAAAGTAATTTCCCCTCTAAACTTTTCAGATGGTTTTAATCAAATAACCAAAAGAGGGCAGATTATCTGCTATTTAACAGAAAGGAAGGGAGGGCCTAATAAAACAAATAACTGAAATATGTGTCAAAATAAATTATGTTTGTACCCATGAACCCGCACAAAGGCAGACAACCATTACAAACGTGCTGCCTCTCACTTGCACAAAATAACAAACACGTAACCATTTTTTCAAGCTCATTCATACTAAACCAGTAGATCCACTTTCCCCGGGATCACAGAGCAGTTAAAGAAAGATCCTGTTTGGCCGTTTGAGACCAACCCACCCTTATTATGACATGATAAATCTATTCTTCAGTTGCTGAGGGGGGTGGCTCTAGAGGAAGAGGGAAGTGGAACTGGCAAAGGGGACAGCATGAGACAAGACAGACAGGTATGAAGAGTAAAGTAAAAAGGAAGACAGGGAAATATGGGAGATACTGAGTGCTACAGGGTAAGCAAGATGCATTTGAGATAAATGGAGAGGGTGTAAAGGTAAGGTGCGGTAGCTATTCATGTGATAGTCAGATATGCACATGTGTTAATGGTTCAGTAATGCGAAAACATCACTTGACCCTCCTGTTTTCACTGTTCAGAGTCCTGACTAGAAAACTGCTCCAAGGTCAGAGACTTACAAAAAACCACCAAAGAGGGTAGGTATTACACCAACTAACTCCATGAGGGACACTGCCAACAAGTTTCTGTGAAAAAGGCACAAAACATGGAGACAAAGCACACTAAGCATACTGGACAGCCTCTCATGTATACCGAGTAAAATGGGTACAAAAGACTGGGGACTCTGAACATGTAAAACATGTTCAGCTTTGCTTACACTGTGACTCCATAACTGACATATTTTGAATCCCTCGTTCAGAAAACAAGTAGAGTGAAAAGAACCAGTCCCAAATGGAGATATAGATAATAATTATGTAACCGAAGCAAATATTAATAATACAAGTGAAATTTTAAAGAAGAGATAAACATTTCAAGCGAGTCCCAAGGTAAAGTGGTGATACGGTACCTGCGTGAGCCCTTCTCAGCACTATTGCTCTTGTTGCATGCCGTAAGAGCAATGTGCAACACTTCCTGTGTGTGTTGCCGCTCAAGTATTCACTGTCAAAGTGAAAACGTAAGGGCATGCATGAGATCTGGAGGCGGACCCAGGATAAGGTGTGTGTTTTTGGGCATGTGTTAAAAACAGATTAACTGCCACAAAGACGAATTTGTCCAATCATTTAAGTGTGCAGAAACAGCCTGACTTAAGAGATAGAGAGATAATTTACATCATACTTGAGGGAGTGCAGTAGGGTCACTAACTTTCTCCCATTAATGATTAACCAGACCAAAGTCTACACTTTATAATACAGGAGTTGAAGATCTGGCCAAGACATATCATTCAGTGGTTTAAAAGGAGGATTTTTTTTTTTTTTTAAGAGTTCAAGAGAATTAATCAGAATTGGGTTTTTCCACTCTTTCAGTTTGACCTACCGGTGAATGAGGCAGAGACAGAAAGGACACACCACACAGAGGCAGAGACAGTCAAAGACAGACAGAAGGCAAACAAGGAAGCCTGTCTGTTCAGTGAGAAGGAAGTAAGCAAGTTTGAATGTATGTGTGCATAGCTGGAGGGTTTATATCATTTGTGTCTCCACTCCTGGGACGTGGAAAGGAGGGACTACAGAGTTGGAGTACACGTAAGTGGGAGGGCTGCAGAACCATAATCAGACTCGAACATGAACAACTAAGGCCTGCGTCATGCACATAAAAACATGATGAGTGAGAGAACGACAGACAGAGGAATGAAAAGAGAATTTTTGGGACTTGAAGTTTAAATTTAGGTAGCAGCTAGATGCGTACTATTTATAGCTCATGAATGTCAAGAGTATTTAACAAGGAACAGATGTCATTTAAAATGCAAACACCTGCTGAGAGAGGGTTAGGAGGCTGAGTGGACAAACATGGAGAATGGAGAGATCAACAGCAGGAGAGGAAAAAGAGCAGCACTGAACAGCCAGAGGCAACGCCTTCACTCCTAAAGAGCTCCCACTTGCTGCCATGGCAACACTACGTATTCTGTCAGAGTGTGCGCGCACGCCGAGGCTGTGTGTGTCACCGTGGACACACACACACCGCATTAGCCAACAGCTGGTCACGCTGCTGCAGACTTCAGGGGGATGTGGAAAGGACGTAACGCTGTTTTTCACTGGTGAGTAGCCAGCCCCTCGATTCCAGATTCGGCTGGCGCACACACACACACACACACACACACAATACTCCAAAGAAGTGTGTGCGTGTGTGTGTGTGTGTGTGTGTCCATCTACGCTCGGTCCCTCTGGTCTGGATGGGACCTGCGCAGCAGCAGGTGGAAGCCCCTTTCAAGCTTGTTATCTGCTTTTGAATAAATCTGCAGCAGGCGAGCGGACGCAGAGCATGGACGGACAAAGAGTGAGTGAGAGAGTCAAGGCAAAAGGACTTACTCCTACCCCCGGTGGGGAGGAGGAGGGGGGATAGGGGGACGCGGTGGGACTGTTTAAGACGCCATGTCTATGTGAGGGCCACCTGTCACTCAGGACAGTGACCATGGCAACAGGCCCTGCGCAGTGCAGAGGCGAGGGAGGGGAGCGAGGGGCAGATACCATGGCAACACAAGCTGTCACGGCAACAGTTCTGATGGGGAGGGCTCTCTGTCTTTTAAAGAGACAGGAGCCCCCCATAAGTTGATGACGTGTGTTATTCTTTAGTCATACGAGAACCTCTTGCTTCATTTATTTGACCAGAAAAAGCCACGGCAATGTCCTTGACAAGACTATAGGAAACAGAGAGGAGGGGCAATAGGAGGCTTGTTGCCATGGCTCCATGCACCATTTCTGCTTTACTGACTCAATGCAGTGTACACTTGTGCAAACAAGCTACAGCATTAGTAAAAGGATCAGAAAAATCATGTTGCGTACGCGTCACAAAATTCGTGTTATAAACACAGATACATCTACATTCTAGGCTTATTGCCAGTTTCACATGGGCAGATGTAGTTAATGGCTGGACACTGAGAATGTCTATGTGATGAACAATCGTTGAGTGCAAGTATAATCAATGGCAAGACTGAACTGTCCATTAGAGCAGACACTAGAGGGGCCCTGCTTCCATGGACTGCCAATTCCTTTCCCATTAACAGTAACGTGCGTAGGAGAGGATATCTATGTGAAAAGAGAGAATTGAATCAAGTCATAGAGTTAAGATAAAGATGACAGTGCTGCTTTAGCTGTTACAGGGGGCATGTTAGGGAATATACATAAGAGAAAGGGACAGGGGAAATCCAATCAAGAGTGTCAAATGTATGTAAATAACACCAAAGAGGGGTAAGAGATGAGAACAGTTGGAGGTAGAAGGTGAAAGTGGGGAGAGGTGAGAAAAAAAAAAAAAAAAAAGAGTGAAACTGAGAATGAACTTTTAGCAAGGACAAGACCCAAATGTGGTGGATAAAAGTGAATGACGGCAAGAAATGAAGAAGTGAGGGGGCACAAAATGTGTGAGCAGTGAAGGTGTGTTTGTCGGTTATACTCACTCTGAGCCCGCAGCCATGTCCAGGTATGAGGTGTCTGCTGTGTCCACCCCTACTGGGATGACTATGCTCATGACGTTCTCTGCTGATCAGTTCTTGTCCTACTGAGTCCAGAGAATGGGAGTCCAAAACACTGAGGCATGCCAGCCACAGCAGTCATTGCAGACATCTAAGTGCATCCACAAGGCCTGAACATGTAGTAGGAGAGGAGAGGAAAAAGTAGATGAAGACAGACAAAATAGAAAGGGAACAAAGAAAAATCAGTTAGTATTGTGTAGGAACATCATTGTCAGCATAAATTGATGATCAGCTCAACAACGTGTAATTTATTTCCTACCAAGAACAAAGAACTTGCAAGGCTGCAGTATCTCATAAACCCGAAATTACAAATCATAGTGAAAATGGGGTATTTCCAGCACATGTTAATGCATGATTCATACTCTCAGACCAAGAACGTGTATGTGACAGGAATTTCCCCTCTGACAAAGCTACCAAGCACAGTTATTGACTGATGAAAAGCGAGAGAATACGATATTGTTAGGTGAAGCCTGAGCTGCTGCTGTGAACTGCGCTAAAGCGACCTCCACACACGATCTGCCAGGAATACAGAAGACTGCACTGTAAGAAAGCTCCCACAAAGGGGAGCAAGAGAACACAGAGCAGCCAGCCGCCATGAAAGGAGGGAAGAAAACGCAACAACACACAGAAGCCATTTTTCCCCCCTTCGACTGAAGAGGACAGCTCTATTCTAAGCGCTCACATACACACTCGTCCCAATAAAAGACAGAAAACCTTCACTTGCACGTCGACACATTTTACTGATAGGAATGTGTATGTTTTTTATCATTGCTACTGTTAGGATCTTTACCTATTGGAAAAGGCTGCTATAAGATCAAGTCATCAATAATTGACAACATTAGGTGTCAGGCAATGAATGTAGCGTCCTTTTGGTCCCCAAGTAAGAGGTTGGTTGGACTAATAAATTATACACTGGCTGATGTGAATCCAGACGGGAGCATATGTGTCAGTGTGGCTGCCCCTGATACAGAGAGCTCTGTTGATAAGCGGGATTAGTGGGAGGGACAGATGCCGAGACAAAATAGGCTGGAGGTCACACCTCCACCCTGCTCGTGCACACTGGGGCCAAACAAAGACCCAGATCACGGCTCGGGGAGTAGATGGGAGAGGGGTTACAAAGCAGGGATATGTCATGTATCAAAATGGGGCATACTAAGCAAGCAATAACACACCGTCACACCAAGACCTGTCTCTGCATGCCTGTGAGGTGTCTGCCCATTTCGGCCTAAGCATGTCCTCATGTCCTCTGAAGGACTCACACAAATGCATGCGCACACACACGTACTGTCTCTCTCTAGGAAAGTTGTATTTCATTAGCAGGTTAGTTGTCAATCCTGACCCTGTGGCTTCTGTCAAGGAAACTTAAAGTTCACGGGCAACCGAAGATCTTTTAAATAGGCAAAACATCCACGAGTGGAATTTCAGGTACTAATTTGCGTAAATGCTCTATTTGAGCCAGCAGGACTGGTGAGAGGCTCACAGACATGACAGCTGTCAGCTCCAGGCCTAATTAATAGAAGGAAGAAGACCCCTGTGTGTGTGTGTGTTTCAGCCAAGGCAACTGATGGGATTACCTTCCAAATTCTCTACTGATACTGTGTGCAGTGACTGGGTTAAACAGCATGGTTATATCACTGGTGGGGGCATTTTATGATGGAAGCTGATGTAACCAGAACACTTTCTTTCAACAAGGACAGGATAGTTTGCCAAAACACTTAAATGACACAAAACTCCCTCTCCTCCTTTGTATGATCTGAGAGGCCCAGTATGTTTTAGCACTGGGAAATAGCTTCCCTCTGAAGCAGGCCGTTTGTCTCCGCCTCCTCCAGGGAATCCTTGTGTCACTACTAAGGAATGCACATACAAGCTCACATACATTCACACACACACACACACACACACACATATATATATATATATATATATAATCCCCCCCTCGCCACACACACACACACACACACACACAAACATGGAGATAACCCCTCACCCTGTCCTTTCAAACATTCCTCTCCATAAGGAGACTCTGAGAGCTGTGTGCAAACATACGTGCACTGCGCTGCAGCCAGACACAGTCAAGACTGACAAAAGGCGGGTGGAAAAAAGAAAAACAAGTACAGTACAGCAGCATTCCTGACTAAATCTGCGCTGCACTGTGACTGCCTCTGCCTGCTCCTCCTACTTCCTCTAGAAGAGCTGTCCATCACCGTCGACAAAACGCAGCCAAAGAAAGGAAAAGAAAAAAGAAAAAAAAATACCACCCCCCTTCCTGTGCCCAGTCACCCCGCCCAGCCGGATTTCTCTCCCTCCTCTGTGCATTTCCTAAATAAACCTGAGACAGTAACGCAGAGCGAAGGGGAAGGGGAGTGTCGCAGACACAGTTCCTAATTACAAGGAGGCAGGGAGAGACCATTTAAAGCCACCTTTGGCCAAATCCACTGCCGTTATGGAAACACATGAGAGGAGTGAGGGGTGGGGAAAATGGGGAGCAAGCACAAGGGAGGGTGAAGCAGAAGAGGGACACCGACGTAGAAAGACATGGAGCGAAAGTGGACAATAGTAAAAGAAGCCACAGGATGGAAGTGGTTTAGGTTTTCAGTGTGTCTCATTTCTCTGGAAAAAGTGTTCACCTTTCATGCGCTCTCTGAACAGATTTCCTTGCGCTGTAGGGAGCTTTAGAAAATCATCCACAGCCCCTCCATTTCAGAGGGCATAGGGGTGGGGGAGGTGTACATGGGGTCTGTCTGACAGTGACGCTACACAGCCGAAACCTGGGTGGACTCTGGGTGGCAGAGTGGAGCACATAGCGTAACCCAGTCTCTCCTTTCTCCTCCTTCCCTCCCTCAGCAAGGGGACACAGTCACGTCATTGTGTGGGGAATAAGACAGAACCGCACTGAAGTCAGTGAGGGAAAACCCACACCATCGCACTCAAACCATGCCGCTACAGACAACAGCTTTCCTCTCCCCTCAGTTTATTACCACTGCTCTGTGTGTGTAAGTGTTTTCATTCTTGTTTTCGCAGCCAAGGCTCGACAGATTATGTTTTCCAATAAGTAGGAGGAGCAAGAGAAAATGAGGGAATCCAACTAAATCCCACAGCCCCCCTGCCAGGCTGATGTGACTTCACACCATCCTCATAGCTGGCTGCAGTGACTCAGCTCATAAACAAACGGATAAAACAAACGGATAAAACAAACTCATACAAATACAGTCACATACACAGGAAGCATGACCCAGATGGAATGTAGGCCTGGTCCTTTTTCACGGTAACCACAGTGGGACACATTGCATCTGCCCTGTCCTTCATAAATCAGTGTGCCCAGGGCTGCCAGTGCTCCCTCTGCACTCGAGCACTGAAGGTGAAGTCATACATCAATACAGCAGGGGATACGGATGTGAGCGCCGTCCACACAAGCAGTTTTTGTGGCCACAATAGGAACTGGGTTGTTGAGTGCGGACCAATGCCTCATCAGACTATAAAGATCTGTCCACTTAGGAGTCAGAAGATGAGGAGACAGCGATGTTGCTGTGTTTATGTCACATAACCTTCACTAGTAAACAATAAAGGCTGAGGGCCAGCAGTGCAGCAGACCGATGAAGAAACATCAACAAAAGTTTTAGGAGGTTTTAAGGGCTACATTATGTGTCTATTTCACAGTGGGCAAAAAACTGCCACTTAAAAGTACATCACAACAGGTTTGGTAGTTGCCACATTTTTGACTTTCTACATGGTTGTAGTGTTAGAAAACTGCGTGATGTGACAATATGTGAGACATATAGTCCTGAGAAAGCTCAAGGGCAAAAATAAAAACAATATCCTGTGTGCTCAGTTCAAACAGCCAGGGAGTGAGTGAGTTAAAGTCAGTTGGAACAGGGTCTGGCAGCAAAGCTGGGGCAGCCCTCCTGTAGTCTGAGTAATGTCTGTTCAGGAGAACCCCTAGGGCACCATCTCTCCATCTCCCTCTCGCTCCCGCTTACAGAGTATCACAGCCAGGTGCTGCGTGGTCAAGGGGTGAGTTTCTTTAAACGTTTTGTAATTTCGACAGGTATAAATTACATTAGACAAACCAATTCACGTCAAGCTGCATCTTTATCTGTGCTTGTGAAGGCAGTTGTGATTTTGTCTCTTGGTCGTGGAGAGATATACTGATTATCAGAGAGTCAAGCGGGCACATATGCAGCTGGCAACTAATTGCAGCATTTGGTGAATGCAGAATGTGCAGCTAACTAAAAATGTGAGCTATGAATGTGAGAGCAACAGGGAGCGGCTACTCAACATCTACAGGGCAAAAGAACAGTAAGGGCTACTCAGGTCCCATTACAGCCGTGTTTGAGGATCAATTTCACGCCTGGGCCACAGTGCCGTTACATCACCAACATTGATGGCACATCCCCTCTTTATTCAGCCCATACTGCTTCATACCACTACTTGTGAATGCTATTGTAACACAGGCACAGCAACAGGAAGGAGGTTAGGGAGGTGGAGTAGGGTGCAGCCTCAGCAGCCCCAGCCCTAGAGCCACCTGTTGGGGAGGCAGCTTGCTAGTTAAAAGAGAGATCTGTTACGGCCCAGCTAGCAGCACAAAAACAGGTCACCTGAGCCCTGGCTTCTCCTCCCAGCTGGGATACCATGTGACTGTGTTGGGCCCCGGAGCCAGGCAGCTTTGTCTCTGGGTCTCTCAGGGTCTGGGTACCACACAAGTGAGATCACTGGAGACCAGGCCACAGCCACACAGCTTAGCCCCACATGGTGAGGTGTGTATTTACAGAGACACACACTTCACCTACACAGAGGTGCTACTGTTTCAGGGATGAGAGTTTATTGTCTGGAGACAGGGAAGAGAACAATAACAACAGGAGCTCCGCCAAGTATAAGAAAAAGCTGAGGAGGCTGTGGCCTTCATTTGCCCTATCAATATGTCGATACACCAATAGACATCCTGTGCACCTGCTTCACTTCTTTATAGTCTGTCGCTGCTGAGCACACTGAAAAATGAAAAAAGTTTAGTGCTCAGCTTGTGGCTATTTGATCGTATGTGTGTTTGAGAGTCTGTCAAGGGGTTAGGGTAAGAGGAAAGGTGTGTCATCTGAGACTGCTATGACTCCCAGACGCCTGCCACAATGCTCTGTCCCTATGGTAGAGGGGGAGTGGCAGCTCACCTCCCATTACCATCTCTGTCAACACAGTAAGCAAACACACACTTTGCTGCACAAGACAACTAGGCACACATAGAGCCAGTCAGGTATTTAACACCTTCAACTTCAATATCATGTAGACAGAGGGGAGGAAAAGAGTGAGTGTCAGGACAGAGGCCTTTGCTCCTTTACAAGGAAGAACAAGACAAGATGGCTGGGGATTTTGTGTATTATGTAGCAGAGACTGATTAAGCACTGTAGGGCCCTCTTACTCATCTAGTAGTAATAAACCCTTCACAGAAGAGAAAACCCTTTGCCACTTACTATGTGAACCCTATCCACAGGCAGCTCAACGAAATAGACAGAAGCTATACAGACCATTTAAGTGCATAGGGATGTTTATGATATCATTAATGATACAGCGACTTAAAACTGACTCTTTCTTGCCTGCCTATTACACATGGTATGGTTGCGGGGGGGTTGGAGGCCTGTGTTTTGCATTACTCGTGCTACTGACAGATGCTTTAGTGAAACAGGCCCCTTTGCATGATACAGCTATTAGCCTAACACTGCCAGTCCACCCTGAGGTTGACAACAATACAACATCCTCACAGAAGAGCTACACAGCTGTTTACAAACATTTAAAAATCACATTGATGTTGGTGATCATTTAAACTATGGTGCAAGCATGTCGGAGATGCAAAGTGCTTCAGCAACTTTACTTTTCTTCACTGAACAGACATTAAAATTATTAGGAGGAAAAATAAAAATAAAAAAACGCTGCTTGGAAATAGTCATGACAGACATTTGAGCTGAACAAAGTGCCATGGTTCGTCCCACAGGGTGACACAGAGGAAAGGACAGCTGTGCCACAGCATCACAGGACTTAGTAAGAGTCCACAGAATTGAAAACACTATCTTTGGAACTAGCCTTGATCTGGTTCCCTCAAAATTTTTAATATGTTGATATTAGATGGTACTACAGTTTAAATGCAATTTTGTAGTAACAAATTGACCCAATACAGCTCGTAAAACGCAGCCTACTTGCGGCACATTTGTGGCCTGCAGTATTAATAAACATTGAATGTTAAATACATCCTGTTGTATGGGATTGTGCCGAGGCAGTCTGGAAAATCCGCATCTGACATGATTCAGACAATGGGTTTTTTTTTTGTACTATAATGTATGTGCTGTGTAACTGCAGGCTATAATATTACCTTAGAAAGTATGACTATCACATCAAAATGATGAATGGGAGATCCCAAGCATTCTATGATGTCAACTAAAACTGATCTGGCATATAAATAAAGTTGGGTTATCTCTTATGTAGTTTGACTGTTGAGCTTATGTAATTCAACTGATTTTTCACTACAAGCATCAAACTACCCTTGTTAACCAACACTGAAATTCGAAAACACTAGTTATTATACATCACAGCTATGCATTTATATCACAATAAAGGGGATAAACAGTAAAGAGGAAATGCAAACCATGGGTGTGGGGGACAACCTACATAATTTTGACTTAGTAAAGATGATTTCAGGAAGGTAATACAGAGCAAAGAAGCAAGTCTGCAATAAATTTATGTTGACAAAGAGTTGTGTTTGTGTGCCTTTATGAAGCTTGATGTGGTCATAAAAAAGTACATCAACGTGCTCTTTACGGTATTTTGAAGTTGCACGTATTTGTGTTTAATTTTCTATGACGCTAAAAACCTCATATCCCAACAGACAACATTACAACACGAATCACAAGCAATAGCCAGCCGTGACGCATGTTACAGGGATACTATGCTATTCGTTTCGGGAAAAGGCACTACAGCATCATTGATCCTTGCTATGACAAGCTGAATAAGCGCAGTATAACCGAGACGTGATCTAAGATTGTTTCGCGTTATTGTTGCGCCGAACCTGAACTAAAATGAAAAAAAAAATAAAAGAAATCATGTGTTGTGCAGTTGCTTCCCAGTGAGTATGTCGGCGCTGCAGTCAGTCCTGCCGATAGGGGTGTGGAGGGCACAACGTTGCTATTATGTTACCACAACACCCTGGTGCTGTCGCCATTTTCATAGCGCTTTTCTCGGGACGGCGAGACAATCGTGTGGCCAGGGGAGCCTCGCCATGGGAAGAAAAATCCCCAAGAATGCATTCAATCGCCTCTTTCATACACTCTGCCTTAAGTATCACTCTGTCGGTACAGTCTCTGTGTTGTTACCATTAGGGTTGTTTGTGAATTCGTCGAAAGCAAAGCCAGCGAGCTAATCGGCTAGCAATTATGGCCAGCAATGGCCTCTGGAAACGTAGCAGGCTCTCGGGGGCAGGGAGACAATCGAGGCACGAAGCGCCTCAGATGTGACTTTGTAGCCGCTGAGCAGCAAGCGAAAGAAGCCAAGTTTAACCCAGTGATATCTGGGATATATCTGTTAATGTCGGGCCGTAGATAAAGGCCTTAAAAAAAAAATAACCGTGGAGAGAAACGTACACAGCTAAGTGTAGAGCTAACGGCATAATGCGTAGTGGGTTCAAGTTAGCAGAGGAAGCTCGAGACGAGTGGATTAATAGTTGGCTCGTCACTGACAGGAAAGAGCGACAATGTCAGCGTTCAGAGACCGAGTGGTTGGGGGGCAAAACCTCAGCCGATCGCACATTCATGCGGTGATTTGTTTCAGGCCATGTACGACGGCCAATTGCGACAGTATCGTTCAGCTTGGCTGGGGTTGCCAATCGAGATGGAGTTACAAATTGTATGACTGGGGCGAGATGCCCGAGTGGAACATCCCCTCCCCCATGCTTGCAGCATTTGAACCCAATACACCCTGAATCTAAATTAAGTGATCGCGATATGTACTTTTACGTGTGATTGTAACAAAAGCAGTCGTCAGTTCCTCGTCTGACATTGGATCTATTCTTGTCATAACGTCGACTCTATAAAAGCTCAGGAGCCTGTGAGATTACTGCGCAATGTAGCTTGGCGTTTAAAGATATTTGAACCACTGGTCTTGCTTTGAGTTGACTAGGGCATAACAGACTAAACATCTTAATATATCTTGTTTACATGCATGTAAAAGCTCATTGTTCTCTGGCTTTGAACAGCGGCATTGTATGACATTTCGCTGAACGGAAATAATGTCCCGTGCTCTGCGTGAGCAGGATGGGAGCCACCACGACAAATTCAAGTTTGTAACTAATGCTAAATGCACTGTTCTCATGCTGGGTGACAGTGTTGCAAACACTGTATTCAAGCGAGAGAAGAGGTCCGAAAAGAAGTGGCGCGTTGGCTGACAGCTGCATGGACCTGAGCTAATGTAAAGCAAATTAACCGATAAGAAATAACGCGGGCAGCGCTTTAGTAGGAGGTCACATTATTTACAGTAACAAAAAAACGGACGAAACCGTGCGCAATATGGCCCGCAGTGTCACTGTGTCAAACTAAACACCAAGTGAGTCCCCCTCCGGCTCCAGTTATAGTGACTCAACATGCGAATATTATCATCGTGTCATATTTTGAGGAAAAGGACAAGTTCTCTGCTGACAATGTTAACTGTTGTTGACCGAGTCTGTGTGCTGTGGCGAAGACGTTACACGTTAGGCTACGGGACAGGCATTAATCTAATTGCAGCGTTTTTCGCCTTACGTTACCCACACCGTTAATGTGTGTGTGTGTGTGGCGTTACGGCCGCTTTGACCGGGTAGCGAGACGATTACATCCATCACTACCTCCTGTACACAACACATAACCGATAACTTTGTATGACGTCTCGTTTATCGAAAAGTCAGACCTCTGCTCGCTCTGTGTCGAGCTAATTCGGGGCTAGTAGCATGCGCTAGTTAGCCAGTGGTCCTCCTGGCGTTACGCTTGCCAACTTGACACTTACATTGGAAACTTACGTCACCCGGTGGGCTCATTTCAACTTCTGGCTATGGGGGAAAATTACAAACGTAAAGAAAAAGCCTGAACTCGCGGTGTTGATGGGCTAGCAGGCGAGCTAACCTCAGCTGATGCCACACAACTCCCGTTAGCCAGCATCAGCGTGATGTGCCTAGCCAGCTAACTAAAGCCAACAATAGCCCTCCAGGTCGGATTTGAGCTCACCCCGCAACTACCGCTTAATGCAGCGTACTCACCGTTTTATGTCCACTCTGGAGGATCTGAAGAGCGGATAGGGGGACCTGGGTGAGACCCCCGTCGCTTTCCACACAGCTTCCACAACCAAAACAATACTTCTGTCCACACACTGCGGATCCCTGGCAAAGCTTTAAAATGTTTGTGTTCAAACGTGTCCCCTAAAGAGTCCTTTCCTGCGAGGGATTCCCTTGCCTCTCGTTTCACGCGCGGACTTGAAATTTGACCACGAATCAATTCGAAACCGTTAAAAACTGTGCCCCTGGTCAACGGCGACTTTTAGAAATTAGATCCCCTCAAACCAGTCTCTTTTCCCTTTGCAAAAATGGCGGCCCTGCCAGGACTGCCGAGACTCCGCCTCCCCCCTCGAGCCCCCCCCCCTCCCTCCCCATCACTAAACCCGGGCTCCGCCTCCACGTGCTGCGGGGCTGCCCTGCCGCTTCCGCAGGGGCGCCGTGACCGCGCTCCGTGCTCGTTCGCGAGATTCCTCAAGTCTGCTATTTCTGTCGGTGGCTGGATCTAACGTGTGCTGCACACCAGATTATGCTTCGTCCGTGGGACGTTTAGTAGAAAAGAATGGACCGTAGCATTGTTAAATAATTTATAAGTGATACTTAATATGGCTGAAGGCATAGAACAGGTGGTTAAATAATTATTTTTTTTTATTGTTGTTACATCAGAGAAATCTTGCAGCATGCACTGCAGCACATTGTGGTGTGCTGGTTGCATGTGCTATCTTCAAGATCATCTCGTGTAACTGAAGTCAGCTGTGGGAATGTTTTTGTCAGGAGGTTTTGTTTAAACTAATTGTTGTTTCCCCGTCCAGTTTCCTCTTCTTCCTCTCAGGGTGAATGGGTATTTTGCCTCAAAACGAAGCCACATAGCCAGTTTATAGGCTATTAGATTTAATCAGTTCAATGCTTTTGATTTAATAAGACTGTATCTGTTTTTTTTTTTTTAGATCCTTAAAAAAAACATACACTCAAAAGAGGTTGTATGAGTAGGCCAGATTGGTTATTAGCACTGCCATAAAAATGCTTGTGACTGTCACTTAAGTTTACTAAAGCAAAATGTGGCTATTTTAGTCCAAAATCCTTTTTTTTACCATTGACATAGCTGAAAAGGAGCACCTAAATCCGCTACCCAACACAGTAGGAGGCAACTAAGCTGTTATGTAACCCCTTACACAAGACCAGCATTTTGTATATTGAACTGGTGTCAGGAATGGGTAGCCTATGAAACCCTGACCAGTAAGATTAAATCACGGACAAAGAAAACAGACCTTACAGGGAAACATTCAGAGGGCTACAACATTATTGAACTTGTCATAAATCACCCACATTAGAGCCTGCGCGTTCCTGTAGCTGAAAGTGCACGATTCAAACTGGGCTTAAAGTCAAAATATCAAGTGCAAATATTAGAATAAAGACTAGTACGAAGACTATCACCCTGGACACTTTCCAACATTTTTTCAATAACCCATAACTGCGGTAAAACTTTACAGTATACTTGCACTACATTTTCCACTATCTAATGCACCTTCCTGTACAGTCTTGCAATATGTAGTGTAGTTGACATTGCACTGATATATTAACATCATTGTACAAGTTAAGAGTTAACATCAGCATGGCCTTTTAATAACTTGTTTCTCAGTTAATTTTGCTTTTTGTGTTTCATGTAGGCCTATGTACGTTTCGTGTTGAGCAGCTGCTGTAACACTGCAATCTCCCTCTGGGGGTTAATGAAGTACTCTATTTAAAGGTGGAGGATAAACAAGTTTTCAGACATGTTTTTTTGGCTTACAAACTTTTGAATCAAACAGATTTACTGTGTATAATCACACTCATACTCAAGCTTTAAGAAATTAAAAAAATAAAGCCTCTGTAAAACACATTTAAACCCCTTTTTTTGGTTTATCGAACAGCCAGTGCAGTGGACACAGACTCAGAAGTTCTACTGTAGAAAAAAAAATAATATTACTATCAATTTTTCCAACAGTCTTATTGTTGTGTTAAATCGTCCACTGTCACCTCCCCCAGAAATATGTCTGTAGAAATCCCTTTGACATCATATGTTGAGGGAGGATGTTCTCATCGTTTCCATTCAGCGACCCTCCCCCACCCCGAACCGCATCCCCCCGCGCATGCGCCCTGGCCCCGGAGCGCCGCAGCCGCCGGTGCAGCGGCCGGGCTGTCGGGCTGCTTGAAATAAACTTGGGGGAGGACGGAGGCAAAAGTTGTGCCGCCCGAGCCGCCTCTCTGATCGGAAATGTTTCGTAAACGGCTGCGGAGGATGCAGCGATTAAACGGTCATGTCGGGTGTTTTGTATTTTTTTTTTTTTCTTTCCCGGGGAGGATAATATTTATCAGTTTGACCGCGTTGCGCCCATCGCTGTTTTTTTTTTTTTTTTTTTTTTGGTCAGAAGACGATCTCACTGCTAACATAATGGCGCACAGTTGGTGGGAGATTAATAATTGTCCAAAAAAAAAGCAATTGATGAAAAGTGGTTAAGTGTCTTTTATTTTTTTTGAGAAATGGTTGGTTTCTGATGACATCATGCAGCTGGTATTTGTGGGCGGGCTCTGAGCTGTGAGGGGAGAGGGGCGCAACCGGAGAGCGGCGGCGGCGGCCAGGCGCCATTAGGTAACAACGCAACCTGTGTGTCTTTTAATCTGTAAAGAGGGGACACCTAAACGGCTCGACGCGAACACGCATTTGTCGTTCGCGAAGTGGACGACTGAATTAGAAGCGGCGGGTGATTTGGAAATAAAAAGCGCTTAAATTCGTCGAACGAAATTCCGCCGTTGTGGACTGGAAACAAGATGGCGTCGAGGGTTCTTCTCCCTCGGTGCGCTGATGGGCGGCGGCGCCTCCGTGCGCGTGCTCGCCTCACTGTTCTTATTTCCTGTTTTCATAACCTGAGAAGTTGAGGTTTTTTTTTTTTTTTTTAAATCGAGAAAGCAAAGCGAGCAGTGAACCGTGTGCGTACAGTTCAGATTTGTTTGTGGTAATCCGAGCTGTGCTGCCCGACAAACAACATATTTTGTGCCATGAACCCCTCAAAACATAAACAAACAAACACAAGAAAAAAAAGCTTTAACTTCTACAGTTGTGATCAGCCAATCTCTGTACATCCTAGTTACATAAGCACACACATCTTCCTCTCCCACTTTAAACAGATACTAAAAGACCCGAACTGTTGCAGGTTATAAAGTTTCATGTGCACAGAAACAGTGCGTGGTCCGCATGAGTTCACCGGGTTGTTTAGTCTTTGACCCCATCTAGTGGGCCATGCAGGTAAAGACGAATTTACTGTTTGTAATGTGGAAATTATAACGTTATTTATGAACACATTTTTTATTTGATCTGTACTCGATGTTTTTATTATTTAGATCATTTGTATCGCCTTACTTCAGTGTTATGTTACCCTTGATGTAATGTATTTTGAACTGCTTTAATAAAATTACATACATTACTAATCAAGTGTACTTTTGCATCACTCACACTTAAGATGCTGCCAACAAGCAAGTTTGCTTTTATTCCAGAAGCCAAAGGACTGATAAATGCACTTAATATCCATAATATGTGAATTTGTGGTGTTGGATATTGTTGGCCAGCTATGGATTGTCCACTACTATTAATTCCTGTGCATCTCCATCATACACATTTATACATATTTGTATTTTTAGATGGTCTTTTATGTGTGTAAATGAGTTGTTTATGTGTATTTCTGTTTACACTCTCGCGTGTCTTGAATTACCCCTTGAGGTAAAAATAAAATATCATCCCAATGACCAAAATTGTAGTGTTACAGTGTTCATATTTTATGGCCCAAATGATCCAAAGGTATATTAGTAGATCTAGAGTATACAGTTACTGTCAGTCGGCTTAGTCAAAGTATGCTATGTTTCATTTATTATTTCATTAAAAAGATAAGATAAAATATAATTTAAAGAATTGACAGCTGAACTCAAAGAGAAGTCATGTCCCCAACAGAACGGAGGGGGGCGCTGTGTGCTCGACAAACACTTTTCATTCAGCCAATTAGCGCCGAGGAACCACGGAAGTCGTCACTCGCTGTCCAATCACAGCGGTCGTTGTTGGGAGGTCGTTTATTGACAAGAGGAGAAGGTGACTCCTCGACGAGCAGGGCAGCAGGTCGTCCAAATCTGAACATTTAACCCAAAAGAAGGCAGTTTGCTTAAGTAAGCAGCCATGTCTTCTTTTGGCAGGGCGTTGGGAGTCCTCCGGGCCGGCTCTCGGCTCCTCGGACGCGGTCCTCAGAGAATAACGAGCAGAAAGTAAGTGTCGTCAAGCCCGCTAGCGTCTTAGCTACTACGTTATATGTAAAAACGACCTGCCGATTAACACAACGTTACTTTTAAAACAATAAGTCCTTAGGTGTCTTACATGTGAGTCTGTATTCCACAATATTAAATACCGACTTTAACTGTTTGTTTGTGATGTTGCAGGGCTGGCGGTGGACCGCACATTGAGCCTCAGTACAGGCAGTATCCCCAGATAACGAAGAAACAGAAGTTTGAGTCCGAGCTCATCAGCGGTGCCATGTGGTTCTGGATCCTCTGGCACTGTTGGCACGATCCTGATGCTGTCCTGGTAAGGAAACATGTCCAGTCCCATTGGGATGGATGGATGGATGGATAGAGAGAGAGACTTTATTAATCCTAAAGGGAAATTGCAGTGTTACAGCAGCTACTTAATACAAAACATACACACATAAAACAAAAAAACAAATGAGGTAGGTGGGAAACAACTACAAAAGGTCAAATTATATACAATAACGTTATATACAATAGAAATAGAAAGCATCCTGACTGGACACATCACATATTTCCATCAGTGATATTGGTGAGGTGAGGTACCTGCAGAAAGCCCAAAGTATATTGAAAGACCGTACCCACCCCTGCAACAGCATCTTGACCTGTAAGACTCCTGAATTTATCCTCCGGATTCCACCATAAAATATAGTAACTTGCATTTTGCTGTGCAACCCTGTGTTGTAAAAGGACCAATAAATAAACCATGTACCTTGTGTACAATGACAGTAATATACTGTAATGTAGGATATGCACCAGTGCAGTAGATCTTGATTAAAGCTGTACAGGAAGGTGCTGAGATGTCATTAGAGAGTGTAAGATAAAACGCAAGTATACTCTGAAGTTGTAGTGCAGTTATGGATCAGCATGACACTCGAATGCAGGTCCATGTATGAAAGAGTTGAAATGGGGCTTTGATCCAAAATAGGAAAAGTTGCTAGCCTCTAAAAAAGAATACTATTAGTAACTTAATTTTAATTGCCATCATAACAAAGCTAATTATCAACAGGATCCGTTAACTCTGTTAAATGGGTGTAATTTATAAAACATACATACATAACAAATAGAATAAGAAGCTGTAGAAACACTAGAGATTATTTTCAAATGTTTAAAGTAAAGCAAACACTGTTAATAAGTGTGGGAATTATCACATATGAATTATCAAGTCTAAATTTGATGCACATAAGAAGTTAACAGTAATGTCAGACAGTTTCTGCTGCCACAGGAGAGGTGAGAGGAACACTAGTTAATTTCTTGTGAGGTCTGTCCAGCCTTAATGTTGTATTGTAACAGTGTGTGGATTTTCTTTTTCTAATCAAAGACAACAGAGGATGCATTTTTTATTATCAGCTATGATCACAAAAATTCCAGTGAGCCGATTGGTCCGTAGTCTGGCTGTTAACAGGCTTTGATCTGATTCTGTGAAGTTAACCTGGTCTGGAGCAGGTTAGCCATGCAGCATACATTACCACGGTGAACTACCCCGGTTAAAAGTGAGACGGCTTTTTAACACAGGAAAACTTGAGTTAAGGCCAAATGTAGCCGGCTAATCCAGCAGTCTTGCCTGTGGTACAGACCCCCGGCATTCAAGGAGTAGCTTCAAATATGAGGTTGTTTATATTTATAATTTGTGCAGTTTTACTAGTTGTAACCTACAGGAACATAATGAACTAATTTATGTAAAATGGAAATGTTAAATCAAGGTTCTTCTCTCTTCTGTAGGGTCACTTCCCCTGGCCTGATGCTTCTGAATGGACAGATGAGGAGCTGGGAATCCCACCAGATGACGAGGAATAAGGTGATTTCTTCAGTTTTCTCTGCTGAATGTATACTGGTACGCTTACCAATTACAATTATTTTTCCAGACATTCACTTTGTTTATAGAAAATTATTTTTTGTTCAATAGCTTCCATGTAATGTGACAGTGACTATTAATCAATACCCAAGTGTATCACTACACTGAACAATTGGGACACACCTCCTCATGTTAGATTTTAACATTTATAACATTATTTTGTTCTGTTTGTAGATCACCATGAGGGATTCAAGCTGCTGGGCAAGTCTTTGTGGAAATCTTCAGGATATTCTGAAAGTCATTGTTGTACATAGACTAATAAAATTCTTTAAATATGTTAAAACAGTTGTTTTTTTTATGTAAAACCACAGTATAATATGGCATGTGTCTTAAAAGATAAATCGGTTTTACAGGTAGTGTGTTAAACAGAAAGCTGTTATTGGGCTAGAAAAAAGACAAGAATGTTATTTCATTAGTTTTATTTACACGCAATTTTTGAAATGCAGAAACAAAATGCAACGCATTAACAGTGTCACAGTTAGCCAGTGTTTGTATATTTAAAATCATAAGCCATTTAAATCTGGAAAAACCCAACGCACATAACACAAATGCCAAGAGAGCTGCATTTTAAAAGAAAAGGGGACAGATTCTGTACGATGAATACTACAGCTTATAACAAACCCTGCCTGCGGGCCAGCTCTGTGTTTTCAATGACTTGACATGCAAAGAGTTCAAAAGGTTAAAAGTGTAGTGTAAGAAAAAGGAGGAAATCAGTCTGGCAATGTGATTAACACGAAGTTTGTAAATTGGTTCTTTGTGTTGGGATTATGTGAAACACCTCATCAGGGCTGAATGATAACACGGTCACTCGCAGGTCATGTGCACTACAAGTCAACCTGGGCAAAGCTTTCGAAGTCTCACGCTGTTCAAAGAGTGGTCTTAAAGCTACTTGGCAACAGTTAGCCTGGGTGTCACTTACGTGGGTGAAATGTCTTTTAGAGTCAACTTAACGGGGGTCTTTGTCTGTGTAACACTGAGCTGTAAGTGTGTTAAGAAGCAGTGGGGGACGACACCAAATTCAAAGAAGTAGTAAAAGTTAACCTAAAAGGGTACAATGACTGACTGGTTCAAGCACAGCTTATCATTACAACTTGAAATCCACAACCATGAAATTAATTTTTTTTTGAGCAATGAAAAAGAAACAAACCTCAGCAACTCCAAAGCACGAGGTGAAACTTAAAAGTCTTGAGTGAGTGCTGAGGGCATCCTGTCTGCATCCATGACGTGGCTGGTGGTTAATCGAAGGTTATGTCCATGGCATCATTCCCTGAGAGTGAAGAACTGCGCACCCCGAGCATAAACACACATCTCACGTCAGCACTGGTATTTTTTTTTTCTTCTTTAAAAACAAAACAAAAAAAGAAAAACAAAGGAAAAACCTCACTCATCCCATTGAAGTTCCTCAAACTTTCACTTCTTCTGAATGCATCGACTACTTTGGATCGACCACAGTGGCTCAGAATACTTGTATTTTTTTGCTAAATGATAAGTGGCACTAGTTGAAGAAGCTCAGGTGTTAGATTTGGAAGCTGACATCTCTGACCTAACCTAGTTTCTATTCGCACATAGCCCAACACCTCTGGCTACAGGGAGAAGAGGAAACCAGAACAGACAAGAATCAACACAGCATCTATTCAACTGGGGGGTGGGGGGGAAGAGTTGACAGAATAGAAGGTAATAAAAGATTTGTAGGTAAATTGCTACTCAACAGATGATGATCACATGAACTCTAAAACATCCACATTTACAGAAAGTATGTGTTAAAGATAAAAACAAAAAGAGAAAACCCCAATAAAGGAAACACCCCTCAGAATAGCTGAGGTTTTAGGGTCAAAATATAATAAAATCATTATCTCTTTCAATTAATAAATACATCATTCAGAATCCATAAAAATAACATAAAAAAAAAATCGACATCACAGATAAAACAAGAAATAAATTAAGCAGGATATCATGCGAGTCATTTGTCATCCTCAGTTTTTTAGGCCGAGCGAGTGACTCGTAATTCCTATTTTAAACAAATTCAGAGAGGCAGCACTTTGAGCAGCTTGCCTTGAGAAACTGCTCAGAAACAGACTCCCCCAACTATCAAACAACATAGTGCAGGTTTGAGAGAATATTTTGCACTAAATTGTGCAAGTCTGTAATGCACCAATTTAGATTTTTCTACAAAACACGAGAATCGGGCGAGGAATGCTCCAAAGTGCTGCCTCTCACTCTGTCCTCTCCTCAAAGTCATTATTGCTGGTGTGATTGAGATAAGGGGGGGTGGGGGGTGGAAGGGACAAGCATGAGTGGAGAAAAGTACAAACAATAAGCACCATTTTGAAATTTCTTTTTCTCCTCCTTAGCACCTCGTTTCCCCCTCAGGGCCAGAGGAAGAAAGACCCTGCTGGAGACACAGCTCCGTTTCATCTGCCCCTCCGTCCTGTTCAGTTTGTCGCATGAAGCCAGAGGAGGTTGTGGGGAGGGAGGAGGGGTGCGATCAGCGGAGAGAGGAAATATAAGTAAATGTGATGCAGGTGATCTTGGCATCAGAAGCAGTAGGTATCTTTGCTGCTCCATGGCTAAAGCAAGCATTGTTGTCGTTTGTTTGTTTGGTAGACCTCCTACGTCCCCTTTGTCCATTTAAATGCCCGCAGGAGCTTCAGTCCACGTTTTCCCTGCAGCAGAAAGTTTCCGAACATGCTCGACCTCTCCGCTTCCCGTCGCTCCTGTCCGTTTTGTTCTTAGTGTGCTTGTGGTGAAGTCGTGCACTTGCTTTTTTTTTCAAATCCAATACCCTGTCTCCTAAGCATGCACAGTGAGCGTGTTTTTATGTGTCAAGATTCGTTCAGTTACGGTCGTCTCCAGGCAGTGTCTCCTTTTGTTTTTTTAGTTTTTTTTTAAAAAACCATTTCTACAGCACTAAAGTGTCTGGTGACAAATACACAAATGGTTCCTTTTTTTTCCTCCAAGAATACATCGCGACTCATCGTTTTGAAGATTTGGAGTGTTACACAAAGACTCGACTGTGTCTGTTGAGTTTCAGGATCTTCCCCAGTCTCTGCTTGGCTGTAGCCATTCCTTTTTTGGGCCGCTTGCCTGAAAAAAACAAAGAAACAAACAAAAGGAGACCACGTGTTAATGGCATAATTAATGAGAAGAGAGCAGCATTACAATTAGGCTTAAAATGGAGTAAATGTTTACTGTGCAAGTCAACTAGGGCTGCAACCGACAATCATTTTCATTAATATCTTAAATGTCTTGTTTGTTTGACCAACAGTCTAAAACGATTTTACTATTTACTATCATTGGAGACAAAGAAAACCAGCCAATATTCACATATTAGTAGCAAAAACTAATAGTAACATTTTAAGCAAAAAAATCATGAAATTGATAATTAATACGGTTGCAGATATACAATTTCTGTCACTTAATAGACGTGGCCACAGCTTTACAAATGTGAAATGTGTTTATGCTGTAAATTGTAGTCTTTTTCAGTTCCATATACTTGTTGTGGTTGTAAATTGTATGTTTCAATTTATTTTATTTCCACATTAATTACGTCATGTTTGCATACATTATTAATTCATTTATTTTATCCATTCACTGGATATCTGATGTATTTTTACATCATTAATTCTGCATTAACACTTCTCTCAATCCTTCTGTGCATCTTCATACTGTTAAATTTATTAAAATTCCCCTCCAGACGTGTTTTTAAAATGCTGATTTGAACAAACATTTTTCCACAGAAAGTTCTCCTTCTTCCTGGTTGAAAAATTCAGAATCTATGAATATGCAAATAGACAACATCTTTTTGCTGACAAAGTACACATAATAATCTGATTTCCAAACCTTTTGTGGCCTGATTGCTGATAGGAGGGGGGTTGGGGGCGTGCCTCTTGGAGGGGTGCAGCGGTGGAGACATTGAGGGGTCACAGTACTGGTAGTCCGTCTCGGGGCTGCTGGCGTGGCTTCGGCTGAGAGGGCTGGGGAGCCCCTGATTGTCCCAGGCCTCGCTGCTGTTGCCCTGGCTGTCCATCGGGCTCTTGTCCCCCTGCAGCCGGTGCGGGTGCTGCGCCGCCTCCCGCTGCTCCAGCGGCGAGCACTGGCTGGGGCTGGACCACCAGGGCTCCTGGGACGAGGCTACCTTCTCCGGCTTGGAGGAGCACAGCAGCCCAGCCATGGACAGCATCCCCTGAATGGCCTCTTCTGTGCTGGGTGAGGTAGGACGTTCTCTGCAGGAAGCAGACAGGACCTGATCACTTACCACCTCTCAGTGCACATCAAAATAATACATGTGTGAGATTTGAGGGGACCATTTTCAACATCTTTGCACGTGTTTCTCACCGTTTGAGTGGTTTGTGTTTGTGCCTGAGTTTCTGGCCCGACTGGTCCAGCTCTATGGTGTGCCCTGAGCCTTTCTGCTGAGACGAGCCCCTCTCCTCCTCTTCCTCCTCCTCCTCATCCTCCTCCTCCTGGGAACTCTCTGAATCCTCGTCAGTAGAGGACGACGATGACGACGACGACGACGACGATGACGACGACTTACGCTACATTGGCGAAGCATTTTCAAAATTAAAGGATGCATCAGTAATCACAGCGTTAAAAAGTCAGTTTAATGGATGTATATAATCTGTGTGCCATTACAGCACACTGTGGTATTGCCTGTTGTGTCTGTATGTCATCATGCATTTTATGTATTAACTTAAACATTAAGTATTTACACAAATGTTTATTAAAGTGCACTGTCCCCGTTAAATAAACCGATACATAAATAAAATATGTTTGAGCCGCAGGTACTTCAGTGTAGAAATGTGTGAATGTATGAAGTGTGAAGACACTTGATGTTGTTAGAAAGCTCAGTGTTGACTGTGGTTTTCCTTTCCTTCACAAAGTGTGACATGAGATCGTGTGATATATAAAATGTACCTCTGTGGGAGAGTCGCTGTCTGAATCCACGTCTGACACACTCGAGTGTCCTGAGACTTCTTCCCTGAGTTCAGTCTTCACCCTCTCCAGACCCCCTGGGGAAACACAGGAACACACTGTGAGCTTAAAACGCTGGCAATGAACACGAGACTTTAATTTCTCTGCTAAAATTTGTTTTATTATTATAACAACAACAACAACAACAACAAAAATAATAATAATACCAGCCACTGGTGACTTACTGAGGAGTGTGGATTTCTCAACTGTGCTGTGCTGCTCTTGACTGTCATGTGTCCTCTCCGACTTCACATCCACACAACTCTTTGGTGGGCCCTGGCCAACAGGTGACCGTTCACCCTCCGTCTTTACCGGGCTGCTGCTCGGCCGCCTCATATCTCTGTGCACACAACGACACAAGTTTGAAGGATGAACATTTTTGTGGAATTTCGCCATAAAATATAGAAAATCTTGACTGCAGAATGGTAGTATAGAGTGATTCACATTATCAAACGCCTTTGTCTATTAAAATGTCGTGATTGTGATCTATGCAACTTCACCTGTTGTATTGTTTCCTGTGTAAAGGCCGATTTCATGTAACTTATCAGTGTTATTTAAGGTTATTATTGAAAATTTTCCAAATGAGCCTATTATTTTAGTGTTAACAGACATAATAATGTGCTGTAAGGGACATAAACAAAATCTTCCCAATTTTAGGTCGACTGACTCTGTGTGAATGACCACTGATCCTTAATTAACAAGAAGCACAAACATGGCTCAGTTGACCAAAGAGAAATGAGCTCTCACCTGATAATTCTGCCGTTGACCAGCATCAGCCGTAGGTGGTTGTCATCTAAAGACTCTGCAGCGGCAGCTGATGCAGTTGACACTTTGTTGAGCTTCCCATGAACCTTAGCACAGAACGCCACATCCTAAGTAGTACAGACAATCAGTCAATAAACAGGGCCAATTACATCTTTTACTCCACATGTATACACTTAAGGAGAATCCACACTGAGCTAGTTTGTGGTTTCAAAGGAAAGAAGCTATAAAAGCTTAATTGTAGCTTAATAATGAAAAGCAGACTTTGTGATATTTGACTTCTCCTTGATGCTCACCTCCTCCAGCGGTCCCACCTCCAGCCTCCTCAGCACCTCCCGGGTGTGCTGCTCTAAGATGTCCAGGTTGGAGGGCACTCTGGGGGCCTGCCGCTGCTGCTCCCTCAGCCGCCTGGCGGCCCTTCTCGCCCTCCGGGCCTGGCACATCTTCTCCAGTGTGGAGCGAGTGGCCGGGCAGCCATTGGATCCAGATGCTACTCCACACCCACTTCCCTGAGATTTCACTGGTTTGCTACCGCTGACTGGTTCCTCCTGTTGATGTAAATAGTAAAAATATATCATGGAGTCAAGTTTCTATCAAAGTCAATAAGTTTGACTGAAAATGCTGCCCACAATTAAGCCCATTTTTTAAAATTGTTTTCTTTCCTTTTTGCCATATTGTTTAACTTTTGTTGCCTCAAAATCAGATGTCAGTGTAGCTGTCTTGTGTATGCCGTGTGTGGGGCGTGTGGCCAGCTTAAGTTGAATCTAACGTAGAGTAATAAAGGCCAACAAATAAAACAGAAAAAGAGATCATCACAAGTACTCAGCAAAAGTTCAAATAAAATGCAAAAAATAGCTTCCGAGTGCCACTCAATATCACATCAACACGGCAAAAATGCCCTGTGGGAAAAAGAAGAACAGCTAATGTAAAGTGCAGGTAAAAAGGGTATCTATGGCTGCAGTTCATTTCTTTTTGAATGTGGAGGGAAATGGTGTCAAATATTAAAAGTTGGCCTTGAATTTTCCCAATACATTTGCTCACTTTTATTAATTGGACACTGCTAAAGTACTCCAAGAATTTGTTAATATATTTTTCTTTTGTGTGTGTGTGTATGCATCTAGTTATGTACTGGTACAGGTCAGCCACTTTTTCCCCCCACATTATCTGTAACATGTCATTACAGTTGTCTATGTACACAAGGTTGTCCACACCCTCAACTTTCCCTGAAGACCATTTGTGGTCGATACACTTTTTTGTTTGTTTAGCTTATATTTAAAACCAGCACCAATGCATCCGTTCTGTTCCGTTAGTTCTTTTCAGCGCTAACATCAACACTTCCATAAAGGTAAAGGTCTAACCCTCTAACTCCTTTATGCTTTCCACCTCGTCCCTTCTTACCTCCAGGTAGCGGATTTCCTTAGTCAGCTCTTTAATGAGATGGTTAGGCCTGATATGATCTGGTACCTCACTGGTGGGCTCAGTCACCTGCAAAGCCACAACAGACCACATTCAGAGAGGAGCAGTGAACAGAAAGAAGTCTGTTGTTGACCACTGACACACATCCAGGAGATAAGGACAAACACGTCCCGCACTGTGTAACAATAACCATCTGGACTGTAGATATTTGAGGCAGACTCAGGTGCAGGTCTGCGGAGATGACCGTGAGAACTCTGTGGCCGACTCTCACCTCTCTTTTCAACCAGGTCCTCAGTGCACTGATTAAAGCCTTGACTCCTTCCACTAGGTAGGTTGGTGGCGGACAGTTGTCCTCTCGTAGCTCTGAGAGCGGGAAAAAAAGAAAAGCATACAAGATTAAACCTATAAAAATCACAAAGACAAACTTAGTGTATGAAAAGTTGAGATGAAGATACAGATATTTCAATAAATGAGTGGGCTATAATGGCACTTCTAATTCCATCATTTAAACTACACACATTTGAACAGATGCTCCTCAACATCTTGCTTTACATTTACAGGTTATCCGTCTGATATGTAGAACATCCTACATCTAATAATTAACATTTGACACTCACCTTTTAGCGTTTCCAAGAGGTTCTTGGCCACATACCAACAGATGGCCTCGAAGTACGGAAACTTAAAGAGGTCTGGGGTTTTCAGACGTCGCTCCATTTCATAACACCTACGAACCAGACGGTGAAATACAAAATAATAACATACACAAGAGCAAATTAGTTTCTGGATTCAATCAAAAAAAACAAACATAATCAAGCCATTCTCGTATTATCTGAGCTGTTTACCTGAGCTGCATGCCAATATTGAGGTTGTGAAGGAAGTTCCCTCCAAATGCCATGCAATCCTGAGAGGTGAGAACAGCATGGATCCAGCCTGTAGGGGGCACCAGAGGACAGAAGATTACACAACGCACCCACAGACTGACTTGGAACAATAACTTACTTGAAGAGGACAACTAAATTGACATCTTAATACTAGGCACTTTAAATATGTATATAAATATATATCAAGTTAAGGGGATCTGCATTAATATATGTAGATAGTTACAGAACATATGTCTGCTCATGCAGAAAGGACGCCCATGTGTACATACCAAAACAAACTTCTTATCCTCCCACAGTCAGACTTAAAGAAGATAAAGTTTGTCTATTACAATGACGTGTTCCCCCTCAGATAAGATGTTTTTACACAACACAAAGTGAGAGAAAGCAGAGTCTGGGGGGGTGGTGTAAGTCTGATAGACAGGCCTGATAATGCACTGGTTGACTGACCTACTGTGCTCTCTGACCCCCACTTAATTCCCACCTCTCCACACTCTCTTTGCCAAAAGCTCTCTCTTACAATGCTGCTTCAGCCTGCTGAGAAAGCATTGCTAGAAGACTGATTGAGGACGTCCAGCAGTTGACAGTCTGAACTGACCATTGTCTGTCTGGACGCATGGGGAGAGCAAGGGAACTCTATCGGCTTAAAACACCTATTGAGAGACTGATGGATGGATAATTGTATGACGGGAGACATTAGCTTCACTTCAGTGAAAGAAAGCCTGTCATATTCAGTTAGTGACGTGAGACACAAACATCTTTTTACCCTCTTAACACAACTTCTAATTCACAACAACAGCACTGGTAGTTAAAGGAATATAAGGAGGGAAGCTGCGATCTACAGCATTATTGCTACTTTCATCATATTACATAATAGCACCGGTTTTCACCATTTTCCCATTATAATTATGATCATTAAGAACTGTTTGGATTGTTGCTCAGGAAGAAATTCCCTCTCTGTTATTTTCCTTTGGCAATGATAGAGGAACTTCAAGAGGCCTGTATTTTCCTGGCAGGAGCCATGGGAAGCATGATTATTTTAACTTTTGAATGCATGTGAAAAGACAAACAAATCCAGCCAACAGGTCAGCTGGGTTGGTGCAGAAGAGTTAGTCAGACACCAACTACAATGATACAATGTTAGCGACACAGAAAGCTGTACGATCAAGTTTTTAAAATGTATTGTTTCTGGAAACCACAAAGCAGGTGATCATCCACTCGAGTTCTCAGATCATTACATCGGTTTCCTCTGCGTCAAATAATACATTTTTAAAATACTACTGTTTTTGTTTAGGGCCAAAATACATGTCTGATGTGCTGTTATGTTATGATGGTCTGGGACAGGTCTGCTTACTGTCCCCAGAGTCAAAACTAAACACGGAGGCATTCAGTTTTTATGCACCACATATCTGAAACAAATTCCCAGAAAACTTGAGGTCTGCACTGATTTTTATTCAGTTCAAATGGGACTCTTTATTCAGATATTACGCTGCACTGTAATTTCATTCTCGTTTTATTCCACTTTAGCTGATTGTTATCCTGTATTCCATTTTACCCTTTAATATTCTATTTAAATGGGTTTAATTTTTACATTGCCTCGTGTTTCTTTTCTTGCCTTTTATGTCTTCTGTAAACCACTTTGAATGCCTTGTTGTTGAAAGGTGTTATACAAATAAACTAACCTTGCCAAACATTTCTGTATAAATTGACTCTTTTACATCCCGTCTCTACCTGTTCATCAAATATTCATATCATATGGTCGATTTGCAGCCTAACACTAATAATGCTCATAATCAGTTATGTCTTCATGAGCATTTGGTGACGCCAGAGAACATAAAATAGTCTTAAGAGGCAGTGAAGTGCTGTATGACCTGCTGTCAGTCACCGGAATAAGATTTCACACACAAACATAAACATTACAGACCTGTGGGGATGAGCAGGGTGGTTCCTTGGGGCACAATACACTTGTAGCACTTCTCCACTTTGTCCCCAAAGAACACTTCACTCTGATTGGGAGAGGAGCTCCATGCCTCATATAGTGCAAGGTTGGCAGGAGTGGGCTTGATCAAGTAGAAGATCTTCTCACCCTACAAAGCACATGAAGAGGAGCCACACTTCAATGACACTTCGATGCTGGGAATGTTTGAGCACGGCAGCTGTGGCGACGTTGCTGTTATAAACACCCACGGACACAGTACAATTAATTTCAGCTGTAGTTCATGGAAGAGGGACGGTGAGATCATCAATACGGGCACAGCAGTGCTGCCCCCGGAGCTGCTTGATGAATAGATGTGATGTGAGAAGTGGGGTGACCTTTCAGCAAGTGCTAGCCAGTCAGCCATGACTGCCTGCCCTAAATACCTCAGTATATACAAACACACTAAAAACCACTGAGTTTGAAGAATGAAAGGGCAGCACGGTCTTAGATTAAACAACAAACAAGTAGTTAATTTGGCCTTGAACAGGTCAGTCAAAATTCTTGCCTGATTTCCAAATACATAAATCTCCTTCATTCCCACACACTCACCCAGAGAACATGGTACCAGACGGAGGTGCCTCCAAAGTCTATGTGGAAATCTGTGTAGCTGTCCTTGACCCCCATAAGGCAGTACTTCTGGACAAAGGGTTTGGGGAAGAAGGAGTCGTCCGGCCAGTAGTTCTCTACCCAGGACATCTTCTGAGCCACGTCAGGAACCTCCACCAACTCTGACATCCTTAATGAGTGATTAAAGCGGGGCAAGAAGTTAAACAAAAAGGGAAGTTAGACTTTGTACAGTTACTAATACTGATAGCAGGGTTGATTTAATGTTTTAAAACCCAAAGAAAACAAGGGCCCCATCTTGGGCTTAAAATGTCCAGGCATGTTTGAGCAAGATTAACAAGTTTATGATGAAATAATACATCAACTCAAATATCTGCCTTAAAATCCAGTTTCAGTCAGGCTATAGTCACCATACAATTGATTTGGAATGCAGAGATGGGAAATTTTGTTTTACTGACTACAAGTTGCAAGAAGTTTGCATTTTAACTTTTTTTTTAAAATAAGTTAAATTTTAAAATGAAAGCAGACAGGAATTTAAATGTCAACAATTCCTACAACTCCTGATAATTCACAAAAGAATATGATCATAGTGGGTAAGTTGATCTCTTGAGCTAGTATTTTGACAACAAAAAACTTAAACTGCTAACAATGTAAGAGACACATTTGCCACACAGCTGGTTTATTTCAGCCTTTTCAGAGGTGTGACATGACATGACATGACTTGTACTGCTGATGTTTATTATGAATCTGTGCATACTGAAGCGCTTCCTTTAGCCAGCAGAGCGAACAGACTGGAGCATTGCTTACTTAGTGTCAGAGAACTCCAGGCTGATGAGGTTGAGGACCTTGGGTCGATGCGGTTTGGTGAAATACTTGATAAACTCGCTGAGCTTCATCTTGCTGTCCGCCTGCCGTGCCACATCTATCACATCGATGACTTTGTCACCACCTAGATGGGAGATAAGTTCAGTTTAGTCCATAAATATCAGACAGAGAAGTTCTGTAGTCAATGCCTCTTGAATGAAAAATATCTTCAACTTTTTAATTGGCTGCTGAGTGGGCGTGGGGTTCACTGGGGTCAGTGGCCTGCTGGCATCTCCATGTGCTTTTAGAGATCAAGCCCTGAGGGAAACTGGCACCAATATGGCAGTGTGAGGAGGGGTTGTACAGTGGGGGTAAGCAAGACAATCTGTCAATCTGTCCAGACGACCAGTCCCTGAGGAGGGGGAGTGGGTGGAGGTGAGAAGGCCGCTGTGCTTCACGCCTATGTGTGCGTAGGAGACCTCAAGCATAGAGGGAAATACATGCATAGATGTGAGAAAGACAGTGTGCATAGGCTTTGTGTGGTGGGTTTACGTGTATGAGACAGAAAACAGATGCTTAAAAGGGAAAGAAAAAAGAAGCAAAAGCAGAGAGGCACAGTACACAGCGAGCAGTTGGGACGCTACAAATCACACTCGGGTGACACATGGGGCCGGAAGTAGGACTGGGGTGCAGTGTGTGCAGCAAGACAGCTGGTTGTTGTATTTTGCCCACACCCCCTCCCACTCACCTTTTTTATTACCCCTTTGCAGTGTTCCACACACACACACACACACACACACACACACACACACACACACACACACACACACACACACAGACACACACAGACACACAGACACACACACAGACACAGACACACACACACAGACACACACACACACCTCTGAAGGCCCAGCTGGCCAGCGTCTGATGACAGAGAACAGCTGGAGTAAAGGCAGTCAGTCACATTGCGAGAAACAAAGCTGCCTGAAAACCACACGACGCCGAGCTCAAACACCAGCTTCACAAACTCAAAAACCTTTTATAATGTCCAAAATCCACAATACTGAACCAGCCTGAGAGGCACTTGAGCTACCTGAAGTCCTGCTGTAATCACAGTGATATATTCCAACACACAGTTGTGTTAAAGAGGTAATTAAGGTAATTGTTGCCAATATGCCGTATACTACATCTTAACTACTACTTACTTTATTTATTTTTTTTATATGATATACAATACAATGTTATCATAGCCCCATCTCAGACCCACTCCATTCCTATGTAAACTTTATGAGAAACCCTACAGCTTCTTCAAAGGTAGTTTCACGATCCCACAGATGTGAATGATAAAAGGATCAGACACTTTAGCAATCACACCAATGTTTAAATCCAGTATTTCTACAGACTCTGCCCTGATTTTCTTCTTCACTTGACGTATGTTAAGACAGCTGCACCGGCAATTGCTGGCGGAGTGTGTGGAAATGTTGGTTTTAAACGTAGGTTTTGGCCCATGCAAACATTTAATCTTCAAATCCTGGCGCACTGCATTGAGCACTTAACCAGCACAACCCATAGATTTATATTTTCTTCAGTTTCTCTATCATACCAATCTTCAGTACAAGCTGTATTTATGGAGCCTCCATCATAAGACTTCCACTGGGTCCAATCACTGGCTGCTAAATAACCGCTTCGACCCCAGTGAGACACAGAAGACATCAGCGCTCACTCCTGTTGTCCCATTGTCTTCTAACTGTAAGAAATGTAACCTGACACTCAGTCCCCAGTCACAACACCTGTGCCTTGGCTTAATGTTCAATAGGGCATGGGAGAGAGAGATAAAGTGAGGGAGGGAGTCTGTAATCTGAACTTAATGATAAAAACACCAGTGGGCTTGGTAATGGGCTTGTAATAGGAGCTGGGAAGTGGCAGGCCGTCTCAATAAGGAAGCGTAGTGGTCATATAAAGGGTAGTGAAAGCTTAGACATCACTCATTTAGAACTCATTCAGCCATCGCCTGATGCCTGATAACTGGGTTAAAACCCCATGAACCTGGAAACCTGTTCATATTGACACACAGATGGCGCCTGCTCAGCGATGGCCACTTAGCTGGCTGGCGTTGGGTGGTTTCATCAGCTTTTAAGCAGACTGAGGCTACTGTGTATTCCAATCACAGAACCCACATCCTTCCCAAAGGATAAACACTAATGTGTTACTGTGAATTTGATACAGTGGATGGCAACTGTTTTACGCTGCAAAATAAAACTGGTTCATTATTAAGTGTCCTTACCCACATACTGCTCCACATCTTTGACAGAGAAAGTGGGGACAGGTAGTTTGAGTCCCAGGCCCTCCATTTCTGTGACCGCTATGGGGTAGTTGAAGCCGTGTCTCTCCAGGTACCTGGGTGTCACCAGCTCGCCCTTCATCCGCATCAGAATGTCCTCACCACTGAAACAAGATCGTAAGTTCAGTAAGGCATTTTATTAACTCAGCTTTAGAGTCATGACCCCTTAACTGTCTTACAAAAAGCGACATTTGATTGCATCACAAAGACGGTTTTTATATCAGTATTGAAAGTAATAGCAGCTTCTGACCTAAAGTGGATTTACAGATTTATGTTAAGGGTTTATGGCTGTGATTGGTTGGCTTGGGCTGCTTGTTTTTTCTATAACATAAGCTTGCTGATAGACAATAGACAATATTAAACGAGTTGAAGAACGATTCAATCATCTGCTGCTTTTCAATAACACAAATCTGGCAAAAAAAAATATAAATCTCATTGTCGCCCTATACAACAAACAAAATCACAGAACGTAAACAGTTAACTGTGGGGAATATAATTAAATTACAATATGGCCTGTCCATGCAAAATACATCGGTCTAGTGGTGCCATCAGCTGGTAAATTATGATGCCGAACTATAAATATGGGGGATTGCCATTACCCCCTTACGTCAAGGGGGTAATGGCAAACACTGGTTAAACAGATATGAACGAGGCTTGACCCTGGTGGTTGGGTTAACAAGTGAGTCAATTTGTATAAGTATACGTGTGCATGTATCCAAACTGATATCTACCCGGCAAAGGTCCTGCTTTGGAGCTCCTTGATGAACACTGGGGTGCCGGCCTGCACCGGCTTCGATCCATCGTCCGGCTCTGTGTAGTCGTGCCTGTGCCAGTTGTTGCGCTTTTTCACTGCAATAAACAGAGACATTGGAGGTTCACAGGGTTGTTTGGCTGTAATTTTACAATGTCCCTCTTGACATGTCCACAATAATTTTTGTAAGGACATTAATTCCCTCCCTCAACCCCTGTGCTAAAAGACTTGAGATGGAGGGGGCTTGTCCAATCCAAGTGGAGGGCTTACAACACCATTCAATTGCCCTGTTAATGTCTGCCCTCAGGGCTCTCCGAGGTTAACCCACCCCCCAACCCCCAAAGAAAAAAAGTGGCCCTTTTCCCCTGGGACCAATCCAACATACAGAGAAGGGGCGAGACTGAATGGAAAGAGCGTTAGACATGTAAATGTAAATCTAAGGCAGAGAATCAGAGGACAGTGTTTGATGAATGGGATACATGTTACGACTGGAGAGGGGGGGAGACAGGGAAACAAAAAGCAAAAGGAAACATGCCACTAATGACAAATAGTAGTAACTCACTCAGGGAGGGTCCTTGTACGACATCACAGTTGGGACAGTGGTAAACATCGATATCCACAGCATGATGCTCTTCTACCTGCACACAGCTGCAGATGGACAAGAGATACAGTTAGAACATGTTCACACTTCTTCCAACGTGTTTAAATATGATTCAGGATCTACATGCCTGACTAAAAACATGATGTGGAGTCAAAATTTATGGGAACCATTGACTTCTTTGTCTGACCTTGACAAGTTGAAACAGTTTAATCACACTCAAGGAAATGTCAAACTTTGTCAAGTGCCATGTGTGTTACCAGAGGAGATGTCAGGGGGTTCAGAGTTGGGATAAACACACATAGAAAGTACAGTTTGGGTCTGGAAAATTGTGTTTGTTCTGATCCATTTTTTTTGCAAAGGATTTTTCAAAGACATTGCACAATAATATCGTATTGTTTGTTTGGACCATATTTTCTAGCAACCCTCAATCACAAGCCAGAAAAACTGTTCACATCAGCCCCCACGTTGTAATTCAGAGACAAAAGACATCAGGGCCACAAGAACAGTCAACAAAGCTGTCACATCTAAGAATCCAATATTAACACTAATACAATTGATTCAACTATTGAAATTAAGTAACTACAAGATGAACACAAAGAAGTTTTCCTGTTCTTCCCATTCTGCTGACATTACATGAATGCAGCATAAGGTCAAAACCTGGGCTGCTGCTTGTACAGATACAGATGCTTGTACGAGGTTTGTTGCGGTCTTGTGTTTTTCCTCCCATGGATCCGCAACAGTGTCACTAATACGGCTACCCCCGACTGTCTGTGCAACAGCCAAACCACAGGCACCAACACACATGCATTCCTCTGTTGCATACCAGAGCCCCATTCCAGAGCAGCATTGGTTGAACAGAAACCGAGTCAGCTTTAATGGACACCAATGGCTATTAAGAGTTGAAAAAACTGGAGGCTGCATGTTTGTGTGACTCGAGCATGTGCACAGGTCATTTTTATGGTCAGGCCTAAGTGATGTGAAATAGCGGTCACACACAAAAGGACCCTCTATACTTAACTGCCACCATTATGCTTGTCAATTTAAAGAGATTTTTGGAATCTAAACACAATGAATGTACTTTATGAGATATATTGTGTCCCCACTTGACCTGGAAATAATCATTAAATGTCAGTTTCTAATACTCCTCTTATTTACTTTGCTCAAACACAAATCTACGCACAAAATCAGCACAATAAAAACGTGGTTATAGGGCAATTTGTAGTAAACATACCTCTGAAATCTGATTTGAAGAGACACATTTAGTGCATCCAGACAAAAACTTGGTGCTAACCAACCAAGCGACAAATTTACTAATCTGACTATTTCACTTCCACTGCTTGTTTTTAATTTGACTAATTAAGAAACAAGCCGCTAAGCACCATTAGCACTGTGATGGCTGACCCCAAGGAAGCAATTACACCATGCAATCCGTGACAAAACTGCATGCACACCAACTTGAAACTTAACATTTGCCAACTTCAAACCAACATCAACTCCTTCCCTTGGGCTCTAGTGACTGGCTTCAGTTTGACAGGTAGCATTATGACATAGTGTACAAATTATGCATTTGTTGCTGATATATCCCCTGTTTTAAAAAGGCAAATGCCTGCAGGAGGACTGGAGCTAATCACAGCCTGCTTTCAGCTTTGATCTACAAGAAATTGCAGGAAACTGTAAAGGAAATAAAGCTGAGGGCCATTAACTCATCAGGAAGTGGTGAGCTCGTGTGAATGCTGGCCCCAATTGCCCTGGTGCACTAACAGGATATCAACAGTAGCTGCCTCTCCCCAGTTTACCACATACAACCTTTATAGCCATTATGGGTTGCACTATTTACTTGTCTGCATTACAAACGCTGTTTTTAACAAGCATATATATAACTGTCAAGATTTCTACTAAGTTATAACATGCATTTAGTTAATCATCTTAATGAATTCTTATGACTTACTAAACAAATACATTATGAACTTTACTCAGGTACTAATAGAATATTAAATTTGCCATTAAGTAGGCCCGCTTAGGTTAAGAGTTATCTTTTTTACAAGTTATTCTTTGCCTCCAACATCCATAGAAAAAACTATATGAATAGAAAATGGCTAAATAAGAACCTTCAAGAACTACTCCTGCTCCTGCACGTGAGCAAGCAGATGACCAACAATAACACTGTACAGTGCTTGGCTGTAGTATTAAGCCTAGCTCATGTATCAGGAATCTTGGTTCAAACATGTGGCTGTTCACTGGGGGAAAGCATGAGTCACAGCTCTCTGCCATCGGGTTCATAGAGATGTGCGAAAGCTGTGTGAGGACAGCCGAGGACTTTGCTGTCCTCATCTCACTTGGTACCTTTATGCAATGCCAAAGTGGGAAATCAGGGTACTGTGCCACATACGCTGGCCTGACTCAGCTTATGTGTCACCTGTAATGACTAGTACTTAACAAGACACCCATGCTCGTGAAACTGTGTGGACTTGAGTTAGACGATATAACGGGGGGGAGGAAACTCAGCTAAAAAGGGAAAGAGGGCCAAGTATTTCCTCTCGCCTTGCACAGGCTTGATGATGTATTGCATCATTGCAAAGCTGGCAAGTGTGCAAAACATTTCTTGAACCAATGTGAACCTCATTTACTTAGAAAGCAACCACAGCAAAGATCAGACTGGCGACAACTGAACTGACGTCATCTTATTAAATGAGATAGTGTTATCATATTTTGTGGGAAAACAACAGAGCATATTATGGTAGAAGGTGACAGAGAGTACAGTCAATACGTCTCACAAAGACAAAAACAAAACAAATCCTCGCCTTCAGATTGGAGGATTATTCTGTGACGGCACTGCAGCAGATTACCAAGAAAAACATCCCTTCCTGAATGAGAGAAGATGTGTGTACTTGGCTAAAACCCTGCCATCAACAGCCCCTCTCCCTCCACTTCCTCTCATCAAGGGCCTCCTTCCTGTGTGACTGAGAGGGCTTATTCATTAGTCCATGCACTGTGAGGGGTTCATTGTCCTCAATGATCGGTGCAAGAACACAAAGGCTGGAGGCGGGCATCACCATTATTTTAAGCTCTAAATAACCGCTCTGCATGGAGCGGCGACACGCCTACATTAAGGAACTGGCAGATCGCTAATGGATGGGTGGTAGAGATAGAGAGGAGATGAGGGCAGTTAAACACACCTGGCTATCTTTATCTACCCCAGACGAGCACCTGACTCCTCCGGCCCTTTTCCTAATGCACTCAGCCAAAGCTTACATAAACAGTGCTGAACTTGGACAGCAGTAAGAGCCACTGAGCCCTGACAGATGGGTAGGGATCTGTCATTTTGGCCTTACTGGTTAAATCATTTTATCTAGCTATGCATAAAAGCGACCTAACATCCCAGCAGTGGTTACAGCTTGAAGGAGACCATGGGCCTCTCTGTAGTCAGCTGGTAAACAACAAAAGAGGATCACTTTGTTGTTTAATGGGGCGCCGGGGAGCCCTGGGGTGTTTTAACAACTTAATTGTTTTTGGTGCAGGTTGAGTTGCCTCGAGGCTACAAGCACTGAAACTCTGCTTTCACACGTGTCTTCAACATGGTTGTCTTAAGGCCCTCAGTGCTCCAGTAAAACCTCCAACGTCTAGTCTTGTAACTGTCTGCTGCTGAAATAAATCAGCTAACAAACTCAGTTTGAAGTGGCTTCTGGATGCAATCCTTTCTCTACAATTTTTTATTTATGTAATATATCACAATTACAATGACTGATTGTTCTGAACAGATGACTAAAAAGTAAACTGTTTTTCAGAACTTCTAATGGCAGTAATCCAAATAAAGTTGGAGTTTTATGGCTGAACTGCTATATCTTTAATATCATAATTCAATCGGACTGGTAATCAATACATGAGGCTGTTGACCCCTAATCAACATTGATCAAGCTGAAAGCAATGTATTTTCCCCGCCCCCAAGAGACAACCTTGCTAATGAATGTAAACATAGTTTTTGACAGGAGCTATGAGGCTGTTCTATTTTGGCCAATTAACTTATCAGACATCCAAAAAGATGACCTGAAGCGTCTCTTTCATGGACAACAGTGGTAAAACAAGAAGAATCCTTCCACTCGTCCATCCATCGACTTAGCGTAAACACTAAAAGGGCACTTCGTAGAGGCTATCCATCTCTCTTTAGTGTGCTCACACTCTGTGCGACATTGACGGATCATGCATTGAACTTGGCTAGCTGGAGCGCCCATCAATCATTCCCTCTGTCCAACCGAGCACTGCTGGTCTATCATCACCCCCATAGTCCATACCTAAATCAGACAACGGGCCAACCGGAGTGCCTTCCACCTATCCTGGGGTAAACCCTGTGATCCCATTTGACCCAGGAAATTCAAAATCCACAGTGTTGACGTAAATTGGCATCTTGGAAACACTGGAAACAATCTATATACTGAAGCAGGTCTTGTAATTACGTGAGACTCTAAATGGTAAATAACAGAGTTCAAACTAACATTTGTAATCTAAACCACAGGGTGCAGTAGTGGGTTTTGGTGCCTAGAGGAGTCATTCAGGGCAGGTCTAAATGTCAAGCATTTGAGAGTACCTCATCTAGACAAATACGCATTCTTTTTGCTTTCCAGTTACCTCACTGATCACGACTCCGACAAAGATAAACCACACAGTGTTCGGTTTACCATACCCAAGTCCTCATCCCATTAGAGCCCCGGGCTGTATTGTGTACTGAGATGCTGAGAGATACAGGTGACGGAAAACAGGACACTCTCCAAAAACTGAGGCACCGAGACAAGTGCCACACTCAAACACAAACAGCAACTCAGCCATCACACTGACAAACAGGCACCAGGAGGTTGAGCGCCTCTCCTTTCCACTCCATCGGCGTGCCATCATCCACAGCCAGAGAATATCCCTTTCCTTCTGGCCAGCCTCGTGGGAAAGAGAGACAGGAAATGTGGCTGTTTTTGGAGCTCTGCTTTGTGTGTATGTGTGTGTGAGTGAGTATCTGCTTATTAGTCATCAATGGGGGAAGCTCCAACATTTGTTCCTTTTCTTGCTGGCACATGACACGCAGCCAGTCTTTTTTGGCTCTGATACGCCACAAATTCTGGCCGCCAAGTTTTTTGGCAGCACGCTTAATGTGGTTACGCAATGGCTTCCGTCATTTCAACACGAGCAAAAAACAGATTATTGTATTCATAAACAGTTGCCTTGGAGATGCGCCCACACAGGCTGATTCAAAGGACTGAAGAACGAGGCAGGTTTAAGTTTTGTCTTAGTCGGCCTGTGGACTTAGGGCCACATAGATAAAACTTTCAGTTACACAGTCAGCTCCCGCTGGTTATCTGTGTCTGAAACACAACATTTTAATTTCACAACAATTATAGTACATTGTATTGATACCTATGGGGAAATCTTGTTATCTTCCTTTTCTCAGGATCAGAGCACAAATTGAGCAACACAAAAGCCCCCTGTCTTTATAGTACCTGCCTGATACTTTGTCACCCCAAAACAGTATAGAATGATCCCGACCAAAAGCGTAGGTCGGGTGTTTGTCGCAATATTGGGTGTGGACCACACATGCTATGACACACAACAGGGTTTTGTTACACAACAATAAAATCCCCATTATGATTTTGACAGCCACGATTCACCCACCCACTCACCCCCAGCATGAATCATCAAAACACATCTATAACACCACCGGCCCATTTGTAATCAGTAATGAGGTTATGGCATTTATTAAAAATGCCAAAGTAGGACAGAAAACTACCATAAGCAGTCCAGGGACATGTGCCTGCCTGGTACCTTTAAATACTCCCCCTGTTAGCCACTAGGGGTCCCCTGCCATGTGCCTCCTCTGCCTGAAAGGGGGGATTTAAATTTTTCAAGCTGTCAATCAAAAGCCCGACCATAACAAGCTCCTTGTTCTCAACCGTTTGCTTTCTAATAAAGTAAACCACTGAAAACACATCAAAATACAAAAAAAAGTCACATACACAGCTTGAAATGTGTGGGTGCTGAAATTAAATAAATACTGACTACTCAGGTGTAACAATAAAACTAAAGATTGTGTCCAAACAAATAGAAGTTAATGAAATGTACATTATGTAACTACGTTTAAAGTGCATTTAAAAAGGTTGGCTGCAGTTGCCATCACCTTGAATAACCTAACTTGGTGAGCCAGGTTGCGAGCTTTGGCCACAACACTGGTACACAACGACTAGTCTCACTGGTTTTTAACGCGTCGAATCACAGTAAGATCAACATTAAACTTGTCTGTGAAGTGACTACCAGGAGCCGGTGAACATGAAGCCTTTGTATGTCACGATAAGACGACCCCGCAAAAGCTTTGACTGACACAGCTCTGCAATCCTGACAGAGCCGCATATTAGTAGATAAAAACTATTTGCCATGGGCTATATTTCACCTAATACCACCAAATAACAACATAGTTACACAGACCACGTACGTGTCGTGTGTTTTGATCCCACTGGCAGAACAATTAAGTAAATTCAAGCCTGTTTCGGGGGGACGGAACCCCACTTTCTTTGGCAAAGTCGCGTCAATAGACGGTTTAAAAGCCCCGTCGCCCACCGCTAGCCTTAGCACGTTAGCTCCCAGTCAACACCGCTCGGGGAACCGTCGCCTTTCTTCAACAAACAACCAGCGTTTGTCGCTTCCGACCCACCACGTCTCTAGCGGACGGCGTAGCCCACGTACCTGCCGTGAAACCAGTCCTTACAGATGTCGCACTCGATCATAAACCGGCTCACATCGTAGGGCTGCCGGCAGACACAGTACAGCGGGGCCGCCGCCATCTTCCTACTGTCCCCAAACAACGCAGGAATGAAGCGGGGCGGGGATTTAACCCGCCGTCCGGAAACACCCGAGGCGGGAGCCGAGCGAGCCGAGCGCACACGAGAGCCTCCGTTCGAGGCAATCCCGCCTCTGACGTCACTTTCCAAATTATTCATTTCCATCTGGTTGTGTGGGCACACCAACAATAGACGCGAACTTTTTCCAACAAAGGAGTGATATAACGGTGTTATTTTGGGGAATTTTGTCAGGGTTACAAAATCTGAGATTTATTCTGGGCAAAATCAGAAAAAGTGGATTTTTAGGCTAAATAAAGGAGCACGCTGAGCCTCATAGGCCTTAATTATGCATCACGTATAGTATAATATTGTTTCAATAAGCATTATGTGAGTCAAGAGGTGGATTTTTTTAAATGTTGTATTAATTCAACACATTCAACTTAATTTATCATTGCAAGACCCCTAATAAATTTTAAATCTTAAATTAGCTTAAATCTTCACAAAATATGCCAGTATGAACAATATGCATGGATGCCTTGATGCACAGGCATTTAAAAGTAACTATTTGATGGAATAATGAGGCCATAAAAAGCAATGCTTTAAATATTCATACTTCACTCAATATTGCTGTAACTTCAATTGAGCAAACAAAAATATACAAAATACATGAAATGTTGTCAAACCATGTGTAAAAAGTGTTTAAGCTGACTGAAACTTCCATTAGCGAACCTACTTCCAAATGTGCAGCATCAGCCCTGACTAATCAGTAACCTATAAACGTAGCTGATATGATATAAAGACATAAAAAGCATAATTGTGCCAGACAATCCAAAGCGCTGTATCAGCAGAATATTTGCACAGTTGCAGAGTTTATCTTCCTCCTGTTCTCACGCCTCTCTCTAGCAAAGAGCCAGTTCCTCTGTTAATATTCTGAGCCTGTGGCAGACACTGCAGAATAGCATGAAAACCAAAACACAATATCCACCCCTGGTATGTCTCCATGGAGCGTGTCTGACATGCCCTACGTGCTTGTGTGGTGAATAGCAATGGGACCACCGACCCACAGCTTGATCTGTGAGCTGACAGCACCCATCCCCCCACACGCCCATCTGTGCTGCTCTGCATAGGCGAGCAGGCTTGGTGCATGCAGACACTCATGCACTCACTGCACAGAAGACACATGGGATTCACCCAGTTCATCTGCAGATATCAGTCTGAGTTTTTCTTTTTTTTTTTTCTTTGGTGCATTCTCAGTCTGCAGCGAGATGTAAACATCTCCTTTGTGCTCAGGGTGATAATAGCAGCCTGCACCACTTGGTTGTAGTAGATCATTATCATGTCTTCACATCAGGTTTTCCCCTCTTGTCAGCCCAGTGTGAGCTGTGCAACTTAACTTCATGTCTGGTGTGCAGCGCCAGCTCATGTTTGTAAACACTCCTCCTGGAAGTTAATTATCCCTTTCAAGTGGAGGTCAGTGGTTCTTAAGACGGGGGAGTGTCACTGCTGATGAATGGCCATAAACAACTTCTACTATGAATCCTGTGATCACAACAAAACATGATATGGGAATTACTACAACTAATATTACATTATGTAATTAGCTGGTGGACTAATCTTAGCAAAGCAACCACAACGAGCATTGTATTCTATAATATTCTATTCTAGTGGTGGAGGAAGTATTCAGATCCTTTACTTACATAAAAGTACTATTAACACACTAAAAATACTTACAAGTCCTGCATTCAAAATGTTACTTAAGTAAAAGTATGTAAGTTTTATCAGGAAAACGTACTCAAAAAGTAGTCCAGGCAAATAAATGTCTCCTGTGACTGTTGTAGTATCATATCATTAGATTATTATTAAACATTAATGTAAAAGCAGGATTTTACAGTTGTAGTTGGTTGAGATGGAGCTCATTCTAAACTATTTTGTACAGGACTGAAACTAATGATTATTATGGATTCATCTGCTGATTATTTTTTAATGAATCGATTGATTGTTGGGAAAATAGTGAGAAATGCTGTCACAATTTACCAACAGTCCAAAGCGATACCTTCAAAAAGCTTTGTTTTGTCCAAACTTCAAAATTATCAAAATAAATCAATAAAAACAATAAAATTAAAAATAAAATCATTAAAAAAATTAGAAGGAAAAATAGAAAATATTCACATCTGAGAAGCTGGAACCATAAAATATTTGTCATTTTTGCTTTAATAAAATCACTTAAATGATTACCTTAATAGTTGTGGATTGATTTTCTGTCAACTGCCTTATCAGTTATTCGACTAATCATTCCAGCTGTACTTGTAAATACAGTTGGGTGGTGTAATTTATAACAAAACATCACATTTCATAAACTTTTTGTAGGTTTTATTTGAAAAAACCTGAATTTGTACAGTAACTAAAGTTGTCAGATAAATGTACAAAGTGTCGTGAAAAGAAAAGACTCAAGTAAAGTCAAATTTATACTTAAGTGCAGTACTAAAGTAAAAGTACTGTTCTATTTTCTTCTAGCCACTCTGATCTCAAACTATTTAATATACCTGATTATGCACAGGAGGGGCAACACACCTCAGTATTATAGCGCCACCTCGTGTCTGAGCAGCGTCAGTGTTTGCTGCGCGTTCACGCCGTGCGGGGCGCGCACGCTCCGCACTCGCTGACGTCAGGATTTAGACCCAAACACGGAAGTAGCGAGTCGGCCCCGCCCCCTGCGTGTCGGTGTCATGGACGTGTTCATGGTGCACTAAAACTCAGATATCATTCAATATGTATGGCTTCCAGGGACACTGCACCGAGATTTAACATCTGATCGGATGATAAAAGAGGTAAAATGAATAATGCATGAATGGTGTTAAGGGAGACGTTTAACAGTCAGTAGATCAATGTATTCACTTCATAAAACATCTGTAATGTTAATACTGTTTTGTCATAATCAATATTTAATGTCCTATCGTGTCTGTTGGTGTTTTTGTCAGATTTTTTATTAGTATGTTTTATAAGGGGGATTTACTGTGGTGTTTGTTGGGAGTCTCTGATATATTCAGCCTGTCTGATCAAACAGTAATTGCTCAGAAATAGCTCATGGTTTAGGGACCAAAATCTTTAGTGTGATGTAATAATATTATTAACAACCATATTTGTTTAAATATCACAGTAATTTGTCATTTTGAATGGACATAAAGTACATTTACATAATCTAAAAAAGATGAGAAGATTGTATATTTAAAATTTAATTGAATTACTATTTTATTTGTCGAAATTTACAAAAACTCAATTCGGTAAAATATGGTAAAAAACAAAAAATCATTTGATTTCCTTATACTTGTAAAATGTAAATTTGTACCCTTATAAATCTGGAGTTTGCAGACGGGGTTCCTGAATGTAACACTGATGCTCTTCTTTTAATGTATGGCGGAGGAGGTGGAGAACAGCCCTGAACCTGAAGATGAGGCGTCTGTCACGAAAGAAAGCCCTGAGCTTGGTGAAGGAGCTGGACGCCTTCCCCAAAGTGTCAGAGAGTTACGTGGAGACCTCAGCTTCGGGAGGAACAGGTGGGCCATTCCTCTGACAGTAAAGATAACAGTCCTCTGCTCATTAACCTGGTCACCACCCTGTCTTTCTCTTCCACAGTGTCCCTGATAGCTTTTAGTGCCATGGCACTTCTGGCTATCTTAGAGTTCTTTGTTTATAGAGACACTTGGATGAAGTATGAATATGAAGTCGACAAGGATTTTTCCAGGTAATAATAATGTTAATTATTTCACAAAACATTCCCTGAACAAATTAAGTGACTTCCTTTTGATCCATAACAGTGTATGGCAGGAAATTACTGTAAAACTCTTAATATTCTCACTCTTCTTTTTCATCACAGTAAATTGAAAATAAACATTGACATTACAGTTGCCATGAAATGCCAGCGTGAGTATCCCACCTTCTTTGCCATTCACCGGGATAAATTGCTCATTAAAGTGCATTATAGGTGTAAATATGTGTCAGTTAATGCAGCAATCTCATGCATTTTATGTCTGTGGCTGCAGATGTTGGAGCAGATATTCTGGACCTGGCTGAGACCATGATCACGTCCAACGGCCTCCTGTACGAGCCTGTGAGTAAAGCACGTCCCCAGACATTAGCTCATGCCGAATTCAGCTTTTTATGTGGAACACACGGGCATTCAAAAAGGTTTTCTTTCAAGCTTTTAGAGATGTTGCTTTTCACATCTGCATCTCTTTTCTGCATATGTTTGTTCAGGCTATTTTTGAACTGACTCCAAAACAAAGACTGTGGCAAAGGTAAGCTTCCATGAAATCACACATGAAAATACTGTAACTGGTGTCTGCAAGTATTATAAAAGCCTTGTAATGTTAAAATAATGTTATTCCATTTTAAAGCTTCTGTAAAAATGAGTTTAGTGTTTTATGCCTTAATTTACGTTCAAAGGTCTGTAAAATCTTGCTCTGTTTAATTCTTTCATTTTCTTTTTTGTGATTAAATTGGTTTAATCAAACATTCTAACTGTAATTTTAAAGACCTTTTTTTAAAGTTTTTGTGGCCATGGAAAGTTGAAATAGTGCTCATACTGCTGCATGTAGCCATCCTGTTTTTTGTCCTCAGGACGTTGACTCTCATACAGAGCAGGCTGAAGGAGGAACATGCACTTCAGGAAGTCCTTTACAAAACTCTGCTCAAAGGAGGCCCCACTGCCCTGCCGCCCCGGTCTGTTTCATACATGCAAACAAACTAGTCTCTTTTTTTGTGATCGATAACTGTTACACTACTGATATACTGCTTATAAACAATTAAGGAGTCAAGTTATGTGCTCAGTAACTGTGTGTGTGTGTAGGGAGGATGCCTCTATGGAGCCGCTTAATGCTTGCAGGATACATGGGCATGTCTACGTCAACAAGGTGGCGGGAAACCTTCACATCACAGTGGGAAAGTAAGAAACTATATGTCAAAACGGCACCGACAGATATGACTAGAGGTCGTTCAGCTCCTTGTAAAGACTGCAGTAAATTCTTTACCACGATCAAGCTGTAGAATTTGTGTAAATATGAAAAACTGACATAACTATACAGAGCTGTTGACCTCTTTTGTCGTTTTCAGGCCCATTCACCATCCTCAAGGTCATGCCCACATTGCAGCTTTTGTGAGCCACGACAGTATGACCGTTTTTCTTATTATGCTTGAATATGTTTTCTTTGGCTTGTTTAATAGTACAGCTTTTTTATAATCTTCTGCGAACAAAATGATGCACCTTTGATGTTGGTTTTCCTGCCAAGGGTAATTTGAAAAAAGAAAAGGCAGTTATTTGGCAGGTATATTAATATTTGTTCAGCTAACATTGCATCCGTCTTTCTCAGGGCATTTAAGTAACTGAATATGAAAGCCAATTTTTACATCATTAATACTATTAAATGTTGCATTTTAGATATGTTATTAGTAATCATTTAAACAGCACTATGTATAGCTTACAAGTGCAGAGTAAATGTTTTCCAGTTTCACTTAGAGCTCGTCGAGTGATTCCCCTGCGGCCTTGATTGAACCACAGCTTCCTCTCATCTTTGGATTACAGCGTACAACTTCTCCCATCGAATAGACCATTTATCTTTCGGTGAAGAGATACCAGGCATCATCAATCCTCTGGACGGCACAGAGAAAATCACCTATAACAGTGAGTTACTGCTATTTCTCAAGAGATAGAAGAGGATAAAACATGATGGAGTGGTTCTCCACCAGAGAACAGTTTTCTGCAGAATTAATTAGCGTGTTGAAACATGTACTGAATCATGAGATGACCCAAACCCACCTTTAATGATCACTGCTAAGTAGGTAATTAAGTTTCATTGTGAGTTTCATCAGCTGTAGTTTACATATTGAGATTTTTCCACACGTAAGTCCTTGCTGTGTGTTTTCATACAGATAACCAGATGTTCCAGTACTTCATCACAGTGGTTCCAACCAAACTGAACACGTACAAGATATCTGCAGACACACACCAGTTTTCTGTGACCGAGCGGGTGAGTAAAAAGTAATTAAAACCATCTATTACAAAACTATCTAGTTATAAAAAATGAGAAGCAAGAGGAGGGATGGACAGAGGATGAAGCGTTTAAGATAAACCTAGGGCAATGCTAACCACTCTACTGTCTGTTTCCAAGGAGCGGGTGATAAACCACGCGGCGGGCAGCCACGGCGTTTCCGGCATCTTTGTCAAGTACGACACCAGCTCTCTGATGGTGACGGTCAGCGAGCAGCATATGCCGCTGTGGCAGTTCCTGGTGCGACTTTGTGGGATTATCGGGGGTATATTCTCCACGACAGGCAAGTCTGGTTTCACCTGAACTCATATTTATTTTTCTATGTGTTTATTAAACAAGGGCAGCACAGATACACACTGTCACATAGGAAGAATACATGCACAAAGTATTGCATATGTGGTGTCTAGCTGAAGTTAATTTGCAGCCCTGGATTCTCAGTTTTCAAAGTAAAAGAATTGCATTAAAGATTTATTTTAAGAAGAAATTTAAAAGTTGGTTTAAAAAAACATTTTTTGTGTCTAAATTCATCCATTTATTGCTGTGTGTTCCTCTCCTTAAAGGCATGCTCCATGGGCTTGTTGGCTTTTGTTTTGATATTATCTGCTGTCGCTTTAAACTTGGAGCCTATCGCCCCAGAGAGGTGAGTCTCTACCATACAGTCACTTGACTTGACCATATCCAAAATTCAGGTCTCCTCTCGCTCAATACAGGCAGTCTCCATTACTGTGAGCAATGTTTTTGCTTAATATCAGAGGGAATGGTTGCTCTGTCTGTATTTAAGCACTGTAAACTTCACCATGAATTAGCTCTAATAGACTTAACCTGTACTGAATCTATTCTAGGATGGGCAGCTACACAACCAGATGAACAATCTAAACAATCACCAGACTCCTTTGTTGGCCGACGATGTCCCTCAGGAGTAACTGTTTTTCAGTACCCAGGTCCTCAAACTGCTGATTCTGCCTTCTCCATGGGTTAATGGTGAGGAGGTGACCTGACAAATCTTATAAGTCCATGAACAGTTTCACTGCTTTCTCATCCCAGTAGGAGAAATGGCTATACTCCTGGTTTATTTGATGTTGTTCAGTGTTTAAACAATTGTAAGATTACCTTAAGTCATGAAATTGTGTTTTTCTACTGAAAAAGGTAAAGCTGTCTGTTAAACGCTGTGTTGTTTACATTAAAAATAGTTCAGATCATTGCACTTAAAAAAAAATGTGTGCCCTGTGACTGCAGTCATACATGTGTTTTTACACTTTATTTATTTTTTGAATACCTGTGATAGTTCGTTTCTTTAGAAACGTAGACTTTATATTCCATTTGTTGTAATACCACATAATACTGATTGTTTGGTTGTCATTCCAACTCCATTAAAGTTTAAATATCCATACATTGAAACGTTTAAATCTTCAGTGAAGTCACAAGAACATATGAATGGTCTTCAAATATTTGGATCTCTTAAATGTGAACTATAAAATTATGGTTGAACTAATTTAGTATTGGAGTCAATTCTAATCTATCTATCTATCTATCTATCTATCTATCTATATCTATATCTATATATCTATATCTATATCTATATAGATATAGATATATATATATAAATATAAATATAAAAGTGTCAGCATCTTTTAAGACTTAAAAAATCCACTGTTTAAGAGTTGGAGCGTGTCATTTCTTAAAACTGGTATTTTTGGTGTAGTAAGTGAGCACATCCGTAAATTAACAAAATTGTAGAGGGTGTGAATAGCCTGAGAATGAAATAAAATAAGGTCATTTGAAGCCTGGAGACACCTCAAGAGAATAAAAGACTGCAGAACTTAAATTAGGACTTTCTACAGTTGAAGGAAATGCTCTGAAATCCCTGTACCACATTAAAGTTTAAAGGGTAGTCCAGTGATTTAGTATAGTACTTGTATTGAGGGACTTGCGAGAGATAGATTAAAAAGAAAGAATGGTTATAAATCAGAGCAGCAGAGACCAAGATATCACTACTTTTAGTCCCTCGTATAAATTAAGTTCCAAAAATCCTGGATCCTATATTTCCCATAATGCAACCAGACAGCATCTTTTGTCAGAGCTTATCTCTGCCTGTGACTTTATTCAGCTGTTTTCACTGGCCATGGCCAGAAAACTGACCGTGATGTGTAAAATTGTAATTTTCTCCTTTATACAGCTTTATTTCTTAAAAGAGATGAGAAATGATACCAAAAGTAATTTAATGTGGCCGGTCATTTTGAGATTTTGTACAAACTACATGTTGAGGTAGGGGGGCAAGTTTAATGGACTGCAGCACACTTGCACTTTTTGTCTTTTAGTTTATTTTAGTTTTGCCAAACAAACTCGAATGAAGTTTTGTCAGATCAGGGAATGAAGGTGATCAAACTTTTGCAAAGAACGCCAGAAGGCATAAGATGAAGTCAGTGGTAATGTGTTGCTGTCGTTAGTTACATACAGTAACAGTAGGTCCAGCCTGGGGATTTCCTGTGCCAACAGTGCTCTGCATTTGGTTTGCAAATTTAGACACTTCAGAAGAGCAAGTCCATAAAGACACCATTACAATAGGCCTGTAGCGCTGTAAGAACAGTTTTCCACTTTATGATACAGGCCTCGTACGACCGCACACACTTTGATTCATTATCCCCCTCTGAAATAAAGACGACAGTTACTGTGATTACACCACAGACATGGGCTTTGCATAAACATTTATTTAGTTTTGTCCCTTTTCCTCCCATAAAAGGCTCATAACTGTTATGTATTTGTATTCAAGAATCAAGCCTTGCAACACATACAATACTGTACAGAGTTTTTCTTGTTTGTTTAGTAAAAATCAGACTTGCCTGTCACACGTAACACTTTTGGTAGACTCTGTGGGAAGCTCTGTGGTGGAATCCTGTGAAGATACTCACCAAGAAAAAATCAACAGTCAAATACAATTTTTTGGTAGTCTATAAGAATAATATGTAGTTCAACTATTTACAGATCTTCCAAACTGGAGTCAAGGATGTAATACCAAGAGGGCATTAAGTCCCTCGTTTTTAACCTCGTACTTCTGTGATTTAAGTCCAGTTCGGCTTAAAAATAGTAGTCCATCTCTCCCTCAGGTAAGGTATGGTGTCCCTCAGGGCTCCGTACTTGGTCCACTACTTTTCACAATATTCTATTTGGGAGAATCAGTTCAATCAATTGTAATGATTGATCCATGCTCTGTCCTGTTTACAAGCTGTTTGAAAAAAAAATCTTGTTTCTCCTACATATACATGATGCAGAAATGCCTTTTCTGGTTTAATTGGAAAAAAAAAACAATTCGGCCGATTTTTATCTCCCCTAACATATAAATATATGATCTTTCTCAGCCCTATCTAACAAACCTCATTACCTCTTCAGTATCCAGAGGCCTGCCTCAAGAACTAAAAGAAATCTTCAGACAATAGTGCCTTCATCTTCACATGGTTTTGAAGGTGTTTCTAGAAACCGTAAATACTCCTACTTGACTGAATGAAAAAATATTCCGTCCACTGTTTCTTATCCAGATGGCTGGTGGGCTGCCATCTTTATCTGGATTAGGAAAGAAAAATCTTTATAGTATATTTTGCCATCCAGTCTTTGAGGTCTCTAGAAATACCTTCAGAACAACGGTAAGCCTTTCTGGGTTTTGCAATTATACAGAGAAACAGAGGCTACCACTGTGACTTAAATATAACGATAATACATGAGAGGCATAAACTGTGTCTAGGTCTCTTAGCTTGGTCCTCCAACCTCACATACCAACAATCTTGAACATGGAAGTATGTGTCCTTGGACTTCTTAATTTTGGATTTATTGGATTAACATTGGACCTTTTTAGAATCCCATTGTTGTATTTGGCGTTTTTAACTATTACAACTTAATTCTAATTTGTAATTTTCCCCACCTGTGGCTCCAATTTCACCCCCAGCCATCCCAGGGGAGGGGGTCCCTCTTTGAAATGGAGTTTTTTTAGGTTTTGGGTGAGTTTGTCCTTTTAGAAAACTTGGTTGGGGGTCATTGTACAGTATGTGATCCTGGGCTATACATATAAACTTGACTCTGATGTACTCTTATTTATATTATAATACACTGCCAAGGTCTACCACATATATCAGACTAGCATTTGACGCAAGTATAAAGATGTAAAAGTAGTAAACTTAGTTTCAGTACAAACTGCTGTACAAACAGGCAAAAAGTGGATGAGCATTCAAACAAACAAGGTTTATGATCAAAGACTGACATTATCTTTTGTGACAGTAAATAAGTGACAACCTCAACAGCAAGTAAGATGGAAGATCTGTATGTTTTGGTATATGTAGTGATACGGTTGTCTTGTGTGGTCATAATTTAGATCTAAAACTAGTCTCAATAATCTGTAGATTGGTCTTGAGACCGATAACCACCATTTAGGTTTTGGGTGTAATCTTAAAAAGGCAGTAGATACACGTAATGCAAGACATACAGATATCCAAATCACCTGTGTATTAAAGAGAGGAATTGGATATCCCCACAGTAAAAAACAGAGAACCAAAATAATTTTATAGAAATCGTCCTCCACTGAAGCACTGCCATATTTCAAGTATGAAAAGAAAATGATCACAAGGCAAGGCAATGTACGTAGATTCAAAAGGATGGAAACGAGGATGTGGAGAAGAGAATGGAAGTCACACAAAAGGCTTATTGTTGCATATATAATTGGCCACTTTGAGAAGAAAACAGTAGGTACAAAATGAACAACATCAATCTTTTGGACGGGGTCTGGTGACTGAACAGTGCAGGTAGTAATGACAGATTTCCGAACTAAACAAATAATTCATGGCTAGTAGACCTCTTTTTTTTATCCCCTTCTGAGTGCTTCACTCAACTACAGCCCCCACCTGTAGAGAGCCCCCTGCTAATCCACACTAAGTTGGATCTGGAGCGTTCTTTGTGGATGGTCCGAGTCTCAGATGTTACGTCCTGCTGACAGCTAAAGGCCAGGGCTGCTGTCTCTGGCTTGAGGCGGTGAGGAAGACTCAGTTGGTTAAGGTGCTGGATGCGCGGAAGTAGGAGAGGAACTTAAAACAGAGGCTGACCACAAAGTACCAGATGTTTCTGGCCATCTGGGAGCGGGCGATAAACACCCTCCAGATGAAAACCACCAACAGGGTGTTGAAGGTATAGCGGATGTTCCTCAGTCTGGGAACGAAGAAAGGGAGAGGAGCAATGAGACAGGAAATAATAAAAAGGCTTTTAAATACACAGATAATGATAAAAGATTAAACATTGTATGAATTCCACAGAATAAAGCTTAACTATGTACATGTGATTATACACAACACAGCTTATGAATACATTAAGTCTGTGTTTACTGTGAATTAGCATTTTCTACAGAAAATGTAGTCATATGATGGATCCTGAATAAAAGTTTTCTTATTATTAGGGTAAGTTTAATAATCTTTTTGAGTGATTCTGCAATGTTTTTTTATATGCAATGTCATTACCATCAGTGCCTTCACAACTCCAAACATTTACTCTATTAAAATTACTTTTTTTAAATATAAAAGTTGACTTATGTAAAATAGTATCTGTCTTGCTCTTAACAGAGTAAATATGAAGAAGGATTATCTTTAAATCCTAAAGGGACACAATTCAATTTCATTAAAATGACAAAAAAAAGCTAATGTTATTCATTTATATCAGTACGGGCAAAGATGATTAGGGTCATCTCTGCAGAACTAAATTTATAAAAATAACTGTACCGGTTATTTACTAAAACAAAATGTCAACAGATTGACCACCTTCCAGTTGTATTTATGTTGTATTCCCTTGTTGACTTACTTCCTCAGATGCTGCCTGGCAGCAGGAATGTCAGACATGTCTTCATTCAGGACGTACTTCTTGGTGCCGATGCAGTAATTCTCAATGTACTCGGGCCAGTTCAGCTGACGCACATCAAAGTTAAACGTCTGCAAGATGAAAAAGATGGTGTTCAGACAAAAGGCAAAACCAAAGCTTACAGTTTAATTTGTAATTGAAGATGAATGTGAAATTCGCTTCTCACTCACTAGATGGAGCAATATACTCCCTAATACTATTAAAGTGAAGCATGTTCCCAGGAAGCAGAGGTAATACTTCCTAAGCTGCTTGCTCTCTCAACCATATTAGGAATAAATAGTAAAAGCAATAATTTCTTCAGTGGTAGAAGTACTCAGATTCTTAAGCACACTATACAAATACTCCATTACAAGTCTTACTTAAGTAAAAGTACAGTGTTATCAGTTAAATGTACTTAAAGTGTCAAAAGTAAAAAGTACTCAATTTGGAGAATGGTCTCAGAGTATTATATTATTTTATGTTATTGGGTTGTTATGACTGAGGCATTCACTATAAGCAGTAAATACACAATGGTGTAATCATAGGTAATTATAGGTATATGTAATTATGTAATCAATATATATACACTACTAGGCAGTTAATTCATAGCAATTAATCATATTTCACGAGCTGATACTATGTTTTATATAAAAAACCTTAATTTGCAAAGTACTTAATAACTATAGCTGTACATTAGTAAATGTCATACGGTAAAAAGTACAATATTTCCCTCTGAAATGTAAGTATAAAGTGGCGTAAAATGGAAATACTCAAGTATAACGACAGTTCAGATAGTGTCAGAAGCCAATTATGAGCAGATATACTTGTTCAGACTGTCTTAAGTGATGGATCAAACAATCTGGTGGGATATTTGATGAGCCTACCTTCCTGTCCTCTGGGGTGAGATGGCTCATCAGCATATTCATGTTCTCAGAGTTCCACTCCCAGTCCTGGCTGCTGAAGTACTCCAGCAGGCTGATGGCCTTGTGCAGACGGTTGAAGATGCGCATCATCCTGGAGCGGGACGGGGTCAAAGGTTACTGCACACTTGAACTTTTCTTTAGATTTCAAGTATGACGGATAGCTGTGAGTCTTACTGTGGCTTTTGTCCAGAGAGACGCAGAACAAGGTCGTAGATGAGGGCAGGGAACTTGTGGCTGACCAGGATCCAGTACTGGTTGATCAGGTAGTTGGAGGTGATGTTGGCGTTGGGCCTGCGGAAAGCCTGCTCCAGGGGGTTCCTCTTGAAGGACGACATCACATGGTGCTCTGCAAAAAGGCGCACGGTTGAAAGGTTTAATTGGAGAACAAAATACAGAATCTTTCTCTGAGATAAAGGCAAAAAGAAAATGAACATCTACTTTTTGGAATTTCTGATAAAGACTAGTTGATCCCCTCTGTGCCTCTTATGAATTACTACTAAATTCAAATCACAGAGCTCAGCAGCTTGAAGACTCTTCCAATCAACTGGATGAAAAAAAATAATAAGTGCTTAGCTCTGTTCCTTGAATGTAATGCTAATATATGAGAGGCACAAACTAGGGGCTTGTCTTGCGCTAAAAGTCAGTAGAAAAGTGAGGATCTCATCATCCACTGACCAGGAATAATGGAATGGGTAAACACACAGATGGCAGTTTTTATAAAGGATCATGACTTCCATGAACCACTGCTGGCCTTAATCATAGCATGATGTTCAGCTCCGGTTCTCGGGGGAATATCAGGCGGAAAAAGCAGCCACACTATGACATCCCCCCACTGGGCAGCGCGGCCGGCGCCTCCTCCTCCTCCTCCTCCTCCTCCCAGAATCCAGCTGCAGCCATCCACAGATACAGAGCGCAGCCATGTGACTACAGGCATTACATCACACACAGCACGCAAACTAGGCCTTGAATCGTTCGTTTCCACGGCAACAGATACGTAGTGGTCGCAGGGGCCGAGGTGACCAGATCCGAGGTGACAGCCAGCTGTGGCCGGGCCCCTTGCAGCCCGGTTGGGAGTATCGCTGCTAACCTTCAGCTGCCCTCCGAAGTCTGGGACAAATCTGTGCTACAAAACGAGGAGCTGCATCCTCCTCCTCAACTTGTCTTTTAAGTGTCGTATTCAGGAGAAAAAAAAAAAAAATCATCATTTTTTATCATCATCTATTGTTTTTCTGGTCCCTTCTTATCCCCGTGTTTTAGATTAGCATAATTCCTATTTCTCATCTGGGCCAGTGAGATTAGAGTACACAGTTCCTCTTTCATAACAGTGAGCAGTGATGAGACCTAATCCCGCCACGAGCCATCTGGTGGTAATTTCCTCGGCGAAGGGAGCATGTTCGCTAATCTGAGAGGAAACGGGAAAGAGAGGGTCCCTTGTCGCCCTGCCAGCCTGACATCCACGGCCCTCTAATCCCATCGTATCTGATGACCGCTGGGACGGAAACAATGAGAGTTGGCACTCCTCATGTGTAATTTCATCGCCGCTATCGTGACCTCAAAATAAGAACAGCTATCTTCAACCACTGAGGCTCTAATCAGTAGCACCAACTCATATCAACTGCACCTAAATATATCATATAGATAAAGATATAATAATAAAAAATGGAGTATGATTTAAATGTCTGTAATCACACACACACACACACACACACACACACACACAGCCTTGGTCAGATGAGATTTTTTTGGCTAAAACCTTTGAAAATAATTTACCTTATTAGTTCTAATTGAAACCCTTTTTCTGTCCCAGCTCTCAATAATAAGCTATTACATGCAGAACCTTCTTAACATTAAATCCATCTCCTGTCTCTTTCCAGCAGGTGGCAGACACTCTCCACAAACAACACGACTTAACTACATCACAGCGACATTATGTCACAACACTGGAGTATTGATTTGTGATGATGAACATGAACCGGGACAACAATATTGTGGGATGCCAGCAGGCACAGACAAAACAGTTCTATAAATATCCGCCTGCAGTGACAGGTTTCAATTACCTTTAAGCAAGACAACAGACAATGTACCTACCAATCTCTCCCCAGTGGAACGGGTTGATGCCGCCGGTCGTGCAGTTGTACACCAGTGCTGTTTTAGGTCTGCAGGATGTAGGACAAGAAGGTCATAATATTGCCAATAGGAATACATATTAGTCTATGTAAGCTATGAAACTTTAGTGCTAAAAAAGGCTGATCGTAAATCTAAAATCTATTTATTTATCTAATTAAAACAGAGGTAATTCATGAGTGTATATTACCCTTAGTAATACATGCAGACCTTTAAAAGAGTGCTGATAAGATACTAAGAATACATATAAGCTGAGAAACTGAGCGATAACTAAATTAACCTCTTAAATTAACCTTTTAACATACTTTCCAATGTGGGGCTTAATACTTAACTTATATTTTTCTGTTTTTCTGACTTCCTTCTGAAAATAAGTACAGGTTATCAGGAACATAAACACTGATATAATCACATAACAGTTGGAAATGTTGATGCATTATTACATGTGTGAGATACGATCTTTTTTTTCCCTTTATGAAATAGATTTGTCTGAATCTAATTTTAAAATGGGAGTGGTCAGCTCAGGTTTTCCCCCACATTCTCTCCAGCATGAAAAATCAGACCCAGTCTAAGAAGTGAGTAAGACGTTTTTTCTTTGGTTAAGTAGTGAGTAAGACATTTCCAAGGAAAACTTTAGTCATGATGTAGGAATGATGGAACTGATGGGATTTCACACATTTGGACCTCTTCTTTTGCACAAATTTGACTTTCTAATTCCTTTTCCCCATTTCTGTCTGGTTCTCTGAATAACTTCTTTGATATCGGTAGAAATCTTGTTTTTCTGTTCCAATTTTGTCTGTTGTAGCCTGGAAGCAATCCAATTCTTCATTTTACATGATGCTACAGAAGGATATGGTTCCTCTCCTCCTCTGTCTAAACCTGCTGTTAAACTTTGAAAATGTGAACTGAAAATAGCACAAATTAGATTTTAGTTTGTACCTTTCTTGTATGACTTTTTCCTCACTTCAGACAGTAATACGGATGTTTGTAAATATTTTATGGCTTTCCAACTACATGCATGTAAGAAGACAGTGACACCAGGTTTCTACTGGGCTGCAGAGTATCTGTCCTTAAAACAGGGTCAAGACATTTTCTATTCTTCTACGAGCAAAACCAAAAATTAATCTCTGGGCTTGATGGACCTAATATATAAAAAAGTTCCCTATTGTGCAATAAATAAGCTTTATGTATAAGCATCTCTTTCTTCTTGAAACAACACTTTTAAGTCTATTAAGAAGGTAGCATATACAGCATATACACACACAACATTCAACACAACATATATCTACATATATATATATAAATGTACATATATTTGAATTTTTTTATTTTACTTCTATTACTTTGTTCAAATTGAGTTGTTTCTGTATTAAATAAATCCTAAATTGATAGTTAATGCCCAAAAATTGACACAAAATTTTAACAGAATAGTACTCATTAACTGAAGTTTCCTCCTTTTCCCTTCACAGCAGATCACCAAGAAAACGCTGTGTGGGGAAACAAAGAGGGTATTTCGTACTATATTTCATGACAGACATGAAAAATTGTGACCCTATCCTTTAAGACTAGGGACCCAGGTGTCCAGATTTCAGAACAAACCTCTAGGTCTGGCACTAACCTGTGTACAGCGGTGTACCAGCCAGCAGCCAGAGTGAGGTTGATGACCACGTCCACAGGGATCAGGTCAGCCACCGCATCGTTGTTCGCTCTCATGGTGCGCAATATCCCTTTTCCAGCCTGAATACAGGAGAAAAGCATCTTAGGACTCCAAAACAGGTCTGTGTGTTTAAAATCATTGAGATTTAAGAGAAACATTTTATCTTACGGCGATAAAGACTCCACTCGGCCCGTTGAAGTTGTCGATCCAGCCCTGAGGTGTTAAGAACACAGAACATGTGTAAATCCTTAGATCCTCAAATCCAAAACAGAGCTTTCTCTTGAGACGAGTAAGACCGATAAGACATTAAGGTATAGATCCGAACAGCAACACGTATGTGGTTATGTATGTGTTTATGTGTGCTGAATCAGCTGTTCAGGGTCATGTTACTTCCTGTGGTGGGAGAGCAGGGGACGCTGAGTGGTGATTGTCGACTTCAATTAGGGTCCATTAAAAATGGATGAAAGAGGGGGGTGAAAATGAAATGAGTGCAGACACCACATTCTACTAGTTCAAATGGCCTCCTTGAAAGCTAGACTTTCCATTTCTGTTGAAAGTTTTCAGGTCTAGATGGGAGCAACAACATAAAGATTGTTGCTGCCCAGAAGGGAAGGAGAAAGGGAGGCCCACTGAATTTGTTTCTAACCTGTTACCCAAACTGCTGGGGAATGACAACTTTACATCGACAAGGTGCACTGCACACAACAGCTAAAACCACCGGAAAGCCCCAGACCATGTACGATAATTGCATCTCACTCTTTGCTCCGATCAGGTTAAAAATAACATTGTTAAATTAAAATATGAATGCAACTCCATTCTAGGGGAACAATTTGGCAACAAACTACTTAAACTTAAACAGAGACACTTCAAGATTGGCAGGAAACCACAGAAGTTATTGGCAAGGCAGTTAAAATGAGAACAAGACTTAAAGGATATAAACACTTAATGCTTCATTGAGTTCTTCACACCTCCAAAACAACAGCCACACAGGAAGACCTTGGTCAGTTTTTTGACTCACTGTTAAAAACACTTCCTGCTCTCAATTCAACAACACTTTACCTTGAATAATTATTTGCGAATATTAAATCAGATAAAAAATCCCAGTGTTTCCACACTCGCTTTTTCAGATCTGTAATTTGATGGCCAATTTCAAATTCATATTTTTTTTTCGGTATCTTCAAGTCAGACACTACATTAAGGAAAAGTGCCAACACTTTAAGTCCACCCCCACCACCCATCCTTTTCTTGAAAACCTCTTAGCAGCTAGTATCAAAATGTGTAAATTGCTTTAATAATCCGGTTTCTTCCGATCTTATTAGGGAAGCCTGGGCCAGTGGCTTGAATTCAGAGAAATCAGAGGGAGTCATTCAGAGAGTTCTGGGAAGAGGCGATGCCCTGGGTTCATTGTTATTGTATTAACTCACGCTACAGGTTAATCCAGTACAAGCTAATACATAGACTGCATGTCTCAAAAACAAAACTGTGTCTTTCCATCAATGTCTCCTGAATGCGACAAGTGTTGCTCTGCTGAAGGATCACTAGCACTTTTTTTTGTGCCATGACCTGGCCATCTTTCGATGCTCTGCATAGATTTCTGAGTTGCTGTGCAGCAATGCAAATTGCACTGCACACAGGAATGGTGGTTTCTAAGAAACCTAATCTCTTAACTGGAAGTCTTCCACTCCATCCTGCCTTGATGTTGTCTACTATGCACATCAAAAGACTGCATTTGCACAAACCCAGTACGCCGAATACATTTGAGAGAATTTGGGGACCTTTCTTGGCACAGTGTCATATTACGGTGCATCCATAGGGACTCTTACCTGCCTGGCTAGTTTGCCTGGCTCTTCTTATTTGGTAATGTTTGTGTTCCACTTGGTGTTGTTTCAATATATTCTAATATTGTAAAATTAAAAACTGTAAATAAAATATATAGAAAAAATAAATAAAAACATGAAATCACTGGTTATAGAAAGCTGCAGTTTTCAATATGTGGGACTGGAGACCTATTATGCGGTCTTGTCCTGAGTCTAATAATATGCTCTGGTGCAGATAAAGTGCACAAGATGAACAGGCCACTGAGGCCAGAGGTGTTTTTAGTACCACAATCTGTTGGGGGCTTCATGCCAGGGTAATGTGGCAGATAGATCTTTAAATTTATATTTTGCATCATATATATTGGTTAAATAATTGACTTCTGAAGATATGGAGTCCCAAACTGACAGAACTGGATTCATATTGTGGTTGTAAACACACCACACGTAATCACAAACATATAAATAGACAGTCCCATCCCCCACTTGCCTCGCAGTGCCTACTGGCACGAGCTGCCAAGGCGATTGCATGGCCAAGCGTGAGTGAGGCCCTTTGAAGAGTCGCTGCCAGGCCGAGCTTACAACCGAAGGCTGAGCACAGAGCCAGGGACTGCTGTCAGAGACCCAGTGTGCACACACAAGGCCTACATTTCCTCACGCCAGATAAACAAGGACTTTCCTGTGTTTTTCTGGCATTCATGCAGCATTATTTCTCAGTCCGAGTACCTTTGATTATTAAGGTTCTGAAAGACCTTGAGTATTAAAGAGTAGCTCTCATCTGACTGCGTATAACTATCAACAAGCTCAGAATAATGACAACACAAACTCAAGAGGACTGGAAGTACGGCGGCACCTTACAATTAATGATTAATCCATTATGTTTTTGAATAATTGATATTTGTGTCCAGAGCCCAAAGCAACATCTTCAAATGTCTTGTTTTGACTGACCAAAAGTCAAAGCCCCAAGGACATTCAGTTTGGAGCTGCAATGATTAGTCCATCAACAGAATATTAATTGATAAGTAGTTTAATTGATTTTCCAAGCAAAAGGTTCAATCATTCTCCGGTTCCATCTTTTCAAACTTCCCGTCTCTGTTTTTTATCATTGTACCGGAATATTTATTGGGTTATAGAACACTTGAGACCTGTTTTTAGCTTGTTTTTTTCTATGATCTCTAAGTGGATTTATGGACATTTATTCAAGATGGACATTGGAAAGTCACACCGAATCAAAAAAAAAAAGAGAAAGATACTCTGGGAATGAGTACGATTTTTGACGCATATTTCATTTACGTTTTGCAGTAAGTGCAAAGTGATTTAAATCCTCAATTATGTGAAATGCAAACATTGAATGTGTCTGGACGCCTGCAGCACCAGCTGTTTGACCGAAAGCAGCTTTAATCATGGAAGCAGTGCTCAATGATCAACCTTCAGAGTTTAAGTCCTCTGCTTGACCTTTAGCCTTTACATGAACTTCTCTGCACTCTTCAACTTCCCAACCTCAACGTGACATTCAGTTTGCCGGTGTGTCTCCGCTCTCGGTGTCCCATTTCTGCCCACCTCACCACCCTAAACTCTCCCATCACAGCAGCTGTTAGTCCACTTGGTTGAATCACACAAGTCTTTAGCCAAGTTATTAACCAATTTGCTTTAATCCTGCACCACTTACGATAAAACCCTTCAGGGGAGCCGCAATGAACCGGGCAGGATTACAGCGATCAATATCTCATTTCCATTCGTTTTACTGTCACAGGTGGACACGTAATGAGCACGGGATCGAGAAAACGTGACCCGAGTCATTCTAACATGTTGCTTAACATTAACCACAGGCAGCAGCATTACTGTTCATACCACAACTGAGGTTTGTTAGGTCAAGGTATGAGTCTGTTCTGGCACATAACAGTAGAAATATATTTCAATACAGTGTGTAAATGTGGTTTAGCTCTTAAGAGTCAAATATTCAGCGGACTCACGGGGAAGGGCTCCTGCCAACTGGCTCCCACTATAGAGGGTCTGATGATGGCGATGTTGAGCTTGTCTTGCTCCTGCTGCACCACGTACTCGGCCAGGGCTTTGGTGTAGGTGTATGTGTTGGGCCGGTCGCCAATGAGGCGCGGTGTGATGTCACGCACGATGCCATCCTCCATCCACCTGAAGTCAGAAGTGAAGGGCTCAGGCAGAGAAACGCAGCATGCACGGTACTGGGGTACTTATTATTCTTGTATTCTGTGACAATCTTTGACCCATTTGTGCACCATTACCATTATAATTAGGTTTTTATTCCCCCCGCCAAAATAAAAAAAATATTGTTTTGGAATCAGTACTGGAAGAAGTCAACCAGCTCCTTTATACTTCTGGTCCACTCAATTAAAGAGGGAAATTTCTAGTAATAAGTCTGGTGATATTCTATGTCTTTCTATTTGTCAACTAATCCCATGTGCGGAGCCAAACCAATGAATGATATATCTTATTGCTCTGTGCCATAGAGCTCCAAAACTCAACTCAAACTGATCTAAAATTTGATTCAAAGGTCCTTGGGGCACAAAAACCAATCCTTCATCCACTCACTCAAGAGATTCAATGAGTTTCTTGGGCTCGACGGGCGGCGGGTAGATGATCTCGTCGATGTGCTTGCGGTTGCAGTTTGCATAGGCGGTGGAGATGTGAATGAAGGCCTCGAGGTGGTGCATCTGCTGGGCCAGGCTGAGGAGCTGCTGTGTGGCGATCACGTTCAGCTGCAGGGCGTGTCTGCCGGAGAGAAGAGAGAGATACAGTGTCAAGTAGTGTGTCTCTCTGGGCGTGTGTGCAAGGGTGTGCAAATGAGTCTGTGTGTGTGGGAGTGACAGGTTTGTGTGCAAGTGCTTGAGATTAAATGTGTGCGTAGGGAAAAGGCTTTGAGGGTGTGTCTTCCAGACTGCTAATATCTCTGTATGAGCATTTGCATGCGAGGACATTTGTGTTTGCTGACTCCCGAGTGTTCCATTCAAATGAGAATTTGCGGACAAGTAGGAATTTGCAGAAACATGATTATAAGCTGGAGCAGAACGACACGACAGGATGGTGAGACATGAAACCAAACAGGAGGGAGAGGGGATAAGACATCTGCTCTTCTCATAAATGTGTTGGTCTCATCATTATTTTCACTCAACAACGTTTTCAGCTCATACTACCACTCATCGTGGAATGAGCACTTTAGCAAACACTTGTGTGGCTTGATGTAGAGTATGTGCCAGTAGTGCGGAACAATTAACCGTTATGAAATCCCGATTTAAATTCACACCCCCATACAATCCTACAAGGACAAACTGTAAAGCCATCTGAAGCAAATACGTGATTTTGTCCCATCTAAGTAACTGATTTCACAATTCTGCCGCATTTGCGTTAGCAGGGAGACCCACAGCATCAAACTAAGTGTTCCTAATTTCTCCACAAATTGCATCAATAAATGACAAGATTGCCTTACACCATGTGATGAACTGTGTGCATAAGCAGAGGGCGGCCGAAATAAAAACCAATCAACGGTTGTTTGTGAGAGAGAGAGTAACACGGTGAAAGCTTCGGGGGAACAAAAAATGTGGGCGAAGTGAGTCAGAACAGCTGCAACTAATAATCATGTTTATCGAATAACGTGTAGATTTTTGTCAATTAACCAATAATCGCTCCGTCTAGAAATGAAAGAAAAGTCGCATTTTATCCAGAATCACGCAGCTCTCCCTCCTGCAGGCCGCAAACCAACACATCCAAGTTTCTCTCCATCACTTGGTAAACCTCTGCAGTGAATCTATGTCAACTCTGGAGTAGATCTGCAATAGCGTCCAGAGTCCATTTTGCCCGAGGCGACAGGAAGAAAATTCGAGGGTCAGTTTAAACAGACACTGAGATAAGAGTGCTTCTCTGGCTCTGTGTGGGTGGTGCTCGTGAGGTGTGTGTGTGTGTGTGACAGGAAAAGTCAGAGAGATGGACAGGGTGCGTCGGTGTGTGGTGGTTATTAGAGGACGAGCTCTCTGTGTGGGCGTCTTCCCACCACCTTCTGGGACCATATGCAGGGCGTCACGCCAGCAGGACAGTCAGGAAAAGATGGACGCACCGCTGTGCCCCTTCCTGCATCTGATTCATCACCCATCTGTTTTTGCTATTATGGTTTGGATGTAACTAGAGAACTGCTGAACTTCATAACATCATGGGTCATCATCAGATAAATTAGTAAGATCTGGGAACATCACTACTTGAATTGATACTCTATTCAAACAAGTGGTTTCCAACCTGAGGTTGCAGAATAGACTAAAGTTAAGAAATATAAAAAAAAATGATGTCTGCTACATAAAATTGCTTTATTTTTCAAACATTTCTTATCTTTGCTATTTTCTTGTAAAATAGTTTAGAGTTTTTCCTCTTCAGGGCCATAAAACTTATTAAAAATAAAAATCACTCTGTCAGGGTTTCTGCAGCATTCAACAAGATGAATACAATTTTTAATACCACATAGAAGATTTAATACCTATTTGACGATTATATTGTAGTATGAAAGAATGATGGAAAAAATTGGTAGGGACGATGTGACCGATAATTATTTATTTTTTTCAATACTTTCTAGCAGGATAAAACACAAATTCAGTTAAGCAATTAAGAATGATTATTCTAATAAGACTTTTTACGACATGTTTTCTGAAAGTGAGTGCAAACTGAAAATGATTATCACTCAATACTGAGGATTAACAGAATCTCTTTGGTTTTTGAACTGTTGTTTGGACCAAAAAAGCTATTCAACAGTCATTTAAGGCATCATTTTGGGCTTAAGGAGACTGTGATGGGCATGTTTTACTTTTACTATTTTACTGATAATCAGTTAATCAAGAAGGTAATGGGAAGATTAACTGATAATAAAAATATTTGATAGTTGCAGCCTTAATTTTACTAATAAGTTTGGCTAACCTGGAGGTTTTGTTAAAAGCTGTCTGATGGTCCAACCGATCTTGTCTCTTCCACCTTTGGACTCTTGGGTTACTTTGGTGAGTACAATGTCATTATTACAGATAAAAATTATGGCCAAAACTACCAAAATATCATTTGTTAAATAAACAGGAATTATCCTTTAAGTGTCCTCTGCAGGTCTTGATAAAGACCAGCTGAGGTTGTCAGCCCTGAAAAGCCCTGGACTGGACTGAATCTGAAGAGACGCCCGACTCATCTGATTTATGCCTCTGCACTGCTTACAAGGCTGCTGGCTGCTACACAAGAGTAATGGCTCTGAAAGATGACAGAGATGGGGAGGGAAGAGAGAAAAAGGGTGAACATGGGCGTGAAAGCTAGATAAAGTAAAAAAAAAAAAAAAAAAAAAAGGTGAAGGCCACTCAGAGACAAAGATGGAAGGTGAAGCAACAGAGAGGGAGACAGCCGGACAGAGAGAGATGTGAAAGCAGTAACCGATCAATATGAAGCTGTGCCGCGTGCAGCGCAGCAGCTTTATCCTAACTGAGCCGTCACGCAGAACATAATAGGTGTCCTGCCTCCGAACCTTGAGTACACCGGAGGCGTGGTCCGACACCACCTCAAACACATGAATATACACACCAGAGAGACACAGAAACAAGACACTTTTTACACCAAGGCAAATTCGCCAACATATTTCTTTAACAAATTAATTTTACATACGGTATTTTAGATCAAACAGAACATGCATATTTTATAAATTTTTTTCTCCACATACTGTTGCACCAATTCCATGTCCGTTCTATTTTTTTTATCAGATGCAAATGTTCAAAACAGCTTGTTGGTGTTATGTATTGTTACATTCCTAAAGCTGGTTGTGCAACAATCCGTGTGATGTAGTTATTTTCCTCTTTTATTTTTTAAATCCTGATGAAAATATATCTAAGCAAATGTTATTATCAGAAGTTACACAAAATTCACATTTCTAGAACTGCTTTTAATGTTTTACTTAATGTCCTGTGCTACTGTGTGCCTTTAGCGTGTTTTTAGTTATCTAGGATCTTTGAGTATAGTGAAAAGTGCTCCATAAATAAAATGGATTATTATTATAATCCTTCTACATGCCCCAGCCAGGATTTTAAACAAATTCTGTAAAACTGCACATACATCCATGTCATACCTGAGAATGAGAGAATACGAATGATGTTTGTGTGTGTGTGATCTTCATGTAATTAAACCCTACAGATTCCCAGAAATATGTCAGCAGACATCACCTTGGTGCAGTACACACAACATGAAGGGATCAAGCCTAATTCAAAGCTTGGATATTTATCCTGAGAGACAAAGAAGTAGTAGCAGAACATGTTTGCATATAGTCTTAAACTTGTAGCCTTAATCACAGAGCAAACAAACGGCTTTCCTATGGTCTGTCAACTCAGTGTCAACGTGGTGCTCTGATGCACACACCTCAGACCAGATCAGCACTGTTTGCATGTAATACACCCACAGAACTACATTCAAATGAAGGCCGGGGATGTTTTGCCTCTTTTAAATCTTCTGTTGTAACTTTGGCCTGCTGTGGTGTGGCTACCTGATAACCTGATACCTCTGGAGGTTTTTTCCCTGTAAACGTCTACTACTAATGTTAAATTATGTTTTAACCTGTCACTTTCTATTTCAAATTCTAACTACTGTTTAAACATGTGAAAAAAATCATCTGTAACGATCTATTTGAATAAAAAATTCACAGTTTATAAACTCAACAGGCAATGCTTCATACTCCTGCGAGGCACATTTCTAAAATACACTGTTCGCCTGACACATTGCATGCCTTACAGTTTAGGATAAGGTTACATGTATTAGCTCTAACAAATTACTTGTTAGTTCAAATTTGTTCAAACTAGATTTTATTAGGAAACATGCCAGGTTGGGGGATGTTTTTTATTATTGCTGTTAAAATTCATAAAAATAAACCCAGAGGAGAAACAGGGGCTTTTCACAGTGAGTTCAATGAATGAGTGACGCTTGTTATATGACTAAAAACGTACAGGACTGATCATTGGGAGCAGAGCACCAGCACCTCATCCACAGAAGAAAAAAAACAAAAAAAAAACTAGGTCGTCATTATATATAATGCACTGTCCCCACCAGGATCCAATAACAGCACAGTAGCCTGAGGCTGCAGCAGTTGACTGATGACACACAGTCCGACCAATGTTAGTCGTCAGGATGTTCAGGCCATATAGAAACCATGGTGATGAGCATATTAACAACCAATTTCCACAAACTATATGCTTGCATCTGAAAAATTCTCTCACTGGCGGATGTAACTGAAACAACTGTGACAACTCAACATCTGAATCAGCTCCTACATGTCATCGGGATACCATCACTATACCACCACACTCATTAAGATCACAGCACTGTCTACCTGGGAGATTAAAACCCCCTAAATACAGTATCTTCTGGGATGATTACACAAGCTATTTGTGCACAGTGTAGCTCTCTGAATAAAGAAAGAACAATGACTTCATGGTGGGACATTGTGACTGATAAAAGGTGGAATTGTCCACATCCTCTTCCCTTTGTAATAAACAGTTCTTCTTCCTCTTTGCTTTAAATCAATAAAACAGTGCAGCATGTTCAGTGAGCTGCATAACCTACGGAAGGACGTCTCACAACAGGAAGTTCCTGCTTACAAGGAACATTTACCCAACAATAACGAGATGCTGGGTATGTTTTTGGTTCATTATTTGGTTCAGTGAAATTCAAAAAAGCTGCAGGTGGCACAGAGTTTTTTTAGAAAAGGCAAACGGTGCCAGAGTATGTTTTGTATGTATAAAGGAGGGATGGTAAAGAGCAGATGAGACCGTTTGTATTAATGCATTAAATCCGGGGATGTGACCCTCACTTGAGCGGCTCGTCGAAGCGGATGGTGGCAGCGCAGTGGAAGACGACGTTGATGCAGGCGCTGAGCTTCTCCACGTCCTGCGGGCTGATGGCCAGGCCGGGCTGCGTCAGCTCGCTGCTGATCGGGATGATCTTCTGGTGGAAGTCGGGGTTGTCCTCCCGCACTCGGTCGAAAAGCTGCCAAACAGGATACACACACACACACACACACACACACACACACACACACACACACACACACACACACACACAAAGTGAAACATGTTAATTGAGTCATCAAATGACGCAGGACAATAAATAGAGCGTCGGACTTAAATGCCACTTATAATTATGCCAAAGAGCTGGAGGGGAGATTGACTGTAAAAACTGACTCAAGTGTTGACAGCTCAACACAAAAATAGCATGACATGGAATGCAAATGATCTCGAGTCAGCAAAGACAGCAAATGTGTTACTTTGCCTAACCCCCTCAGCCAAAAATCACCCGTGTCCCAGTAAAGTTTTAACATCACCACCAGATTTGTTTCTGATCTGAAGTCTGCGTCCTGTTTTATTTTAATGAAAACAATGAAACTAAACATGGATGTCATGAGGCAGGTCAGACAAGGGGATCAGTCAACAGTGACGTTCCTGCTGCTGGCTGACAGTAATCAGCATGTGTGACCTTCTCCTACTAGTACACTGTGTCCTACCACAAAACTCAAACACTTCCACACTGACCCTATTTGACAATTGATAGACTATACATTTAATCTATAGATAGGACAGACAGAGCCCTAGCTAATAGCAAGGATGGTGTATATGGATAAAAGAGAACATATCATTTCTGGAGAATCAATTCATAAACTATTTATCGATAAAACGACCAGATGAGAATGTGTGCTGTTTGATAACCCGGCAAATTAAATACCTGCCAAATCAAAGTACTCAGATTGATGCAAAAATACACCTAGAGAAGGGAGAAGGCTCTCAAATCTCAAATGTATATTGTCTTACAGTAGATTTCATGTTACATTGCCACCCCTATTAGTAGCTGCTAAATCTCACCAATATGGAAACACAATAGGAACCCTCTAATAATATTCGCTCCTGGCAAAGAAGAAGAAAGACAATTCCAATAGAAGTTTAAGCACTATTTATGTGACGAAAAGCATTTCACCTTACAGCCAAGACAATAAGTCAATAAATGACATGCACGTATTAAATAAAGACCTCAATGGAGCTGGTTTTAGCCAACTAGCTGCCTTAATATTCATTCGACTAAAAAGGAAATAAGACACTTTCATCAAAATCTGCACTTTTACATGAAAGCTGCTTTGGCCCTCTGAAGGTTTGACAGAGGTCGGGTTGCACATGTACAGAAGTGGTGTTTCAGCTGTGGACCAATGAGTTTTATTTGTCAGTGAGTCAGACTAAGGCATGTTCCCAGATGATTGTCCAACACGCACACCCACAAACACACACACATCAGTGAGTCTAATCGCCTCATTGAAGAAATGCACTGCCTTTTGTATACATAACACTATCAGTACATACTGAACACATACCTCACAATGTATGACTGAACAGAATCGCCCCGGTGTTCAACGAATCTGAACAAGCAACATTAACTGCTGCAAGGAATGATTGTTTTTCAGGTTAATACTGCTCGTTCTGCCTGACCAACAGTCCAAAAGTCAAAGACATTCAATTCACAAAGATCTTGGATTTTGATCAAAGATCATTTGATAATGATCTCTGGTATTTTAGCTTGAAAAATGGCAACAAATAGTTTCAGCACAAGTAAAGAGGGTCAAAAATGACAAGTGTGTGAGCACATATGCTCTTGCACTATGTGTAACCCCACACAAAGTCCTGCTTGTGTGATATTATTCCACCTGTTTACACTGCTGCTGGCTCACTGAAGGCTGCAGACGACATTCCAACATGGAGAGGGAATAAGTGAACTCTCGTCTAGATTTACCAGCTCATGTCTCACACAGCCCCTTGCTGCCTGACACCCTGGTGCACCCTGCAGAGCGCTGAGCACTGCGCCAGAGTCCCTGCAGGACTGCACATGAGACCACTGTGTTGTATTGGGAGACACTAACCAAAGGCAGCAGAGAAAGTTAGTCAGATGTCCTACTGCGTCATGTATTTCTTTGTGTAGTTCCAACCAGGAGTCCCAAAAAGTAACATTGCTTTGCTGGCATGGCTGACATTTCTGGCAGTGTGGCATGGATCTGGATGTGCACAAAGACGTTCTACAGATAGTAAGAGATGGCAGGAGAAGAAGAAAAAGAGGGCGAATGAGAGGGGAAGTGAAGGGACTGGCATTAATGTGTGTGCTCTCTCGGTTATGAAATTGCCTCTGTGTGTGTGTCAGCTGTCCTACTAGGCAGAGCGCTCTTGCTGAAGAGGACAGATGTTGAATTAAACAGCTTCAAACAGCTGTTTATATTCAGGTTCTGTATCCCCATCAATCTTTTGCTTTGTAACGCTGTCCCTCTCTTCTCCAAATACCCCATGCTGCCCATATTAGGCACAAGTCCTGATGTACAGTATGTAATGTCATAACCCAGAGCTATTCACATGTGGGGGAGGGGGGATGCATGCAATATTTTCTACATGATAGTGTAGCACTGTTATCATTATGTAATGCAAAAATAATAGTGTTTTCTCTCCCTCTGCTGTGGCCAACAGCTGGCAGTAACAGAGGCCTACAGTCTGCAGAGAGTGGCAGTAGAAGAAGAAATTCAATGTGCAGTTTTCTCACAAAAATCTTTCCAAAAAACCATCAAATCGGTATGTATTTTACTGCACAAACTGTTCTCTCTTTACCGTATGATTCACAGGGCTGTTGATGTCATGTCATGACCTCAGTTCAACTTCCTCTTGAGGGCGTGTAGCTTGGCAACAAAAACAAACCAGCTAGATCGCGGCAGTGGCTCATCAACCGCAAAACCTTGTGGGTAGTGTGAAGAGGAAGTTTTGAAGAAAGTTTAGGGATGAGAAATCTTCTTATAGCCCTGACGTTTGTGTGCTCTGTCACATACAGTACCTGTCAGGGACACATCAGGTAAAATAATTCAGTGTGACAACTTTTACAGAACACGGTCAGTCAAAAAGAAGAACCCTTAAGGCCTTTCTGGAATCAGCCAGGTTGATGTGCCTCAGTCTTGTAACTTAAATCAGCAAGAAGACTGTTTTATACAAATGCTGCTTTTTGAAGAAGCAACATATTCAGTGCCACACATCACTTTGGTAGTGCGATTGTCATTCATGAGGTTTGCAACTACTACTGAGACAAAAACCACTTTAGTAATTTAACACCACAAACAGCACAAAGGAGAACCTCAGCGCTGCAACGAGAATCGTTGGTTTGACTGAAGGGGAACTCTAAACCACAATTACGTTGAGTTTTGGGGAAACTGCTCGTAGTTGTCATAAGGTTACTATAATGTTTCAGAATAGGGCATTCACAATAAGGACCCAAACTGACTTATGATTTAATAACTTTCCATATCAAGATATCCTGCAATATTAAGTTTAGATCTCATATTTATGCTGCTGCACAGTGCAAACTCACTCTAATTTAGGTCTATATTAGATGAGTAAAGCCAGTACAATTTGGATGTCTAACAGTTAAATAGAACAGCTAAACATTAAAAGTACTCAATTATGGAGGTCTGTGACTCAATTATGCCAATTATCATAGCGTCACCAATCCACCACATTATAATCAGTGATCAGGTTCCTGTTTCCCCTTATTTTAGAATAGAAGCAGTCTACAGAAACCCATCATTAGATGGCGATTTTGATCATTTAATTAAAAAGAGAGTGGGTATCCTTCTTAGAGATAAATCATTCTCCAAATACCTCACCATCATTAAAAGATGAGCAATCATATCAGATGGAAATAAATAAAGACAAAACAACTACTTAAATTAATAAGGACTCCATGGGGAAGCCAATCTTCTGAGGGAATAAACAATATTTTTCAAAAACATTGTAAAATATTACAATTTATTTAACCAGATAAAGACAAAATCTGCTCATTCATAACAAGATTACTTTGGTCAATTCTGGGTGTTTATTTGTTCTTCAGTGAATTGTGGCAATCACATTTTTCAACTGACTAATTGCTGATATTGAACACAACCCAATAAAAACCCAACCTTGCCATCTACTCATATCTCAAATCATCAGTGTACTTTTACCACCAGAAGTTAAAAAAAAAAAAATCACTCCAATACAGGCAGTTCAAAGCTTGATGAACGCATTATTCAACTCTTCATAATACGGATTCAATTAGTCTCATTGGACGCTGAAAAAGCTTTCAATAAAGTGAACTGGACATTTCCATTTGTCAAACTCAAGAAAATTTGGTTTTGGAGAATCATTTATTAACCAGATCAATATTCTATGCACATTTCCTATGGCCACAGTACACACTAACATCACAAATCTTCACAGTGCAAATGGGCACCAGGGAAGGATACCCACTCTCTATTCAACACTTTCAGCTCACACACAACATTAGATTAGACTTTACGTAGACGACACATTGCTCTTCCTTCAAAACCACTCAATATAATTACAAGAAACCATTAAGCTCAGAGCTGTTCTCCTAAATTTCCAACTAATTATTATTTATCCTCCCTCTCTGCACTCAAAAATAAAAAAAAAAATCAGTGATGACCTTGGACAACCCTACCAATATCCATGATGGGAAGAATAGCAACAATCAAAATAACAACACTGATTTTTGTCTATTTAGCCCACCAGTACTTGGTTCAAATCTTCAGATTCAATTATTTCCACATTTTACATGAAAAATAAACCACCTTGGATAAAATTAGCAACCATACAAAAACTCAGGGTCATTGTTGCCCCAGGGCCTAGCAAGTTTATCAGTATTCATTGTATTAGGCTGAAAACATTTAACTATTTTAACTTAGGTAATTCAAAACTTTAGCTACATGAGAGTTTACAGGCAAACACACAGTTACGAATAGCAACAATCTTGAAAATTGGCCCGTTTGCCTTCAAACTTTTGCTCTTTGACTGGCAGGTCTACACGTGCACCTCTGAACAAGGGGCTTCTCATTTCTTTCCCAGCTGCTCATTTCACTCTTATCAGCACTGCTACTGTAGGTCAAGCAAAACTGCTCCTGCTGTTACACACAGAAATACACTCTTAGTTCACCATGTAGAGTAGTCGCACATTTTCTTCTGCCACTTCGCTGTCGCAAGGCAATCGGTGCATTAATGGTGCGTACATGAGAAGAGAAGACATTAAAAAGGGCCAGTATACCGACGTCCTCTCAGACTGGAAATTACATTTACAATAAATTTACTAATAAACAGTTTGTTGTGTGTAGTAATTAAACTAAAAGATATGTTACTGGCATAAACAGTTATAGTATACTAGATCTGTTGTGAATGTGTGGAGAATGACCTGGGGTGACTTTAGATTCCTGTCCTGAATTAGTATCCCAGTCTGGCCCTACTACCAGGGTATACTGTCTTTAAATTATAGAAAGACCCAGAAGGGACAAAGTGCATCAGGGTCAGAAGGTTGAATGAGGCCGTAGAATATGGGCATTCAGAGCGCTCTTTGTTATGGGCACAGGCAAAGAATGGCATTGTGGGATTGTGGCGTTGATTTGTAAAAGGCTCTTTTCTTGTGCCAGCCTTCCACTGCTCGCATTTACCATCGCACCCTTCTCCGACCCACAGCATCAATGAGCAAACTGCCTTGTACAGGAATACAATAGTCCACCAGTTCACATTTCCTCAACACTCTGAGGGGAAAAACATCACCACAGCCATCCCTGCAGTGTAGCCACAACTGTTTTAGAAGTACATATTGTGGTCAGTCAAACAAAGTCATGGCCTTAAACAAGCAACGATCAAGGTCTTCAATAAAGTCAGTTCTGTCAAAGACTATTCATTGTTAACTTGTAAAGGTGGCGTGTACATGTGGTCACCATTTGTCGGTTTCTGCACTGGACATTGCCATTTTTAAGACCCTGAGGGCAATAAATCTTCCATCAAGATTGCTTCAAGCAGCCGCTCTGTGGACTTTCAGAGAAACCCAACACTAATGGCACTTTCCTTTCAGCCCAGCAATCCGAGATGCCATTCAGACGGCCTCTCTTCTCGCTAACTGCCCCTTAACTGGGTTCCACTCTTTTCACAGCCCCCTTCACGCAGACCTTTCCCCTGGAGCAAAGGGATGACAGAAAGAGAAAGAAAAAAGCAAAAGAGAAAAGTGGTGAGGAAAGCCACAGCAAAGCGTTTTCTTATTTGGCATTGTTTATGGAATCAAAATGTCAGCTCTGTCTAGTTTTTTGGAGAGGGTCGCAATAGGACACAGTGTGAGGCAGAGCAAATAATGGCCAAGGTCTTCACACTTGTAGAGGTGTAGCATAACTCCGTGACAGACCAGAGGTCACAGCTGCAGACTCTTGAATTAATCGGTCTCTGTCACTCTCTTTTTGTTCTATTGTAACATCCGTACGAATCTGAAATGTGGTTGCTATCTGCGCCACTGTTGGTCCCTTACCTGCTGAGTAAACCTGACATCACCAATCGGAGACGAACTACCCAGAAAATGTACTGTAGCTAGGAAGGTCTGCCAAAGTGTGTCAGACAGAAGAAATTAATGGCTGCATCCTGAGCGATGACCTCCATTTCCTGACATGCACTGTCTAAATTAGTTGAATAATAGGATGTGAGCAGGATCACTGAGGTTTTTCCAAAAGTTCTTAATAATGACTAAAATACCTCTAGCACCGTCGACAACAGGCATTACCCCAAAAGCCCATACATGGTTGACAATGTGGGCAGTCTTCATTATTTCTCAGATACCAGCAAGGTTCTTCTTCTCATCTGCCGAACTGACAAGGCCCCACACTAAGGATGAAATGCTAAGTTTAGGGAGAAGACCGATATTTGAGGAGCCTCATGGGAAGCTGTGATGAAGGACAGACACGACTAACCCCTGGGGCTATCAGCATATTAAGGAGAAAACGGGTTCATCTACACTCCTTTTTCACCTTGTCTTCAATCCCTGCCTAAGTGTCCCAGTGGCATAAAAACAGATTTAAACAGCCTGTGTCACTACACATTTCAACACTACTCCTGTGCAAAATTCCCAAAACATTCAGTCTGAGGTGGAAACTCTGCCTGCCGAATTGTTTTAGAAACATTTATTTAGTACTAATTGGCTTTAAAATGCTGAGTCGTGGTTATCAATTGGGATGCTCCTGGATGCCGATAATTATGAATCATTAATGTAGGGGAAAAAAATTAATTTAAGCCCACAATTTAATATGCATGAGGGACTAAGTGTTCTGGTTTATTTTAAGGTGAGCACTGTCTACAAATAAAGTTATAGTTCATGGAGTGGTCAACCGAAGAGAGACAATGACAGCTCTCTCTTTATTCAACTTTTTCAACCCTGAATCTCACAGCTTCTTAAGAGCTTAGGGGAGTGATTAAGGGTTGCAGTGAGCAGATCATCACAGCAAACTAATGAAAATGGGGGCTTTTCCCATGTCTGGATCATTGTACACAAAATCAATAGGAGCAGAGTAATACGATTTACAGTGACAGCAAATGTAGAGTTTCTGGCCTTGGTGTTCAGTATGCTGGTGGCATCGCATTCCAGTTTTTCTAGACAGTGATCTCATGGTGAGCTGAGGAGAATTTTATTACCCTCAAAGAGCAAACGGACTGAAATAAGACTGAGTTTATGATGTGTGCTGCAGGCCTTTGTGTCCTCATTAAATACCACAAGGAGTTAGCTGAGCTTGAAAAGTGAAATCAGCAATTTGCTTCTTCGAGCACGATTGCTGAGAGAGCCAGCCCAAATGGTTTTAAAATATTAGTCTTCTGAAGTAATTTGAGAGAAGCCAAGTCCTTATGGGTAACTGCAAGTCAAGAGTCCAGTCTGCCAGGTCACAACATTAAGTCACAATTTTTTCTGTGTGAATGCAACTAACTTCCAGCTGCCTTTTTTTGTGAGTTTTGTGGAAATGTTCATTATGCTGTGACATGTGATATTGCTGCAAAACTGTCTCGCTGTTCACCCCAATGAACCACTTCAATTCCCCACAGTGTAAATGGAGTCCTGACACAAATGAACTGGTCTCAAAGGAAACACTATGGAAACGTACTGATTTTCTGTATCAGATTGGTTCCAGAGTTTATCTGGAGACAGAGCTGCTGCAGGTTGTAATCTTGATGAACATGAGCCTCTCTGATATGGAGAGCAGCTTCTCATTTGTCTTGCCACTAAGCCTCTACCAACCTCCTGCCTCCCTTTACAGACAAAAAGCAGGGTTTCATTAATTTTGACCTGATCAATAACACCCACATACACACAAGCAATATCAACAAAAGCTCAATAATGCCATGCTTTCTACACTTCATTAAGATCCATTTGTTGACTTCCTTTGCTTTCCTGCAGCTGTTTGCACAGTATTGACAATCTTTTAAAGTAAACCCAATACCAAAATGCCAGAAGATAAAAAAAGAGCCCTTGAACGTTGCTCTGCCCTTTGAAATCGGTCTCTCTTTATTGAAGTTTAAATTTGGAAATTTCCCAGAAGGCTCCATAGTTTGCCTCCTATAATATACTCACTTGTATGTTTGACTTTTTGGTAGTTAAAAGGCATGCTGAAATTCTAAAAAGGACTGTGCATGTTATATTTAAAATTTTAAACAAAGAACATGCCCCTCCTCAAAGAACAGCCAAGTTTGTATATACATTATGCACAGGTATAGGTGAGTATGTATCTTTACTCTGACTCTTGACAAGTGCACTGTGTCCATAAAAAAGCGGCAAACCATTACGTCACGTCTCAGAGGGCCTTCTGTCATAGATATCTGTGCAGCCATATGGATGTGGGGAGAGAGAAAACTGGTTGGCAGAGTCTCCACATGCTTCGGAGGCACTGGGATGGGCTACAATAGTCCCCTGATGAACCGAGTCTTCACTACGCATGTCTGCACTGCCTTAATGACTTCACCAGCGACGTTTAATGTGCTAATTTGTTTCATAAACTGGATTTAATTTGCGGACTAATTATACGCAAAAGCATTGGTTCCCCCTTGCTCCTCTCTCTCGGGAGGAGTTGTAGAGCAATTGGTTGCCTCTCAGTCCACTTGCCTGCTGCACTGAATGCCAACCAACGACAGATAAGCAGCAAATGCCTTGCGATGTGCCAGACTGGCAGTCACAACCTCCTTCTCCTCAGAGTCCCTGTCTCAACACAGCAAATGCACCAAGTCACCTCGCTCACTCTTATCCCTAAAAGCTGCTTTCTTTTCTTTTTTTCTTTTTTATTTTTACAGGAGCTTGTCCCGCCTTAAAACAGGCTGCCACGCACACTGCCACACATTAACTGCAGGATTCAGACTATTAAGCCTGAATCGAGTATGCACGATGGGATGGCAAGGAAGCGTGTTTGGAATAGTCTGTTTTTGCCTCAGGATTGAAAGGTAGATGCTTCAGGTGTGCCTGACAGCCTGCATTAAGAATCCAGGCAAGGATTTCATCAGATCCACAAGTGGAAACATGGAGCTGCCTGTTTGAGCCAGCGGGAATCAATAAATCTTGAATATTTATAATGTTGGAAAGATCACCTGGCTCCGGGTGCAACAAGAGGAAATCAATACGACAATGTAGCCATGCTGGATCAGAGTGTGATAATAGGCAAAGGACTGAAAACCAGGGGGAAGGGAGCTGCACCTCAACACAGAGCGCACATCAGAGTCTGGTGCAAATTTGAACCCAGGCACCACCTATAATAACAACCGGTCAAGAGGGATGGGCTCCTTTCAGTCGAGGATTTACCTCGGAACTGCTTGTTAGGCAGCAGAAAAAAGCTGAAAAAGACTTGAAATCAGATGGTAAATGCAACCGTGCTTGTCCTGCATGTTACCATGCATCCAAGTGTCTCTAAGATGCACCACTATTAATCATTTAGTAGTTGCAAGTAGTTACCAGGCCTCCTAGAAAACACACAAGGAAGACATTTCTCAACTTGAAGATGAATATCTGGACTTCCATCAAAACACAGACGTCATCCGTTTCCATAACAGCGATAATTCTTTGGTGACAGAGCTCGCCACAGCTTTTATCATTAGTGCCACTAACATAAAACGAGTGCCTGACGAATGAAGTCTTCGCATTCAGAAACGCACCCTAATTTTTAAACTCACACCAACCCTTAATGAATATAGAAAAAAACAGACAACCACAAAGACTCTGATATTTCAGGCATGTCGGGCATTAAGCTCTTTTATAACTGTAACACAGACTCTCAATGAGATATGTTAGTCTATGTTTAAACACAGTAACCACCAGCCAGCTCTCTGTCTTTGACACTAACCAGACCATGAATCAGTTAAGGGTGTGTTGACATCATGCCAACATGAAGAGGAAGGGAAAACACCACACCGTTGTGAGTAAACATGCCACTGCCATTTACCAAAGCAGCAACACAACATCTGCTCAATAAAGGACTTGTTCAACTCCTCCCCTGCTCTGCTCCACTCCAGCCCATTAGATGACATGTTTGAACAAATGTAATGAGTAAACACAAACTGGCAACCAGTGACGGTTAGGGTAGGCTTTGTTTAATCAGCACAGGATGGAAAGTATCTGCTCAGAGAGAGTCTGGAGCAGGGGCGCTGCTGGACATTTTGGGGCATCTGGCAACAACTGGGCACCCACAGAGTTTCAAGCTGCAAAGTCTGGGCTCAGGTAAGCTTTTTAGGGGTGCAAATGTCAATTATCGATCTTTTACTGAATGCAGTCACCATACAACCACAAAATTCAGTGTCAATTAGAAGCCATCTGTGTTACAGCTGCCACACTGATCACCGAATAGCCTCTAGAGCAATGATCAATAGTCAGTCATTCTACAGTAATCCCGAGTAAACCGGCCTCCCCACTATGTGGGATCCTGCGTTGTAGGCAAATTCTACAAGATCCCTTCCTACCCAAAGCATTCCACCTCCCACCTCCCGACATCTGACCCCATCTCTTGCAGTTACAGTGCTGGACTTGCAGTATGAAGACGCTGCACAGCCAACTTAAGATGGTTGCTGGGATCCACAGCCCTATAGTGGGTGGTTAAAGCATGCTACAGAGCAGGAGAGAGGCCGTGCGTACCCAGAGGCCTACTTGTATCAAGTGCCTGACATGCCATTCAGTGCCTGGCACCGCAGCAAGGGCTGCAGGCGTCTAAACATTTCCACTGGATCAAAGAAGCCTCTGCACAGACAGACAGCGCTTGAATGTCAATGTCGGAGCAGCGGTGATGCACTTAGACAATGAGATTCCTATCGGTTTGTCCTTTTCCTGCTCTGGGCAGCTCCCCTGATTGCATCCTTTGAAATACACCACGGGACAGACCTCATGGTCGTTACCTAGCAACAGGTGGTAAGAAAGATACTAGCCTGGCTTGAAGGATGAGAGGAGAAGCTACTCGAGAGACAAAACCACTGTTCTCCCTCATAAATTACCCCATTGTTGAATAGAATAATACTGACCTGAGGACTTGCATGAATAGCAATTGGTACTTGAGGCTTGGTCGTGGAAATTTAATGACATCACTTCTGAACGCGGACCGAGCACGAGTGTGTCCGTTCTCGGCAGAGCATCAAGCAAACACTGGCAGAAGATAAATTAAGTGTCGATATCTGTGAAGGAGAAGTGGGTGAAATACCTACTGACTGAAACGCAACAGGAAGTTTGACTTTCACATATTTGTCCAATTGACTCATGCCACGTTCATGGACTTTTTGTTACCTACAATGCGCTGTTATGGGATGCAGGGCTCTAGGGATGGCAATCTTGATCGGTTGGTAAACTAATCACATTCCCATCAGCGTCGGCAACTTTTAGCATGTTAACACACTAAAGTAAGATGGTGAACATGGTAAATATTATATATTAGTAATTAACTCATGCACTGTCTTCTGTTTTTGCTTTGTCGTGTTCAGCTTTGGTCCCTCCTTAAAAGCCGCAGCACAGGAGGATCACGAATTTAAATCTGTGTTTATATATATAAAAAAATAAATAATTACACCGCCCGTCACCCACTCTCTCCATTTCTGCTGAGCTGAAATGGCAGGGTGCTGTTAACTGGCACTTTTACAGTACTGTTGTGTCAGAGTGAACTAATTACACGCTGAGAGGTGTTCTCTGAATCCTGGATGGCCAAGAGCATCACGCTAAAAGTAATGCCAAAAAAAATAAATAAAAAAATGCTCGGCTAAATTAAGGGACAAATTCTCTCCTGCTCCGCTGCTACTACAGCAGTGTGTAGAATAATGAATGCAGTACCAACGTTCAATGGGAGCGGTAAAAATAGATGCTATTAGAGGGAGACAGAAAAAGAGAAAAGGGAATACAGCGAAAGTGTGATTTTCTTTAGGTGCACTGACAGTTTGAGGCCAACAACACCGAAGCCGAGCAGACACACGCAGCAGCTGTTCTGAGCACATCGATATGCACACTAATGTCAATCCTTGGGTGCTCATTAAGTCCAATATAGTTTGGAGGTTTTTGTTTAGTCATGCTTTGCTGCTTGGCCTGATACAGCTGACGCCACATATTTGGACCTCCCCCCCTTACCTCTCTACTCCTCCTCCCCCTGCATTTGTCTCCTCCGTATCCTTCTTCACCTCCTCTCTGTCCTAAAACCTTCCCGTCTTCATTACCCTCCCCGTCCTTTTCCCATTTTCAACGAGATTCCTTCCAGCTCAGTTAACCTTTTGGTATTTTTTTGATCAGACTCCTCATTTTGTGTCTCTCTGCTGCAGCTCAAAGATGAACTATTGGACTCCTCTGGGGTCATTAAGTTCGCTTCACTATGGCAACAGCAGCTGCTGATGTAATTCACAGGCAAATTTCTATTGCTCTATAAACACACTTACAACCGCAATGCCATTTGAACAAGTCTGGTTTTGAATGAGGATTTGAATCAACAGCCCACTAGTCAAAATGTTCAAATATACCAAATGTCACCTGGTTGGATGGCCTCAGAAGTGCTGCTGTAATGGTTTAACACAGGCACTTTCTCTTTTTGCTGCTTTTGGATGTTAATTGACTGGCAATGCCCATGACAGCGAGAACAAGAGTGTTTGAGCTGTCATTTTTCACATGTTCAAACCACAGAAAAGAGACGGCAGAACATCAAGCAGCAGAACACGGGTGTAATAATAAGGCAGAGTGACTTTACACTCCTTTCTACAGATTTTCCATCAATTCTTTCCTATTTCCAGCACAGTTTGGTTGACGGTTGGCAGAGGAGCTGGCTCTGGATGTATTTCACCCCTCTGTTAATTTACATTTCTTTTACTGATATCCTCAATGTTCCTGACCACAGTCTCCCGGATAATATAACGATACTACATTTATGCTATGGCCATAACTTTTAAGTTATTTCAGCTTTGTATCTTCTTCTTCTTCATTTGACCTATTCCTTTTGGTATGGCCGATGGCTGTAAATACCACAATACCCATGAGCTCTGGCCACTGTTGAGAGGCCAGTCAGAGGTTCGAACAGCTGTAGCAAATTCAAAACACTTTGTTGGGAACTAAAACATGCCATAGTTGCTGAATTCATCCAAAATAGACTTTGAAAAAGAGAGTTAAGCTGCAGATTGGGTTATCAGTTTTCTAAAAGACGTAATGTTTAGCTTCATCCTGTCGTTGGCAGCCCATATAATATAATATTAGTGACTTGATATTCCCTCAAAAAATGCACCTTGGAGTCCTAGTTGACTTCTCTGCTTACATTGTTATGTTCTCAACCTTAACTACCAAGATAACAGCTGGGGGTAAAATATAAAATCATACATATAAAGTCAAACCATTATGCACTAATGCACATTTAGCTCTTACCTTGCACATCATCATGTCGCTGACCCTCTGCTGCATGGACTGCCCGGCTTTGGGTCTGACCAGGAGGTAGAGGGCTTTGACCTCGGGACAGGACCTCAGCAGCTTCTCCACCAGCACTTTTCCCATGAAGCCTGTGCCTCCTGTGATCAACACGCTTTTGCCAGCGTAGTACTCTGCTATGGACGCCATTCTGCTGTCTGTCAGTCTGGTCTGTGCGTCTGTTGCCTGCTCTCTTAACCCGTCAAGGTCCCGGCCTTCGGGCAGCTCCTGCAGAGGGAGGAGGAGGATGTGACGGTGAGGGCTGGCAGCCACACAGTTTAAATACTGCATCAGGAAGTACTTGCAAAGCTTGTGTGTGAATAAATGGTGAGTTTAAATAATGAAGAGGTTCAGGGAGAAGCCAAATCTGATCTGTGAATGAATGTGATAACGAGGCTGGCAAGTTTTGCATGTTCGTACAGCCTTTAACTGTTTCAGTCTGATATATTTGGGACAGGAAAAAAACACATTTCAACAGATGCAAAAATGTGGCTCGGTGGTGTTATTTCACTGTTCTGACCTTCAAACTGCCAGAAGAAACATGCAACTAGTATGCAAATCAGATGAATATTCATAAAGGTGGATAGAGAGAGGGCAATGCTCAGGGGCAGTTTGACCTCAGCCTGTGTGTGTGTGTTGAGCCCACAGGAAAAGGCTGTGCTCCAGAGAAGTGAAATTTATAGTCTGCATGGTTGTAACCAAATATATTTTTCATGATTAAACGATTAATCATTTGGTTCATAAAATTTCAGAAAAAAAGTTAAGAAATGCCCAGTCCCAGTTTCCCTGGTGGGGCTAAGACTATCTCTTCCTCACTTCCTGTTACCTCTCTACCGTCTGTGATGCCCATAAAATATTTCTCAAGCTGCTTGTATTGTCTAAACAAACGTGAAACAAGTGAATTTTGGGCATGTTGCCTTATAAAAAGGATTGTCAATGTTCCATCAATAAATTGCAAAATAGTTTTAGCTCTAGTTGCAATGAATTTTTTTCATATTTCTACTTAGAAATTAATAATAGTTAGTTTGAACCCAAATTATAATAAAAACTTAAGTTTATATTATCACACGTTTGAGGAGTTTTGTCTAATGTGATTCACTGCATCAAACATGCCTTTCAGCATTTTATATGTCATTTTGTATATGCATGACATTTGTATTCGATTTTAACCATATTGCCGAGCCCGGGGAAATTGTGACCTTACGATTCTACCATCGCAGACAGCTCAAACCACCGCAGAACAGGATATACAAATATAATATATCTTCACACGATATCGTATCGCAGCTGCTCTCTTCCGTCACCCTTCCATCATCCTTGGGCCAGGCTTTGTGGCTTTCTATATGATAATATTCCACTAGACTATCTTCTATCTCCTCCAAAAGTTACACCAGCCACACTTTAACCTTGTTTTGGAGACATTGCATGGAATCACCAGCTAAACTCTCTCGTTTTAACAAGTCCTTACTTATGTGCGAGGGGAGTTTCTAAGAACAGTGTTGACTCAGGGTTATTCCTTGCATGATGAGATTTACATGGCGACAGATCCAAGCCAACATTAGCTGGAAGCGCTGCTCGTTGGCCAAAACATTTACACAACAATCTCAACCCATTGAAACGCAGTCGAATTGAAGAATGACTCACCCTGCTAAGATACACATTTACCCAAGATAAAGTGGCCCCGACTTGCCCTCTGTGTCGTTCTTTCACTGATTTTTGACGTGTTTCTGGATGTTCGGCCGCCCTCATTCTACGGCAAATTAATTGAATCAATTGCTGCTCTAATGGCGGTGGTGTAATGGACTGTGTCTGCTTATTCGGGCCAACTCGATACAGTAAATCAGGAGCTGCATCTGCTGCTTTAGCAGTGGCAGGTGGCCAGGTCCTACAGGGTCCTCATTACCACAAAGACACAAGATAGAGGCTCAGCTACAGGTCATTAGCTTGGTTCCTGACCTGGTCCCACTGTTCGTCAGCTGCTCACTGAAAGTCTGGCGGTTCGCTCTTCAGTGAGCAGGTTTTATTTTCTGTCAACCTCATGACAACTGCGCTGCTTGATTGGTCAAAATTAGGGGCATCTGTGGGGTCAATTCATTTAATACATGGTTTCCACTTAGTCCCTAGTATTATCTTGCCTTGGTGATATTTTATTTTCATGTGCCCAGGTTCTCAAAAGCATTAGATTTCCTCCTGTGAAGTTATTGAAAGACCTTACTAAAAAAAAAAAAAAAAATCTTGTTAGTTTAGAAATGCATTGTTCAGCAATGTACAGCAAATTTTGAATGTTGCTGTTGTGTTAGATTAATTTAAGTCCAATACAATCTAATGTATTTCACTGTATTTTTGCCCTTAGTCTAAATGGAGTTTGGATGGAGGGGTTGCCCATTGTGCCTATGAGGCCTGTCACACCCCCACAGAGACAATAATACTGCAGGAGGTATTTATAGGCCCTTGAGGAAAGGAGCACGTGGGATTATGGCTGGTGAAGTTTATGGCACTAACATGAGTACAGAAGATTTCTTAAGTGTATTCCCATCAAATCTTTAAAGTCTTTATAAAACCACATTAATGGTAATGTTGGCATTTTTTTATAGAAGCAGGACAGCTTATGTGTTATTATTTCTGTGCTATTTTTTGTTTTATTTGATGGTTATAGTGTGCTGCCAATCATTCACGGAGTGAGACTTTGTCCTTTTTCCCCTTCAGACAGTAACTGACAGCAATCTGAGCCGTCACGTGACTTCAGCTGTGTCTGCTCTGTGACTATGTGTCTCTCTGATCAAAGCATTGTACTGGATGTGTGGGCTGAAAGCTCACAACCACGCTGCCAATGTTGCTGTTCATTTGAGTGTAACCATGACAACAATGCGCGACGATACATCACAGGCCTCTTAAAGCCGGGATGACAGCTTCCTGTCTCTGGTTGGCATCATTCTCTTTTTCTAACTAATTACAGGAGCAGAGTAGCGTCGTGGCACGTTCAGGCCCGTCCAACATTTACCAACCAGCCTGTAAAATAAATAAATAAAATAAAAAAAGGGCTGATGGGATGACGCTCGATCAGCACTTTCAGTGATTCAGTGGAGCTGCGATTTGTACACAAGATGAGTTTTTTTTTACCCCCTCTGCTTCTCTCATCCTCTCTCCTGCGCTGCAGATTCCCAGCATGTCTGCCAGAGAAGACAGAAGACAGAAACCAAATCCTCCTGAGCCAAACGTGGCCCAGATAACAAAACAATCTTGTATTTACTTGCTTTCCTTCCATTCTGCCGTCTGTGCATGCAATATTGAATTACACTCCCTTTAACGCACACACACAGAAAAGGATGCGTGTGTGTGTGTGTGTGTGTGTGTGTGTGTGTGTGTGTGTGTGTGTGTGTGTGTGTGTGTGTGTGTGTATGTGTGTGTATTTGATTTCTTCTTCCACTGGTTTGCAGTGGAAAAGAGGTGAAAGGCCTGAAACAAAAGGTCTGGGTTTCAGGCAACGAAGCCCAGATGAAAACAAAGTCCACTGAGCTTTACATTTACACCCATTTTGACAGATCATTTTAATGCTGAATCTATAATTTAGGTCTTATCTGCAGATTTACTCCTCTGTATGCACAAACTACAAAATAAAAAGGTGAGTCAAGGTCCTCTGCTGAGGCCCATGACATTCCAGTTTTGTGCTTCACAGAGATTCCCTGTGGACACAAGGACAAGGACAGAGGGGCTGCAAGTCACTACGGATTAACGCCTGACAATGGAAATGTTCCTGCAGCTGGAAAAGTGTTGGAATGGATTCGTGACTCTCAAATACACACACATGCACCCACTACTGCATTCTTCTAATGTTAGACAACCCCACCCCCTGCCTCTCCCCATGCCTGTCAGTTAGATGCTGATGATGTCCAGAAATCTTCTGCCACAAGCCAACATGGAAACAGGAGCTGAACTGGTTGTGTCAAGAAGTCCAGTTTCTGTCTGTTTGTTCAGAAATCCCAACATGTTTATTTGGGATATAAAGAATTAGGGCCGCAAGTGACGATTAATATCATTGTAGACTATTTACACAATTGATCATTAGGTTTGTAAAATGCCAGAAAACAGTAAAAAATGTCTATTCATCTATTCATCTATATCAATTATTCACATCAGAGAAGCTGGAAACATTGAATTATTGGCATTTTTGTTTTTAAAAAATATTAACTTTTTTTCCACCCCTTGTGTTCATCAACTCAACCAGCAAAACTTCTCAAACACAGCTGTGTTTTACGTTGTCTTAACACAAGCATTTTTGTCGTACTCAAAAAGCACTGAGGTTCGATATCCAGTTCTAGTGATAACAGGCCACAGTGTAGATTATAAGATTGTTGAGATTTTTGCACAGAGCACCATGAGACTGGGAACCTCGATAAATTTACGGTGTTCACATGAGGTACAATAAGAAAATCAAAATTCTGTGACACAAAACTCTTCTCTAATGGTCCCTTTTTTCTTACGAAATATAGTATGTATGTATTGTGTTCGGGCCTCTAGAAATATTTAACTCAAAAAAGTCTGATGAGGGAAATTCATTCTGCGACTGAACTGGTTACAGTATTTCTGACTCACTTTCTCTACAATCAATCATACGTATGGTAAAGGGTCATGCAGAATAAAACTCAGCTGACGTCTGTCAGCATTAACCTTGTTGTGTTGTCACTGATGAATAAGACAGCATCCTTTTCAAAGTCGGTATTATGACTTGAAAGGAAAAGTACTGGGCAGCAAGGACGAGCACTAAAACCTTAAGGGACCAGCTTCTCAGGTTATGATGCCATCTTGACAAAGTACCACGTCATGTTCAAAGTCACTCAGGGTCATTTCAAAAATAAAGTTTGGAGATGCTCGAGGCAGAAGAGTACCGCTGCACTCTGGCCTTATTTCATGTTTCCTTTTCTTCTGACTGAGGGTTTGTCTGTGTTTTCCTCAAAGCTTCTCTCCCCGGGAGGTCCGCGCTGTTTGTCGGAGGCGGGTTGTTTTAAGCCGCAGCTCTGCAGTCCTTCGGCTGCCTCCGGCCTTTCCTCACACAACCCCTGTATTAGTGGGTCAGCTGAGTGCTGCTGGAGACACAGGCAAAAAACGAGCTCTACAGCTGCACGCTGGCTAAGACCATTATAAATGGACAAAAGCCGACAGAGGCAGGAGGGGAGGGAGGGAGTGTGGGAAAAATAGAAAGAGCAAAATGCTGCAAAATGCAGCCAATAATTAAGGCAGCATTAGTCAACTTGAATGCCAGTGCCAAGCAACACAAAGGAAAACTCAGTCCCTTTCACTAAATAACACAGTGCCAACAGTGTTAAAAAAAAAAAAAAACAAGGAGAAAGAAAAACCCTGAAAAGCTGAGTTGAGTGTACGACCGCTGCCAGCAGTCGTTCTCACATCCCGGACAGACCTCTGAAAAAAAGACGAGGTTCAACTGTAAAACTCAAGCAAGGAGATGGCAGGGTTTCATCTCATCCATGATCCAAGAATGGAAACCGCCACGAGTGCCATGTCTACACAGGAGCAGCAGCAGCAGCAGCAGCAGCTTCGATGCCCCGTCTGGGTCTACACAGGATGTGTTCAGTTGTAGGTCACCTTTGCTTTGGCAGCACTCAGAGCCCAATACACAATCACTGTAGTTATGTCCCTGAAACGGAAGAAAATAGACTTGGGGTGTAAAAATACGCTCTACAAAGCTGTTACGCAGCCTTTGTAGGGAGCTGGGTGGATTAAAATAGGAACGCATCTGTCCCGCCTGAGACGGGTGACTGCAAAAAAGCACCTGAAACTCCTCCTGTGTAAACGCGGCGTGACAGAGGAACCAGCATGTCTACAGGTACAAACATAACAGGTCATCGAGTCTTAATCAGCAAGGAAGGCATGGTGATCATCCATAGCTGCTTCCTGAAACGATAATGTTTGTAGTTTTGACCATGACCTTGTCAACATGCTGTTTGAGGCTGTCTTTCTGGTTCTTGTCTCTTTGACAATCTCTGAAGAGGAAATGAGAGAGTCTGAGTTTTTCTTTATCTGGAGGGAGAGGATGAGGGTGGGGTAATTACCTGATCCTGAGATTAGGTTAACGAAATGTATTAGCTCCTGGAAAAAAAGAGTTAAGTGACTTTATAATAACCAGCACTCAAGAAAGTGATGAAACATCCACCAAACCCTGCACCCCTTTGTTACTGTTGCTACGCCTGCCAACCTGAAAGATTGAACACTTCAAACTGTTTACAGGGATAAAAGTGGCAGATTTACCATCTAAATCTTCAGGAAGTTTGGAAACAATGGGTCCTTGATTTTAGAGAGAGGTGGACGAGAGCAGCGACTTGATTGATATTGTCGGAGGCTGAAGCTACATGATCTTGTGGAAGGAGATGGAGATAAAGAAGCCTTCTTCTTGTGTTTCTTTCTTGAGTTTTAAAAAGACAGTGACACCACGCTCCAAACGCTTTAGAAGCTGAGTGTCTCTCTCACCACGGCCCCCTCTGCTTCCACATCTGGAGAAACTCAAAGCTCCACAGGTGTGCCATGCCTAGTTACAGTTGCAAAGCTATGATTGGACAAAAATAAGGGGTTTAGTGAAATTCTGAATTCGTTTGCTTCAATAGAAATCAGTCACATATTAAACTCTGTGGCGATGCATCACTATTACACCAGTGTCCTCCAGCTCAGCGCTCCAGTTTATAAGGTTGTGACATTGCCCCTTACACAAACCCACGTAATTGCACAGTACTTTTAAGGGCACTTATCCAAGATTGCATTACTGCAGAAAAAAACAGCAGGTCTTCTCTACCACTTCTTTTTTTCCCTAGGTAGCTAAAGGCTAATCTAATTAGAATTAATTATATTAGCTGTGGGCTTCGAGGATTTAAGCAGTGTCTCTTTAATTTAATCTTTTTTTTTTTTTTTTAAACCACCAGTTTTGAATCTACACAAGAAGGTTGCCGCTCACTATCAGATATCAGGCCACGAGAGATTCAGTGTGTATGATAGAGCTTATGTTTCTGTGTGTTTGCACATGCATGCATCACTGCATTGTCTGCATAATGTCTGCTGGTGGAGGGATTCTGTAATTACAGCAGCCGTCTCTGAGCGACAGAGGCTCTCGGTGCTGTGGTGTCGGGTTAACGCCTGGCTCAGACCCAGACGGGCAATCGTACTCTGAGTGCTGCGTCACGGCCAAGAGGTCGCGAACTTGCGCTGCGGGTCATCGTGGTTTGAATCCACACTGCACCTCTTTCGAGTAACAAATCCACATCTGTCCTTCCTTATCTGCAGTAATTAGGGAGTAGCAGCCTATCATTTTCTCTATTCTCTGTGTGATTTCAGCTTTTACCTGCAGAAATAAAATGACACACTCAGCCTTGGGAATGGTCCTGCCTTCTTATCAAAAAACAACACTTTCTTGCAATGCTGTCAAGTATTCAGTATTAAAAAACAGTGAAGCTTTGTATTCTAACACTCTGCGACTGCAGCACGAGTGTGAGAAATATTCCAAACCACACTAATCTGGAGTAAACGGATAAATTGAGCCTTAAATCTACTTTAACTAATTTAAAAACACAAAAATAACATTTATTTAGCATTTACTCAAAGAAAAAATAAGATATCAAGTCAACTAGAGCTGAAACAATTAGTGGGTCGACAAAAACTTGGCAATTATTTTGATTGACGGGTTGATCCTGTACTGGTTCCGATGCAATAAACAATAAAAACAAAATCATTAGTTGCAGCCGTCATCATATGATCTTCATCATCTTGTTGCTACGTACACTATGATTCCTCCTACTATGAAGACTATTCACATTAAAATAAAAAGAAGAAAAATTGCTGTCTTTACTCCCAAATATTGCTATTTATAATCAGCCTCAAAACCCTTTATCAGTCAGGTTATAGGATGTACACCAGTTTCCCACAGCGCAATGTCTTTCCAGTAATAGATGTGTAAATTTCCACGCCTGTTACTGGTGGTGTAAAAGGATGATTCATTCTTTCAGTATCACAATCTCAATTTACTTCTCACTTTACAGTAAACTATTGAGCCTTTATTATGTAACAAATCATGAATGAAGGAGTGTTTTAGGACACAGCCTTGGACTTGTTTAATTTTCACCCAGCATGCACTTGCAGGTGGGGGTTGCAACTCTTACAAATGAAAAAAAAATAAATAGAGAGCCCAGTGGCTTTTTATGATCCATTTGAGTCCATTGAGCCATTAACACAGTGGTTGACAGGAGGCTTTACTGTAGCTTCCAGCGGCCTGACATGCTCACATATGCAGACATGCAGTGATGATGGGAACAGGCCTTAATTGGTGAGGCAGTTTAAAGCCCTTATCACAGTAACAGAAAAAGACTGGGGCAAAGGCCACAGCTGCCCTGTCATTTATCCTGCAGGCTCATTTTCCTAATGTGGAAAGGGGCATGGATCAGGATGTCCCCGAGGCGATTCCTCGAAGCTGCCTTCACTGCTCCATATAACAATATTACCATAAAATAACATTTTCACTCTGAGTGTAGTGCTGGGTGATAATTGAATATTGTGTGATTCCAATCAAACTGTAATGTTTTTGTAAACAGATTTTTTTTGTGGGCTTACGAGACAACGAGCTTCCTATCTACTGTGACCAACAGTAGTGACAGTGTTTGCTGCAGGTCTGATGATTTAAAAGCTCCCTGCACTCACATTCGACTGTTGAAACAGTCCCACTTTTAGTTTCTAAGTGTATAACGTTTCCCGTTATACTAATGTTACTGTCCTTTGTGCTTTGTGAGACAATTGTAAGTTAAATGTTTAAGTTTAAGGTCGTTTTTGAAGGAACTGAATTCAATGTTTTTTAAGATTTTAAGGCCTGCAGTTACCCTGTTATGCACATTTGGTTCAGGAAGGTTTTTCATGAATGTTTTGGATTAGGTCCCAATTTAAACCCGTAAAGACCTCTTATTTTACATGTATTTCATATAAATGTGATATTAGAGAAATATTATTATTACTATTGTGACACTTACAGCCACATCTCAGAGTGTAGGTGATAGTTAATGATTGCTCAATAATTGAGGACTCTTTCCTCTGAATCGAGTTTGTACGTATTATAGTCACATTTAAATGCGTGAGTGTGAAACTAAAGCCACAGTGACATGATATATTGTAGCTATACACCATCTTGTTCTTCATGAAAACAACGAGCTTGCATGCATGGAAACCAATATCTGTGACCAAGTCATTTAATCAGGTATCCGGTGCAAAGATGGATTACACAAAAAAGACACAACGCTAAGAGTAATGCACTACTTTACACACATATTCGATAGCTTCACCTTGTGCTGCTGCCAGCCAGGTTTATAATTAATGACAGGGGATCTCTGGCGTGAATTGGTGAGCTGTTCGAGTATCTCATCCATCCGTCCAGTATGCAGATTAGGGCAGAGGTAGAGAACACAGCAACACTGATGGTTTCGAACACAAGAGGCATGGACATCCACAGATTATTTCAGATTTACGCTGCTGGTGGACAGATTAGGATACAGTAATGCAACAGGATTTAAACACTATACCATCCTAATCGTTTTTTGCCGTTGGTGACTGTGACACGAGGAAACACCCTCCCGAAAATCACACGCACTGGTCATTCCAGTCGAGTTGTGATAGTATCTGAAGCGCATGATAAACAGACTTCTCTCTGGGTGAGATGAGCAACCTTTAAAACACGCAAACACAGCAGAGCGGTTGTTGCCAATTTCTGTGCATTGAATATATCTGGGCCAGAAGGACAGGGTTGTTGTTGACGTGTGTGTGTTTGTGTGTTTCATGGAAAAGAGGATGCAATCAGCTTTGGCTGTCTGCTGGTACTAGGCTCGGAGGAGAGATTAAAAGAAAGGCTGCTCTCTTCCTGGGATTGGGGTGGGGATGTGGTCTCCGAAGGGCCACTTAGAGTCATACCTTCCTACCAGAGTACGGGAAATGGTAACTTGGTTGCTGTTTATCTTTTTATTGGGTTGGTGTTGTGATTCAAGAAGCTTGTATGGGTGTATAAATAATGAATAACTAATGATTTTTTATCATCAATGTTTTTCTAATTGCTTGTTTTGTTAGAGTCACAGTCTCTGTAACCCAAAAGATTTTCAATGTGCAAGAATATAAAACAGAAAAATGCTGAAAATTCTCATATTTGTGAAGCAGAAACCAGCAAAGTTTTTTTGCACTAATCAATATTGTCATAATACTGTGTATGTGTAACGTGACAGGTATCGCTCATAATGACAAACCCACAGAGTTATCACCGGACTGCAGTTCACCTCAAATGTACACAGAACATTTTAGTGTAATGTTTAATTTTTTGTTCAGTGGCACTGCTTCTTTCAGCACTACACCAAACTAAAAGTTAAATGTAATGGCTTTTATTTGCACAGTAAGTACACAGAGAGAATAAAAGTCCATACAGTCAATAACAACTTGCTAAAGGGCTTTATAAATACCGGATAAACCGAGGTATTTACTGTCTTTGATCCACCTGCATTCTTACTTTAACAAACTGCGTCATGATTCACTTGAAAGCAGCCCTGGGAGGTGCTGCCTTTATTTCCTCAGTACCAGTCCAATACTGTGATGCATTGTGTTGCCTGTGTGGAGGATAGAATCACAAACAGTTCCTGCTCTCTCGTTTCTGTTTGACTAAACAGCGGTTAGGAATTCATGCTCAGGTCTCAGGGAAAGAAAATACTAATAAGTGTAGAGAGGAAGCAATGCATTGCCTTGGTTGCCGGCCATACTGTCCACGTATAGGAGGCTGAGCGTCATCCAAAAGTCCCAGACCAAAGCCACACACATCCATAACGGGGTCCGGGACAAACATCACTTCAAATTAGCCCCAGAGACTTTTACTTCTTTAAATAAACAAAACATTGAGCTGTGACTTAGGAGAAACTGTATTTGAAGAGAGTGAGTTTCATATAAGAAAGTACACTTTCCCTTCCTAAAGGAACAAAGCGGCCCGACAGCCTCGGGCATGAACTGTCTGCATTCCAGCTGTAGCATCATATGATGGAGACTCTGATTTGTCTTGGGGAGGTACAGGAGGAGGCACTTGTTTGACAGGCTATTCAAACTTTCTAAAAATGAGGAACTCAAGTGTTTGGGAGAAATATTGGTTGGTTTTGTATTTAACAAGGGTCCACAACAGATGCCAAACTCTCTGGCCTCAGCTTCTCAAATGTGAGAAAGTGCAGCTTTTCTTTGTCTTATGTCGAAGTAAACTTATTATCTTCATCGTTTTTTTTTAGATTGTTCAGACAAAAAGAAAAAGCAATTTGGTGACAATTTGAGGGCTTTACAATCTATACAACATTACAGCCCTCTCACTCCTTAGATCCCCTATATGATGAAAGAAAAACTAAAACAAAACACTCTTTCATCTTGACTTGATCCTGTACATATCACGCACAAAAAAACAGGACAGAACCAGTTCCACTGCTTCAATCTTTCAGTTTTACTGCCATCAGAAGCAGGTACACGTCACACAACAGCAGCTAATAAATACCAGCTGTGCCAGCTAATTGCTCAGTTGCATCAATTAGGCCGATAATGTTGCAGGCCTGAGCGGTTTATAAGATACAACATCGATACATGAACACCGGATGTCATGTAAACAAGTTCTTTAGAGGAGTTATCCATTAGCAGATACTTCAGCTGTCTAAAAGCATCCATTGAACATTTCTACATTTCTTTCTAAGTAAAACTGAATGCATGAAACAGGCTGGTTTCATCTTTTCACAACTTACAAGTGCCGCTCCCAAACTATGTGCAAGTAGATTTTTTTCATCTTTTCTCTTCTGGTGACTGTGGCAGGGTTGTGTGGTTGATTACCCAACAGGTGAGTCACTTCTCTTATACAGTAAACCTTCATGTATTAAAGTACGCTTACATGAACATAAATTACAGCCGCAGTATGAATTAACCTGCATGCTGGGTCGCAGTAAATTCTTGGAAACGTGTAACCGTGGAAGATCTGCACCTCCTCCGCAACCTGCAGCATCATGTTTCTGGAGAGTCAACGACACCCTTCAACGCCACATCAACACAGCAGAGAATGTAATGTTGCAACAACCGCTCGCTCATTCAACATTGCAAGTACATGCCCTCTCTTCACCGAAGCCAGGAGCACACAAGGTCATACAGGCTAGTGTATAAGATAATAGTAGAAGTATAGCCTAATCTAGCATCAGTATAGGCAAACCAATATTGACTGTTCTGGTCTAGTAGTTAGTGTCAATAGAAACTTCACTCTGCTTTTGTTTCATTCAAAAGTTTTATTCAATCTATTATTTATATCACTCTGAGCCATGCGTTTCCTCGTTTTTTGTTTTTTTTTTTGCCTCCACTCTTTATTACAAGCACACTGCAACTTGTTTCTGCAAGGTCTTACATACTCTACAAAGATATCTTAGAGTGGTTATGTGTTCAGGAAGCCTGCTCTATGTGGTGATCATTGGCTCCATTAATCGACAGAGGGTGACTCACCGCCCCAAAGCGCCTCTAAATCCTCTCCATTAACCTCCGTGACATGCTGTAAAGAGAGCACCCATGTCCACGTGGGGTTCAATGTCATACAACCCATCGCAACATCACCCCTCTGGTTATTAACAGCCTTGAGGCCCACAGGAGCCACAGATGGAGAGGGTTGCTGCAAAGTGACCGACGCTAATTTACAACATCTGCTTGAGCCTTCAACTTAAGGGACCATACCGGTGGTTTTTAACACTGTAACTGTGTGCTTTACGTCATAACTAAACTTGCACTTATTCTACCATTATGGGCAGCCATGGGTTACCAACCAGTTTCATACAGCAGGGAAATCAATTAGAGGCTCTTAAATAGGGCTGTGTGTAACCAGGCTGGATAAGCCACCACCTCCATGGGCCCCAGAGGCCCAAGATTCACTGTGTAACCTAACAGATACAGCAAACATGGGGTCCGCTGGGGTTGGTCTCTGGGCTTCTAATGAAGCTACGAGGTGTTACAAGCTGCACATTCACAAATTTAAAATGTTGTCTGAACACAGTAGCTTTGCCTGCTTTGGTATAAATCAGGAGATAGCTGATCTAGGGCAGCACCTTACAATTATTTCCAATGTTGATTAATCTGCAGATTATTTTTCTCAATAGTTTTGTCTAGAAAATGTCTGAAAATAGTGAAAAATTACCAACATAAGGCAGAGCCCAAGGTGCCATGTTCAAATTCCCAAGATATTTACTATCATATCTGACAAAGAAAAGCAGCAAAAGCCTCACATTTAAGAGGCTGAAACAGGAAATGTTTGGTACATTTCTTGATTCAGAGCCCCAACGAAAAGGGAACTGCTGCCTGGATCAGCAAGAAAAATACAAAACTGTAACGCACGCGTCTGAAAAGAGTCATCGAAAGTGTTCAGTGTTTGGTCTGTCCACTTCAAACAGGACGCCCTCCTTAAAGGACTATCCTGAAGGTGAGCCACACACTCCCTCCCTCTCGTGGCCCCGGGCCCTTTCTCCTGCTCATTTCTCCTCACGTTTATCCATTCGCAGCCTTTGCACCAAATGCTGATTCAAACCAAACTGGATCCTCCCATGAGAAAGACCCGACCACAGGTGCAGGGACGCAGCCGACACCTACACTGTGCTACCTGTGACCGATTTGGTTTTCACACCTTTTAGAATTTCTTTTTTTTTTTTTTTTTTTTTATTAAACACCTGCATTTTCTATTTACTGTTCGTTTTACAAGGCTTTTCTGTGTTTTTCTCTTGAATTGCAACATTTATCTTTTAGCTCTGTGCCAGCATTTACTGGCACGAGTACAAGGTAAACAAAGACAGAACCTTTCCGGTGGCAGGAAGACGGTACGAGCAATCACGGAAGAGCTTTGAGAACTTTCCACATGTTCAAATAGCAGATGAAGCATCTAGTAGTTTAGTTGTCTCATGATGTTGTTGGCATTAAGTGGAAATGTCAAAGCAAGAATGTGGATATAATGAAGTTAAACAGCTTGGAAAAATGAAAAAACAAACAAAAAAAACTGTCAAAGCCAGTGACAAGAGCTTGTCTTCCTGTTAGATTAATCACAGGAGGCATAGTGACAAGACATTGGACCAAAATTTCCCAGAAGATGAACCCTAATGAGTTTGGGTGATTACTTGTTTTTATCTCTGGTACCACCAATAACATTGACATTTGTGGTTTTGAGTGAGTTTTCTTGATAACTGATGAATACATAGAGGCCAAAGTGCCGAAGCAATTGAACGATCAGGCAATCAACAGAAAATGTATCAGCAACTATTTTGATAATCGAACAAAAGTAATTATTTCCACCAAAAAATACCCAATATTCTTTCATTCCTCCTGAATTGTGAAGATTTTCTGTTTAACTGTGTTTGTTATCTTTATAATCTGAATCTCTTTGGGTAATGGATTGTCGGTTGAACATAAAGACATTTGAAGATGTCACCTTTAGGCTTTAGGAAAGTGTGACCAACATTTTTCACCGTATTCTGACATTTTATCGATTGATCCTGACAACAATGATTAACTAACTTAATTAACCACCAGATGAATCTCTAATGAAAAGAATCGATAGTTGAAGCCCTGCTACCTGTGTTTCGTGTTCCTCTCAGGACGAACTGTAAGAACTGTGTGACATTATCAGGTCAAAACATTTTAGATTTGTGACATTCCCATCAGCCTCAGCTGTACTTTAATAATACGCCAAAATAAGAACGTAAGCATTATACCTGCCAAACAGCAGTATGTTAGTATGATGGCGTTAGAAATTCCCAACAATGTTCTGACTGTAGTTCTTGATAAAAAAAAATCCATAATCCATGACCTTAAATTTCTTTTAAGACTGTTAAGCCGATGACGTTTCCCCTTCATATGAAACGGCATCTACTGGGCGCTTCCTTTGATGCAGACAGCAAAACCAGGCCCTCGCCTCCTCCACGCACACGTGAACCGACTCCAGGCGACGATATAAAGAGATTTACATCTTTGCAGTGGCTGTCTACCTGCTGAGGAGGAAGCACACAGCAATCCCATCACACCGGACCACCATCTTTAAACATCACAGCCTCCTCAAACTGCTTGAACCTGCGGACACGGAGATGCAAGGGGGAAACAGCTCCCACGCTGCTCTCCCATCATGCCTCTGCACTGGGCCATACTACTACTCTCTGTGGTATGGAAACGCATGGAGGAGGAGGATGATCGGAAAGAGCGGAGACGCATCGACTTAGCATTTAAAAATTTATGGAGACCTGCAACAGGAGACGGGAGGGAAAGGACGCACGTGTGTAAAGTGGCGGGTTGATTAAAAAAAAAATGGAGGGAAAAAGGTAATGAAAGAAGAGAGCAGAGGGCGTTTGCAGGAACAGACGTGGCTGGAGGTAAGAGAGCACAGGATGAGAGGCTGCAAACGTGTAAACAAAGCAGGTAATGAACCCCAGAGACAAAAACTAACTTAAAAAAAATAAATAAAAGCATAATCCACTAATAAAAGCAGCCCTGTGTGTGATTTTAGAAGCAATGAAGGAAGTCAGTTTGAGAATAAAACGCTTCCTGGCAGGATCTATGCAGCTATAAATACACAAACGAGCACACGTTCAGGAACGTGCGTGCACACTTACCTAACACTTATCTGAGAACAAAATATAGGTCATCCCGTGATGATAATTAGAGCTCTATCTGTGGTCCTGATTTAGAAATCAGCTCGAGACACTTTTTATTCAGTTCGCCTCTTATAGCTCCGACGGTGACGAGTAAACATTTGTGATCACACATCAAAACACCTTTTGAGGGGAAACCTGCTCACAGTCTGCAGGATGTGATGGTCTGATATTTTCTGTTCATCTTTCTCTGAGTAAAAAAAGGAAAAGCGGTGTTGTGTTGGACTCTTCATTTCTACACCCTGTGGCCGTGTTTTTTTATGACTACAGTCAATTTTTACACAAGCTGAAACGTCCAATATTGATCTGTGTACACACTATGTTGGCTTACATTGTGTGAATTACGCCTGCTTGTGTCAGTTTCTGTAGAGATCGATGATATGATTGTTTTGATGATGATACGTGCTTTAAAGCAGAGCTGCAATGACTTTTTGATTCATTGATCAATTAACTGACAACTATTTAGATTATCCAATAATCTTTTTTTTTTTTTTTTCATTTTTCATGCAAAAATGCCAAATATTTGCTGGTTCCAACTTGTCAAATGTCAGAATTTGCTGCTTTTCTCTGTTTTATATCCTTGTAAACTGAATATTTTGAGGTTTGGGGCTCTTTGCAGGATAAAACATGACATTTAAAAGATGTCCTTTGGCATTTGTTACTATTTTTATTCCACTATCTGATAGACTTGACGTTTAAATTGAGAAAATAATCAGCAGATTAATCGATAAAAAGTAAAACAATCCTCAGTTGCAGCCCGACTTTAAAGCCTAAAAAACTAATTAATGCAACATTTAACAGACAGCTTGTTCGAAGAATTCCTGGAGCTACTAAAATGTTACATAAGGGAGACACAAGAAGCCAGCAGACAAATGACTTTTCTCAAAATCAAACAAAAATAGAATTATCTTTTCTCTAAAGCCATCAAACCTTATTTCTACTGGGCACATGTAGCCTGAAAAGGAGGGAAAGTGAATGATATTTGGCAACATTAGAGCAACAATTTTCCTGATGAATCACACTGAGTGAGTGCAGAAGCTTGTAGACTGCAGAGCAAACAGGTCCACTGGTTTGTCAAGTCAAGTCTGTCTGGAGTTTACTTTTTGTTTCTGAACGCAAACAGAGCTTCTGAACTCTCTGCAGAGGAAAAGTGAGTTTAAAGTAAAAAAAAAAAAAAATCAATGCAACACACACACACACACACACACACACACACACACACACCTTCTCAGATCTGTGGCTCAATGATCAGAGCACGAGCTCAGGTGCACATGCAGAGTGTCAGGAGAGTCAGCTGGACCTCCTGTCACACACACACACACACACACACACACACACACACTGTGATTTATCACTGCAGTGGTTTACAAAAACACAACATAACGAAATTAACGTTTTCTAAAATCCGTGTCAAGTCTCTGTTTCACAGCGTCAAGTCAGAAATACTGTTTAAAGCTCACTTCCGGTTCAACCTTTCAAAATAAATATATAAAAGTAAAAGGAAGGAACAGTACAAAGATGAGATCTGTAACTAACATTATGTTGTTCGTCGTTTCGGCTAAAAAACGTGAGAAAATGTTAATCAGAGCTTTCCAGAGGATCAGGACATGTCAATTCACAGTGATTCAAACCAGGAAAAAAGAGTAAATCCTTCATATATTTGCTTGATACAACGATTAATCAAATAGGATATAATAGCTATTTTATTTTCTGTCCGTCAACTAATTGATGAATCGACTCTTCATTTCAATTCAAACCAATATACCAATATAAAGCAGTTCAATCTATTGAGCCTTTGAAGGAAGCTGCTACTTTTATGTGAAATTAATATTCGATAGTAACAGGTATTAAAAAAGTTTTTCTAAAATCACTGAACACATTTAAACGGTGTAAGAGAGCTCACGTGTGATTACATCATGATTTCCTCGAGTCTCTTCAGTTTCTGGCAATGGGACGATTCAACATACATCCACTCAAAATCTGTAACTTCAGAAATACTCAAACTACTTCACGAAATTCAACCGATAAGCGGTTAAATAGTACTTTTTTAAAAATTTTTTATAATAATATGTAAAGTTCGTGAGCTTTTCTTTTGAAGGCCGGTGTGGCCGGTTCCGGTCCGGTCGGTGCTGCCGGCCGCCAGCTGCCCGCCGCCCTGCAGCCGCAGGCGGCTACAGCTCCGCGCCTCCGCCGCTCTCAGCCTCCGCGTCCGGAGCGAAACAAACCAACGACACAGAAGCCGAAAAACAAACAAACAAACAAACAAACAAACCCCGGCCGGGCTCGATCCCGCGGGACAAAGCCGGAGAGAGATGCTCCTGCAGCGGCGTGCCGACACACTCCCCCCCCCCCCCCCCCCCCCCCACATCCACGTTTTAAATCCAGATAAACAAAAACAAAAAAAAAACCCCACGCTGTTTAAAAACACTAATAAATAAAATGCCTCCTACCGTTGACATCGGCTGGTGCGGGCGGCTGCTTCCTCTTGCGGGTTTCAGGGAGGCTGTGCGGTGCGGTGCGGCGCGGCAGCTGCGGACTGTGTTCCTCCTCCCACCGGCCGCGGGCTGCGGGGACGCGTCCGCCGTCAGGAAGACGAGCCCGGCACCGCCTGTCTGTCTGTCTGCCTGTCTGCCTGTCTGTCTGCAGGCTGCTGCAGGTAGACAGGCTGCTGCACGCAACGCGAGATATACCGAGTGGGCAGGGCGCGTCACCCCCCCCCCCCCGGTCCTCCCCCGGTCCCCCCCCCCCCGGTCCTCCCCCGGTCCTCCCCCCCCCGCCGGTCCGTCGGAGGCGCAAAGTATGAAATTTTCTCAGAGTATTAAATTCGGCATAAGCCAAACACAAATATAAACGCATTAACTCACTGAAATATATCGTTTGAATGATTCACATGGCAGAACAATGTGTATTTTTGACAATTACTTTTAAAAGAAGGCTATTTATGTAAAGAACTATCTTGCAAAAGCTTGAAGAATGCAGGACATTGATTGAAATGATGATGAGGTGAATAAAATTAGGGATAATTCAAACCCAATTCTTAATTTATAAAGCAAAACCTCAGAAAATATGTGTGACAGTGACATATATATCTATATATAAGTGTGTTTTTCTTCAGATGTATACTGGGAGGAGCAGAAACAACCAGAACAATAAGATAAAATGTATCAGATCATCCCAAACCTGAATATTATCCATGTTCACTCAATGATGTGATAAACGTTAAGTGACTCAGAACTGTACACGACTTATCCCGTGACATAAAACCAACCATCGATCTCTCATAAACTGAACCCATTGTTCATCCTGCAGCTACAACATCATATCAGGACAGGCCCTTTTTATTGACACCCACATGAAATCATGACAGGCAGATCATTTGCCTCCCTGGCTGCAAAACACCGTTGTATAATTAAAGTTATAAAGCACCAGGCATCACATATCATCATGTCGGTTGTTACATCCATCCTGTTGCCTAGAGGACACTTTAAACTCCAGTTGGTGCCATTATTCCACATCTTACAGCTTTGATTATGAGTCGCAGTCCATCACAGCCTCGCTGCACACAGCTGAAAGGCAAAGACTTTTCTTTTCGCTTCAGCCGCGCGATAACTTGAACATAATCAACGAAATAAATCTCCATTCAGCCACTGAAGCATGACGACAGGATGACACAACCCTGCACCAGGTAGAACAGGTTTAGCGAGACCTGCTGAAGACCACGAGACAAATAATAAAGTTGCTCTGAACAGTGCACTGCAAGTGTCAGGACAGCTTTTGCAGGCAGCGAAGAGAATTTATGATACGTGTGTGTATGTGGGGACAATAAAGTGCTGAGAAACAGATTGTCAGAAGCTATAAAGAGCAGGCTGCAAGCTGTCTTCGACCCACAAACCTCAAAGTGGCCCTCACATGCAACACGGCAGGATTTGCTGTTGCTGAGTTTGTTATAAGAGGACAAGCTCACACAGGAATCTGCAGGTGATTCTTGTTGCATCCTCCTGTGCATTATTTAATTCAACCGGGAGTGTTGTACCATGTTTAAACCCTGCATGCTCAGGACTCCCTGGAGCCTGTGTCGCTCCCAGGGGAGTTATTCTCCTGCAGCTCTCAGAAAAATCTAATGAGGAGGAAACAGAACTTCACTGGAGAGATGCTGTTGAAAGATTTTCTTGTGCAATACAGAGACGCCCTCTTAAAGGAGGAAGTCGTTGTACTTTGTGTTATCTCTGCACTGCAGTTATTTTACTGGCAATAGGTTAAGTGTGGATGAGACGTTACAGGATGAAGCAATCCAGTGAGGGGGGGGGGATGCCTGAGATGTCTGCGGAGGAGGTAAAGCAATCCATCAAACGCTGCTGTGAAAATCTGAGTCATGCCTACTGTCAATTACATTTGTGTGTGTGTGTGTGTGTGTGTGTGTGTGTGTCTGGGAGATACATCAGGACAGCGTGTGGTGCTGTCAGACGCAACTGAGATCCGGGGATGTCAGCCATTCAATTTTTCATTCCAACTCATAAAACTGCTGCATAATCGTCTGACTGCGTCTGCAGAGCGAGCCCAACAGTCGTCGCCTCTGAGTGCCATTTGAGGAACACGTCTACGGTGCTTCTTCAACTCTTGGCGCCCTCGGCGTCTCTTCAGAAGGAGCACAGCAGTCCGCGGAGGCCTGCACCGAGCTCGTCGTTCTCCCAGGTGGAGACGCGAGTGCAGCTCCGGATTGATTCGCCCCCGTGGAGAATACAGGCGCCAGCCGGCAGCTTCCCGCTGGCAGCGGGCAGGCCCGGCCGGAGCTGCCTCTGCAGGAGAGCTGCTCGTCCTGCTCCTGCCGTGCCTCAGTTGCAGCGCTCCTCTTGTGTCTCTCTGCCGTCTGTCTGACGCACAGACCTCTGCATGCATACAGGATGCGCAGATTTGTATTTGACATGTTTCTCCTGTGTATTGCGACATCACATACGTGTGAAAACCATAATATCAGCTGGAGGAAGTGTTTACTCTCATGTACGTGTCTACCTGAGACACCAGAGCAGGGATATATTATTCAAACAGTCATAATTGAATGTGAATGCACTAAAATATTATGGAATATTCTGTAGTTTAAGGAAACCTAAAATCCCTAGAACATTTTGTAAGACTGAATGTCTGACTAATAACTTTATGTAAGTCTAACAATTATGAAACCAAGCAGCATAAAGATAAATGCCTGGTCTATACTGAACTCTGGTGGACACATGGGGAACGTGCACACAAGGCTTAAAACCACTGGATATTCTTATTAACCTGCAAGGTCGACAGGAAACTATCAGCAATTATTTTCTGTACATTTAAGGCCAATATCCTCCTGAGCAAATCAAATCATTAGGGCCAATTTCTGTTTTTTTAGTATTATCTGCTGTATTTCACCTGGTTTATCAGAAGCCTCCATGTGGCAGAACAGTGGCACTACAACAGTACAAACATTTTAAGAAAGAAAAGTACAAAGCTCTAATGACAGTATTTGTGTATTTTCTTACAAACACACACAAGCACAGACCTGCACTGGTTACACTTTATTTTAACCCGCTGCATATTCAGCATTTATAAGCAGTACCTAAACAATGAATACATGGTTTAAAACACATGATAATGTGTTTGTCAGCAGCTACAACTTCTCTGTATTTGATGTAAAAAACTTCATAAATCATTGACAGTACTGTGTTATAATAACAACACAGCTGTACTCTTATAAAATACGTATATGAACATGAAATACGATCGTTTATTGACGACGTTTTGGCAACAGAACAAACTATATTCGCACATGAAGGCCATGGCAGCTCTGAACGAGGTTTAGTAAGTGGACCTTGAGCTCAGTTCCTCTTCATAAAGAGTGCTGCTCTACTCGCCTTGGCTCTGGCTCAAGGAATAACATTTACAGGAAGCCGATTTTACAAACTGGAAATGTGACATTTGAAAGAAGTGTATTGAACAAATGGAGGATCCAGTGTTTTTAGAGATTGAGCCATACCAGGAACATAAAGAGAGGATATCTCTGCCCCTCCTGCTTCATTTTTGACCATTAAAAAAAAAAAAAATCTGTCTCTTGTGAGCAAAAAAGTTAATTAGTGCATTTCCAAAAATGTCAAACTATTGAGTCCTTTAAATATAATTACATTATGTGTAACTAGTATATATACATACTTCTTATAAATGCTGAATAGGGGGTTTAAGTAAAGCGTTACACATGCACTTCTTCTTTATGAACTGTATGCTTTAATCAAACAGACACATATAATAAATCACACAGCAGCATGTCCTAAATAAATCTGTCATGTGTCAAGATTTTCTTTTATTTTGACAGCGTTTCAGGATATCATACAGGTAAACAAGATTTTTGCAAAAGTTAATATATCCATAGTGTTGCATTTCATAAAAAATAGTTGCTCCACTTACAGTCTTTGTGACCATCAATAGTACACTAAGTCATATTTATAGAGATATTTGTTCAGGGTCTACACACTGCTATAACACTACACAGTGATACTGAGCCGCTTGGGTGGGAGTTTCTGGTGTATCGCGTGCTGTTATTTCGACACACACACACTTTGCAAAAAAAAAAAAACCCTCTAGATGTCTTCTTTTGTTTGTTTTTTTTTTTTCTTGCTTTCTCTAGAAAACTACTTACAATTTTGGCTCAATGCAACGGAGACCGCTCAGATGTGGAAAGCAGTGATTTGTGCAAAGGCTGAGCAAAAATACGCACTTTTTTTTTTGTTTCGGCTTCAAACAGAAGTCACAAAATAAAGGAGCAAATGAGCAAGATGATGCAGTACGTAGGCAGCATTTCCTACCTCCGGTCTGACAAATGTAAGGTTTAGATATTGGGCTTATTTTTTTGGGTATATTGTCCCTGTGCACCATCTACAAGTGAATGAAGGGCTGAGTGGTTTGTGCCCACCTGATGATTCATTCATATCCTAAACCCTCTGTGTGAGATTGTGCTTTAAAGTCAGGCCGCTTATTCCTTGTGTAATTACGGATCACAATGGCAAACATAATGACTTGTGTCCCTTTGCTCTTTTATTCTTTAAACACTGTTTGCACTTCCCTCAGCAGAGGAAGGAGAGGAAACTTTTGTTCTGGTATTATGACTCATGGCAGGAAAAATTAACACTCATCTGCAGAGAGGGGGCAGATGCTCTGAAAGGATATGTTGATCTCCAAATTGACAGTTTGCGTAAACCCCTCCCGCCAACCACGAGTGTTCAGTCTGAGCTTGACAACTGTAACTAGGCACTGCAGGCCCGTCAAACTTTGGGTTTTCTCCACATTTTGAAGCAGTGTATGTGAGGCAGTAGTACGAGCAATACTCGTCTTTTATAGTTAAAAAGAATACTGTTTTTTTTTTTTCCAGCCCGTCCAAAACCAAAATCACAGGAACAAAAGCGTAAGGAATGGATTAAACTGTGTGATTATCTGCTATAATGTGAGCTGCACTCGTTAACACGTCCGGATTACTAGTTTACTAGTAACGACGGCAGTTCTGTCCTGCTCTTTATTGGATTTGAGTAAATTTACACTCCAGCCAGCGTTACCCGATTTATCAAGCGAAAAGTTAAAAGTAAAAACATACAGTTTGAAAATACAAACAAGTATGTAAGCTGAACAGCCACACAGTGTTACGTTAGAATGAAATAACAGTCTGATCTTACATTTCTTATCATCATACTTAAATACGAGGACTAACTAGCTCTACGCTGCAATACATGAGCAAGGCTTTTTTCTTTATTCTTCTGCATGGATCATCAGCTGGTGAGGATGCTGAATATTTTGCCTGGGACATGCAGCTTCAGCTTCAGGCTTTTTGCTCAATATCATGTATGTAGCCATCAAGACCCCTTTATTTTTTTTTTTTGCAAGATCTTAATAAAGCTGCATTTGTTGACTTCTGTCTGAAATGACCAAATGTTTCAAAAGTGATCAAGGATTTCCAGCTGTAAACCTGCCACCGTCATCATTGTAAACTGCAAATGCGTCACAATGGAGACCTTGACAAGCATAGCAACAGTAACTAAGGGGGGCGGGGCATAGCAAATTGCCAATTGTCAGGTGGTGTAGAAGTGTACACCTGTACATGTATGCTGTAGTGCATAGCTTTCAAATACAGTCAGATTCTGGGGCAGGTACATGAATGCAGAAACAAATTAAAACCTACAGGGAGCTTTGGCATGGAGATGTACTTAAAGTCACACAGTGCAGACAGAATCACCTTAAACAAATCAAACCCTGCAGCTGACAGCGGCTGTGACAGGCGCCACCTCTTCTCAGCCGATCTGGAAATTGTAGAAATGTTTCATTTTCAAATTGAGGGCGTTCGTTCGTTCAGGTTACAGACTGTTAGGCCGGTAAGCTTTTGACAAGTGAGATTGATTCAATATCAGATTCTAGTTTGGTTTGTGTGCAAAGCTCGTATGAGTGATTCTTCATGGAAATTACTAGTGTCAGACCTCATTAAGAAATCAGTAATGAAAACTATCATGACCCAAAATGAACCACTTGCACATATAAGGGCCGTCAATACCTCTGGTAATGGACTAATTTTCATACATAAGCTTGTGAAATAAATTATATATTTCACTGTATCACACTCGTATCTGAAAAAATACATTTTATTATTTATATCTGTAAAGTTGATGTCGTATAGCAGCCTGTTTTAAACCCTCTTAAAGTGTTTTGGAGTTGAACCTTTGACTTAAAAGCCAACCTCTCTCAGTCTAAGGCACTCTGCCCCTCGGTCCGTTTCATGCGAGCTCCTTCCCTCAGCGTCCGGCTGGACGCCGCCGTCGCGGGTTGCTTTGTTCGTTAAGCACAGAAATGAGAAAAAAATGGATTGACACGACACCCCCGCTGAACTCGGGACGATTCAAGCGCAAGTAGACCGTGCAGTCGACCGCAGCCGGCCTGCCAAGACCCCAAACTGCAATCACAGGGCTGAACGGGAGTGTAGAAGAGGGAGAAGTTGGTGTGGTGAAAGTTCTGGTCCACGTGCAGCGCCGCTCAGCTCGTCTGAGCATGGACTAGAATTTCCATCGACTCAACTGAGATTCTGTTCACTTAAAGATGATCTTATTTACAAAATGATCCCACATATTCATATTCATTATAATATATCTATGTCTATAATCATCCGGTAGATTATTCAAGACAGATTCAGGCCCATACAGTCTCTGTTAAGGCAAAGTTCTGTTGATGAGTAGATTTCATCGCTGCTGTCACTCTTTGTTCCATTCGCTCTCGTAAAAACAGGCAAACCTTCTTTTTATCATTTCATAAAACAGACTCCATTGTGAAGATATATATATCTATATATATATATATATAAAGAATCTAATGGCAACTGACAGTTGCTTCCTGTCAGTTGTTTATATTTGCATGTTTGTCCCCCAGTTCTGTTTGGGGAGAACTCAAAATAGAGCTCTTCAGAGTTTGCACCGCCCGAATGATTCCCCGCCACGCTACACACACACATTCTACTTGCTCTTTTGTTTTTTTGTTTTTTTTAAAAGTGGATGATTTTCCAGTTCTTAAGGTGGTGGGTGTAAAATATTTCTCAAAATAATTTAGAGTACAATATCATAAATAAAACTCTAAAAACACGTGGTCCAGATCACCCTGCTCCCCCTTGGTTTTGACTCTGTGGTCTATGGGAGAATGGGATCGAGGGGGTGGATAAAGGAGCACAGGGAGGTGTGAGGATGGTCGTTTCATCCACATGGGGTGGTTTAGTTCCGTTTCGTGCGGCCGCTGTTCGCTGCTGGAGCCGCGGTGTTATCTGCTCAGCGTGGACGTGCCTGCGCGCAGCGTGCTGGGCAGCTTGTCTGATCCAGGGATCTTCCAAGGCCCAGGAGAGACCGTGGCCTTCCTCCCTGCTGCGCTGCCGCTGCTGGTGCTCTTACTGGGGAGGCCGGGCCGGCTCTCTCCCAGGCCCCTGTCCAGGTCCCTGGGCCTGGGCTTGCCCTGGTCCAACACCCCCTGCTGCTGCTGCTGCCCACCACCGTAACGTTCCACATCCTCCCTGCTGTTCCCGTTAGTGTGCGGGAGCTTGGAGGTGCTGGGAGATTGGGTGGATTCTCGGCTGTCCCCAGTATTTCTCTCCTTGGACCTCCCACTGGTGCTCCTGGAAGGTTTGGGCTCCCCGCTCTGCCCCTCCTTGCCCCCTTCCCCCTCAGTAGTGGGCTGCACCCTGTGCCCCTTGTGGGTGGACCTGCCACCCTCCTTCTTGGTTCTCCCGCTCCCGCCGGTTGAAGCCGCTCTCCTCCCCTGGCTGATCAGATCTGGGTTTAGCAGCTCGGCCTTCTGGGGGCTCTTCGAACGCTCCTTCCTGCTGTCTCCTGCCACCGCGTCCCGAGGGACGTCCAGAGGCGGCAGGTGAGGTGGGTCGGGGGCCGGGGCCAGATGAGATGAAGGCGATGGCATGGAAAGGCTGTCGATGGGAGGGGCTACTTCCGACAGGCTTGGGGAGGCTGAAGGGCGAGCATCCCATGGGGCGGCATTATCTGGAACACACATACACACGGTCAGTAATGGGAAAATCACACACACACACACACACACACACACTCTGCTTAAAAGCTTGCACGCATGCCACTGCACAACCAAACACTAAATCAAAACAAAAACAATCAACACAGCAATCGCTCCTACTCTACAAGCTAAAAGCATTAAAGTAAATATCAGAGCAGCACTACAACCTACTTCTGAACGTGTCACAGGGCAACTCTACTTTTAGACAACATCAATCTGCCTCCCATAGCTCTCTTTAAAGCCCCGGCCAATCTAAAACCTTGGCGGAAAATCGAAAACAGGTTTAATGAAATGGATGATGTGCCCAATAGGGTGGTGCTTTAGCGAGAATGAAAACCTCGGGGACCGAGCGCGTCTCTCTCTCTCTCTTAAGCCTAAAGAAGTCTGTATCCGGCGCGGCAGCTGCAGTGAATCTACAGCGCGCTCCTCCACAACTCTCCACTCTCACGGGCTGTTAGCTTCTGTTTCTGCACCGATGAGCCTCGGTCCCTCGGCCATCAGTCACTTTCAGCGGGCGAGGCAGGGGGCAGAGGGCTAGGCTAGCTACACCGGCGCCACGAGGCCCAATTATAAGCAGACTCTCACGCAGCGCTGGAGCATATAAGATCCAGGACTAAGAGGGAGAGAGAGTACCCGGCCATTTCTAATGCGCTGGAACTTCAGTCGTTTACCTGCAGTATGCCAGGTACAATGAAGTGACATTAGGCTCATAAAGGGCCCTACGTGTGTGTGTGTGTGTGTGTGTGGGGGTGGGTGCATGGACGGGGCGAATACCTGGGAGGAAAGGTCTGACGAAAGAGGAAAGTTGCATTGTAGGAAGTGTAAGATCAAGTTGTTTTTGGTGATTGATCCACAGGGTGTAAGGGATTTATTTAATTTGCCTCTTTCAAGCCCACCCAACTTTATGGAAATGCAAGACTAAAACTACTACTTGAAAGAGTTCTCTTTTAATGGCTACTGGAGATATTCGAGATTTCTCAACAACCGTGAAAATCCTACAGACTTTTACAGAATAAATGTAAGTAAGTAGTAAATGTAATTCTTATTTTTTAATGAGCAACCGGACCGACGGAGGTTAAATCCGAGCGTCTGACTGGCTTTTCCTCTCTGAGCACGCACGTGATAAATCATGGGACATTATTCTTTGGTTTGCTGTCACTTTGATATACGTAGGAAAGAACTTCTACCCGACTCGGTTTTTTGAGCTTTCTTAATTTCTTAAATGCAATTCTCAGGACTTTGATAAATATGTTCCCTGGAGGGCACAAAACCACACACAATGCCACGCACAGACAGGCACACAATAATATCCATGCACATGCCCATAACCAAATGTTTTCTATGCCAACATTACACTGCTTATATTCCTATTTTTTTCTTCTTCATTTTGCATTCGGCTGATCCCTAAAAGGCACACACCAACCTGAAACAAAAAGAACTTGCTACTTTGAACATTAGTATGCTAATGTTTTAAATAGCCAAATTAATCACCATGGCTGATTTGCATAACCTTCCAGTATGCAAATAAAGTGCCTGTAAACTACGAGTTTTGAAGTGCCGGATCAAGCCCACACAGAGAAGAACATGTGGGTTAAAATGCTTCTTCTTCTTTTAGGCAGCAGGGGAACTCAATGATACACAAAAGATCTCTAGTGATGGCTGACCACACTAAGACTCCCTGTGTGCATATTTCAAGTCTGTACAACCTCCTCAAGGCAAGTATTACAAAAGCTCTCCACACAGAGAGATTAAATCCCTGGCAGGATAGGAGGCTGACAGAAAAGGGCAGACAAGGGAAAACAACATCACCCTCCATTTCCTGTGTTTAAGGGCTGGAGAGGGACCGCCAAAGGCCAAATGCTGATGAATGTGTATCACTGGGGGCTTTGGTGCCGCGACGTTCCCCTAAAACAGCTTTCTAGTGGGAGGATGTGGAAAAGTGAGTGTCATGCTGGTGCAGAAGCCAGCAGAGTGAGTGACGCATTGGGGTTTTATTACCCGTGGTGTCACAAGAATAAATGTCCCCTTCCAGGCTCGATTCGTGCTGCGACGAAATTCCACTGGGTAAATAGTCTGCCGAAATATTTCACGCTCATCTCCTCTGGCTGACTCAGGGCGAACGCTCATATTGCTATATTTTTGGGCCTGTAGGTAGCTGTTGGCTGCTGATTTATCTTTCGGTCACGAGGAGAGTTATGTTCACTAATTTTACAACCTCCTTCAGCTTTAAGCGATACTTGTTGATTATTCCATAAGTCAAAAGGCTAAATCTTCAACCGTATGGGGCGTCCAAAGTCATAAAACAAGCTGTTTTGATAAAACAGGTGGTTATAACCAAACAACACACAAAACCACAGCACAGAAAGCCAGGGTTACGTGAAGAGAAAAACATTCGTATGGTCACAAACCGTGTCTTTAGAGTGGCCCATTAGGAAGAAATAGGGGGAGCCATGCTTGTCACTTTTCATGCACATGGAGAGACTGGAAGATACCATTCCTATAGAAGGGGAAGTAACAACCTAGACCAATCAATTAGTGATAGGTCACTGAAATGGACAGAAGATAAACTAGTGTTAGTCAAGATAGAAGAAACAAATAATTAGTGTTTTTTACAGCACAGTGAAATACAGAATAGTACAGAGTACAGAGTACAGAGTTTATAAAGACAGAAGATATAACATGAATATAGATGCATGCCAGAATAACGTTATCAAGAGTTAAAGTGATATTAAGACAGTGAAGAGAGAAGAGTCTAAGAGTTAAAAGAGAGTTAAGAAATGATCTTAAAGACAAAGAAAGTTGCTAGGGGTTCAGGTCTTGATACTTACCGTACTCTGGGACTTGCCCTGTGCCCCTCTTTAGGAGAAGACGAACACGCCTGCCTCCAGACTTGATCAGCTCGATGGCTCTGGCGTGGGTCATGTCCCGGGTGCTCTCTCCATTGATCTCAATGATTTGGTCCCCGACCTGGATGTCAGGAAGTGTGTGACAGAGAGTAGAGAAGAACTTGTAAACATCTATCAGAGAGAAAACGTTAAGTCAAATCCAAGTCAAGCTGCAATATATTAACAGGGGTGTCCACATACTTGGTTCTACTTTGTTCTGTGGTAGTTTTTCGTAGTCGGGATTAGGCCCTTTAGTTCAAAGTTAAGGAAATCTAACGCCACATCATACATATTTTTTAAAATGTAGTGCTTCTGGCTTTGTTTGGGGAAGGCCCTTTCCTGTTTTAACATGACTCTGTGTACAAAGTCAGCTCCTTAAACAAGTTTTCCAAATTTTGTTGTAGATGAACTTGCACAGAGCTCTTACCCCACCCCCACCCAACATTTCTGGGATGAACATCAATGCTCGACCTCAACAATGTTAATTGGGAGCAAATCCGTGCAGCCAGGTTCAAAAGTCTTGTGGAAAACCTTCAGAGAGGAGCTGTTGTGTAGCGGCAGATTAAAAGATTATACTCATAATTTTGGAGGACATGTTCAACAATCGAGCCGAGTTGAATTTCATGAAATAAACCAAAAAGATTCAGGTTAGTAAAACAGATGAACTCCCCCTGTGGGCACCCATAAGCGGAGGCTGGTGTCTAAACAGATAATTAAGGACAATATAATACAACATGCGTGTAATAATGTAAAAACTGTCTTCATAAGAGAAGTCAGAATAGTTGACAAATACTGTACATTAATAAACACTTAATAATGTCATTATAACAATCTCTTCTTAACTAAAGTAAGCGATTTAACAGTATATACTGTACAGGATGTGTTGTCCAACATACCTGACTTCATTTGAGTCAATATAAATAAGTAAGCTGGACATTATTTATTAATCATCATAAAGAAATCAAGCACAACACAAGAGTATCTATTCCAGAAGCAAAATCTTTCCATTTGTACGTTGAAACCATTTCAGATAACATCGTCTCTTTGTTAAGTCACTGATAAACGTTGTGTGACTCCAGAGCAGCCAAGTACAGCAAGCATAAGGACTGAGACTGCATCTATACATTAGAAAGTATCATTAAAGCTCTTTGACCAGTTCCTGTGAAGGCAGAACCAAACTGAAAGGGCTAACGTTCCCTGCACCATTTTACATGTGGAATATAATAAAGATGAATACATTCTATGCAATTTACAATTTGAATAATGAAGCTGGTTTTATTACTTTTGTGTAAGTACAGCATTCGATGATCCTTGCGAGGTGCGAACTGCAGAAATGATTGATAGAAACATTGAATCAAAAATATATTAGGTGCCATATTGTCACATAAACCTACCGGTCAAGTGCACAAAGGCGAAAAATAAGATGAGCAAATTAATGAATGTGTTTGCATACCTAAGATTGAGTCAATTACGATGTGGCAGGTTTGCAAATGAGCACACTACAAATGAAAGTGAATATTAACAAGCTTGTTTTATTCTGGACGACAGTGATTTATAACGATCAATATGGATCTATAATTCATGCTTTCCAATGAGCTACTGTAAGCGTTACCAGCCATGAACTGGTGTCGGTTATAATTAATCTCTGCAGTAATTTCGACATGTCATTTGGATGGAATTATGGAGGACCCCTTCTCATGGGGCTGCCAAGGAATATATTAGGACACCCTGATGAATACCAATAACCTGCCCATTTAAAATGACCATAACTGCAGCAGCTCAGATAACTGCTAATGTAAGTATTAACAGTCCCTGACCACGCCCTGATGTACACGAGGATGGGTCAAACGTCAATCTTCCCACCTTCAAGACTCTCACTTCTCAGCCCTCCAAGAGACGGCTCTGAGGTTGACTAATGGGGAGGATTCACGGGGAACAGGACAAAACATGGCGACCCAATTACGCTAACAAATGGAGAAGTCCTCCTGTAATGGCTGGGGTAATTTGAAAGTCAGGAGTGGACTTGAGTCAAGAGAGAGGGAGTCATTAGGTGTCATTACAGTGGTCTGAAGAGAGGTGGAAGGCGAGACGGCTCGCTCATTAATCCTCACCTCCTAACAGCAGAGGAGAGTCGTCTCCATTTTTATGTTTAATAAAGAGGGAACTAAAGTTGAATGGACGGCACATGAATGCTGAGCACAGGGAGTACGCGGCAGAATTGAAGCAGGAGTTGCTTCTATTGCCCCCAGTGCTCACGCACAACTCAGTCTCTTCCTGAAGGTTTAAAGCTTAGAGTGGTAATTAAATGTGCTGAATGATCATCTGTAATAACTAATCACTTTATACAATTTTCTTAAAAGCCTCTGTAATGCTATTTGAATCTAAAAAGCCTTGTTAGAATGTGTTACTGCTCCTTGTTACTGATTAGTTTGTGGCTACCTGGGTCAAGATGGATTTCTTTTTCTTTTTCAAAGATGTGACAAAGTGCCTGTTGAGGCGGATTGACTCGGCTTTAACTCGAAACTTCAGAGAGACTGCAGGGAGTCACAGTGTAAGTGGGCTTTTGGTTTCTGCTCCTTAAAACGTGTCAAAGCACCACTCAAATCCAAAGTGGCAGGCATGTCAAAAGCTTTTTAACCAATGTCTCACATTTACTTAGGTTATATGCAGATTGATTCCTCGCTGCACCCGGCTGTATGGATCGAGGGCTCTTGGTAGAGGGATCAAAGTGTTTTCTGTACCTTGTTCTCTGAAATATATTCAACAGCAGAGTGTCGGGTGGAGTCCAATATTCTATCAGCAGTGTTACTGTTTGGCCATTAATCCAAGACAAATCCGAGTCAGTGGAGGAAAGTAATTAAGTACATTTACTTAAGTACAATTTTGAGGTCCAGTACTACAGAGGAAAATCTTCTCCACTAAATGTACTTGACAGCGGTCCAGTTACTGTTCTGAATACAAAACAATGTTGTCAGGGCAGGAATGTCACAAGTTGTAAAAATCCTTTTGTGGCTGTGCGAAGTTTGATAAACTCAAGTGAAAAAATCTGGGGGTGTAGAAGTGAGTTTAGCAGACCTCTGTAGCCCACACCTCAAATCTGCCTGAGGCTAGGAAGAATGTGTGGACTGCAATGATAGATCAAATCTAAATTATTGTTTGAGGCTCAAAGAGGTACACAATAAAACAAAGATTAGAGAAAAGCTGAAAACATTAACACACATTTATCATGCGTCGCAAAACTTGTTTTTTTTCTTCTTCCCAACCCTCATTAATCATTTCATGTCCCTTCAGAGTTTTGTGACTGGACTAAAACACTTAACTGTTTATAAAGTAAAAACTCTCCACCTCAACCAGCTACAACAGTAAAATACTACTTCCACATTTATGCACCAACATCTAATAATAAAATATAAAATAATTTATCACAAGGACCATTTTTATTTTTTAATACTAAAAGTAAATCTTGGTGATACTTGTACTAAATGCAAGACTTTTGCTTGTAATGGAGTATTTTTAGATTACTGTATAGGTACTTTTACTTAAGTAAAGGGTCTGAATACTTCTTCCACCACTGATCAGACTTCACGGCAGCTTGTGTGCTGACTTTAAGTGGAGCTCAAGAGGGATTCCCTCCTCCTCTTCCACCTGCGTCTAAAGCCCCCTGGACTCCATCGACCACACCAACGAGGAGGAAAAGTAATAGCTCCACCGGGGGCATTTTGAACAAATTATCTTGGACAGGTTCATTACAGATAAGGAATGTAGAGCAGACTGAGGCTATCAGCTCCAGACATAAAGATCTGAGAACATGGAAGAAGTGGAAAAGAGGAGGAGAAAGTGGGAGATCAAGAAAGATGTGTTGGGTGCAGGATTAATTCTGCACTGACAAACAGAGAAAAGCTACAGCGGAAGTTGCACTTTATGTTGCTGGCAGCAAAGCACATGGAGCAAATGAGGGGAAAATTCAATAGTAATTTTTATTACATCTTTATAAATTCAGAAAATATGTGTCTGCTTTCTCTGACCGAGTAGTACAGTAGCATGTATAGCTAGAGGGAGAATTGTGCAGCTATGCAAACAAAGTACATTTAAGTTGGCCCACTTAAATGTTTTATCTATCTTTATCTTTATGAATATTATCTGTTACTAAATGCAGAGGAGAGATGAGTTTTAGGAACTTGGGAGGAGACAAACTTCTAAAAAAACTCCACCATTTCTGTTTTGACAGATTATTTCTTAACCGGCTCTGAAAAGTTGCTGTTGCAGCTTTGATAACATCAGACAATTACAGTGAGCGTCTTCCATGTAATCCAGAAAGATAGAAAGCAGCTTAACCTTTAAAGGGGTTGTAGTGGCTTTCCTAAAGGAAATGACATCATCAAACCTACCCTCATCCGCCCGTTGCGGATGGCCGGTCCGTCCTCTGCCAGTCGTAGGACAAACAGGTCCATCTTGTACTCCCGCCCTCCGCGGATGCTAAAACCGAAGCCTTTCACACTTTTCTCCAGCTCCACTGTGAAGAAGTCAAAGTCCTGCGAAAGCTGAGACAAGCATAGATCAGATGTGATTAGATTCACTGTTATCCGAGGAGAAAATGGGCCAATGCAGCAGAAAATAGTCTCAGGACTCAGCAAAGACAAATAAGTGAATAAGAATGGGGCAAATGCAAAATAAACGAAACACAAACAAGATTTTTTTTATACAGTATACATACACATGTATAAACTTTATATTATATAAGATAATAAAGGTAAATAAGGGAGCTGCTCAAGAAGTAAACCCTAAATATTTTAAGTATCCAAAAGCATGTGTCAGAATGAACTAATGCTGGTGAGTCAAGCTTTCTCTAAAAATGCAGTTTTCAGACATACAGTTTTGTATTTCACTCTTACATCTAAGTTTCCATGAATTAAATTTGTACAAAAACATAGTTACAGTATTTGTGAACGTGTATAGATGAACTGCAGTAGCATGTGGCCTAATTTGAGGTAAAAAACAAACAGTATACACAAAAGTAATTATGGGGTAGTCTGGAGTCAAAACTATAAATATCTGTGAAAACAATGGGGCTATAAAGAAATCAGGTCACTGTAAAATGAACAAAATCAGTAATAACTTGCACAGAAGCACTTGCATTAGATATAAAAATGTGTGACATTTTTGGTTTGTAGCAACTCAATGAGTAGCAATACTGTACAGTGCTCATCTTTAAACTCACCAACAGAAAGAGGGTTTCTGACCAGAATGAATTTAAGTTAAAAACAGGCTTCAGACCTGAGGGTAACTTAAAAGTGAGGTTAATAATTCTCTGCGGGTTTGTCACTACAAGCCACACCTTTCATATAGACATAGGCATCTGATCCATCATTAATGTAAAAATATTGATTAATGCAGCTTTAAGGGATCCATACTTTCCTTACTCTCAAATTTGAGTATGTGCCTCAAACATATAGTATCAGTCGATAAATAAGGAGGAATTAAGAGCAATTTTCTGTTGTGGGAAGCGTCCTTACTTGAACTGGTGGCATTCGGTATTCTGGGATGGTGAACTGCCTGGCGTCAGGCGCTAGCTGTCTGTAGTCGAGCAGTGGCGGGTGTCTGTAGTCCAACGTGGGTGGCTGCCTGTAGTCTGCCACAGGAGGGTGCCGGTAGTCCACGGGCGGCTGGCGGTAATCTGTGAACGGCGGCTGTCTGATGTCCGGTTTAACATCTTGCCTCGCCTTCACCTCTGACCTGTAACTAACAGACCAATCACGATGAAGGAAGAACTTCCAGGAGGATTTCTATTACTGTCATCATTACCCTTGGACATGCTACATTACTTCTGTTGTTTTGGTGCACTTAACGGTCTGTGAACATCCTGTTTTCTTACAAACTACTGGGTCACCCAGTGCTGACAGAGACGGCTTGTTTTTGTTCGCACTGACAACCATTAAACAAGACTTGATTAAACAGTTTTTCCTCACACATCACATAAAATGTTTATAGTAAAAAGATGTTCTCTCAGATGTACAAAGAGATTTGGAAACTGTGTAAAGTAGGCAATGAAAAAAGGGGAAAGGCAATGACATTGTAGATTTTGAACTCCTGTAGTTCTTGGTAAAATATTCAAGAGATCTCTATAAAGAAGCAATTTATGTAAATAATTTAGCAGTCCATAAGAGTTAAGTGATGTTATACAAGAAACTAGGGGAGATAGAGAGAGAGAGAGATAGGGAGGGTGAGGGATGAATAAAGAGAGGAGATGAGATAGTGATATAGAAAAAGACAATGTTAGCGGTGAAGAAAAAACTATAACAAGAGATGCAGGAAATAAAAAAGTATATGAAAGGTAGAGAGAATGGGGATGAGAGGGGATAAAAGTATCTGACTCGCTCATACCTGTATTCTCAGAGGAACAGTGTTTTACCCCAGAGAAAGATAGAGGGCTAGTCTATAAAATGATTTCACTGCATCAGAAAAACCAGACAGCTGCAAATGTGACACTGTAACACAGCGTGAGGATCAAACAGCTTTCATTATAACTGTTAACCGCCACTTTGAGAAGAACTTGTCATGCTCTGTAAACTGGAATCCTTATAAACAGCGTTTTACCTGCTCTCGTGGGTGTAGGTCGGAGGTGGCGGGGCAGGCAGATGGGTCACAGGGCTCTGGTGTGGCATGGGGTTGGGCTGGCTAACAGAAGGGTTGGGTTCTGGGTTGGGCTGTGAGGCGGCGGTGTTTGGCTGGATCTTCGGGCTGTGCTGCTGGGCCATGGGGCTCTGCTTCTCTGAGCTGGGAGCTGATGGCGGATTGCTGATCTCTGGGATTGAAAAAGAAGGACAGACAACATGCTTAAACCTGCATGAATTGATTTTTTCTGGCCACTTGGAGGCAGTCAGCAACCTGTAAACAACATCATCACCTTGCAAAAAATGATAAGGTGAGTTTCCTGTTCACACATCCAGCAGGCATGAAGAAACATTAGCATTTATTTGGAGCAATGTTTCTGTCCAGCTGGGTAATGTTAGAGCCAACAAAAGTGCAAATATAGGTAATTTATATATCCACATGACAATTTCATTTATATCCATGAACATTTACATGTCTTATTACTATACGAAAGTGATTTTGATGAGAAAACGCTGTAAGAACACTCTTTCCCCCTTGTGTAGGGCTGTCTTTATTATTCTAAATATAGCGTACACTGGATACAAACTAATATTGATATTTTTTGGTGGGCCTTTTTCTAGGTGACTATAATAGGTTTTGCTGCTGCCACCATCCACAGCAGCACATTGCTCAGAGTCCATGCAGGGACAGCTGTCAGGCGCGCTAACTGTCATCTACTGTCAATCTGAACTATCCCTTTAAGCCTTTGCAGCATAATTTGGAGTTGTTGATGCATGTTATCTTATTGTAAAGGACAGAAGTACAGTCCCGGATGTGGTGACAGCACTGATGTTGGCTCTTTGGGTGTGAAATGCTCGATTATGTTCACCAGCTTAGTCGCTAACTTTGGGCGTTGCTGCCACCAGCTGGATGCAAATCTCACTCCCCGCTTGCACAGTGCAAACACCCACTCGAGCTCCATAGTGCTACTAATAGTCAAAGACTCCGTAAGGAACCTTTAATAAAGCCCCTAACAAGGTTATAAATGTCCTTGAATGACAAAGCAAACAACAGAAAAAAGTAGGTAAACGTAATAAAGTCAGTCTTGCTTGCTTTAGTAATTTTAAGTCAGTTATCTGTTGTAGGTGACCAGGTATGAGTCTCTTTGGGAATAAAATCTCTTTTTCAAAAGAAGAACTGAAATCACACACATTTTTAGCAACAGTCATCATGTTTTCTGTATTACTGTAACCACACTGAGAAATAGCTGCTGCGGTTCAAGCATTGTGTGTTATGGAGAGAGTGTCTTCTCAGTGAAAAGAATTTGCAGACCAGAGTAACACAACTCATGACTATGACAAGTGACAGTTAATCTAAAAATAATCACATTTTGTAAACTCACATTACAACTTTCATTTAATTGAGCCAAATCAATTACTGTCATAAATCAAAGTCTTCTCAAAGTATTAAAGTTTCAAGTCCTCATCTATCAAGTCCACGTGTTCTCTCACCTTCCTGCGGTATGATCCTCAAAGTGACGCTGAGGCCTGCATCCTTGATCAGCTTGACGATGTCGGCGTGCGGCATGTTGACGATGGACTGGCTGTTCACTGCCAGTATCCTGTCTCCCACCTTCAGCTTCCCGCAGCGGTCGGCCGGGCTGCCCTCGATGATGCGGCCAATTTTATGGGGCACAGCTGTTGGAGGATTTCAAACACAACACGCTGCAGGTAAAGACGTGCTCAGCAGCAGATTGGAGGATTACGCCTGTCTGTGCTCACACACCACTCACCGACTGAATCTGTCTCTGTCGCTCTCATTTTTCTATTCACCCCAGGCTTACGTAAGGCATCCAGGGTTTTTTTTCATGTGTGTGGGCGAAGCACTGATGCTTACGCCGGCATACCAGAGATGTGTGTGACTGACGTATCGTGGGAGGGCATATAAAATTGAGGAGATAGAATGAGAGGTGCTTCACTTTTTATGGCGCCATGATCTCTTCTTTTGAGTTTACCTGGTAGTTTGTAAGCGTCTAAGAACCTTCACATGAGGTTTAGCATTTGTTATGCAGAGAAGAGGATGACTGATTGTGCATAAGCCTCCACTTGACTCCATAAAACACCACTAAAACAATCACTGGACTCACTGTTGGTGGTGGCCGCCTCGGGCCGGTTCAGCGAGCTGATGATGACAAAGCCGAAGCCTTCGCTCTCCTTTCGATTGATGATGACATCACTGGGTTGTGTGTTGGGGGTCGACGTCCTGTCTGAGGTGGCGGTGGCGTTGCCCATGCTGGCATTGGGTGCCTGGGTGGTGGTGGTGCTGTTGCCATATGTGAAGTCACTGCGGGGGGAGCTGTGTTGCGTGGAGACAGAGCCCGGGCTACGGCCGTTCTCCGGACAGGACTCACCTGTACGGGGAGGTAGACCGCTGAGTGGGCATATTCATTAAGACAGAAGTGGAAGAAGTATTTAGAAATCATTTTTGTGTCTGTTAATTTGGGTGGACAGGTGTGGTACGAAGCCTAAAGTCCTCTGAGCCACGTCCACCTTTTAGTGGCCCAATCAAATCTATGGGATTTTACACTGTAATTTCTGTTTCACTGTGAGTTTAAGAGACACTAGGGAAATTATCAGAGGCAAAAAGGGTCAGAAAAGGAGGAGGGTATTGTAATTGGAGGGTTTCTTTATATTTTTCTTACCCCATATTTATATCTTATATAGCCTTCCCTTGTCAGATATATAAAACGAGTTATATCAAAAAGATGACATGTGCGCCATGGATTTGCCAAATACAGAAGACAGCAGTCAATACTGTTCTATTATTTTGCAGTTTTTCCTCAGTCAAGGGGAAAGTCCACAGAAAATATTAATAACTCTGCTTTTTTACAAGGTAAAATAGTGTTTAGTCTCCCTCCAGACCCCAATCATTTTTGTTCAGTTCCTTACTTAAAAGTAAAGGTAAAAGTAAAAGTTTCGAAGCAACAATTATTCAATCAAAAGCACAGAAGCGTTATATAACAAAAATGTCCTCTGTGAGTGATTAACTATCATTCATTAGATTATTAGATGGTTCTGTTGTAGCTGGTCGAGGTGAAGCTCGTTATAGAAAAACTAAGTTTTGCTACACACCAAAACTTTCCACCACTGGAAAGATGTAACTGGTGGACAAACACAAGAAACAATTTTTAGGACATCAAATGCAGCCTGTCAATCACTATATCTTCATATTTATAACTCAAGGCAATTAAAGATCCCTGACACTGTCACTACTGTTGTTACACTGAAAAAAATCCCAATGTGATACATAATTTGCTTTAGAAGAATTTAAGGATAATTCTGCATTTGCAAACATTTCATTTTTCAGACAAGGGTACTTTTCCTGCTCCCCCCTAAAATTGGACAAGCTTGAGCTGAATCTCATCCTTCTCATGAAGGATCAAGAAGCAAACACAAGACAGCAGTACAAAAAAGAAAAGCAAAAGCAACTGTCACAATGTGGTAAAACGCATCATTAAAATGCAGCATCGTGTCAATCTGGGGAGAGTGAAGGCAGCATCCTGCAACTCTTGCTTTTTTGTGTGTATGCATTCTGGCACACTGAGCGATCAAACCTTGTGTTGTTGTTTTGATAGCTTTACAGAGAAGCAGTGCTGTGGTTTTTCTAGAGTAAATCAGTTATGAATTTAAACTGGAACTTCAGCTCACCGATATGAAGCTACAGCCACTTGAGGTTACAGCCATTTGTCACTGTAAAAAGGTACATACCCAAATGCTGCGCATATGCCAACAAGTGCACAAATAGTTATTTTATGAGGATAAAGCCAGTCTAAAAAAAGAGAATGAATTGTGTAAAATGTGGGGTATTGGGTGCAGGCAGAAGTATGAGCTGAGAGCAGAGAGCACAGTCTGACACCTTGCAAAGTGCCTGTGGGAGTCAGACAATTAGGATGGAAGTAAGGGCCGCAAAAGAGGCCAGGCATGAGTCAGACAGTAGCCTTTGGTGAGAAGAAATTGACAGAGAGGGCGGAAAAGAGTGGGAAGAAGTGGATTGGTGAGAAGAGTGTGTGCATGTTTGTGTGTGTGTGTGTGTGTGTGTGTGTGTGTGTGTGTGTGTGTGTGTGTGTGTGTATTTGCGAGTATGTGTGTGGGGAGGCAGTAATAATGAGACCAGGGGAGGCCGGAGTTCACAGGAGAAGTGCCACGCCACTCTCCAGGCTCAAAGGCGAAGAAACGCGAATAAGGACCGGAGAGCAGCGGTGTGTGTGTGAGAGTGTGCTAATGTGTTTTTTGGGGAGGCTTCATTGTAATTACTCAGAGAGATTAGTGCTTTAGTTTTCTGACTGATTAAATGCAGTTTCCTGAATCATTACAGGACAAGAATTGTAGAGGCGAACAGAAAAGGAGAGAGGCGAGACAGAAACAAGAGAAGAAGAATAAGGATTTCAATGAAATAGAGGACCGAGTAGTAAGCCTGTGGGATCAATTCACTTAAAAACCTATATATAACCTCTAAACCTCACTGATAAACTCACTATAAACCAGTATCTTAAAGCTGTTCTGTGCAGGATTAGAACCAGCTGTTAACCATTTAAAAGGATAAGGTTGAAGATAATGTTTATATTTTTCAAACTGGCAACAAACCCAATGGTAAAAGACCCAAACCAACAATGTCTTTCAATACTTTCTAACTTCCCTACACTATCTGTTGCACACAGCCCATTGGTTCCTACTGAAGATAGAAAAATTAAAACTCACCTGGTGCCTGTACCCTCCTCCTGATGACCAGGTTCACCTGGCCGTTTCGTGCCGCCCCGTGCATCAAGTCAATGACGTATCTGTGCGGCTTCCCCACCACTGGGATCCCATCCACAAACAGCAGCTCGTCACCAGGCCGTAAGCGTCCATCTAGGTCTGCTGGACTCTTCTCGATGATCGCGCCAATCAAGATCTGTTATTTAATGCAGACTGTTATATACAGGAAGTAGAGGTCCACAGAAATGGCTTTAGATGCTGGACTAGAGTCTGTGAGTGTCACATGCAGTGGGTGTTAAGATGGTTGTTACTCTGATACATAAATAGCTCACTAACATGATTGAAGTATTGTTTTGTTACTTTAACAGACAGCAAAAGACACCAAAGCAGCCAGAGCCAGCACTCTCTCAAGGGTCAAAGGTCAGGGGTTAGGTGTACACAGTGTGTGTGTAGTGGGTTAGAAAGGAGAAAATGACAGGGTTCCACGCCCATCGCCATACGAGCCTTCTCACGTGTCTCCGGACTCACAGGCTGCCCTGCCTCGTCCCCGCCCAGCACCCGGAAACCGAAGCCGGACTTCTGCCTGCGCAGGTGCACCTCAATGTCCTGGTACTCCGATCCTATGAAACACAGCCACAGACAACATTAGAGTCCTTTAACCTTACATTGTCTTCAGGTTATGTACAGTTTGTTTTTTTAACAATGCAGAGATGAGGTTTTTACCTGAGGAGTCCACAGGAAAAACAGTCCTTGGTTGGCCGGGTTCTAAAAAAAGATGCAGGAAGCACCCATAAACAATGACGAATGCACAAATATTGTACATACACAGACACCCACAAAAGCACACATCGACAGACAGCACACTCACACATTCTCTCATAAAGGCTGGAACAAGGCAGAAAGACCCTGCCTCAGCATTAATGTCACAGCAGAATTTCAGCATCATCCATAAAAGTCAGGAAGTGCTTACAGCGTGTAATATACCCGTCCCTTATTTACAGTGTGAGGTGGGATGCTAGCACTGATCTGCAATCAGGGGCTTCACACAACGCCATGATCTGCAAAGTAGTGAAATCAACTCAACCGCGGAGAAGTGGCTGCGAATGAAAAATTGATTCCAATTGTAACTGTTTTAATCACACTGAGTGCTCTGCTGGGACTCCGCAGGAATGATGGGAGAAAGAAGATCATGACTATAGGCAAAAGGAGTGACTGTTACCACAGAAACCATATACAATGGTTTCTTATAGAGATTTAGCTGGTTTTGCTGGTGAATACAGGAGAGTAATTTAAACAAAATGAGGACATGCTTTTTGCAGTAAAATATCATGACTTTTTTTTCAAAGGCAAAAAACTAATAATCCTACTTCAACACCCTGTTAAAAGTAGTTCTGATCTTAATCACCAGATGTAATTTGATCAATTGTCAGGATTTGCAGATGTTCAAAGTTCAGAGGAGGATCGGATCAGAGGATCATACAAATTAGGTCAACTGGTGAATTACACACCTTCAGAAAACACACACATTGCCATCTGATAATCAGGTAAAAAAAGGCATTTGTTTTTAAACTATCAAATATTAGAATTTTTTTTTTATTATTATATAAATTATAATGTATGTGTTTTCTCAAGTTGTTCTCAACTTTTTTGTGATCCTCTGATTGGATCATTTAACCAGAATCTACAGTGTGTATCTATAAATGGAACAACTGTGCCCATACTGTACGTGATTAAGGTTGTTTACACCAAAATGTTAATAAAAAACACCAGCAGTAATTCATCTTCTGATTTAAGGTCATGTCATATGCTGGAAAGCTCCAGAAAAACTACTAAATGGACCTTAAGGTGAGACTGTTTTGTGAACTGTTGTTTCGAAGGTCAAAAAATAGCTTTAAACCTCTGCAAAATAAAAATGTTTCTGAAATGTGTAGAGTTTCACTAAGGGCAAAGGAAACTAAAGGGAAACAAGAAACATTTTTTTGAATAACATTCAGGCAGAAATCCATGGTAACAATAACAAAGCGCTTTTCTGACCTACTGCAGAAACCAGGGTTGATACTATATGAAAAGACTGACTTGATACTGTTGCCAGCGCTCTCACGTGCCTTTCTCTGATCATGTGGGAACATTTAAAGATTTGGTTCACAACTTTTCAGTAAGGACTACTTCTTCACTAGAAAGTAGTTCCACTGAAAGCTGTAATAAAACCAAAACTATCTGCCTCAGGGGCAGTGAGAACATTTTGTTTTTGCTGTAGTTTGGGCGACTGACCCTTTTACCCAACATCGTTCGCATAAATGCTGACATTAGTCTATTGAGGCTCACAGAAAATTTAAATGAACCAACATTAGCAGCTCACGGTGCTCCACCAGGAGGCAAGTAGCCTGGGGTTGTGATTCTGCCAAAAAGGTCACGCCCTGCTTCACCCACCCCAGTGAGAGGGGCAAATGGATCATTCCTAAAATCTGTCTGTGCTTATTCCCTGCTGAGCCTCACCAGACACATCCACTGACCCTTACTGAAAGGAAGACCACAACAACAACAGTGAATGTTACACTGATCACTGTTTCCACGGCTGAAGAGGAGGGAGATACAGTAAGACAGAAGAGATTTGATAAGGAGACTTACTGACAGCCACGTCCTCTTCAATAACAGGTGCCTTCAATAAGAATGAACACCAGTCCTGTCTGTGAAAACTTTTACTTTCTCATGTCAGCCAAGAAATCAAAAGAAACCTCAAAGAAAGTGCCACTCATGCTGACACACCATACACGCAAAACAAGACTACATCCATATTCCGAATAATATTTATGGCTGCTATTAACTCCTCAAGTGAAGCACCAGACGTGACATACACACATATATTCAGAGGACACTGAGGTTAAATCACCTGTATTTTTCTGGGAATTTGGAGGTTTTGGCAACCTGTTCGGAGGTTATATTATACAATTAACAACTTATACATACTTGGTATTTCGATGACAATATTGGTAGAGTCAGTATATTTTACCAGAATTATATTCCAGGCAATGTGAAAAAGGCTTTGAGCACATTTATACCTTCAAATTTAAAGAAGATGTAATTGGACAGTTAACTAAACTGAATTAACTAACTTAAACAAAGAATGGAAAATAAAAATTCCAAATAAAAATGTAAAGACCTGGATTTTTACATTTTCTAAACAGGGTGAGTTGTGTTGACTTGACCTCAGTATTTCTAAAATTCTCGCTACAGCCCTGCATCCACATATACCCATAAAAAAGCATACACACTAGTTTCTACTGCCTACAATTCCCACAGGGCACCAGGGTTATGATGCATCCATATGATATCGTAACAAGGAAAAACGGCTTTATGCATTATGTCCCAATAAGATCAGCAGCTGTGTGGGGTGTTTATGTTTATGATGTGAGCTGGCAGAATGTCAATGTCTGTATGTAAGATCCTTCCAGTCAATAAAAAGACAGTCAGCTAAAAGCAGGTTTTGTTTGTTGGTGCGTTGGACTGTGTGGGCATTTAACGAGCGAAGATCAAATGAGATAATATGAGGAATTAGTACCTGCAAATGCAAATAGGGAAACGCATCTGCAAAACGTCTGATGATTGTGTAAAGCTGTGGTGTTTGTGCCAACAGATCTTTCAGTTTGAAGAAGGCATTTCATTTGAACAAAGCTTTTCAAGTTCTGTGTGGAACAGCAAAAGTAACTAAAAAACAAAGAATCTGAGACTCAATTTGTGCGTGTTTGTGAGAGAAAGAGAAAGAGTGATGAATCTTCACTACTCCACCTTCCAATGAGGAGTCCATCTTTCTTCAGTGCTAGAGAGGAGTGTTTGCCACAATGCTACACCTGCAGTATCAGCTCTGGTACTTACGCCTACTCTCATAGATAGCCCTGGACTTCTCATAAAGGTCATAGGGGTCTGGTTTAGCCAGGGCCAAGGCCTCGGAGGCTGAGTCTGGGACCGAGGCCCTGTGAAGATGGTGGGTTGGGAAGGGGGCGCTGTGGGGGATAACGGGGGCTGACAGGCTGGTCTGAGCAGGACTGCTCTGGACCTGCTGGGACTCCCACTGCTCCAGCACCTGTAAAGCACAGCGGCATGAGGGGTCAACATTTCACTACCACCTTTCCCACTCGTGACACTCGATTTCAGCTTGATAACCATGTTAACAACTAAAAACTGAAGCAGTTTACTTTAATGACTTTTGACCGTTCGCTAATTCCCGCCGCCCTTTGTTACTGTCACTACACCTGTCAAGCCATCCTTTCTCACACACAGTTTACGATGATAATGGCGGCAGATTTACCTCTAAAAAATCTGCAGTCATTTTTTAAACAGTGAGTTTTCGATTACAAAGGGGGACAAAAGCACAGCCGTGGGTTTTGTGTAGTATTAAGATTATTTTAGCTGACTCAGTGCTTGTATGTTTCCAGCACATTTATTTAAAAAAGAAAGGCCTGTAAGAGGACCTAAAACGTGCACATAATGGCTACATACATGATAGACTGCTAAATAATTGAGGACAAAGCTCCCAGGCAAAACGTCACCATCCTCACCAGCTGATGAAAATAAAGGAGAAGCATTGCTCTTATATTGAAGGGTAGACCTAGTTTACACTAGTATTATTCATAAAAATCTTCTATAAATGTTATTCATTTCAAAATAACCCTTGGGTGCTTTGGATGCTTCTAAAAAAACATACTTGGAAAAGCAACAGTGTATTATAGTCGATTCATTCTTTAATATTTGTATTTTTAAACAGTACACTTCCCTTTTAGTAGAGAAAGCGATTTAAGGTAATGAGTAAATCAAAGTTTTGGCAAACGTGAAGCTATCAAATGAAAGTTTAACCTTCCTTACACTTTTTTTTGTGGTTTTGAACAGGTGATAAAAAAGACTCCAAACTATTAAGGCACCACTCTATCACCTACTTTACACTGTTTCGGCGTGCGGAGAAATTCAGAGCTCGACAGACCTTCTGTGCCTAGTTACAGTTGCTAAGCTATGATCAGACAATCGGCGTTCGGGGGAGAGGTTTAGCGAACGATCAATTCACGTTACAGACAGACGGGAAGCCAGACAGTTAGTGAGGTTAGTAGTTAGAACAAGCAAAACAGTTCCGGCCTCTATTTGCCATTTATATCGCAGTTTGTATTAAGGATGAGTGTATGTAGAGGAAAACATAGAAGAATGTGATAAACAGATAAATATGACCTTATTTTGGAGGGAATTTGAGGTTGACAGCAAATCTGGTATCTTAGTTTTATGAATAGAGGTTCATTTTCAAATTATCCTATTGGCCGAAGTTTATTTGCATTAGTTTAATCTGAAAACACATTTGGAAATGGGCTGTCAAGTGTTGGTGAGGTGACACCGGCAGTTTTGACAACACCAGTCAGTCAGAGTGTCAGCTTTGATGTGTCAGATAAGCCAGGCCGCTTGAGTCACAGCATGACACTAAGCAGATAGCCAAGATGACACGTTGACATGTCAGAACGTGTGAGAGACAGATCCAGAGGGAACAACAAGCCTTTTGAAACTGAGACGGCAAGACAGGCTGCATATGGCACACTTTAATATTGAGTATTATAGGGCATCTGGTTCAAGATGTACCAAGAATAAATATCAGCTTCATAAAAGCTTGGGGACAGAATCAAAAGTGTTTCCACTCTTTGTGGTTTCGTTCGTGTCTCCCATTGATGTGGAGCACGTCTGCTTAGGGCAGGCTGCTGAGACTGGGGACCTTGTTAAGGCCGGGATTAGACTACTGCACCCTGATCTCTCTTTCACTCACTGTCTCTTTTTGTATGTTTGATTAAGACTGCTGAAGCAAGTACACTCTGGCTATAATCTAGTTGGTCAGATGAATAGAAGACATAGCTATAAAACAGTGTTACTGGATAAAAAAAACCTGCACATGCTCCAACATTGAGTAGCTGTCACCTAGCCTACAGTATTGGCTGGATTTGATAGACAAATTTCAATAAGCTTATTTGCAAATGAAACTCTTGGGGGCCGCAGGCTGAGCCTTCCCATGACTGTAGGTCCTTATGACAATTCGTGATTCCCCGTTCTTCCCTTATTAGTCATATTCCTCTATATTTCATTCTCAGAGCTGCACAAGCCTTCCTGCAACAAATTATACTCAATTAAACTGAGACTGAACTCTGGTGCGTGAGGGGAGGTTCTGCAGCTGGGGGAGAGGGGCAGGGTGGGGCGGGGCAGCCAACAAATGAACACTGGGGGGTAAAGAGAGAGAGAGATGTGAACAGACAAGACAAGAGAGAGCAGCTCTGCACGCTGTCTGCTACTTTGTGACGTTCAAAGCTTTTTCCCTCAGAGCTGAGAATTACAATTATTCTGAGGGAGATGGAGGAGATTGATTAAATTGAGAGTAGAAATTATGAACAATGATGGGATTTCAGGGGAAAAGTGTCTCAAAAGCTTCACAATGGCGGTTTTCTGTGTTGTTAGTTGTGATCCGGAATGGGGACAACGTGAGCTGGGGTCAGGGCCTGGTCATAGCAGCGCTGGGAGGACGTCCAGGCATGAAATGGATTACACACATAGTCGCACAAAGAGAAACAAAGAAAGATGAGCAGAAACGCTCATGTGCAGGCATGTGAGTGTGACAAATACACATAAAGACAAAGTGAATCTGATCTAAGTAGATGTTTGGGGGATAGAGTGTTTAGCGGGCCCGGGGACAGCAGTTGATACGAAAGCAGAGTATTTATGGTTGAATGCAAGTTTGCAGAGATGCATGAGGGCTTTTGCTTAATGTGACAAAAGGAAATAAAGATGAGGGGAAGAAATTGTTGACCAGGTCGGAAATGCAGGGTAGTATGAAAGTGCAACAAAACTTTTAAAGAATCTGAAAGATTGGAAAAATTTTATGAAAAGAAGATAAAAGAGGGATGAAAATGCATCTGGGCCATGCCAAAGCACTTAGAACATAGACTCAGAAGCACTAAAGCTGTGGCATAATTCAAATGCCCTGAGTGTGGATAACCCTCATGGCACTGAGTCAGGCTATGAATTAGCTCTGACTTGCAGGATCAAGAGTCTAGTGATGTTATGGGCTACTTGACCTTTTTGCCATCATATGAAAATAAAGAAGGGGCTGAATATCAAGGTGTTGTAAAAGCCACGGACATATTGTGAATCATCAGTAGAGTTAGTACGGCAAAGGAGGGATTGAAAAGTCATTTCTAGATATTACAAACGTATATAAAGCAAGATCAAAGTGAATCTGATTAGCACATACAGTATGCACACTGCAGCCATTGGGACTAAAGTGAAAATCTACTCTATTTTAATGATTAAAAAGCAGAAATGGGGACAGTCCACGTTTTGGAGGCTGGTACGTGTTACCTGCTTAGGGGTCTTCCAGGGTGAATAGTGACCTGCAATGTTGAGAGAACAAAAAATGCTTTAGACTGAAAACGATGAAAGAAACAGATCATGAGATGTAAGGTTTAGTTTAAGCTGTGAAAGTTAATTCCGGGGGATTTTTGAGGATAGTAAAATGAAGAAAACAAAACAAAACAAATATCAACAGAATTACAGATAAACCAAACTAAAATAGGTATGTGACATGAAAACAGTGTTTGTGAATGGTAGAAAACAAAGAAAAGCACAACTGAATCAAACAGGATAAAAGCACAAAGCAGAAGATGGCAAATAAATATATATGAGGCACCGACTTATTGTAAAGGCAGAGAGATAAAAATAAGACCTTAGAAAAGAAAAAGCATCTCATACTGTAATACAGTATGAGATGTCTTAATATTGAAATTATGAAAAACATGATAGACGGTGATCAACAGGTGGCGTAAATGATATGAATTAATCATTTTAAAGGCAGCGATTAATTAATCTTTTCCGATAGAGATTAGTATTTAGGATATGTTTTAATGAGTGTGAATTTACGTTCTCTTTTGGGATTTTAGGTGATCTGACATTTTCTACATTGAGAAAAATGTTTTCCAACAATAAAGAAACAAAGCATGAAAACAGATTTTATGGCCACTTGGGGGTAGCGGAAATAAACTGTAAACACTAACTGACAAATTATCACCCTTTGAAAAGAATACTTTACCAATTTCGCCTTTGCACTCCTAGAACATTGTCGGCTTAAAACCATCCAACTTACTTCAGCTAAAATTTAATCAAATATCAGCTCACATCAGGGCTAGTTTTCTGTTCTCTTTGTTACCAAAAGGGGGAATGTGAATGTATCACAGATCTGTCAGGGGCCTCAGCAGTGACAACAAAAAGGCAGTGGGATTTGAGAATGCTACGACTTTCACTTAAGTGGTTCAGGATGACTGTACTTGCAATAAAGTGGTTTCAGTTTGTAATGCTGCGCAGCAAGGTAAAGGGCACACGTTTTCCTTTGACTTTCTCATTCATCTTGCTTTGACCTTTAAAAAGGTACGCCACACATTTTTGCTTTTTACAACATTGTTCAAGCACAACACCCAGAAATCTATCTTGGATGATGAAAGAAAACAATTAGAAAAAAGCACAATAGTAGCAGTACATGATACACGCACACACAGTAGTGAAACATATGCTCCAGCACTGTTTCTATAGTCAAATTCACGGGATCATATATAAAAAAAGGTGCACACTCTATCTTCCTGATTCAATTTCTGTCCTTCCTGTCTTTTAAGTGCTGCCACGCTCTTCCCTTCGGGACACTACAAGCATATGCAAATGGAGGGATCGAATTTTGCACCAGCCTTCCCAGTCTTAGCTTGGCGAGACTCCAGTCACACTGTAAAAACATTCGTCTCACTGAGCCGCCTGTGACAACATGGAAATTAACAAAAGCTACACAAAGAAATCCAGAAATGTTTTTCAGACTGTCAGCTTCTCTCACTCAAAATAAGCAAATATAGAAACAAACACAGTTACAACAGCTTATCTAAAACTCAACGCCAATTTCACTGTCAATGCGCATGGGGATATTTTATCAGCCCAAAACAGGAATGAATATTTTTAAAAGTATGATAACCGCAAGGGACAGAGAGGATTTTTGCTTTTCTACCCAAAGAAGTTCAATCAATGCATGGCTTTCTGTCCAGAATACCTCCATCTAAGTCAGTGCGAAGGACACAGTGAGCAAAAGAGGCAACAACAGAGCAGCCCTCAGAGCGGGTGACAGAACCTGAGCTGAGCAGGACAGACAGTAGTGAGAGGCACTACCAGGCGTCACTGACCGAGGTGATCCACAGGGTAGAGTCGCGGTTAACTCAGGCGTACCAGACATTTAGTTGGACGTGGGTGTCAGAGTGCCCCATGGCTTAAAGTTGAGAAGGGGCGAGAGACAGAAAGAAAATCTGAGAAGAAAGAGAGAGAGAGTGAAAAAGAGCTGTCCATGGTGCTGAAAGCCCTTACACTGAATCCTGATCAGACTTGGCAGCTTGGCTGAACCCTGTGGTGTCAAACTTGCACTTAGGTTCTGAGCTAGCCGGTGTTACGACCTTCTGCAAGTGTCACCCTTTTACGGTGCATGCAAGACCAGTAAAACACCAGTAATGAGGGCAGGATATCTCACTTATTCAAGCTCCATAATAAGAGGGCAAAAGTCCCTGAATCTGTAGCGTGTAATTGTGTACGCTTGTGTGTCCGTGCTGCGCCTCGTTTTCTGTCCAAAACTCTGATTAAAGACTTCTGTACTGGTGGAAACTGGTGTTTCCAGGGAGCTTTTCTGCTCCAAAGGTGCAGAGTCATCTAGTTCCTCTGGCAATAATGGGGCCGTTGTAATCAGACTCAATGCCAGCGACTCACACAGCCTTTGCAATGTGACAACTGGGAGAAGGGTTCATGTGGAATGATTGTGGTCCAGACATCTGAAAAAGTTGAAACTTAGAAGAAGGAAGTATAGTGCTCTTGATGCAAAAGAAAGCAATAATGATACATTTTAGCCCTGAGTTCTTGTAGCCGTTTAACCTGGCCACGGTGAAGACTTCACAGAAGACAGGTCTTCTCAAAAGCAGCAAATAAGATCGTGCATGTCAGATCACATTAAAACCTTATCATGTTTGTTTCTACTGCTTTTAATGGAAGCGAATGGCTGAATGCCTACAAAACAAGCACATTATTAGGTGCTATTCTATAGAAGCATTAGAAGTGCTAGGTAGCTGTCCAAAACGTGCAAATAACTAGTTCCTATTAGATAAATAAAATAAATATTAGATAAAAGGTAATATCTTGTTACCAAAACATAAAAAATAAAATCTTTCTGGGCTCTGGAGGCGCCTTAACAAGATCTTTACGCACTATGTGAATTCAGCCAAAGGATGTCCTATTTTCACTCTAGTGTGTAATAATTTAATTTGGTTCAAGAATGAAGGATTTAGTTGTAAAAATGTTTACCCATTTATATATTCATCATAAATGTGTTTAAAGCCACCTGTGACTACGGTTTCGCAAAATGTGAATAAATCAAAACATCCACTGTGGGGGCGACACACAAAACTGCCAAAGGTGCGCACACATCCAGCCATTAGACACACATAAGGCTACATTTGTTCACCCATACAAAAACACAGATCTCTTTCATTTCACAATGAGAGGCTAATGGTAGCCCTTCAATTATTGAAATGAGACTATGATGGCCATAAGATTGATGACAGCGTGCATGAATCTTTCAGCCCTTTATGAATATGTATCTCCATCTCATGAAGGAGGCTGGCAGCTTCACATGACATCCATAGCAGAAAACTGATTTTATTCACTTCTATTCAAATGCCCGTTCCATGTTCGCCTGATGTTCTCCAAAACCAGCCTCACTGTAGCTGTGTGCAAAACAAATTATTTGAAAAAGGTGCACGGCTGAATATGCATGTTATTAAATCTCAAAACGGCACAATTTATTTAACCACGCTCATGCAATCACTGGGTAATCACTCCATCCCGTTAAAGCTCAAATAGGAGCGCTTGATTTGTTTAAGAGGCAACCAAGGTTAGTAATTCTACACCTCCCACACACAGGGAGGAGATGCGGAGCCTGACTTTTGCCTGTGTGATCTAATTTTGATGGCAATAATGCTAAACACCAGTCAGTTTTGTTTAACCCTTTCTATTTCTGCTATGATCTAATCTCAGCATCATGCCCTTCACGCACAAGGATGTTGGCTGTCTTCCCGCGGCCGAGCGGACGGGATATTGATCCCTGGCGGACAGCTCCTCCGGGTTCGGGGCTGGTGGGGACAGAGCTGTAAGTGTGAACATGGCAGACAGTCTGTCGTCTACTGGCAGAGAGCCGAACTCATCACTCCCCTGCTCTCTCCTCCCTTTCTCTCTTTTGTTTCCAACTATTCTGTCTTGCACACACACATCCAATGAATCACTGTCTAGTTACACACCGATTCCCTGGGAGGCTGGAGGAGGCTCAGTGAATCAAACCCTCCTTCTTCTTTTCTTTCTCTACAAAGCAGACCTTCAGACCTTCTGCATGGTTCTTAGAGCGGCCTCTGGTCATCCGTGTGCACACGACCAATCTCAGGTGAAAGGTCAAACCAGACGGCTGATTCATAATGTACAATTTACCCATGATAGTACTAGAAAGGGGAGTTTATGTAAGCGTGCGGAGGCTTGTGTGCAGAAGGCTGCCTTGGGATGTGTGCGAATAAGACGAGGAAAGTGTGTGCCTGGCTCTTGTGTAGGTGTGTGTGCAACCTGTGTGATTCAAACCATGTGGCTCAGCATTTGTGTGAGTGTGTGGGTGGGTGGGATTGGTGAGGGAGAATGCGGCAAGTTAGAGGGAGCTAAATGGGCGAGCGTACATGTGAACGAGCTGAAAGTCTCTGCAGCTAATTACAGCCCTGAGTCTCTGCTGGTGTGGCAATGAGGACATAGCCTGTTAATGGTCTAGATAGCCACTAATGAGGCTGTCTGCCATGCACACACACACACACACACACACACACACACATATGCTGAGACACACACACACACACACACACACACACACACACACACACACACAGGCATAATAATTACTGGTGATGAGAGACAGAGCACCCATTTGTGCACCCAAAAACGGCTCACGAGTCAAAATTTAAATTTAAAAGGATGGCTAAATATCGTAACTATATTATGAGCGTGGGCTTTTTCAATGTGATCGGGCTTAATTGACTGGATGGTTTGATCAAAAATACCTCAATTTTTAGACGGTGAATTGGCGGTCAGTTTGGCACGAATGTCTCGCTTTTGAGTTCTTTGGGAGTCGTGACATATGCCAGGGGGAACATAAAAAACAAAGACCGGTCTAGTAAAACAGATCCACATTACAATGACATCCAGAAGATAATCATGTTTAGGGCAGTTTAGTCATCTGACTACAGCTTATAGATTTAACTCAAGCTAAAACACTGCCCTTAAAGGTATATGTGACATTTTGGGCTTATTCGCTTTCTTGCTGAGTTAGATGAGAAGATCGAGAAGATACTTTACTGGGGGTTATGTGCTGAACTACTTCTTGACTTTCTGAAGTCTCTGCTGTTTTTCCTGGCAGCCACTGGTTCCAGATCTGCCCAGATCTTTGATTGGTTCAGTGATTAAAATAGGTCCAGTGTTGTCCAAACCTATCAGAGGAAGCAAGCTGCCTAGAATACCAACATCCAAAGAAAAATGTAAAAAGCATCATCAAGTAGGTCAGAAGCTGCCACCTTTGCTCATGATCGTCTCTTTAGTTAATGATAACACCTCAAATGTCACACAATGACAGGGGCAGTGATTTATTGATGCCTCAAACCTCTGAATTACAACAATAACTCGCTGCTGCACTCGTTGGTGCTTTACTGTGTCCATGACAACATCAAGCCCAGCAAGACGAGTCTTGCTGAACAGAGACTGTAACATGATGTCTCTGTTCTTAATTCTCACTCTGTGGTCATACTACCTTCACATTATTTCTCTGTGCCTTTCTGTTTCTACAACACCTCTGAATCACCTTTCCAACCTCTCCTCCCTTTCTGTGCCTTTATACATTGTACATGAACAGATAAAGAGCTGACACAAAGACAGGAGGTGTGTGTGACTGAGAGAAAGAGAGACGTGTAATTATTGATGAAGCTCAATCTGTGAACCTTCCTCGCCTCAAAAGACATTTGTGATCTCTGATGCTGGACGTCAGGAGTGTGTCATCATAGCAACGGCACCATAAAATAGCCATAACAACTGCTGGATTGTAGTTGTGGGACTTTAGGAATGATGTGGGGGTTATTAAGGCTTTCAGTCTCTCCTCTACTTGACTGTGTGTGTGTGTGTGTGTTCTTCTCTGAGACCAGAAATCATGAGGCGGTAGCTCTGTCCACAGGATAAAGGGGCAGTCATTCGAAGAAAAATTCAGTCATGCAGACATATACACACTCGCACACTTTTAAACTTAGTCAGCTCCCGGTGCTCGTTCAATCCTCCGCTTCAGATCTTGTTTTCAGTGAAAGTGAGGAGCTGTGTGCTGGCCCCTGAACTGGAATTTGGAGTGTGCCAGAGACAGGAGTGTGACGGTTGTTCAGTGACGGATACTGTATCAGTCGATTGCCTCTATCTCTACTACACTGGCCAGTGGCACAAGCCCTTAACAAGAGAAACAGCCAGTTCAATTAGATTGTGTGGCCAGTGGTCCAAATGCGCAGGCCAAATTGTGGCGTGTTAAGGAGGTGGAACATCATTCCAGCTGCATGTTGACAGTTTTATTGCGATGGGTAATAGCTTGGCTAAACGCTTGGAGCTGGCCTTTCTGATGAAGTTGGGTGGGAAAAGAGAATCAGCTGCAACTCTAATCTCACAGTGAGTGATGGGGGTCTGACACATTTTACAGTTTAATCTGTAGTATTTATGTTACTATGTGTACAAACACAAATAATCACCACAACAATCTCGTAGTTCAAATGCCATGAAATTAAACCAATTTGATGCAGGAATACATTTTCATCGTAGATTCAATGATGAAATATGTTCATCTCAAAACTGCTGCACATACAATTGCCAATACTCATTACATATCTCCTGCCTTCAAAATATGACCTGAACCACCTCAGGATCGTCCCAACCCAATTTTCCAGTTTATCTAGAAGCATTTTATGATCCACAGCGTCAAATGCTACATTAAGATCCAATAACACCGGGACTGTTAGACTCCCCAAATCATTATTCTATCAAATGTCATTGAAGATCATTATGAGAGCAGTTTCAGTGCTACGATGTGGTCGGAAACCTGACTGAAGGCTGTCAAGGATGCCATTCGTCTGCAGGAAATTATTGTTTTGATTAAAAACTACTTTCTCAATAATCCTGTTTATGAAAGGAAGCTTTGAGATTGGCCTGTAGCTGTTTAGTATTGAATCATCCAGGTTTCTCCTTTTGAGGAGAGGCCTGACAACTGCGGTTTGTAGTGATGCTGGAAAGATCTCTGAGAGTAGTGAGCCATTTACAATATTAGACAAATCCACTGCCAAAGAGCTAAAAACCCTTTTTTAGAAAGCATGTAGGCAGAATTTCTAGTGAGCATGTGGACGGTTTAAGATGCTGCACTATTTCTTCAAGTATCTTGTTATTAATTGCAGTGAATTCAGACATAAAGACCATTATTTTTGCAGGTGATAAGGTTGTATTGTCTCTGCTGGGCTGAGTGGAGCTTATACTTTACTACTACTACTCTACTACTCTCTTTTGTGATGACAAAAAAAGCAAACTCCTTACACTTTTTAGCTGACAGACGGTCAGCGGGTGACTGCAGTGGAGAATTTGTTAAACTATCAACAGTGGCAAATAAAGCACAATTAGTGTATTATTGTACAATTAGTAAGTATTATTAATATTTCCGCTAATGATGATAGAAAAAAGGTACTGCCTAGCCTTGCATAACAGAGATAATTTCAGCATTAGTAGGACCCCTCCTCATAAGTTGATTGTCTATAAGTTGTGAGCAGACAAACTGAAGATGGATTTTCCCTTCTCAGAGGCCCAAAGAAGTTAAACTATTTCATTAGACAGCAGCCAAATTTAGGGAAAAGTACACTGGGTTCCTTTTTAACCACTTGTGGGGCTCCCGACGCCAAAATTGGGAGCCACTGCTGCCTATTAGTGTAAAAACAGCACCTTAACCCGTAAATATATCACCACTTTAGAGAGGAAAGGTAGAAGTCAACAAAGGTAACATCACAAGACTTTAACAAAAATAACAGATCATAAGCATCGCCACATAAAAAATGAAGATGGTTTTCTCCTTAGTTCCTCTCTTTGTTTATCTCCATCGTGATGAAAAGAGTTTACAGACAAAAATTACAAAGACTTTATTGTGACCATTTCCCCAGGAGGGTCTGAAGTCTCTGATTTGAATGAGCTTAAAGTCTGACAGTGTTTTACCAAAATAATCTCAAGAGATCTACAAAGCCTCACCCAACCGGTATACTCGGCACCTTTTCTTTGCCTTAGTCATTTCTACACATATGCGTGCCATATGCAGTCAAACTACCGTGAGAGCAGACTGGGTGGCACGTACATTTTTGCCACCTCTAGCACCCACAGCTTGTCATGTCACAGGAAATCAACACAAACAGATGTGACACTGCACCCTGGTGTATTGTTGTGTAGTGGAGCTGAGCCATATCCAGATTTGGAATAATGAGATGAAATATAGCATGTAAATAAGGTTGCCATTTTCTCCACGGGCCAACAGGCCGGTTTTTAGATGGGAACGCTTGTTTCGACCTTCTAAAGCTCTGCTGCGAGTGAAGAACCCGGACAGATGGTGGGTGCGCTTCACCGTTAGTTTCCAGCGCAGATGGGAGACCGTGTCTTTATGTTTGCGTGTGGGGAGTGTGTTGACAGATTGGAGTTTTTTGAGATGGTGGCACAAAACTTTTGACCTCTCCCATGTGTGTATGTGTGTTTATATGTTGGCAGATGACATTTTAGAGGCACTGCCTTAAAATTATTTATTTTTCTCCCTTTTCTGGATTAGAAAATGTCCTAAATTTTTCCAATCCTAGAAGCTAGTATCCTGTTTCCTATCCTGTTTCTCCTCTTCCTGTTTGTTGGCTCCCTGCTCACTGAGAGACATGGGCAGCCTAATAAAGAAATAAATGGCAATAAATCTATTCAGAGGACACCGCTGACCTTTGTGGGTGAGTCTCGGTGGTGTCTGTGGCACCAGGCAGTTGGCATTATGATTGGTATGTGACATTACAACACAAAGAGGCAAAATACAGAACTACAAATTGGTTCCACACAAAAGCAAAAGCAGTACTGGTTTCCCAATCGAGTCGGCTTGGCTTCCAACTCGCATTATGAATGAGTGCTAAAGTTCATGTGTCATCACTTGCCAAGATAAATAAAGGACAGGTAAACTCAAAGAGGGGAATCATTTAACAACAATTAACAACAAGGTTTCACAGACAGATCCTATCTGCTTGGTTGATTAAGAGCTGCTGATGCTGTTTTTAGATTTAATTAAAATGTAACATCGTAATCTTCAACATTAGAGCTTTGTCTGAGCCACCGCTGGCAGATACACTACCTCCACAATTCAATAAAAAGGCAAGCTCAGTTTGCAGGAAGATCACAGCAGGCTTACACACAACTTATGTTCTGTCATTTGAGGTGTATGCACATTTAGGGAAGACATGCAGTGAACTTTTTCTTTCAATGTCAAATACATCGCCATTAGAAGTTAGCTGTCTGAAAGTTTCAGACAGGAACCAACACATTTTTACACACTGCACACACAATCCTCTCCAACATACCACACACACTCGGAGCAGAAAACAGTTGGCTACCTGTTGATTCTGCAAATTACAACCCCCTGTGTGACTCACTACAGAGTGCAGTGCATAATTATGATTGTCAGATGGCCACATATTCTGAAAAACACAGGGTAGAAAGCACTTCAGAGCCATTTGCAGTCTACCAGTATCTTGTCGGAAAACTGTGCTTCTTTTGACACGCTTTAATTTTGGGGCTTTTATTTGTGGCTCACAAAAGAAGGTAAAATTTGCCACACAGAAGAGACTGACATGACAAATAACTCTGCAAAAGCATGCAAAAAGCATGCACTTCAATTAATTTTTTTGTTGACCACTGGGAGGTATGGCTCAGTGATCAGAGCAAAGAGGCATCTACTTAAGTACAGTAAAAGAAAGCGGTTTTCCTTCCTGAGTAAAGAAAAAAGGTCTAGGAAGGGCACTTGAGAGGAGCTGTGCATCAGTCAGCCATTGTAGGACTGCGTAATAGGTTTCTGCGGCCTTTGAACTGGATCACACAAACAGACACAACGACAAAAGATGACATAGATGAATAGGCGGACAGATATGCAGCTAGAAAGGCTGGAGAGTGGAGTAATTGCGGAAAGATTCAAGTGCTCGTGTTGAGCCAACAATCTTCCAAACCATCCCTACCAAAAGCCACTGGTCTTACCTGTTCCACCTCTCTGAATCACCAGGCAGGTCTCAGCTCCCACGGCGCACTCCTTGAGAAGCTCCACCACCTGGGTGTGTGTGAATCCCTGCACGGGCTGCTTGTTAATCTCCACAATCAGGTCCCCCTCGCACAGGCCCGGGCAGCCAAGAGGCTCCAGCACTTGTTTGACTCGCTGGCCCGTGGCGCTGTCCGCAATAGTGAAGCCAAAACCTTCCATGCCCTTCACCATGGTCAGGGTCAGTAGTTCCCCCTGGGTCGCCCCTGACGACGCCATGGAGACGCTGTCAGGAGGTGTGGTGCCGGTGGTGGGAGGCAGCGAGCCGTCTAAGTGGGTGTCACCCGGTTGAGGGGTTAGCAGCTGCTGCTGGGCATTGACCTGGTCCTGACTGGGGTCTGTGACGAAGCGCGCCGTGCGGGACAGATAGTCCAGGTAGTTGTCGTAGCCCGTCCTGCCGTTCACCATGATGGGCCGCTGCTCCATGATGCCCAGCGGGGAGATGATGGTGGTGGTGGTGTTGTTGTTGGTATTGGCGGCTTCCTCAGGGTCGTAGGGCAAAGGGTAGCCGCGGCACAAGACGAGCGTGACGCTTTGGCCAATTGGCACTGACTGGAAGAGTTTTACCACGTCGGCGTGGGTGGTGCCCAGGACGCACACATCGTTGATGTAGACAATGACATCACCTGCAGGCAAAAGGATGAACATATAAAAACATAATGGTCAGGTGTAATGTCTGGAACACAGTAGATACTGAGTCATGTCGTATCCATAGAAATACAAATTACTAAGACCTTTTTGGACATGAGACAGTAGAGATAGACAGGACACCAGGACAGAAACTCTCAACAAGAAACTTCGGCTCTCTACAGCTATTCTAGCATTCAATCAGCTCTCCTTTGATTCCCCTAAAAGCCATAAACCATTTCTACAAATAAACATTACCACAGATAATGTCTTTATCTGCCTTTCAAGAGTAAAATAGTGCTGATGACAAGTGGCTAAAATGTTTGCCTTTTATGGGGCCAAGTGCTTTTATTTGCTCGCTGCAATATACTGCACTGTAGATAAAACCTAGCTGACAATTAAATGTTCCCACACAAAAGCGCTCCACATCTATGCTTATCTTTGCCTCAACCAGATTACTATATATAGTGTTTTCTGCTGCACTGTGCAGGCACCCTGCAGGTTTTTAAAACACTGGGCAATTGGGAGCACAAGGTACAATCCATTTTAAAGTCTGACAAACAGCATTACCTACCTTGATAATGAAAACAATTATTTTCTAATTGCAGGCATAATGGCATGTTCTTTAGAGAGAGGGCAGGGTCAGAGTATGAGTGTGTGTTGCAGAAAGAGGAAGGGAAAACCAAAGATCCTTCATGATTAATAAGCAAAGCATGTGCTTTAGTGATTGGCCCTCACCTTGCTAACCACAAGCTCCATAATGTTCAATTCTCTTAAAACGTGAGCAGGAAACTATAACAGCCCTAACGGCTGGGTCAATGACACTTAAAAACAACATGGCATTTCAAATTAATTTCTTTTATTGACTGTTGAAGTGGAGCTGCTGACCCCTCCGAGTGACACCAGCCGAGGTAAATGGAAGTTAAGATATCACTGAAATGTTCTCTTATTGTAAAAAGTGTTGCGGACAAATGCTTTCCAAGTTTAAACGCCGGTATTGACAGAGCAAGCTCCAACCTCGAGCCAAGTGACGTGAGGGACTTTTTAATTAATCTGGGTAAACGTGGACGACATTTGCCTTGAGCACCGGTGTCAGAATCAATAGTTGAGCACACTGGCAGAAAACAGATGATGGCGATGTGACCTCGTAGCGCCCTTGTTGTGCCCCCGTCGTGCCCTCATCATGCCCATAGATCTATTTTTTTATGACCAGGGAGGAAATAAAGCGAGATGGATGTCATCAACTGGTTTTACAGGAACAGAAAGCTATGAAGCATATAGGCAGATGTTCCACCATGCATGCTTATACCTAAAAGGTCAGGCCTCAGAAACTTGGAGGTGAATTCTATTTGTAGTGGTCACAGAATATAAAAATTACATCGGAAAAACTAACGAAGTTAGTCGGCAGCTAGAAATGAGAAGCGTGTTTTTTTTCTACCTCTGTCTGAAATCAAGGACCTCCTGTTAAAACAGAATATTTCTATGGCCTTTTTCTAATTCCAGTCATTTTTACAGGCCTGAGGAAGTCAAACTATTCAGTATTTCACATGAAAACAGATAGATACCACTAGGGCTCAGAAGAAAAAAATATTATTTATATTTTGGGTAAAATGACCCTTAATAAACACATATAGTCACAAACGCAGGTTGGCATGTTAACAGAGAGAACCGGGACAAAGACACCAACCAGCCACCAACGAGCCCTCACGCCGTCCATTATTTAACCTCCTGTAGGCCCCTTGTATATTTTAAATCACACTGACCTTAACTGTGAACACCACACTCACTGGGACCAAGGCCCATGCTGCTACTTCATCTTTCATTGTCCCATCCTTGCTTATTGCTTATGACATATTCATCTCCGCCTAATGGTTTGTTCAAAATTCTGTCGACATAACGAGAGGTCTCTGTGGCCCTGCCGAGACGAGGCCGCGATAACGGAGCAGTTTACAATCTCAGCAGGGTGCAAGCATTTGTTAGAGACTGCAGTCTTTTGTGTGTGATAGTGTGTTTGTGTGTGTCAAGCTAAACAGGGTGACGTGTAATGCATTGCGGCCGTGTCAGACAGGCAGGTGTGATTAAGATTTTGCAGACAAATCCTTTAATACTATAATGATTAAAGTATATGATTTAATTGACTGCCTGCTAAACTGTAAGTAGGCCCAGCAGGCCTGTCAAGCTTTGGGTTTTTTGACATGCTGAAGCGGCATGCATGGGGCTGTATTAAGAGCAATGTTTGGCATAGTCTGGAGGGAGATGTCTTATTATAGCATCTCCAAAACCAAAAACACGAGAGCAAAAGTGTAAGGAGTGTGGTATTTATCTGTTTTAATCAAGCAGCAACCCCAGCATCTGAAAAGTGAAGCCAATGCGGAAGTATTCTTTATAATGGCCAGCAGGGGGTGACTCCACTGGCTCCAAAAAGAAGTCCAATTGCATAGAAGTCTATGAGAAAATGACTTCTGACCTCATTTATTACATCAGTAAAAAATTTCCTAATGAGTTTATGGTCTCAATTGCTAGTTTCAAGTCTTCTTCAGTACCGCAGGATGTTAGATTTTGTAAATTATGGTCCCATTTAGAGTAAAATAGATGATAAAGCAGGGTGGGGCTACCTTGTGATTGACCAGTCGCTACCACGGAGCCACAGCCAAACTGTTAGAACAAAAATTACAGTCTCTCCTCAAAATTTTCCTTAGTGTTTTTGATAGAATATAAATTATGACACCGAATCAGTTAAAATGTCAAATGTGGTGCATATTCTGTGTCTTATTGTATGCGACACACACCCTGTAGTATATGGATACAGTTCAGTGGAATAACCCTCTGTTGTTGAATGAGTGCAGCAGTTAGACTCTCCAGTTTGAAACATACTGTACCAACAAACCACTGCCTCTGGCATCCAAACCAAGCATCTCCACTTCAAACTAATGCAACGCATAGCTCTGTATTCCACAAAAACACAAAAATATCACCATTAATAAACCCCAGATTTCTTCTAGGGACAAAAATAAATTCTGCGAAAACACAAAATATCTTGCCTGGACAAAACTGTAGTGTAGCAGTCATAAATCAGATACTTTAAAAAAACTGTTAGAATAAGTGCTTGAACATTTCTTCCCTGGTTGTGTAATCACGTAGTGGAGACAGCCAGGAGGGGTCATAAGAAAAAATATGGCCAAATTATCTATCTGGAATTGGGAATTTCACACTGCCGCAGGCCTGAGTTTTGTCCGGGTGAGCTCTGAGTTACTGTGATCGAACTAGCTCTGTTACTGCAGAAGTAGGACACAAAGTCTGGGGAGGCAACGTGGGGGGATGGAGGCTGGATGATGAGATAGAGATGGAGATGAGCCGAAGGGAGGAAGAAACAAGAGGTGGGATAGTAGAGATGTGAGAGGGATTTGTAAGTCCTTTCTGGTGAAAAAATACATAAAAAGAGGGAGGAGGGGATGATAAGAGATAGACCCAAAATGTTTTATATGCAGTATTGTCAGGACAAGCTTTATTAGTCATCAAGGGATCTATTTTGAACTGCTGCACCCACACATTTATAAAAAACATTTATGACCCAATGTTCTAAAATAAGTCTGTTAACACACACTGTAACACTATCACTGTAATAAAAAATTCCAATGTGTTTTCCCTCCTCTGACTCCCTGACCAGCTTACTTTATGTATGATAAATGACCACTATAAGCTCTGTATTTGCTGCGGCATGTACAACTAAAAACATCGTTGCATGCTGAGAGCACTGTGAAACCTGTCATTCCCTTGACCTTTAGTACAGCTGGTCTGTCTTGGTGTGTTTGTGTGCACATGTGCCGCAGTCCCACCCCCATGAGGCCAGGAGATATTGTGCTCATAAAGTCCCTTTCATGATTAATGGAAGAACAAAACTCTGCAGTTGGGGTGCACTCCCATGCACACACATGCACACACACTACGGTGTTCATATTTGGGTGTATTTGTTTGAATTTGACTATGTGTAAGCTGCCATGCCAGACATTGTTTCACGAGGAATGTCAAGTTTCTTTTGTGCCTTTCAAGTCATAAGTTATTGAGCCACATGTGAAGGTTGTTCATTGACCGTGTGTGTTCTCATGTGACTATGTGTTAAGTATTTTACACACTGCAAGGTATCTCAATGGGTAAAGAAATGTTGTTTTTTGTTTGTTAGAGTGATTAATTCTGACAGAGTGTCAGGTTGTGTTTCGGCCATGCCTGAGGCTTACCTGTGGCCATCTTTCCGTCAGCTGCGGCGGGCCCATCAGGGATAACGCTCTTGACCTGGAGGAACTCGTCAGGCTCATCGCCTCCGATAATAGTGAAGCCAAAGCCCATGTTGCTCTTTTGCAGTGATGTGGACAAGAAACTGCCTTTCAGCTGAGTGGGGTCCCGCGTGAACAGCGGTTTCTCTATAAAGGACACATAAACAAACAAGTTAACCAAATACCAACACTAATACTGTGCATGCTTTATGGCAGAGATTGAAAGGACCTCAAAGCTGGTGCAGGGCAGTGCTCACAGGGTGGGGGCATGGGTAAAGCTTATCCAGAAAGATATGGGTGTAGCCACAGGAAAACTGGCAGGGCAAAACAGCGAAACTTGGACAGAGGTGGGTCTGTGGTGCTGAAAGATGCAGGTGTGGTTCAATGGTTTTGGCTCCCGTGCAAGGTACAAATGCAACATCCCTCCTGGCACACCCAAATACACTAAACTTTTATCCGTTCCTCCCGTCCCATGCTGGGATATGGTGGGCAGAAGGGGTGCAGAGAGCATCAGTGGTGCAGGTCTTCAGTCCCATCCCAAGGCTACCGAGGAAGCAGCAGAATTCGGCAAATGACATGCTGTCAATCAGGGATCAATTCCGAGAGAAGGTGCTCGAGAGGGTTAGGGAAGAACTGGGAGATTTCTGCAGCAGGGAGAGCTGGGAGATTTCTGGAGGAGGGGCGCCTAGTGTAGGAATGAGAGGATCTCAGCCAACAAGCTTAGTCACACTTAACAAAGTCTCCAATCTTTTCACCTCGGACGGAGACGTGGCTAGTGTGCTAGTTTACATACTTTGTTTGCCGCCACTGTTCCAGACATAGACTGAGTGATTACACTCTCCGCCTGCTTACGCCAGGCGACAAGACATGTCATGGTACACGCTCGTCTCACAAATCCTTCAACTGCCTCAAGGGAAAAAGCTTGCTTGCGAGCTAGCATGCTTACAGTAAGTCAAACGAGCGCAGGCAGCCATGAGAACGACAGTCAGCCTCCTTCGCTTCTCTCTTGGCCTACTTACTGACAAAGTGCCACAGGGAGAAGGGGCTACAGACAGGCTGCTCTAGCACCACAGTGCAGGCGGAGGTGTGAAGTGGCTGCTGCTGCTGCTGCTGGTGGTTGTGGTGGTGGGGGCACATATTCATCCGGCGAGTCAGAACACGCCGGAGCGGGGAGACGTCGGCGGAGGAGGACGTCGCATACGCGGCGGCGGCCCTGCGACCCATAGTTGGCGAGCGGGAGAGGTCGCCGAGGCTGTGGCAGCGCTCGGGCACCGGGCCGACCTGAACGAGGGGGGGTCTGGAGAGGGTGGCACAGGGGCTGGCATCCTCCACTGGCATCAAAGTTTGTAGGGAGAAGGAGGAGGAGGGTGGAGGTGGGGAGGGGGGGGAGAGAGAGAGCCTCACTGGAATGTACACAGAGTGTAACCACGGAGACAGGCTCCCAACTCGGAGCGGTGGACTACTACGTTACTATGGAAACAAACCTCCACTTCACCAGTCCAGACAGTTTTTTTTTCTAGCAGCACATCCTACTGCTTTGGCTGGTGGAGAGTTAACACTGGAATCAGGTAGCAACAAACCAGTCATTACACAGAACAGTGAATCACATTCAAACCCACGTTCGCGAGTGTAGAGCACTTCGTACTATTATCAGTGCCACCACAATGAGTCCGTTCCTCCGCCTGTTTGATAGTTACTGTCGATCGACACAGCTATAGTCCTGCTCCTAATGAGCAAATTGAGGTTGGTTGCAACCCCTCTTTGCATGTTGCTATAGTGATCCAAGCAACATGTGTGCATCAAGTTTCTCCTGAAGTGGAGGAGGTAAATTTGGGAGAAATGGAAAGTGTGTGTCATTTTGTATTGTACATACTATAATATAGTAATTGAAGAGTGTCACTTTATATGAAACTGCACGAAAAAGCCCAGGAATATTCTGGTGTACAGATGGTCAAACATTGTAATAACTGTTGAATTTTGATTTGTTTAAGTTTGCTTTACATTGTCTCACAAGCCTGGAAAAGAAGGTAAAATTGATTATTTACTTAGTATCTTATCTGATTTCTCATGTATTATACAGCACATGTTTTGTCAGTGATTTATGAATTATGTTGTAGACATGTAGATCTTTAATTTGTTATTTCTGGACTTTTTGAATATGCATCATTCTGGATCTGGCTGATCTGAATTTGTGGTGTCTTGTAAGCCCATAGTTGTATGATGCCGCTGAAATTCATTACACCTATGAAGTCAGAGAGGTCAGTCACAATTTTACTACATTATTCATTGGTAATGATGCTATTTTAGGCCCGTAGTTGCTGTCAGTTACACTAAAAACCTCACAGATTTCACTGATTAGTTGGATTGCTGGTCTGAAATTAGTTTTCCAGCTTGACTTCCATTTTGTAACCTCATTTTTCTAGTTGTAATAAAACAGAGAAGAGTCAATATTTGAAGCTAATAAGAGACTGAACGTGATAAATGGAAAAGAAAACTGAAAAGGTTAACAACATAAATGTACTATTACCTTAGCTATATTAACTTAAACATATCTCTGCAAACATATAGGCAGAAAATGAGTATGACTATATTATAAATGAATGAGTTTTGTCCTTTAAAGGGAAAGGCATCAACGCGGTGGTCTTACCTCTGTAGATGGTGGGAAGGGGCAGTGAGGAAAGACCCTGGCTTTGCATCTGCTGCTGCTGCTGGAGTCTCCTTTTAGCCTCCAGGACTGGATTCTCAAACTGGGTCCTTCTATTTATATGGCTATGATGATGAAAAAAAACAAAAAACAGAAGAGATTTCAGATTTCACACTATCCTGCTGTACTTAACTTAGCCCCCCGTCTCTGCAATGATCAGATCTGAAAATCCTGGCACTACGGCAGCTATTGCTATGATGATTAATTAAATGGCCGGTCCCCCTGATTATGTAACAGAGCCGCAAAATGGCTTTGGTAAGTAAAAAAGAACAAACAACTGATTCTGGGATTTTCTTCCAACAGTCTTATAAGCAGAATTATGTGAATCAGTGACTGGGAAGAAAACTACACACAAAACTGAGAAATTCCTTTAATGTCCCATGTCGGTCTTAATTTAGTTTGCAAGGGGGGAGATAGTCAATGACTACAAATACTGTGATTTGCCAGTGTGAAATAATTAGTCATTATTAGATACTTCCCTCACTCTTTCAGGCTGCATTGTGCTCTCACATTAACACACACCATCTTTCCTTCTTTCTCCTTATCTTTTAATGAACACCCCATTATCATGGTGCTTATTACAAAACAGCTTGACTATATTTTTTACATAGTTCCATAATTTCAAGGTCTGGCAACTTCTTTCATGATATTTACGTGACCACAAAGCCAGACAATAAAAGCATCTCCAGTGGAGAGCGCAGTATATAATGCAGTGAGTAGTCAAGTGTCATTCTGGAGGTTTTCTTAAGCAAAGTCGAATCAAATGACTCCCCCTGCTTGTCTAAAAATAGAGCCCCGTCCCTACGCCCCAGAGTAGAGAGCATCCAGCCAAAGAAATGACACCTCTGAACAGGGAGGGGACATGCAGTTCAATAGAGATGACAGGCTACTGCAGCAGTTGCTATGTGGACACACATGTGTGGATATGGATGAACAGACATGCAGAACGTTTAAAAAGAGACACTGACTTCCGCTCATGAGCTAATCTGCAGATGTAGCTGCAGCATGAGTGTTTCAGACAGAAGGATAACAAAGAAATATGGACAAGCACACACAGACAAATAAACTTCCCCCCCTGCAAACAAACAGTGAGCCATCAGCAGGCAGACGAAGGGAGCAACTGCTTCCTGACTGCAGCGCCAGTCTGCTGCTAATAAATATGATTAATACAGCACCACCGGGCTGCACTGAAAATCAAAAGCAAGCCATTACATATTAAAGATGTACCCGACTTACTCAACATAGTAGCTGCCGTAAATGGGGTCATCGATTTTCTCCCAGCCGTACGGAAGCTCTGTAAAAAAAAAACATAACAGCAGCGAGACAACAATAATTAAGGGCTTGTTTATTCAATGAACTTGCAACAGCATATTGATCTTGCACAAGAACATCTTTGTGGCAGAATTAGTTTACAGCATCATTTTACTGTTGGTAATTACTCCGGTTTCTCACGTATTATACAGTACATGTTTTTCCTTATAAGCCCATAGTTGTATGCATGACATAGAAACAAAAACAAAATCCTTTGAAGAATTCAGCATCACTACTGAAATTATTGTGTGTTATTTATCAGTTACAATGCTGCATTAATGACGTTCAAGGTGCCCCATTACACCTATGAAGTCAGAGAGATTATTGACAGGGTTTGATTTGAGTTGGATTACTGTTCTGAAATGAGTTTTACAATTTTAAATCTTTTGATTTATAATAAATATGTTCTGTAACTGGATTATTCTAGAGACCCTTAATTCCATATGAATATAATCCACTAAAACTTTGACTATTTACATCAAATCTTTCTTTAACAAGACAACAATAATGAAGCGCTTATTTATGCAGTCAACTTGCAACGGCATAGTTGTCTTGCATGAAAACATCTTTGTGGTAGAATTAGTTTACAGTATCATTTTACTGTTTGTGAACACTCTGAAATCTTATCTTTTATAAAAATTGGATGGCGATAAGACATGAGATAAAAACATAACTATGTGTTTTCTCGGCAGCTTGTCACGTTGACTGATTTAAAAAGGCTACTGGCTCTTTAAAGATGTGCCTCAAAGAAAAAGTTGCAAAATAACACCAAATATTGATAGATCTAGTGGCTGAATTTGAGTCGGTAAAATATTTATGCTCTGCATCTTTTTTCCATGCTGTATATATGTAAATATTGTGTTTGGATATGAGAACTTTGCATAGATTAATAGCTACAACTAGAACAAGCACGAGCCCTGAGGATGTTGAACCTTTACAGTAAACCCACTGGTACATATTTCTATTGGTGTTTAACATTTTGGCTCCAAATGTTACAAGCTAAAGATTGAATACAATTACTGTCAAACAGCATGTGGCGGACAAATTACCCCCAAAATGCTTTGAGAAGAATTTGAATGACAGCAATCAAGGTATGAATGTCAATGCTCAAATTTTTGATTAATTGTTTTAAAAAGGAGAAATTATCAAGTGTGCACAATGATGTGAAACAACAGGAATCCATTCAATATGTTTTCACGACTACCTGAGGCAAGTTGAGTAAAACATTTGTAAATAATAAATAGGGTCCATCAAGCATGGTTTTAAAAAAAGAGGCTTTTTATACATCTTCTTTTACTGAATACATGATTTTTGCGAGGGCACATCATCTGGGACTCTCAAATCAATACCTGTAAGTCTGAAGTGTCAAACTCCAAACAAAGGTGCAAAGAAGAGTTGTGTAAAAATTCTCCAAACGTTACATTTGGTTCACAGTCATGCTGATAAACCAAAGTTTTGAGCAAACCTGATGGTTGTGCTAGATAAAAAGTCAGATGATCACCAAAGGTATTAGAATTTATCCCATAGGAACCTTGGATACCTGTGTAAGTTTTGTTGTCGAGTCATTTCACTGTCAACCTCATGGTGGCACTAGAGTAAAAGTCAGTAGGATTCATCCTCTAGGGACCATGAATGTCTGTACAAAATTTTAATGGCAATCCATTCAATCCTTGTTTAGATATTTATGTCTGGACCAAAGTGGTGGACTGGCTGACCAACATTCCCATCCATAGAATAAATAGCTTCATTTCCAAACCGGCCTCTAACTTTTCAAAAGCATTGTATAAATGCAGAGTCATCGATTTTTCTTCTCTCTCTGTCTCTTTCTGTATGTAGTTTGCACTGCAGAACATGCTGCCGTTGCTCCCAGTGATCAAAGCTGATCTTCCTCAAACCCCTGACAGTCATCAGTCATACTGTCATCCAGGATTCTGAAAGTCGTGCTCTCCTCTTTCCTTCGCCCAAAGCTCACTGACAGAACACAGTTCTTAAAACCATGTCTAGGAGGAGACCCCAGTTTGCTTTCCAGGATATGAGCTATTAACATTTAAAGCATATTCCCAAATGAGGACTCTAGTGTTTTAGCATAATAGCATGATCATTCAAAACCGAGTGGGGTACACAGAGTTAGAAGCTCCTGCAGAAAAAGCATCTAAGCTGAATCCAGCACGGAGCTCGGGGACAGGGTGTTCCAGTGCAGCTCAGCTCAGAATCAGACGAGCTTTGATTAGTGACAATGCAAAGTTAATCAGGATAAGAGTGGAGATAACAGCAGAGCAAATGCTTCCTAATCAGAAAGAGAAGCAACCAGAGTTGTGCGCTAAAGCACCTTGGGCTCCTGAGGACCCTCCGGCTGGTTGAGGGCACGGCCGCCGCTTGTGAGAAACACACACAGACAGCCATACACCAAGGAAATGATATACTGTATGGTCATTGCGATACATTTATTATTACAGCTTGCCCTACTTTATAGACTCAATAGATTACTTTGCATACTCCCGTCCCTCCCAGTCCTCCCACGCACAGCAGAAATTTCAAAACAATGCTGGTGCAGTGCACGTGCCATATGCTTCTCTGAACCCCTGCCCCCATCCCCTCAAAACAAATTATTAAACTTTCAGTAGGACGCACTATTTTTTGCCTGCACACTCACTAAAACGCATACTTAAACACACACACACGGTTGTGAGTGATATAACAGAGTGCTGCGAGGAGGTTGACAGCCCACGGGAATACCTCCTGCGAACACTGCAACATTCCTTAGCCCCATCTCCACTCATTAAATATGAAAGAGAGTGTTTCATGTTCTCACCTTTACTGGGCGCCGCATAAAAATGCACACACACACACACACACACACACACACACACACACATTATGTTACTTACTTTACACACAAACACACACACTAACCCTCCCGATCATTTTGCATATGCACACACACATACAGGAGATCAAAGGGCTGTCGTGTAGCTCAGCAGTCTCCCAATGAAAACCTTTTCTATTAAAATGTCCACAGGAGGAGCTGCAGGAAACCAGAAATGTCTCTGCTTTCCCGGACCAGGGAGACTCTACAAACCAAGCAGCACACACAGCACCTACAGGATAATTCTGGTTTGTTACGACTCGGGTCTTACTTTGATACTTTTGTAAATTTCTGTCGATTACAAAAACACTGTAGTTCTCATATCTAAGGCTGAAATCTGGGAGGGAGGTAAAACCACAATTGAGTCCACCCAAAATGTCGATAATAAATGCTTAACATCTGTATGACTGCCTGATTGCTTGTGTTTCTTGCCGTTGGACTTCCTTTTAGTGGTGTCACTGTGTTCCCAAATCGTTCAACATTGTGGGAAACACACCTTCGAGTTACATGAGAAGATTGATACCCCTTTGTATGTGTGTTTAAGTACGGAGCTAAAGCAGTGTTGTGAACTTTGGGTATCTGCAAGGAGTTAGATGCTGATGCCACGCACTTAATCACATGCACATGGACTCAATTCACCATCGGAGTTTAAGAAAGGATGCAGTTTACACATGTGGCGGGAGCTTAGGTCTAAGATTTCAGGTTAAGCATGTGGGAGAAGTTTGCCTTCAGGGCTTCCTGCCAAAAAGCCGCTGTTCATGTCCCGTGTTCAACCAAAAGTCATCGTTGACTTTTTCAATTACATGCTACCTGCTAAGACATAGAGTAACAGTAGCACAAGTGAATAAGAATTCAACATTTTAATTGTGGGTGAATTAAAGTTCTACATATTCTCTCAAAAGTCTTGCTTGGATAAACATGCCGAGAATTTTTCAGAATGGCAAAATATTCTTTTAACTTGGTGAATACAATGCAATTATTGCCGACAGAAATTAAGAAAATAAGTTGTACTAAACCTCAATTATCTCCTAATTTTCTGCAGCCACTTTACATAGAGAAAGAACAAGTAGCACATTCATTTTCTCACTAATAAAAAGTTTAATTCATAAGAAAATCAAACACAGTCTTGCTTAGTTCAATACACTCTGGAGTTTTGCAGCCTTACTTGATCTGGTATGACTAAGAGCTTATGGTGGCCAATGTTAGTTAATGTGAGCAAACCTAACAAAGATAATATTTAAATGGACGTTTCAGAATCTGATTAGAAACTTTATGACCCTTCTGCTACTGTTACTTTATGTTTTAGAATTTACCATTATCCTGCGCTTGTTACTTGTGGCCACCGTTCAGCAGAAGTTACAGTCTCGCTTTAAAGGTGTTCGTGCGATGTCACGGCTGCAGCGCCTCACACACACACACACACACACACACACACACACACACACAGAAATGCGGTTACTTTCACTGAGCAGCGTGCTGACAAATGCTGAACTTAGGAGGATTGTCTCTTTGCTCACTCCCTTTTTGTTTGGCTGTATATAACCTCTCTGTCAGCAGCCTGCAATGGAGTGCTAACTCCCCGGGACAAGTAGAGAGAGGGAGAGAGAGAGAGATTGTGTGTGTGTGTGTGTGTGTGTGTGTGTGTGTGTGTGAGAGTGTGAGAGAGTGTGTGTGTGTATGCCATATAAAGCCGACACTGCTTATCGCTGCCATGCTGCATGCGTCCACGAAGGAAATGTCAAGCTGGTGTGAAATTTTCAGGTAGGAGCTCTTATGATGGAGCCCCGAAGCGAGGGGGAAAATGTTTCCGATCTCTAGTCATGCCACAACATCCATCCTGCAGTCGCAGGTGGAGGGCCACTTGCTACCAGCAGGAGGCATCCTGGCATCTTCCCCACATTTTCTCTCCCCCAGTACCACTCAATAACATCTTTCTCTCTCTCTTCTTCACCTTATTTCACCTTATTCCCGCTTCTTCTTCTCTGTGTCCATCCCTTCTTCTTCCTTGCTAAAGTATTCTCTCATCTCATGTTCCCACATGCAGTCACAGAAAAAGCCTTTTTTGAAGTCTCATGCTCACAAGCTTGTGCATTTCTTTATTCTGCTTTTTTTCTAACAAGGAACAGAGGAGCAAACCACACAGACACTGCAGGGATTTACCCATGTCCTTTTTCCTTGTTTCCTTTTTTTCCCCATCCTTTCTTTTCTTCCATCTTTTGAGCAGCAAACCGGCTGAATTGAATCATTTTCAGCGACTCAAGCCTTTTGTAGTCACCAAACATTAAAGTCCTTTCCTACCAGATACTACACTGTACGGGGCTTCATTTGTCATGTCACCTTTCAATGCAGCTCATATTCGAGCGACTGTGAGATTACTGTGAAAAAAAACTACCCACGACTGATTAATGACAGTTTCTACTGGCCAATACGGCCACAAAATCCACTGGCCACAATAGGCAGCACACTCCTATGAAATATACAGTACAGTACATAGGCTTCTGAACAAATAAATGGAGTTTAGTATGCTGGTGTTGTGAGCAGTGGTGCAGACTCACCGACTGCAGAGTACAGTCCAACCTCAATTATCTAAACCTTTATCTGGAAGCTAAACTGGGAACTATAAATGCCACCACAGACAAAGAAAATGTGAATACGTTATAATACTGGCCTTAATTATCTAATTTCCTTTCTGAAATGTCATTGAATTCATAGATATATATTTTAAGGTACAATACATTGTAGATTTAGATTTTGACATCCCATTATATAAAATGACCTTAAGGAAGAAAATCTTTAGCTTAACATACATACACAAAACTTGAATTCTGGATCTGAAGAGAAACTGCACAGTACACACAGGTTTCTTCTTTGATTGAGGCTTGACAGAATATCTTTAATAAATTCTGATTTCCAAACCTTTTATTACTTAAAAGAGTCCTCCACTGATCCCGCGTTGCACTCCTTTAACATTGTTTGACTTATGATCGGTAGTTTAAAAAGAAAGGATCAAAATCTATCCAGTTTTTTTTTATCCGTTTCCTTCTTCCTTGTTAAAACTTGGCAGAAAACAGAGATTTGGGTGTTATGCAAGTAGCGGCTGATGTAGCCTCAAGCCGATATGAGGCCACAGAGGTCTAGTAAGCTCACTTCTTTCTCTCCACACCCCAAGATTTATTTCATTTCCAAACTTCTTCAAACCACAAGTCACTTGAGGAAATTTATCAGATTTCATGTAGCTCCCTGCGGAGCAACAAAAGGCTTTATACTAAATTTTTTTCCCACATATGTAGAAGTACTCCCCAAGACATGTAAACAGACTTTGATATGGAAAATCGCTGGAGTTCCCCTTTATCAAGACAAAGAGTCTACAGCCATGCTAGGGGCTCTGTGAGGCTGCACTTAGGCACAGGAGTACTTTGAGCTAAAAGCTAAAATCAGCATGTTATCATTCTCATAATAAAAATGTTTGTTGTTAAAACATGTTAAAATGAATCAGCACTAAACACAAAGTACAGATAAGGCTGATAGGAATGTCATTAGTTTAGGCATTGGACAAATTAACATTTTGACCTCATGATGTCGCTAGATGAAATGTCAGGGGATCACCACAGTGATTGAGGGGGACATGATTGTGTGCACTAAATTTCATGGTAATCCATCCAATAGTTAAGATATTTCAGTCTGGACCAAAGTGGTGGACCCACTGACTGACATCGCCATCCATAGCCACACCGCAAACATGGCTATAATCTCCATCCCTTGGTAAACTGCATACACTGTTTGTCTTATTCTCTTACTCGGAGCCAAGCAAACTTCATAAGGTGCTGAATTCGACCAAATTAAAAGTTTTCGGAAGATGGAGTCTGTTGCATGTAGTGTAATATCTCTCGGTTATTATTTGTGATCATGTTAGTATGGAGCTGTTATGAAGATAAAGCCTCACAGACCTCACTCGGTGAAATAAGGTATTAAATGCAGGCATTATGTGTGTCTGTAGCAGACCACCTGTGAATTCAATTCCCACCATGTTCAAAGTGATAAATAGGGGTGTTTGCAGAAAAATGAAGCCATTTATTTTGAGATTATCCAGGGTTTCAGGTCCACTGTGAAGATAAGGACACATTTTAAAAGGCGGAAACCTCAGCTAACCTTCTTATATATCTAACAACCCCTACTGTATAAAAGGTAAATACAACAAAGTGCTTGATGATGCTTTTTTTTAATCTTATGTATTTTCGTTCTCACCACTATTCTGATTTTCTCAGAAACCAGGTATAACATATAAACAGAGCTAAAATAACAGATTGTGTCATGATATTTTCAGAGGACTTGAAAGTGCTGATGAACAGATCTCAGCCTAAACATTTCCAGCATGAAAACAACTGTATAACCTATGATTCACAAACCCGGCTCCCTCTCCAGTCAACAAGATAAACATTTTCCAGTTTGTGTGCTGATAATCACTATCCTGCCTGTCACAATCAAATGCACAATCAACAAACTTGTAAAGAAAGGGACGCTGTGTGCTTTGTGGGAAGCTAACTGGCCCTGTCAGACGCAATATTTTCTGAGCCTCGCTGAGCTTGTTGATGGCTAAACAGGATTCGGCAGAGAAAATCTGACCTGCAAGACGGGGGAATTAGCTTCTCCTGTTTCCCTGGAACTCCCTGCCCACATACACTGTGATATCAGTGATCTTAACACACTCACAAACCCTGGTCATTATCATCATCAGACTGGTTGTGAGATGAATGTCTGGGATAATGTAAGCAGCAAAACAGCTCTTGGTAATGCATTGGATTTGACAAGAGATACCTACATAATCAACATGCTAAGGATCCCTGATGACAAGTGCACAAGCTATCAGAATGTGTCGTATGGCTGAATATCTGAGTATATATTAATAACAGAGTATGATAAGACAGTCAAAGCTGGGACAGGGTTTGACATAGATTGATGCACAAGATTTACTGACATATTTTCACATCACAGACCAAACTGACATTAATCACGGGTTCATTTTTTTCCATTAGGAAAAGATTCTCGAGTCATGTCTTTACGAAGATGATTAACAAACTAATATATCTCAAACTGCGACAGGAGAAGTCAGTGCAACAGCCATGGCTTTGACAACAAATCACTTGCTAAAAACAGTGTGTTACTCTCCATTTCAATGAGCTACTTTTTTTTCCACAACTTGTTTTCCTGTTAAATGCACCTGAGCTGTGGAGGAATGCATGTCCTTACATTCTCATTAAAGTCCCTCTGGTCTCTGTCTCAGAGCGAGCAGACAATAGTTAAAAGTGCCAGAATAGAAATGAGAAAAAAACTGGACTCACAAGTTTGTAGCTTATCAGGACATTCCAGGGACAGAAGGAGACGTACTGAACCGTGACCTGTCTCTTATTTTTTCCCCTTTTGCCTCCAAAGTTTTGGTTTATTTGGCTAGCTGTATGTGAGACACACTTACAGCTGCACACGAAAACACACATACTTTCTCCTCGTCTACTTTCCATCTGCAATATAACTCACCTCGTCCCTGTGGGGTCAGGAGTGGAGCAGAGAAATTGCTACTTTGTGAGACCCTTTTGTTAGGTTTTAAATAGGATAATTATGTTAAGTAGCTTGTTTGATATTACCCTCCTGGAGACTGTTGATTAGATAATATTGTGTATTAAGGTTAATTATATTTAGACATATTTCTAACCCAATTAAGAGTCCAAACAGACAAATAAAAAAGTAAAGAAGACTGACATATCAGTCAAATATTTGACCACTAGTGTAAAAAGTAAATACATGATTCTGTTTTGCTTTAAATTGCTTAATGTCAAAAACTGAGTGAAAGCTGAAAACTGAACAGGAGCTGATTTTAGCATAATTAAATCTTAATATGTTTAAGTGCATAAAATTAGGCAGAGGGGGATGCACTTAATAGGAAAGTTGGAAAAGATGGTGAATCTCTGATTACATGGTGTATGTACAGTAATTGTTTTGGGGTGTAAACGATTTGTTGATTATTTTATTAGTAAATTGACAGGAAGCTACTTGAAATCAAGAATATGTAATAATAAATTTAATTTTAAAATCAATTATCAAGCAAATCAGACAAAAAAAGTTTCCAGCTTCTCAGGCACGAATATTTGCAGCTTGCCTTTGTTTGATATGATAGTTTTGGGTTTTGGACTGTTTGTTGAGTATGTTTGAGTAAATCCACTTAGGAGCTCTACGAGATTATAATGAGCATTTTTTAATTTATATTGTGATGAATTTTCTAGAAATTCAATTGAGAAACAGGTTGTAAATAAGATAACCAGATGGGAATTAGTATTGCACAATATTGAAATTTTCGTAATTTTAAAACAAATACTCAAACAATATATAACTACAAAAACTATGGATCACTATCTGTGAGTAATGTATATGTGAGTAAATAATGTGTAGTGTGAATTTGTAATACGAAACTCAAATAAGTAGAAGGATTCACTGAAACTAAAAAAGGGTATCGCTTAGAAGATAAGGCTGGTGACAATCTATATTCTTCTAACTTGTCAACAAATGACATGAAAAAAAAAACAAACAATGCATTAGTCCGGCTCTCAACACTTTCTGACTCATCACCAAGCCCGTTCATTCCTGCTGAAGTTGTAAATCTTTAATACAGTTAACAAATACCAGTAAATACTGCATTTATCAGGGACTATTTTTAGCTGTGGATTAGTACATATTTGGCACTCACAGTGCATGTGCACGTGTTTTTAATAGTTTTTGTATGACAATGAAAGTCTGTCAAGCTTCAGCTTTACAAGTAATACTAGTTAGTAGGATCAATTCACTATTGGTTTTGGTCTTTTTATGGGATTTGTTGACATTAGGAAAAACAAAGAATATTTCCGACCTTATCCTTTAACTGTAACGCAGCCTTAAAGACCTGGAAAAGACTACATTTAAGATATATCTTGATATATTATGATAGCCAAATCCCACTGAATCTTATTTCATGATCTGATATTATATTGATTTATTGCCAAGCTTTACTTAGTAAATCAGTTGGCTTTGGATGCAGTTAAAAAGTACACTGCAACTGATATACACACGCACTGACAGCTAATTCAGCATGCACACGTCACACACACACACCTGCCACACAGTCTTTTGAATCCTCCTTCCAATCTCCAGGCCGCAGGCATGCTCTGCTGGGGATGTTCTCAAAATACACCCATCAATCATTTTGCCGACAGCTTCGCCTGCCCCTCCCCGCCACTCTGCTCGCGACTGCTGCAGGAGTCTCAAGGTGAAGGAGGGCACTGTGTCTCTCCGTCTATAATAACTCACCTGTAGGACTGCACACACGCCGTGGAAGGAGTGTGTGCTCACGTTCAGTGTCCCCTAAAAAACTTCCTGCATCCCACAAAAATCACAAAATCAATCTCTAAGGTCCCTCTGAGTCGGCTAAAAGAGGGGAACAAGATAGAGGACACTTCCCAGGCTGGAGGAACTTTGCCTAGTAGCATCCATCTGAACATAAGTGATAAAGTATAGGAGGAACGCAAAACACACACACACACACACACACACACACACACACACACACACACACACACAGAGGACGCTTTTTTTTTAACAGCACACGTGAGAAAAAGAAGAGGCAAACGGGTAAAACACGAGCCCTGCTATTACCCCTGGAGAGACGACAAGAAGGGAGTCCAACGCCAGCCTGTGAGAGACGATAATAACTTTGTCTCTATGCCCGTGAAGCTCCTCACATGACCAGAATGTAATTACATGTCTAGGTTTGGTGCTCTCTGTTTTCACACGAGTGCCGTCTGCTGGGATGCACAGAAGTCAAAGACCAAGAAGCACTCTAATACGATTAAAATCCTTCAAACACGAGTATCATCAAAGTTATAATCCCTCTCGGTGTCTACGTTCATTCATATATTGTACATCCGGTGTTGTATGTGCTTAGCATTTCTGGAAAGGACACGCTGTCGTCTGATGAAACGTGCTGAAAGAGTGACGAAAAAACATCTTACAGTTTTGTCTGATTTTAATTCACTTATCGGGGGGATTCTCGCTACCTGCTTTGGCATACCTGAGGTAAAAAAACAGGCTGGATAAGTAAAGAATCAAGTGAGACAACAGAGAGCCTGCTCGGTGTTCTTTTTTCACAGCCAACAAATATTTGGCAGGACAGGGAAAATACCAAAAAAAGCTTAACTTTAAGAGCATGAGAGAGGAGGGAATAAAAGCAAACAGAGAGGTTCTGTAAAGAGCCTGTCCTAGTTCTTTTCGTCTACCAAAACAAAAAAAAGGAGACAGCAGGACAGGAGGGAGGCAGGGGGACAAAGATGGATATGGAGGTAGAGAGAGGAGGTGAGAAAGATGGAGGCAGAAAGAGAGAGAGGGAAAAAATATAGAGTTATGTAACTACAAGGCGTTTGTGATGTCAACTGCTCTGTCTTCACTGGAGCCGACGCTCCTTTGAACATGCAGGAATGAGCGCGCTAAACCGAACACACATTTCTCTGCATAGTTTGACAGAATCTGGTTGTATGTGTTGCAACTGACTTTAAACATGAGAGAGAACAAGCTGTGTTTGCTGGCAGTGAAAACATTTACTCAGGTACTGTGCTTAAATACAGTTTTGAGGTACTGTAATTGAGTATTTCCATTTTATGTTACTTTATTCTTCTATTCCAGGGAAATTTTGCACTTTTTACTCTACACGACATTTGCTACAGTAACTACTTGTTATGTAGGTTAAGACATTGCACACAAAATGTTTGACTACCTTATAAAATATGATACATTGTTATATATTAAAAGAACTAACAGTGTATAAAGTTGATCAAATAAGCTCCACCTCGACCAAGTAAAATAGTACACACGGCTTAAAAGTTAACACATTAGTAATAATGATCCAATGACATATAATGTGTGTAAATTACCACCGTGAGAGGGGGCATTCTGGATAATGAGTTCTTTTACAGGATAATTACAGTTTATCACAATTTAAGCCATATTTTCATTGTTTTGGCCATCATTTCTAGCATTAATAAACATACTCCCGTATTTGCCAAACTAATTTGGCAAGAAAGATGAAAGCGAACAGTAAAATTATGACTCAATCTGTCCAACTTCCTGGTTCAACTTTGAGTTGTGCACACACAGTTTTCATTTGCTATGAGGGATTATTGACAACCTCTTGGATCGTCCTCTAATTTATTGCCCCCCTCTCTTCTTCTCTCCATCTCGTAGGAATGCTGCCATGTTCCCAAATCCCAGCAACTGCTTTGTTAAACACAACATTATAATAACAGAAAGAAATCATGACCACAGCTATGAAATTAGGACCAAAAAAAGACTTAAAAACAACAAGTATTCTTTAAATTTGAGATGTAAATAAATTTTGCTGATAATACTTATATACTAATGTGTGGTCTGAGTTTCCTTTTCAATACTAAGTCCCGCTTACTACACTAACTCTCTTCCTCCTCCTCTCAGCCGGTTGTCCGGTCACAGCTCACAGACTCCACCCTGCGATCCTGTTAGCGCTTATCAGAGCATGGCTCAGGTCCAAACACGAACACACACATCTACCTTTTCCACCAATCAATACCAAATTTACAGAGGCAGCTTTTCTCTCCCTAACTGAGCTCAGCTCTCAGGGGTGGCTGGCACCACCAGACTGTGGACTTTGGAGTGAACAACACACTTCTCATATGGCTGCTTACCCAAACCCCTTCAGCTAGGACCACACTTTCAGTCCTGACGGTCAGAAAGACTAAATGGATAGTAAAGGGATCACCAAAGAAATTCCTCTTTTTGGAAACATGAATATATGTACTAAACTTCATGGTTTGTCCATGAGATATTTCAGTCTGGACCAACAGACCAACTGACTGACACTGCCATCCCTGGAGCCATGCCGCTGGCGTAATGTTTCGTGTCTAATTTTGCTGCAATTTGTGAAAAAAAGAAACAAAATAAAGCGATTAGTAGAATACTGAAACTCCACTGAAAGATTTTATTTTCCGGCTGTCTACACCGACTGAGCCAGAGTGGATGGACTTGGTCCAACGTGCGCCAATAAGTCAAGACACCCAAATTATAACTATCCATTACAATCGTAATGTATGTCTACTCACATACAGAGCTGCAGCCACCATTAAGCAGTGCATTCCATTCTGCTGGGACTAACTGGATTAGTCGCCCAACCAGATCAATAACAATCCTCACAAATATCAGCACAACTTCTTTTGCGGAGCGTCCTTGTTGGATAAATAGGACTGGAAGGGCTGAATATATAACTGTTTCCTCACAGGCGTCTCTGTCTTTGTTTCTGTGTCATTTCATCATCTTGGAGATCTTTCTCCCTTTAATGTCAAAAGCTTAAGGGGGGGAAAGGGGAGGTCTTTTGAAGAAAATGCAATATCAGGAAAGTAATTCTTTTGAATGGATAAAACGGGCAATGTGTCAACAAGAAGCAGTCCCCTGTTTAATGCCACCACATAGTGCAAATGTTTTCAGATCAGGTACCGTTTCTATTCTCTATGTTGCTGCAGTCAAATAGTATCTGCAAATACCTCGTAACATTTGTTTTGTCCTGCTCAAGGCAGCAAATGTGTACAGGAAATCTAGCAATTCAGATATTATCAAGTAAGTTGTCTTTTTAAGTACTGTATTTTAGACCATTACATACTTTCCTGTTAAAGCTATTGAACCTTCTGGTACTCACCAACGATTAGTCAGTTAATTGTATCTAAATCTACAACAATTTGCTAAATGTCAAAGGCTGACAACAAGGCTAAGAGTCTACAGCCATACAAGCCTCTGTGACGCTGTACTGTAACGTCAGCCTGCTAACATGCTGATGTACAAGTACTGCATAGGCTTTACCATATTCACCATCTTTGTTGAGTCTGATGGGACTGTGATTAGTTTTGCAGATATTTGGTTATACTCTAACGCATTTGACAAAATAACATTTTGACCTGGTGAGGGTGCAGGTGAGAAGTCAGAGAAACAACCAAAGTTTTAACAATTCATCTTGAGGGGGACATGAATGTCTAAACAACATTTTATGGCAATCCATCTGACAGTTGTTGAGATATGTCCATCTGGACCGAAGTGGTAGACTGACTTTATTTTATATTGTTAAAAATGAACCCAGTTTGGGCTTTGGACTGTTGGTTGGACTAAATAAGTAGTGTGATGGCATCACCTTTGGGTCTGGGAATTTGTGACAAACATTTGTCACTTTTTTGTGCCATTTTATAGATTAAACATTCATTTAAAAATGTAGCTGACTATTGATTAATTGCTAATAAAAACAATAAGCTCTGCTCACCTGAGGTCCCACACAACTGGCGCACAGGGAAGGTTAAAGGAAACACTGTCTGACCCAGGAGCACACTTGTTTGTCTGTCTCCCTGTCTGCATGTGTGTGTGTGTGTGCATTTCAAAGCTGAATGTATTTATAGAGAAACTCTATCCTTGTGGTTATGCGTTTACCAGGAATATGCACACAACCACCCCCACCCTCCCGCCATGAACGTATACCAAAACACTCACACAGACACACACTCAAAAAAGCAACTGCCATTTCTCGTTTGTCCATCTCCAAATCCGGTTCTTCTCCTCAGCTCCACCACCTCCCTGTCTATAACTCAGGAGATAAATCTCCTCTCGGTCGCACAAATAAAGAAAAGACGAATGGGGAAGTGGGGAGGGAAGGTGAGGGCGAAAGAGATAGATGACACACTCGTATATATGTACGCTCGTCTATAAACACTCGCTGCATTGACATTCATCCTTCTCTTTTCTTTTTTGGTGTGTGTTTGTCGTGTGTGTGTGGGCGGGTGAAGGACACTCCACATCTCTCTCAGTTGAGAATAAAGAAGTCTTTGTAACCTCCTGTCTCTGTGGATCTGGTCTTTAAACACACATATCACGGGACTTCCTATTCACAGCGACTGGGGTTGACACACACACACACACACACACACACACACACACACACACACACCACTGTCACTATATAACTCCTAAGAAATAAAACTCCTACGCCACACAAAAAAACCTGCAATTGTTCCTTCAATGAACTGAAGTCTCAAAATCATCTCACTATACATCTCGTCAGATCAACAGGCATGGCTTAAATCTTGAAAAATGAATGCTGCGGGAAGTTGTGTAATTACAACAAATGAACATGAGAAGCAAAAAATCAGAAGGAAAGGAAAAATAGAAGATAGAAACGCAGTACTCACCATCTTCTTTGCATTCCTCGGGCGGCTTTGCCTTCTTGGCTAGCCTCGGGTCCAGCCACGATGTTGTCTTGGTGTTGTGGCTGTGAAGAGACGACAGAGAGAAAGTGAGAGGGAGTGTGATAGATGGCGAGAGAGAGGAGACTTGGCAGAAAGAGAGAAGGAGGTTGGTGGATTCTTAATTCAGCCGGAGAATCATTTCAGAGAGGAAAGATGAGACTCTCTTGTGTGCCTGCCTCTAAAAAAGGTGACGAGAGAGACGGGGGCTGAAAATAAAAAAAAGCTTTGGGTTAACAAAATGGCAATCAATACTTTTAATTAGCTTACTTAGCAGGCAGAGTAGGGGAGGAGGAGAAGGGGCTTAAAGGGATAGAGGGGTGACTGAGGGACTGATGGAGGGGAACAGCTGTGGGTTTGGCAGATTCATCCAGAGCCCGAGGGCAGAGAGCTGGATCTAGATCAGATATGATGGCGTGCCAAGGAAACTCGATGCATCTCCACGGCTCGTCTGAAGCTCTGGAGCCACAATGGACTCCCTTCATGATGACAGTAGGGAGAGGGAGGGCAGGGGAGGTGTACACAAAGTGCCTACAGTAAAGAAACCGAGGTGAGAAGATGAAGGAAGAGGATGCAATAAGAGGCCTCCTTGTATCTTTGTTCTTTTCAAAACTTATTACCCAAAGGAAAGTTTGTTTGCTATTGGTCATTAAAGGCACAAATCACGGGAATGCAGCAATGACTGCAATAACAATCATTAGAACAAAACATTAATTCATTCACACATTCATTTGGAGTCATGTATTTGTCCACCTGACAAATCGAAGTCCAATATTTACACCCCTTTTAGCACTGTTTTGGTCTCCACCAGCCCCTGTATAATTGGCCCTTTAGCTGCTACAGTAGATGTTCAGCTACAGTAGTGTTAACTTAGTCTTTCTGCCTGCTGTCACTGGAAACAGGGGTGATGTGAGCATAATTTGCAAGCCGTAAAACTGAAACAATGAGCTAAAAGAGGCAAATAATTGAGACTAATGGGAATGTCTTTGTCCTTGCAAGTATAAACTAAAGTTTCCAAATTTAATAGTGATCCATCCAATATCTGTCGGGAGATTTTAATCAAAACGAAATATGTCATCCTCGTGGTGGCACCATGGTGTTGAAATATGTCGGTGGATAAGAGAAAAAGCGGGAGATTAAGGCCCACGCCAAAAACGAAGCCAAGTAAAGTGCAGTTCAAAGTAAGGTAAAGTCTGTTCTGCTTTGCTTTTGATTCTTTTCCATCAGCCCACTCCTCATTCTGTTGAAATCCTTCCCCCTTTTGCCTCCCCTCTTCCTCCAATTTCACTCTTCTTTCCTCTCTTCTATTGCCATCTATTCATTTTACAGTATACATATCTACTACTACTCCTCTTTCTTGTCCTCCCTCTTGACTTATTTTTTTCAATGTACTATTTTTAATCACTATCACTTTCTTTTCATTCCACCTTCATTTCCCTCCTTATATTCCTCTCCTCAGCCACCTCACTTCAAGGGCCCTAGGTAAACGAATTGATCTGGAATGGAGGCCAATCAAAGGCAAGCATCCTCTTGGCAACCGCTATCACTTTGGCACAGTATCACATACGCCCAGACAAAAAACTTGGAGTTACAAATTTAGTGGGCTAACTGCGTTAGTTGTGTAATTGGCGCATTGGAGCATGAGGTTTCTCTGTTAGTAGGAGGAGACATATGGTGAGTTGTCTGCAGTGGGGGGAATTAAAGTCTGCCTCTGTGGCAAATAGACATGAAGAGGCAACATTTGCCTGGCTGGATGACAACCGCCGTCTCATTTCTTAGTCTGGTGTTGCTGTGCAGCTTCTAGCAGTTTATGATGTGTTCAAGAGTGTGCATGACTGAAATGATTTATTGATGCAATAACACCTTTTGTAATTGCAGAATCATTTCCGGTTATAGCTACATTTGTTGATGCTATACAAGGAGCCATGTCCACATGCATGCACACACCATTCCCTCAATACCACTACAAAAACACACAGCAACTCCATTATTCTGGTGTAAGAAAGACTCACCTCCACGGTTTTACTGCAGCTCTAAAAAGCTAACAACTCCAATTAATTAAACGTTAAGGCTTGTATAACTGAGTTCCCTGTAGCAAGGTATTTCTGGGGACCTCTAAATCTCATTAAACCACCAAGCATCAATTATGGTCTGTGTGTGTGTATTTCTGCGTGTTCAAAAGGGAATATACGGAAGTAAATTTAGATGTTACCTAGCCCTAATCTAGTCACTCAGGCTCAATTTAATTTTGTTAAGGGAGAATGAAAAAACAAACTGACTGGACGGTAGGGAACCCTCCTATGATCTCTAAAGGCTGAAATAGGCCTCTTCAGGCTGCACATAACCAAGGAATTCACGAGGGCTGTTTCTTCTATACTTGTACAGATTTTAAGTGTATTGTTTTTTTTTTTTACTTACCAGCTTGTACCACAAGTTTCTTTTCTATTACTTTAAAGCTGCACTAATCAAATGAAAGGGGTCACTCTTGGTGATGAACCAAACTCGGCAGTTTCCTTCAGCTTCAAGGAGCATTTTAGCGTCATTTAGTGCATTGTCTTCGTGTTTTGGTTCACTCTCACCACATTTTACCAGATGCAGAAGGCAATTGTTTTTAACAAAAAAAGCTCGACCTTCCCAGCAGCAAATGGTGGACAGTCAAAGTGAACACAGTGGATTATTTAGCAGTAAAACAGCCACATACTGTATTTCCATCCGGACTTCCTGGAGATCAAATACAGAGCTAAAAGGGAAGTGAGTATTGGACTTCAAATGAATGCTAATGTTGTCGTAAATAGGCAAGTGTTTGCTTTATGAGATGATAATATAACATTGTTGTATTTATAGCTTGTTCTGCTGCGTTCAAGTAGCCCTGAAAATCAATGAATGCTTCTTTAAAAGTTGGTGAGTTAATATTTTCGGTATTCTTTGTGCAATGAGTTTTATGAACACAGTGATTAAATCCAAGTTTCAATACATAGACAGTCCTGGATGAGAGTTAGATGTAACCATGACACTTACTCTATGAAGTAGACCTCTCCTTTCTCGGTGTATGCCATCTCCCAGTTGTCTGGCAGCGGCCCTAGTTCGTCGTTCTCATCTGGTTTGGGTACTGTAATTTTTGTGGACAGTGCGTCGTCTTCGGGTGCCTCGGTTGGGACCTCCACTGGGTTGCTCTGCAGGGCGATGTCCCCCGAAGCGTCTGTACTCTTGTCCTCATGTTCGCTCGACTCTGAGGTGACAACAGGGCAGGATGAGTCAGGCACGACATTATCGCTCAGGGAGGAGAAGGGGATGAGGAGGGCGAAAGACAAGGGAGGTGAAGCGAGGAAAAAGAGACGTAGGAGGCAAGGGGAAAGAGATTGATTGAGCGTCAGGGTTAGGGTGGAGACAGAAAAAAAGAAAGAATGATTAGAAAAAGGTGAGGAGAAGTGGTGACTCAGGGGAAAGAGAGGAAGGAGGGGAAGGCAAGAGAGGGAATGATTGAGGGTAACAAGACAGAAAGACGAGTAAAGCAGAAGAGACAATAGAGATTGAGAGGGAAGCTGACTCTGATGCCCTAGTTTGAGTTGTGGCAGTGTTTGAATATGTAAAAGAGAAAGAGAGAAATGGGGTGTATGGAGAAAGTGTGTGTCTGCTTCCCAGAGTAGGGATGGTGGAGGGTTGTGGAGAAGGGACAAATGAGAACAGGGGATTCAAGGATAATCTATGGGAGGGAAAGAGCGAGGTAGCTATCTGCTTAGATCACAGAGCCTGCTGTGCTCTATTGATTCCCCTTCAGCTCTCCTGGTCAGCCCACACTCTGTCCATCTACAGAGACAAAACTCCTCCTGAGCTGATGAGCAGCCCACTTTAACATCCAACATGGCTCACTGCACAGCCCAGAGCCTGAAGTTATCGAGCATCTCAACACCGCTGATAGGAATCAGTTAGAAATGTTTCCTGTCCTTGCATTTTCTCTCAGCTCACAGGGGTACATTCAGTGTCATCTGCATGATTTAGAGTAAATGTAGATAACCGAACACAGGGATTTTTCCAAAAGTAATTATAGAACTTTGAATCCTTTATGAACTAGTGTGCTGGCTGCGATCCTTACATGAAGCCCTGGGAGTCATCCTAAATCAGATCTGTAAGTGTAATAGTGAATGCCTTTGCCGCTAAGACTGTCAGGGTTTTAGAATAACATACCTGAGGGGATCAGGTGGGCAAAACCACTTCAGAACATCCAATTACATAAATTGGCTTTTATGTCTTCTTTTTTGTGCTTTTACATAACTTTATAAACATTAAGAAAGGTTTCACATACTGAATATAAAGTTGTCATTTTATGTTTTCTTAACATTTACAGCATTATCTTGTTTTTTTATCTAATTTCCTGCATTTAAATAAGTTAATTCTGTATTTTTCTTTCTTTCTTCTTATAAACATTGATGCCAAAATGCCATATAAATTACCTTAGTTGTATTACCTTAATTACTGTAAGGATACAGGATACATCAGGATACTTTACAGGATGTCAGAGAAATATCTGCATGCATTTCTTTTTTGCAAATTAAGAGTCCTACAGTACCTTGTTTGAGCTCCTTGTGGTAGGAAAACCAAAATCTCATCTCAAAACACCACCTTTAACAGTTCCTTAAAGGTTGTACATATCTCAAAAAAAATGACAATAACATAAAAGCTGCTGGCACTGACTGGGATCAGTGCCTGAACACTTTGACTTTTCATGCTGTTCTGACTGCTGTGAGAGACTTGGCTGTCCTGAGGCCATAAAACCCGCTTAGAAAGTCACAGGACCAAAGCATGGTTTTGGATTTGGAATCACAAAAATCAAACTCATAAAGCCTCTTTTATGATGGTCTTATCATGTGATCATGGGTTGCATTCAAAGGGTTTCTGTGTGTAAGCCTGTGTATGTGTGTTTGGGTGTGTGTGCACACTTGGATGTCTATACAATGCACACAATAAAAGGTGCATTTGGATGTGTCTTAGTCACTATTTTATTCTGAAGGGTGTTGTTGAAGGCTAATCGGTACAAAGAAATGTCTTTCTCTTTATGAATAAGAACAACCTCAGGAGGTGCGTGCTATGTGAAATGCCACTTCTGCTTATTTTCAGAATTTAAAGAGAGGGTAACAATGATTTGGACAGTGCTGATTCACAAGTGAGAGGAAACACTTAAACTAAACTAAAAATGTCCTTGTTGATATTTAAAAAGAGCCCGCAGGCTCCTGTTGAATTGGAGAGCAATATATGTGTATGCCCTCTGGCTATCTGTGCTGAGACAGTGCTCGATAATGACACCTAATGAATTATATCATATTCTACAGAGCAACGGCACTAATGCTTTAATCATAAACAGTTTAGACTGCAGAGGTAATCACGGACTGTGAGACTGAATTATAATTCATAGTTTACATATCAGGCCATTAAATTGCACATAAAGATATTTGTGTAACCAATTAAAAGTGGTAATCTGCCATAAAATCATTTCCCAAGAAATCCATGTAAAAGCAATCTGTTACTGTCTCTGTTGCTAGGCAACCGCTCTAGAAGAGCCCGTTGCTGTGACTTAAGCGAGACTACCAACTCCTGCAGATCAGCCTGACCCGGAGCGTGACCTCAAACCTAGCTGTCACGGCCAGACCTCTGGCTCAAGCGCCCTCTGCCTCTGCGTCTGTTGGGGCCGTTGTCGGGGCTGACCTGGGGTGACAGCAACACCGTTGCCATTGACGATGGGTCTCTCCTCCTCCTCCTCCTCGGGGGGCTCGATGCTGGCTTTTTCCATGTTGCTGACCGACTTGTTACGCTTCCTCTTGCCCTCGGAGGTGGGTCTGGCGCCCGGCAGCAGCTGGTCCGTTACATTTAGCAGCAGACCGCTGGGCTCTGCCGGAGGCTTCGGGGTACCATAAAAATTATCTGGAACAAAGAGGAGGAAGAGAGATTTAGACCAAAGCCATGTTTTATGTGCTAAATGCTTACACCATGTATTTTCAGCCAGGCTAGCAGCATGGGATGAGGTCGTTCAGTCCACCACTTTGGTCCAGACTAAATTATCTCAACAGCTACTGGATGGGTTGTAATTTTGTACTGACATTCATGGTCCACATAGGATAAATCCTAATGACTTTGGTTATCCTGACTTTTCTCTAGCGTCAGTATGAGGTTGACATTTGTGGTTCAGAGGGAAATACCTAGAAACTATTGGATGAATTTCAGTGCAATTTGTAACAGACACCCATGATCCCCAGAGGATTGAATCTTAATGACTTTGGTGATCCTCTCCATGAAATTTACTACAGATGTACAAGGTCTCTAGAGTATTAGTTGTAAAAACTTTGGCGAGCCCTTCACTTTTCATCTAGTGCCATCATCAAAATTTAAATTAGTCCAATACTTGCAAAGCTTCTGGCATTTGGCTATACTTCGACTGCGGTGCTGGTTAGCAATGTTAACATACTTAAATAAGAAGGTGAACTTGGTAAATATTACCTACTATTAACTTTAACATTTAGTTTAAATCACTGTGCCAAGCTGTATGGCTGTAGACTTGTTTCTCTAGAGTGTAACAAGTCATTATTTTAATACATGACAATACTAAATGTTTGAATAAAATCTGCATTTAAATTCAATTTTAATAAGGAAAACATAGTGATGAAGATAAATTCAATACACCTATTGTAAATGTAAATGCAGAGAGAACAAGAAAGGGTGAAAGACTAAAGAAAAGGAGAGAAAAATTAAAGCAAACAGACTAAAGAGAGAGTGAATGAGAGAAGTGGGAACAGTAGGTCGAGGCAGGTTCGTGGCACCGCTGCACCAGCTACAGGGAGGATGAGGTGTTCCGTGTCGAAGCCAGCTGATCCATGAACACACAAGCTGGGGGCTCAAGATCACATCCTGTCTTATAATATTACAACAGTCATAAGCTCTGCAAAAAGCAAAGCGTATTTGCTAACAAAGACACTTTGATGTGCACACACCTCGTCACGAACAAATCCCACCTATTTTTGGGGGATATTTGTCGTAGCCAAGCTCCTCCATCTTCTCCTCTGCACATCAGTCACTTATCAGACCGTGCACGGATTTCCCTGGCATATGACTGTGCGTCTCTGGATGGCTTGGCCTGAGTAATCGCTGTATCTTTAAGTTTCGGTCTCTGGTCAGAGCCAACTGCCCACCTCTGGGAACTGCAGATTTTCACTTGGCTCTGACTCAACAGCCCCTTCCAATCTTCGACGTTGATTTTACATTTTAATATCCTTCAGTTTGTCTGCTGACTGCAGCCCAGTCCCTCTGAAAGTCTCCATCAGTCATTGTTAAAACCTCATAACTTCATTTTTTCTGTCAGGGTCAGGGTAAAGAATTTTCTGAACTGTTCTTTAAAAATACAACTATTTTTTTAATGAACCATTTTTCTCTAAAAGTAGAAAAAGGTGAAAACTGATGAAAAGACATTCAAGTGTTGAGCTATTTAAATGTGATTTTTCAATGCTTAAACGAGAACAAACAAAATTCCATTCACAGCTGTTGTATTGCAGCGGCAGCAGAAATTTCAGCAGAGGATTTATCAAAACCTGCGCAAATAAAAAGGACTTTTTCTGCATGGGGGTAAATTGTGATTTTTACGAGTGAACTGACCTGGAAATCAAAAGCTTACATGGTCCCCTGTGGCTTTAGGAAGGTTTTCAACTCACAGGTTTGTAAAACATTGTCAAAACCCAGTGAAATAACTGCAAAAGATATTGTTATTTCTAACTTCTGACAATTTGACATTTTGGAGGTTTTCCCACAACAACAGCAACGTTATGGGCTTGAGACACAGATGCTGGAGTGAGATGTCAAAGAGCACGAAAGAAGGTTGAAAAGATTGTCTTCACAATCAGTTCAGAGGACATCAGCCACAGTTTGGGTTTGCAGTAGTTTTCACTGGGTTTTGTATTACATTAGTCTATACTGTAGTAGCTCTCTCTTCAGCTCCACTCAAGTATCCCTGGCAGGAATATCAGACACGAGAGGACGATGTGTGTGATAATCTCCGTGGAGATTATTCTAATGCACTGGGCTTTGGCATTAGAGACAAACTCCAACAGCGACTGCAGACAGTTTTGGGAACAGGAAGAATAGCCAGAGAGTATAATAATAAATATCAGTTGGGGTTTCCCTCTTCTTTGGAAAGACCTATTGAAACATCATGTTCACATTCTGGAAAACATGAATGCTGCAATGAGAGTAGCTGTAAAAAGATTACAGGGACTGTCGGGTATAGAACCCCAGAACCACAGACACAAATCCTGGAGCCTTAATGAGCTGAAGATTTGCCTCTGAGAAAAAAAAGAGGTGGTCCAAGTGCTCCATGCGTTAACTTAAATAACCCGCAGCATCGCAGAGACCTGGACTTTGAAGTTTGAGTAAATGGCGGAATTGCTGTCACATCTGACAGCCGCACTGATCTCACCTACGTTCTGATGAAACTGAGAAAAAGAAATGAAAGTCTCTAATCACAAAATCCCCAAACTAACTCTTGGAAAGACGAAACATTCAAGAGAAATGCCAAAGCATGATTAAAATCATGACTTCCAAGCCTTTAGAGCCAAAATCGTCGCACTTTGTCTGATGTTTTTATATTTTACAATAGAGAGGCAAAAAGTGTTTTTTTGGGGCTTCTAGTGCTTCAGAAGTAAAAGTCCTTTTCATTTCACAATAGCAAGACCAATAATGGATAAATATTTTAGGCTGATACCAACAGTAAAGAAAAACTAACTAACTTCCTCATAAATACATGACAAAAACAAACATTTCTGAGAAGTAACCCTTGGTTATCGAAGCTTTTTGAAACACTCTCTCGTGGACAAACTGTAATAGAGACAGACAGTTTCTCAATTATCTCAAACATATCATTAACATTTCTGCACTAAAACGTTGTTGTTACTAATCGGCCAACATATGCACATATATCAATATCTCTGCAGTGAGCATCATTATCTTATTATATCAGTTGAAATATTGGCCTGGCTGATGGATTAGTTGGCTTCTATAGACAATATTAAGTGACCTGGGCTTGGGGCTGATATAATAGACGACTCGACCTGTAGCTTTAAATTCTGTTGTGTTTACTCTTAAAAGGGAGCTGGAGACTAGAAAATGCAAATGCGGCCCCTTTAACAATTTGCATAAGGTTCTCCACATGCTTAAGATTTATTGTTAAATCAAGCAATTGTTTCACATATGTACATATGTAATCACTTTAATTTGTGACAAGGATGTAAAATGTGTGCAACTTGTCAACACAAACACTTAAACTGGAGCCCGAAGCACTTTCAGACTTGAGAGATTAAGAGAGTTGGACACATAGTAATTTAATTTATAGTTAATTCACAAATTAATAGTTTTTTTGTGTTTTCAAGTTTAATATGACACTTAATGCTTCCTCTCTCAAAACCTGGTCTTCTCAAGGAATACAAACTTACGTGATAAAGCAGTGTTCTTTATATTAGGCAGAGAAGAGGGAAATACAAGTTTCTCAGCTTAAGAGTAGATACAGAAAATAATTAAAAGTTACTGTTAAAAAAGTGTTCATGTGGGCCGCTTTGGGAGAGAAAAACCTGACCAGTGCCATTCACGTAATCTAAGTTTAAGATCCCTGATTTAGAAACACACCAAACTAATGAAAATAAGTTGATTTCTCAGACATAGTCTGATGTAAAAAGTCATCTGAAAAAAACTACAGTATTGCTAAATCATCCCAAAGGCTCTTGAGTTGAGAAACACTGAGGATACCACTGAAAAAACACTTAAAAATGATGTTTTACAATTTATTTTAGGTACTTACTTATACACAGAGTAACTAACAATGAAATGTCAGGAGTTCATTTCTCAAGAACACTTGCAGCATGAACTGAACCTGAGAGCTTCCTGTTCTTTGCAATAACAACTCCACTGCTCCAACAGCCAGCTGATCCTCATTACATTGCTCCTTTTAAATTTCACCCCTTCTCCCTTTCTTCCACATCTAATTGGCCATTAAATTATTAAAATATATAAAACGCTAAATGATGCCTGAGTGACCAAGCAGAAGAAACTCTATCTCCCTCTCCCCGTGGATGGCAGCTCCCATCGGTGAAAAGGATCTAACATTGCTTCTGGCAACCAACCGTTAAATTGGCCATCTGCAGTTTTTTTCTCCTTCCTGCAGTGGTTGCACGCTGACAGAGACTGGAGTCAGGTGGGAGAGAAGAAAGTTAGCTGCTATGTGTTATCTATATAATGGCAAGGGTCTCCTGAGAGCTGGAGGTGGCCGGGCAGACCAGGGGCTGCCTTTTTTTCGAGTGATTTCAAATCCGAGCCTCGGGCCTGTCTGACCACGAGAGAGAGAGAGAGAGAGAGAGGATAGATGGTGTCTGTTTGTTTTGATTAGGCAACTGAAGAGCCACTGCAGCTCAGGCTCAAGGACTGAGCCAAGAGAGTGCCAACATGAAGGTACTGCATGTGTGTGTGTGTGTGTGTGTGTGTGCGCTGGCTTCTCTTCATTCAGAATTTACAGAAGATTCCTCTCAGTGTCCTACGTGACTGATGACACTCTTGTCTCCACAAAGCCAAAAGATGGATGGATGGAAGCGTGCTTGTCAGTGTGTGTGCAGCGTATGGACGTGGAGTGATGAGCCCCTTTTTTTATGCATTCATTCAAACCGCTGTCATTCACACAGAGAAAAAAATGCCAGGGGCGCCACATCGCAGCATAAATTCCATGAAAAATTAGAAATATCACAAGCGTGACTTAACTAAATCCTTACCTTCATATGTTCCACTCTCTAGCAGGGCTCCACTTTTCTCCAATTCCATAAACCGGTCAACGGTCACGAAATTATAATCCACCCCTGGGACTTCTCCTTCCTTGGGCTGCCTGGTTGTGCCTGCAGGAGATAACCAAGAAGAGTTAGAGCCGCTGGAGCTTTGAACGCCTCATCACTGCTGAATGAGAGGACACTCAAAATAAGAGTGCGTCTTTGTCAGTGTTTTAGAAAAGATCACAACATACCAGCTAAAACACGCTGACCCTGACCCGGCTCTATTCATTAAGTGCCCTCTTTATTCCCTTTTTTGTCCTTTTCCTTCTTGCACAGCTGAGACTGAATATTCGAGCAGTGTGCTGTCAAGGGGGGAGGAGTGGCAAGGTACCATTTCAGGAGCTAAGTGATGCAATTTGAACACCAAGAGGAGAAATCAAGTCAATTTGCATGGAGCTGACAGCATGTCGAGGACTCCCTGACAGGAACTGCAGTTCCGCCAGCTGACTGCAACACGGAGGTTTGAAAATATTTTACCCTGTAGTAGCAGCATTAAAAGTCAACTTTACTGACACGACAATCACCACCAGTTATAAAAACAATGTGTGTCAAAGTATTTATAATGTTAAACTGAGGTACAAACGACTTCCTAAATACTTTCTCATCACAGTGTGCTAATTACACTTGTTAAAACTGATCCCGGCTGTGATAACACGCAGGCACTCTACCCCTGAGGTGCTGAATGGGTTTTCACATTCGAGCAAGGGCTGTTCACACTAAAAGAGGAGCCCGTAAAACACACTTGTTAGACCCTCACTACGGCATATAAAGCATCCATCTGTGTGTTTTAAGGTTAGCAGGGGAACAACTGTGCCGCTGATCACCCCTGCTAGGTGGTGTGGGGTGATTTGCCTTTAAAAGGCCAACTGACATCGCTCCTGCATCACCACACTGGGTTGTAACAATGCATGTGAGAGGTGAAGAGCAGTCGCGGGCCAGGGAGAGCCAGGAGTATGCAGGATTCAGTTTCTTCCAACCACGGACGACTAAACTTTCAAGTACACAAAGAGAACTGATCAGAGAAATGAGTTATGAGACTAGCTTTAGGGAAAAAAAGGGTACTCTTAAAGTGCACCGGCATATGCTTGTAATAATCTAGTGTGTATGACGCGTTGTTTCACCATGTCTGAAGGCAAAAAGTGTTAAGAGCTGTTCCAAACAGCCACACGTCACAGCAGGATGACACCTGATAATTGTTCATATGGGGAAACTCGCTTGCACTCACTTGTAAGATCAAAAAGTAACAAAGTAGTGATGTGAAGAATAAAAAAAAGAGAGCTTAAGAGAAGCTCAAATGCTGTGTGAAGTGGGTATCCTTATTGGCTTGTCGGTTTTGTAAAAAGTTAAAAGAAAATGTCAAGACACTGCCCACCCACATACTGACCCTGTTAACATTAAACAGAATGAATCTTGTTTTTGTTTTTCCCTGTTCACTTTGATAAAAAAAAAAATCCAGCAGAAAAGGGATGTGATCACCAGGCCCTCATCACACCAATGTTCCCAACTCTCATCACCTGTCATATCACCTCAAACATCTACAGTAGGTGATACCATGTCTAAAGAAAATTACTTTCATTTATTATTGGCCTTGAATTGTGATTAAAGACAGTTCTGAACTGAAGATGCCTTTTCATAAACACAGCAAAACATCTTCAATCAAAACTCTAGTCCAGAGATATGGTTTCAACTTTCTCCAGGCAGCATCAAACAATGTAATGAATAGAAAATGAATCCAAATGAGGCCATTAAGCTGCTTGCCAAGCCTTTCTGAAGTTGTCTTATTAATATGCTGATTAATTGGTCCTTAATTTGAGAAACTAAAGTCACAAAAGGCTTCACAATCAGCTCATCTGGTGGAGACTGCAGCAGTTGAACAGTTTTTTCTGCGCTCTGGTTTTTGTTTACAAAGAATTTGGTCCGAAGAGTTTTATTTCTCAAGCTATGAAGTTGTCAAACATGACTATCATATGGAATAAAGTGGCACCCCGTTTTTCAGACCTCCAAGTGGAAACTTACTGTCTACGACCTTGGCAGCAAAAGCATCAAACTGGTTCCTGCTGACTGAGTTACTCGTAAGAGCTTATAAGAGCAAATGAGCAGCAGGGAACATTGTTAGCCGCTGGAAGAACTGTTGTATGTGTGTGTGAGTGAGTGTGTGTTTTGTGTCACACCTCCAGTGGAGAGTTTCTTGATTGTGTCTGTCTGCATGGGGCTTGTGTGCCCGTCAGATTAGCCTGCCTCACAGCCAGAGCCACTGGCTGAGCAGCACACACACACACACAATTCAAAGAGGACCTTTGATGTTGCAGAACTATATTTAGCCGCATCTTCTGGTGGGGACTTCTCTCGGGTGACAAATTTCTAAAAGGAGGCAACCACAATGCCTCTCGATTTTCAGTCCTTTGTATATGGGTCATAATCCTGTGGTGCAAACCAGTGATTCTCAAAATATAACAACCTCTGTGAAATGATCTTGGATATTTTTAGGAAGGAATATAATCATTACTTACAATGCGTTGATTACAGAAAATTGGGAAACTCATTAAGGTTAAACACTGCATCCATCATTTTGTCAGCCTACGGGAGCTTGGATTCTCAGATCCCCTCTGGTGTGTTTCTGGATTTGGGCCATTTCAGGAGTGTGGGAAGCTCACTCTAAAAATAAGTATTGTTGTTTTTTTGCACATCCTTCTTACCTGTCAGGTTCCTGTTTAGTTGGGAGACAGAGAAATAAACAAAGAGATATAGATCTCAAAAGATAAACTAGATCTTGTTCAGTATTAAGTCAGATCTTACTAATACGTATTATTATTTATAATGTGTGCATGAGGAAGTCATGGTATAGAGCCTATGCATGCATTACTCAAAAAAGTAAAAACATTAGGGCCATGGTGGCAACAGAGGATAGGTGTTTGGGCAGCTCAGATTGTTTGTGTTTTCTCCTACAAAATTCCGATGTCAGTGGAAAGATTGATAGGGATAAAACACCAATATATCATGGAAATTGCTTAATAATCCTCAGTAACACTAGACGTACAAAGAATGCAAACATGATTATGTCAAAAACCAGGAGATTCACTGATATTTAGAACGTACTGTATAGGGTAAAGTTCCTCCAAAAGCAGATAGAGGCATATTAGCAGTGTTAAGCTTTTGGCCTTACATTTAGATCATCAATAGTAGCAGGTAAAGGTGTCAGGAAATGACAGCTATCCCAAGTGTGTCACAGGCATAAACATAAATACATATCAACACCCACTGCTCATAATGTCATGAAATCAACTTCAGTTCCTTAGAATCTTATAATCCGGAAGATTTTCATCATATCAAACCCCAAATATTTATGGCTGGTATTTACTCTGTTATATATCATTACATGTATTTACACTCATTAATAACCTCTCTGTACAGTAATCTGCATTTGTCAATGGCAGAGTCCGCCATTCCCGTGCTGGAGGATATCTTATTTCTTAAAGAAGTTTGCTTGCTGTTGTTTCCCAGCCAAATATCTGCGGCTGATGGCTTAAAGTATAACTGAAAGCTTGAAACTGCATTTTTTTATTTGGAGTAACTCAAAGTAACAGGAGTAACAAGATTACTGCGGCTATTAATGATTTCATGGCAGTAGTTTCTTATTTAGTGGGTAACAGGGCAAACCTTCCCATTGTCGCTCATCACAAAGTAAATGAAAGAATGAAACCATGACATGGCATGGTAATGCATGGCATAAATCTGTGATGCTATCAAAAGATGAAACTAAACTATAAATGAATCCTACACTGGAGGCATCATCATGCAGCGTTAAAGAGAAGTATAAATCCATCATATTTACACTTTACTGCTGCTTATAGCAGTCTCCAAAGATAGCAAACGGATCCTCCTTGTTGCAACTTTAAAGGATATATTCATGGAAACGTTTTTTTTCTCTTGGGATTCAAGTCAACAAACAAAAAAGGCAAACACAGATAGACAGGGAGCAACGATAATGGCTATTGAGATTGCGGTAGGAAGAGTAAGAGGCGAACACGGGCAGGAAGAGGGATGTATGAAGAGAGGCAGCACGTGTAATGGATGAGAGAGCCGTTTAAGTTGTAGCGTGGGCTGAGGCTCTCGTAGCCTACAGCCATCCTGCTTTTCTCCAGCACGTCCTCGAGCCAGATTCAACTCCACAACCACAGGCCACAAGTCCAACTCTCACTTGTGCAGCTGAGCACCATTACCGGGTGCCACGGTCACATCTAACACGTGTAGTGGTTTTAATACCGGGACTAGTGCTCCTACAGAATACATTAACATCGCTCTAAGCTATCCCTATGTTTATAAAACAGACTGTATTGAATGCATGACCTCGATGTTCTATTCACATTTCCCCATTGTTCAGTAAAAACATTATTACCTGAACGCAATTTGAACCTGAGATAACTGTAGGCAATACGAAAATGCTCAACAGGGACCCAGACTACCTCTGGAAAGTGGAAACACTGGCCTCTATTTTAAACAATGGATTTACATCAAGTGAATATCCTGAGGCATCAGAGAGAGAGACTGTACTGTGTACAGTATTCATGACAAGGAGTCAAAACTTGTGTAAAGACCCAGAGGAAATGATTATACCACGACCATTGAAACTAATCATTTCCACATAGTTAGCAAAACAGTTGCTATCAGAATTGACACAAACTTTTGTCTCTAACGTATTTGTTTTATGCCGAGTGTGAACGGTAGCCAGTGTAGTGTAATGTTCTTTTACTAAATCTAGACAGAACCAGAAAAGAAGGGACATAATGCATGTCAAATAAAGACAGATATGATGTAAGTGCACTTTTACAGGCTGAGAAGTAAGTGTTTTTGCTTTTTAAAGAGAAAATTAAGAAAATGAGTCCGAGAGAAAGGTGAGACAAGGAGTCAGGTTGTCTTGTACTTTGGTTTGGTAAAACATGACACCTTCTCTTTCTCAGAACCAAGAGGAGCTTAATGCTACAAGAAACTAAAAAACTCAATTTTCTACCTAGATAGGTGTTAATTGTGTTGGCAGCCTTGCCATAAGTGTGTAGCCAGGCTAGTGGTGTGGCTATAAGGATGGCAATGTCAGTCCACCACTTGTCTACTACTTTCGTTTATGACCAGATACCTGCAAAACTAATGACATACCCATGAGCCTCAGATGGTGAACTATGTAAACATTACACCTGCTGAACATCACCTTGTTGGCATGCGCTGTGTGACCGACAGGTGAGTTGATTAGTGAGCCAGAATTGAGAGAAGGGAACATTACAGAGAACGTTTGTTAAGTTGTTGCTCTTATTTTGGATTTTTCATTATACAAAATACACAAAACTTATTCCAAGTGACAAAAATGGATGCGTATTGCAACATGGAGGTCAAGATTTCTATTTTTATTTTTAGTATTTAGTGGAGCTCAGCAACAGATGACTGTTTCCCTGGCAGTGATAGCATATTTAAATTAATTAAACAACTACAGCACCGCACATATTTTACTGTTATTGCCGTAGCTTTGGGTGGACATTAACATTGAGCAGCTTGTTGGCATTGTTAAATTAATGTGTCTATCTAAATCCCACTGGTTTAAATATACACACACAGGAAATATGTAGTCTGGATAACAGCCACAGTGAGGTGACAGACTTCAAAAAAGAACAAGACTGAATTCATCCATATACTGCATATTCCCTCTTGTTTCTTTCATCTTCTATTCCACACAAATTCTGCACAAAGTAATAGCAATTTCATCCAGCTATTGAGCACAATCTCAGTTGAGTCAAACCTTGAAAATCATTCTCTAACTCATCGGGTTGGATTTATGTTTAACTTCTAAGGGAAAGGTGTATTACAGCAGCTGCCGTACAACCACAGGGAGAGCTCCATCTTTATTATGCTGCTGATAAAGTGAAAAAACTATCAAGTTCAGGTGCATTAGACATGGTTGTGTTTTGTGTGTCATACCGCTTTAAAAGCATATGGCAACAAGGGGAAACAAGGGTCAGGGGTTAGAGAGAGGATCAGCTCGCTTCTAGCCTCCAGCAGTGTTCACCGTCGCTTTTTGTACTGTTATAACAGGCCAGTGTTGTGGACAATTGACTCAGGCCGGATGTATAAGGCAGGTCCTGCCCTTTTACGTCCTAAACCCTCTGTTATGACTGGCCAAGACAGTGTCAGCATTGCCTATTGTAGCCAACCTAATCTCGCCATTAGCCAATTAGGAAGTGACGGGCAGCCGTAATGCCCTTGCATTAGAGGGACGGATTAGTTTTCCATTCAGCGCCTGCCTGCTGCCTGTGGGCAAATGGACTGATGGAGGACTGTGAACCGCTGCAGCGCGCCACCAAAAAGCTGCTTTCACTGCACTTTGCCTTACAGACAGCAAGTGTGGCGATGTGCTTATTCACCGTTTTCACTGATGATGCAGAGCAGGGTCTTAATCAACTGTGATTACATATCATTTAAGCAGTAATAAAGTCTATTGAGCAGTGCAGAGGAGGCTGCTGTTTTCACTGAGCTGATGATGAAAGTTAATATCACTGCTTTGCAGTCTAATCATATCGACTGGGAATGTTTGGGCTCCCTGGCAAAGCACACATGCAAAACCTCACTCTTGGTTCTTGACCAAAGTTCATTTTTCTTCGTCTGTCCCACTTAATGAGATTTCAGGTTCATTCAAGTTCAGTCAAGTTCAGTGAGAATGACTCTGTGTTGCTCTCCTGCTTATTGACAGCCAGTAATGTGGGATAGATTGGAGAAAGCCAGGCACTGAACCATACTCCCCTGCCTGTTGGCCCTCTGCCGCCCTCCCCTGAATTCCATTAATAGCTCTGCCCTCCAGGAGGTGCTGGGTGGACCGCCTGTAACACAGCCAGAGATATTGATGACTACCCTCCCCCCAAGGAGAGAAGAGAGGAAGGTAGAACTGAGAGGAGAGGGCTGATAAAGAGATAAAGAGGTGGTTAAAATGGGGAATGCATAAGAGGGAATCATCATGTGGGCCAGTGTTTTATAAGTTAAAGGTTTTAATCTCCCCTCTACAGTGTAATGCAAACAGTCTGGACGGGGATTTATCACCATTTTAAATCTGCAATTTCTATTCCACAACATTCACAGAGTGTCCTCTAAATAATTTATTTTAATGGGGGTTAAAGAGACAAACGAGCAAAAATAAACTGGAGAAATTATAGGAGCAACTACTTACATCTTTCCTAAGATTTAACAAATCATTTTTATTTGTGTTTTTCTCTGGGAAACTGATCTCCTGGGTTTTGTTCTCTGTGAGCCAATGCTCACTGCCTGACATATTCAGCAATAATACTTTCTGTCTGCTCTCAATGAGCATTTTCCAAACTGAATTAATTTTGCTCACATATCCAAAAGAGCATTTCCTCCTTGAATCCTATTGTAAGTGAGGAACACTCATATATAGATATTATCCCAAGGTTGAAAAGATAGTTGAAAAATCACAGTGACACTTTAACAAGGAGGGCTGCTTCAAATCTAATTTATTCAAACACACATGTTGGTGAGAAGCTGCAGCAGGAGCCTCAAATCCTGCCAAAGTAAGAACTGGTTGTAGCAATGATAATGTAATATCCGGTCATAATGCAATAAATCTTCCCTGTAAATAAGCTGAAACTGTATTAATGCAGTGAAATGATGCGATACACTAATAAAAACTAAATTTTCAGCAGATGTGACGTTTAGTAACAAGTTTACATATTTACATTCAGTGTTTCTTACCAAAACGCATTGTATTTACGTTTGAGATTTAACAAACCTGTTTTAGCTGTGTCTAATCATGCAAAAATGACTAAAAAGAATTGAGAAGTCACCTTCACCCAGACAGAGGTGCATAAAAATGCCTCTGAGGCTAAGGCAGAGTGATTTATTGTTAGAAGTTTTTACTAGAGTGTGGGAGAGCAACCAGGAACAAGAAGGCTGCTGAGTTGACTCCTGATTAGAGAACAAAACGATTAGTCAATCGACTGAAAATTAATCAGCAACTATTTTCTTAATCGAATAATACTTTTCTTATCTTATCTTTTTTCAAGCAAACATTTATTTTGATGCCAAGTTCTCTATATTGATGATTTTCTGCTTTTCGTTCTCATATGTGATAGCGAATTTAATATTTGGGGCTTTTGGACTTTTGATTAATCAAGAAAAAAATGGCAAAATTAAAATGATGGTTACTTGTGGCTCACCTTCTTATGTCCACAAATACAGATAATAAGACAGGAGCATGAAAAACACCTTAAATATCCTCTAGTTAATGACCAGTAATGACACCTTCATATTAAGTTGTTGATGCTCAGTGCAGATGTCACTGACAGAGACAGATTGGCTTGACGTTGCAAAGAGCGCTCTATATTGATTAAGTGATGTATCAAATACATTTGAGACAAGACGTGGTAGTTAATCCCAAAAGTTGGCAGCAACAAGTAAGCCTGACATTTAGGATGTAACTCAAGTATTTGTGGGCTTATCCCACACATGTGATAGAGTATGCAGCCAAGATAAATATACACAGTGTAAAAACAACCTACCCCTACACAGGGATGTCATCATGATATCTGTTATCATTGAAAATTGAATCAGAGCTCCTCTATCCTTGTTTCTGTCTCTCTCGTGGGAAGATGTGAATGGTTCCTTTCATCGCATCTCAAGCTCCCTCTATTTCTTCTTGCTCCTCCAGCATGCCACTAAAAGAGATCGCCTTTGGTCTTGCTCGGCATCTCAACTTCCACAGGAATCAAAGCCATCATGTTTGCAGGGAGAGGATGATGTTGAAATGAAAAAAGAAGTAAAAAAAAAAAAGTAGAAGAAGGAAAAAAAAAGCACACACTCTAATAATTCAGAGCTGTAGAGAAGACTCCTGACAGGCAGCAGCTGAGCGAGAGTTAACGCCTACCAACTTTAATCTGGAGAGATCCCCCAAAAAACATCAGAGAAAAAACCTGAAGGCTGTTTCCTTTTCTCAGCAGCTACTCCACCGGTGCATCGTAGCACAAATTCACGCGTACACACACACACACAGCCGACAATGGGCAGGTACAAAGAGAGGAGAAGAAGAAGAGGGAAGAGAAAGAGAGGGCAGAGATATAGAGAGATTAAGGGGAAGCTGATGTCATCCGTTTGGATATGTGGTCCTGGGGTGGGTGTTTTTCAGGATGTGTGTGTGTGTGCAGTGATCAGGGATGTGAACGTGCTGCTTTGTCAGCCTAATCCCCCCCAGCCAGGGCCGCGCTGGCTCGAGCACATTACCACCCAATGACACAATCTGTTTGTCGGGACGGCCCGCAACGCTTTTATACATTTATAACGCCCCGTCACGACTGCTTACACCCTCAGGCTCAGACTGCACGATCTACCAGAAACAACAACCTGACATGTATCCCATCAACCCTCATTTCATCCTTGCTCTCAATCCTATCCTCCCAGTGCTCCAGTGTCAACAGCTGCAACGTCAGGAGAGCCAATTTGTGTGTTCCCAGTAACCTCTTCGGATCAAGCGAGGGATTTGAACCAACAGTCTGGTGGGTCAGAGAGGCTGGAATAATCATCACACTCCGCATGGTGGTAATCATCTCATACGGAGACCTCTTGGCCCTTTAATACCAGAAGCTACGCTATCTCATACTGCCATCACCTCTGCCCCTTCTTGCTATCAGCTGTGTATGTGTGAAATGTGTATAAAAAAACTTTTGAAATCCTTACCTCTGCTGCAGGATTATGCCTTTATTCCTGTGTTCTTTAATGTGCCTCCGCACTTTTAGTTCAACTTTATGAGTTATAGCCGTAAGTTGACTTACAACAAACAACATGTACAGCTGTGTCAATGTCATCCACATGTGTCATCATTTGTGTGGCCATTTTTCATGAATGTATCGATGGTAGCTCACTGTGTGGATGATGTCGCCATTCTTAATCCTGCCTTCTAAGATCTGATTGGTTGATTGTTTCTCTAACCCACAGATATAGCCGTCAATGAGCTTATACTAGATCAATCTGAATCGCTGGACAAATTGTGGATGTATGCGATAACTCTAAAAAATTGAATTCACAATGCACACATATCCGTATATGAATGGATATAGAAGAATGTCAGGATTCCCGGCAAATATATGCCTTAGTACTGTCAAAACATTTTAGAGTTTGTACCATCAGGGTTTCCATCATGCTTTTACCTGACAATATGTCTTTTTATATCAAACGCAGTCAGAAGAGGTGCTGTACCAGTAATGCTACCATGGATGACGTTCTTCAAAGAAAGCAGATTTGAACTTCCCAGCAAGCGACTGCCCTCACTGAATCAGTCCTGACCATGCTGGTCAAGGACGTGAGACTACTGTCCATGGTTGATGGCGAAAGGTTTCGAGATGTGATTAGACAGTTCAACCCTGAATACACCCTTCCATCCAGAACTCATTTCACTCACTTGATGGAAAAAAAAATATGAAACAACCTTTCTGAAGTGTTATAACTCTCTCACACACATTCACTCACGCACACACACACATAGAATAGCCGTCTGTATTTGATATAATCACAGAATTCATGAAGAAATTCTATTAAGATTGCTGATCAATAATTTAATCTTGATTCATGCATAAAATAATCACAATAATGTATCAAATACTGATATATAATGTACACTGTATGGATGTTTGCCCTTTAAAATGTTAAATAAAATCACCTCTAATGTATTTAAAGGTACAGGGGACCATTAAAGAAGTCAAACGCTCCCACACACTGACAGCTGATGTCTGTACTAGTGGTGCAACAGAGGCATACCTTGGTATGTCCTGCCATTTCATCAGTGACGAGTGGAAAATGAAGACTTTGAACCTTGCCACCATGCAACAGCAGCAAATGAGCGCACCACAATATAAGCTGATCCAGGATGTCAGTTCAAGATGGAATAGTACATACCACATGATAGAGGTATGTTCCTGGAACAGCGCTGACCATTTACTGACTCTATCTGATCCTGAGGTAACTCCAGGAGACAAACACTACTTTGACTTGAAGCCAGATCAATGGCTGCTGCATGAAGAGCTGACACAAGGGTTGCAGCCTCTTAAAATGTGCTACCATCTACCTTAGGGACAGGAGTACATAACCTTGTCATGTCTTCCAGAGCTGGTCAAAGGGCTGAAACGGTCCATACAGCAAACGCTTAGTTTTGAGACGAGCCCAGGGAAAGGATTTTTGGCCAGTGCAGGAAAAGGGATAACCGAGACGTGGAGGAATCTGAACACCATCTCAGCAGAGAGACACAACCCAAATGTTCTTTCAGATACTACTGACCCACGATTCTGAAAGCTGACGTTTATGGCAGCTGAAGATGTCTAAGTGAGGAAGAGGAAACCAAGGAGGACTAAAAAATCCAAATGGTGTGAAATTAAATTCAAATGTACTTTGCAGAGTCAGCAATTACCAAAAAGGAACCTCTCAGATGGTGGTGGGAAAATGAGGGGCGCTTTCCTATATTATCTACGCTTGCAAGATCTTTTCTTAGCATTTCTACAGCATCCACCCCGTCAGAGCGCATCTTCTCTGCAAGCCTCTGACCAGACCATGTGGAGATGCTGACTTTCCTTTATTTCAATACAAAACTGTGATTGACATGTAGCGTAATGTAGTTGCAACAGAGTGTAGTTCTGTTCTACCTTATTGCTGTTACTTTGCCTGTCGTTGGTTTTAAATTTTGACAGAAAAAATGGATATTTGAATTTTTGTTTATCTTTTGTATCAGCAGGAAAGTTCATTAAGAGATGTATTCTTGAATAAAGTGACCATCTTTGTTGCTTTTATTGTTAGTTAGCACAAGCCTAAATTTAAAAGCTGATAGCTAAATAACAGCCAATAAGTAACTGAAAATAGTTGATTATTTGTTTCAATAATTGAAAGATTATTTAACTATCAAAATAGTCGTTAGTTGAAGCCCTAGACAGATAAGTTGGGAAGATTCTAGCAGTATTTGTACAACAGTACGTGCGTTTCACATTGACTGAAGTGTGACTCCCAGAAGGGAGGGAGCGATTTTGAAGCAAATTGCATCTTTCAGATTGTTAACGGTTAACAGTGAATCCAATCAGTGGCACATAAATCAGAGAAGGAGCCGTGAGTGAAAAGACAAAAAGCCTTTATTTCTTCCACAAGCCCTGGTCTGTTGCAAGAAGCTTCCCCTGCATTGCAATTAATCTGACAGTGAGGAGCATGACCTCAGCCAGTGAAAAAAGATTTTTGCTGGGACCTTCATCTCTCACTGGAAGTACTGTTTGCGTACACTGTGTTGACGCACTGTGACCTAAAAAAAACTCTTATGATGGCACTTGTGATAAATGAATGAATAAAAGCTCATGTGGCTTTATGGGGAACAAAGTTGACACTTGAAAGAACAAGTACTGATTTTGTTGTCAGTGTTGCATTCAAGGCATTAGGGGTTTTTCATGCTTCAAATAAAATTCACTCCAAAGTTGTCTAAAGGATTTTTAAAGTACGTAAGTTAATACAAAGCCATGAATAATGAATAGTAATTTAAAAAAAATGACAGCAAATTATTCATGAATTCTATCTTGCTTCCTGTTACTTGCTCAAAGCGCAAAGAAAAAATATATAATATTGATATAGAAAATAATATTGTTCCTGGAAGCTTCCAAAGTTACATGCTACACTCATTACATTTGTTTCCATACATGATAATGAAGGTTTTGTTTAGATGGACTCTCTCTGAAAGTGGACTGAAGGATGAAGAGGAGTGAGGAGGTTGATATGTGGTGGTGAGGTCAACAAATGAAGAGGCGTTTTGTCAGGAGAGGAATGAACTCAGGGAAAGTTTTCTTTAACTTGTGTACAAGAACTACTGTGCTGAAGATTACGCACTGTTTTCTCTGAATGAAATAAGTCAGTGATGGATTCAAATGACTCAAACAAATCATTTAAACACCAACACCGAGGCTAAACCAACTTGATATAATTCTCAGATGCACCTTTCCCGGTCGCTGGCTGATTTTTGTCCCTTACACACTTAAAGGGAAATTCTGGTTTAATTTCGGACTTATTTTTGTACTTATCACTAATATAAATTGTATATTAAGTTTTTATTCATTGAGATTTGGGAATGTGCCACTGTACCTGAAAGATGTGATGGGACAAGGAACACGAGTGTTATACAGGTTTTAAACGGAATTAGGAGGGTAAAATTATTACTTAAACTGTTAGTTATGAACATCCATCACAGCTAAAAGGAATAGTTCGACACTTTGGGGGATATGTGTATTAGTTTATCTACAGACAGATGAGATCGATACCACTCTTAGGTCTGTTCATTAAATATGAAGCTACAATCAGGAGACAGTCACTTAGCTTGGCACAAAGACTGGAAACAGGGGTAAACAATCCCAATACCTGCTCACTAACTAGCATGTTTTACCTCGTTAGTTCAACCTGTTCAAAGACTGAAATGTAAAACGGACAAGTTGTGGTTTTATAGAAATTTCCAGAGACTTGGGAAGTCGCTTTGGTTAATTAATCTATGTGTGTTCTATTTTTAGGCATTTCTGTATTATTAAGCTCCAAAGCAGATATATCGGTTAATTCAGAAAACATTGGAGCTGTAATTAAGACTTGGATGTTGGCAGTTTACAAGTGGGAAGGTAGTAATTATGATAACTTTTATATGAGATGAACGCAGCATAACCTAAGCTAAACGTCTCCTGGCTGTATCTCCATATTCAGCAGACAAATATGAGAGTGGTGTCAATCTAGTTAGACTTTGTTGTAGCAATGTGTTCCCACATCTTTGACGCTATACTTTGATGAGTAAAATGTTGTTATAATTGATAGAAATTATGGCCAGAAATATGAAAATGAGACCCATCTAGTATTTTAATGAACTGGAATCGAATGCATCCCTCTCGCTCTCTTATTGTTTCACATGCTTCAAAAGCTGTAACTGTTTAATGGCTGAAATCTGAATCACCACCAAAATCTTCCTGTAGCCCCACTCTGTCCAGTAAATCTCCAGGTAATGCGTTCATAAGTACTGTTGGAAACACAAGTTAAAGGTGACTTCCTCCACAGTAACTCATAAATAAATTACCTTTTAGAATATGTGAATCAAATTTGTAAGGTGTCACATTCATATACCCCTGCCTCCATGGCCCTTTTTCCTCTTCCTCACCGTCTTTCCCCCACTCTCTTACACTGTCACTCTCTTTCAATCCCTCTTTGATACAAGCATCCATTAATTCAGGATCCAATTACTTGTATCGCTCTGAGGCCCCTCCCTCTCGCCATCCATCTCCAAATGCTCGGCCAATGGACGACTCTCTCAGTGTGGCGGATCAAATTCTACCTCCACAAATAATCCCTCACCGGAATGCTGCTGCCGACCCGGCCCAAACTTTAATTGGATCCTTTTAATAGTGTTCACTATGGCCACTTCCAGGCATGTAATTAGGTTTCTCTTCCTATGGAGTTTAATGGTTGTGGAGTGGGTGAGTCGAGCAAGGGGGAGAGAGAGAGAGAGACTGGGAGAGAAAGGGAGAGAGAGAGAGGGTAAAAAAAGGCCAGATTTTCCGTTTTACACTAGGCTTAATCCAATTTCACCCACAGAGAAATCATCTCATGCCGTATATACTTTTTCAATGGGGTTTTTATGGGCTAACATAAAAACCATAGACTAGTGTTGAATATCCAGCCTCATTGATTTTTGGGCTATGAGTGAATTGGCTCTCCCTTGCTCTCGACGTCTCCTTTTTTGGCCTACACCTTTTCCAACTGCCCCCCCTGGCTATTGTGAAGCTCCACATGGGGAAAAACCGCGCCACCAAAACTCCCTGAACAGAGCGCAAATTACATAATTTCTGGAATGATTAATTTCTGCCACTTGTGAGGCGATTAGGGGGAGTCAATCAAATGAATAATATATGTATAAGCACTCTATCAAAGGCAGTGGCACAGTCATAGGGATGAATGGATGACGGGAGAACAGTAAGCAGCTTAATAACAATAAATACAAAGAGACACATCCCCAAGGGATAGAGAGAGGACTGTCAGAGAAGAAGGGAGAGAGAGAGAGAGGAGAGGTGCAACTCTAGGCATACAGTAGATGGATGGGTCACTCATCTGTCCAGGACAGAAAGTACATTCAGTAATTCTGGGTGAATGTTTTGACAGTTCATACCTCAGCATAAAAAGTGTATTTGTTTACACCCGAAAATCGATTCCAAACTCTGTTCATCATGGAGAATGATTATTTTGCCTTTAAAAATGTCCGGCGCTTAAAAAAAAAAAGAGGAGAAAAAACAGCAAGGCAGTCCATCACCACCCACACGGCCAAAGGATTAGACAACACATTTTCCAAAAGATGTCTGATGCAGCGTTCATGTTATTAATACAAGTTTCTGACTCATTCAGTACTAGATAACTCAGATTTTTATGATATTTCTGACTTGGAAGTGCTGGAAAAAGCATCAACATCAAGATAAACCCTTATGTAAGCCATATAGTGTATAATGTTAACCATGCACAGTATTTTTATACCATCACACGATCAACACTGCAGTCATACAACTGAGTTGTTTGATCCCGGGAACATTCACTTGTTTTAAATGCTTCGAAGGCAGCGTCACATTAATCAAAATCATTGCTCAGCTCCAGAGCTGAAATGACGACAAACAACTATTCTGTTAATCATTTGAGCTATTTCTCAACTGTGACGATCTGCTGCTTTTCTTTGTCACTAAACTGAATATAGTATCGTAAAGCAGCAGTGTGGAGCTTCTGTCTCCCCCTTTTGGCCGTGAGAGAATTTACATGAACAATGTGTGACTAGGAGCCGGGGTACCAGTCAGAGCAAGTCTGACAAAGATAATATTTTCAGTTATTTAACCGTCAACCCTACAAAGGACTTTCAGTACATGGCCCCTAGCAATCACTAACAACCATGTATTTCAAAAGACACCAGCAGACAAGCAAAAACCATAAAAACTCACAACAAACACAAGAGTTTGAAGTCCCCACAGTGTATTTACAGAGTGGTCAATATAAAACATTCAGTTCAACTACCAACGAGCCCTTATCTCAACAACAAACGCTCCTCTCAGTTTGAATAAAATATCAATACAACAGTTGGCCAACTTGCGTATAATAGACAAGCTTAACGATTCTCCAACACCCATGGAGTTACCTCTCCTAGTCCGGCCAGTGTGCTGCTGTCGACTCCAAAGATCAGTTTCTTTTTTTGACTGTAATCCTTCCTCTGAACGCAGAGCTTCTTTCTTATCTGGAGCATCAGGAACTTTTCTTGTACTTTCTTGTACTCTGTCGCTGAGGTTGGCTCCCCCCTTTTAGCTCTGGCAAACTCATCATTGCTGGTGATGTAAAACGCGTCACTACCGGTGCACCAGCGCGTGAATGTCGCCTCAGACGCCAGATTTAAAACTCTGGTACACTGCGAAATACAGAGACTTACCTGGCAGTGAGAGGCTTAATCAGAATTGTGTGGACTTGTTTGGCAAGGGCTTGAATGTAACAGATGTTCATTTATATGTAAAAGTCCTGTACTCCAGCTTTAAGTATGTAGTGGAGAGTTTTTGGACAAAAAAAAAAAAAACTGATAACATCACCTTGGATTTTAGTACTCTCTGATGGGTATTTTTTTACTACTTTCTGTGATTATGAAATGCAATTACTTGGTTAAAAATGACCCTCAGTCATTTAGAAGAGGTATAAAAATACTTTAACAAAAATTCTTAATTACTGAAAAATCCAGAAGCTATGCTAAGATTTTTCATTTCAAAAGTTTAACTACTGGACACAAGATGTCTCTGTCTTCAAGGTCAATTATCAGTGTATGTGCACTGGAGGCTTCAAGCTTTCACATCACAAGTGCTCGTATGTACACATCTTAAACTCAGATTCAAGGTGAGAACAGGTGAACAGATGCTCACAAATCCTCACAAGTCTGCAGTCATACAACCCGTCTGAGCGATCCAACTATTGTAAAAAAACATTGCAAATGTTCCCACTGCTACACCGAACATATGTCTCTCCGGGAGTTAGAGAATTCTCAGTCACCTGTGTATTTCTATTACATCAGGGATGCCAAATGGCAACTGAAATCAGGAAGAAGAGGAAAGATGAAGGCGAGGACAGAAAAGAGCCGGATCAAAAGAGTCTTTTTACACGACACACGGTTTTACCAGTGATACAAAGCATTCACATTCACCCCACTGCCACAACATTGAAAAGCACTGTAAGGTTATAATGTATACTATAAAACATACGGCTGCATAAAATCACCAGCAGGACCATCTGGCTGCAGCTTAATTAAATACACTTAATCACATTCGAACATATGCAACACATTCATATGCCACCGCAGTTTAGCGGGGAGGGCGAGACAAAAATAAAATCCATTTTGATTAAAACTAAAGGACAATTTCTGAGCGGCACAAGACATCATTACAGCCACAATGACGGTGTATTACGAAACGGTGGTACTCAATAGTGATTCATTCATTACTCCTGTTATGTTAACCTTTCGCCCACCTGCTGGAAACCTCACACATTAATCTGCCTCCTTATGTTAGTTCTAATGACGGCTGCACACATGTTGAGGCCATGAATCACACATTATAAATGACAGGTGAGTAGAATGAATGCAATTAATAAAGGTTACACATATGATTGTGTATGCGTTGGGAGAGGAAAGGCTTCAAACATGTAACCTTGCATGTATGCATATTATAGTCAGGGTATGTATTTAACATATAGGTACATATATACAGTTCACTATGTTTTGTACTTTAACTTGAACAATGTATTCAATTTATTTGCAAAGTAAAAAATGCTGGGAACATACTATGAAAACATGTTTTTTGACGTAAGTAAGAGTCCAAGCTGAACGAAATCTACTCATTTCAGTCAGTTGATTTGCTCGTTTGTGTCAGCTGTCCTCATCCATTTTTTAAGAATATAAGACGCTAAAGTAAGTGATAAATAAACAATGATAACTATACAGCGCTTGTGCTGCACATTATGTTTTAAAACATTTTTCCTCATCAAAAGTTTGGTAAAAAATTTAAATAAACACCAATACATTTGTTAACTAAAAACATGTCTGGGGGCCCGTGTGTGTGTATCAGTAGTGAGTGTTTGGATACTAGTGTGTGTTTCTGCTGGCAGATAACCATGCAGTGCGCAGCTTAGTGTTCACCTATCTAGCCTGTCCCTGCGTGGAGCCGATGGAAGCCCCTTATCACGGACCTTCAGAGCTTTACATCCCTTAACTCACACCGCCTGCAGAAAAGTGAGGCAAAAATAAATAAATTATGCAGAAAAGGAAGAAGAAAAAAAAAAAAACTCTCATAAACTGATATTTTTTCCCTGGAGATGTGGCATGCATTGTTGTTTGTTTATGAGTGTGCCTGCCTAGACCTTAATGTCCTGGATGGGTGAAAATAAAAGATGGTTATAGAGAGATTTAAAGAGGATGGAGAGGGGGTACTGAAATAATCAGCCCTCGTTTTTGATACAGAATGAAGTTGTTACCAGCTGTTGATGGATGATATTTGGAACGAGTTTGAAAAGGCACAGAATAAAAACAGTCAAGTTCTTTTGAAAGTAGAGGAAATGGAGAGAGAAAAATGGTGATTAATGCCTGGAAAAGTAAGATATTTTTTTACGTAAGAATGGGGTCTGAACACAATCAGTGCAATGTGTGAGGGTGTGGGTGTCGTAAATAAAGATGGGTCAGCGGGGCTTTTTCTTTATCGCTCATAATCCCGTAAGGGGTGGGGGTGGTATAGAGCAGTGCATCATGGGACATGTTCTTCCCGAGTCCCCAGAGACCAGACGGCTCATTTCCACCTCAGAGCTGATTCGACTTGAAGAAGAAAGAATGAAAGAAAGAGGAAAAAAAATAAAAAGGGACTAAAGCAAGAAAAAAAATGGAGCAAGAGACAAGGACACTAACAGGGAAAGATGATGTTAATCAATGAATGGGCAGAAAGGAGTTTTTAGACTTGGACTTAATGATTTTTCCTCAGCGTAATTGTCAATACCAGATAGAGGTTACAGAATAGAGGCAAGAAAAGAAGACATAACGAAAATTAAAGAAATTAAAATGAAAAACTAAGAGGTTCTGTGTTCTCTGAAAGTTCTGTTCATTACATTTAATGAGTGGAGTGCTGAGATAATTACTTAATTGATTAATCAAATTAATTCACATTTTTATATATTTTGATTATCTAATTAATTTATAAAAGAAACATTTTGAGGAATAAGCTTATTTGCTTATTCAGAGCTGTGTGACTGTTGTTTAGGACACAGATGAGACAATAAAATATGATTCAGGAAGTCCAGTTCGAGAAACAGATTAATGCATTTAAAGGCTTATCAAACACCAAAACCTTGGATAATTATCACGCCGCAATTATTTTATCTTCTATGTTACATCAGTTCTGTAGACGCCTAAAATGCTCTTCCTCCCTGACTAATCTATAATGATAGGTGAAGGGGAGTGATGGAGAGGTGGGGGAAGGACATGAATATACAACATCCTGCACACCTGGTCTGATTACCCAGAGAATATAAACCTGGTCGGAAGAATTTGACAGCACATCATGATGGGTGGTTGTCCGTTTGAGTGACAGATGGGAATGGCCTGTCATCCCCTGAGGCCATGCAGGCTGACAGGCACAGAGAAACTAGTTAAACTAAAAGCTTGGAGGTGAGGTTACAATATAAGATACAGTTTAATACAAGCAAATGGGATGCATGAATCAACACTCCCCTGTAGTGTTCACTTGTAGGAATATTTGCAACTGACTGACAAGTACAAGATCTCTGCAGTCTAATACAGATGAGTACATGTCCATGATAATCGGAAATCAGAAAACAGATTTGCAACTTGCCATCACTCTTAAACTGACTGACAAGTCTTCACATTCACAGATTAACATAATCAATAATGAAATCAAAGGTTTAAAAAGGGTTTTAAGGTATAAAAGGTATAAGCATGAAGATTTACATCCTGGTTGATATGGTGACACTTGTGGTTACCATGGTAACAAGAAAGTGCTGTTTGACCATAGACTGTATAAAAGGAGTCGACGTAGCCACTGTGACGTCACCCATTGATTGGTGGACTGCTGTTATAAAGCCTTTTTAGGGGTCGCCATCTTGGTTTTTTGGAACCAGAGGTGACATTATTTGGACGAGAGGGTAGCGCCGCCTCTATCCTGATTGGCTGCCACCATGGTAGTGACTTGTCAATCACAAGGTAGCCACGCCCTAAAGCATTTGTGCTTTATCGTCTATTTTACTCTAAACCTGACCATAACTTACAAAATGAACATTATGCACTGAAGAACGATTGAACTATAAACTCATTTGGGAAATGTTAGTAAGAAGTTGGGTCATTTTCTCACTGACACCAAACAATCAGATTTCTTTTTTGCAGCCAGTGGAGTCGTTAAAAATTTGCAGGTTTCAGGCACTTCCGCGTCACTATTCCGACCTGGAGATTGACGCTTGGGTTTAACACTACAGCAAAGACTCACTGAGCAAATACTTTATCAGAAATACGACTAAGAAAACAAACAAGCCAAACAAACTAATGTTATTCTAGTGAAGAGGTTCCTGTCCTTCTTGTTCCATTACTTCCTGCAATATTTTAAACTGATCCATTTTCATCTGTCAGAAAATGCTAAATGTTTTCTTGTTTTGTAGAGCCATTTTTGATGAACACCCTGTTGCATGCCTTTAATGTGAAACAGCAGCAGTAGTAAACGTTCGGTTTGCATTAGCATGCAGTAACTTAATTCAGCTCTGATATGGCTGTAGGAAAGTAAACAGTGAGGTTGATATCAATGAGATAAAATTACAAACCATGACGCTGGTTTTGCATACTACATAATTTCTTCCTAATCCTTTGTGCATAGTTAGGAAATTTAAATTTGAATCCAGCATGAGAGTGGCAGACTCAGAAAAAACTACTATAAAGAGAGGTTATTATGAATGAAAATACATTGAATGACTATTGTAGAACCCCTCATAAATAGTATCAAAAACAGGGTTTGATCAAGGATTATACCACTTTTGTTTTCATAAGTTTCTAAAAATTACATAATTATCATGTATCATTACATTTGCAAACAGCATTAAAACAACATGCTTTAAAAATGTGTGCTATGTTATTAAAGTGAGTGCATATTTATTTGTTCACATGTATTAACAAATTTGTACAAAAAAAAAAGAAAACGAGGGAATGAATAAACTAAAAGAAGGAAACAATATGCAAGATGAGCACTCAAATTAATGAAAACACGCATGAGGCCCATTCCGTGCTCACACTGTTAGCATCTTGTGCCCTTGATGTTCTCAATCTTGGCCTTGATGTTTTTTGCGTTTGTTTTCCCCGTGGTGACTCCTAGTCTCTGTGCTGCACTGATCTCTTTCCAGCACAAAAAGTCAGACAAAAGGCCAGAATAACAGTGGAGACTAATTAGGACAAATTCTGCCATATACATGGTGAGATGAAAGAGAGGAGGAAACAAGTGAGAGCTGGAGATAGTCTGAAGTGGGCATTTAATTTGATGCAATCCAATTCAGATAAATGATCATTATACCTTACATAAGTGAACAGTGAATCTTTTTCTTCGGGTCACTGCAAATTCACAGTTAAAACAGAACAGAAAAAACTACTGAAAAAGGACTATAAAGGAGTATTTGTGTAAGGATAAGTAAGGGTTACAAGGTTATTTTCTTTTCAAGTAATCTGTTGATTTATTTGATTGATTAATATTTAGTCTATTAAATGTCTGAAAAATCATCACATTGCCACTGAATGTATCTGCTGAATGTTCACTGACATCGTACTTCATTCCTTTTCTCTATAGTATCTGCTCTTGCAAGGCAAGAATTAACTTTTTATGGTTATGCTAAAGGGAAAATATTCAGATTTTTAACCTTACTTCTATCTAACTGCTTTGTGGTCCGGCTTAAATATTGAAAAAGCGACGTCAAAGTCTTGCACTTTGTATGCCCACCATCAACCCTGACTATGTCCACGCAACTTGTACTTGTACATGTATTGTATATGATAAAACACGGTAACACAAATTAATAGTGTATACATAATATCTAGGAGACAGGGTTGAGCATTCAAACAAGTCACTAAAACCAAATCATTAACAGAATCCGACTCAAGTCTAGACAAACTGGTACCTGCATTTTGTAAAGCAAGTTCTGGGAAAATAAAATAAAATTGATCAAACACATCTCACAGTAGGAAAGAGGGAATTTACTACAGACTTTTGTTTTGAATAATGGTGACCTTGTCAACCTACACTCAACTTATTGTCTCATCATTGTCTCAGTGTTCATGCGCATGTCATTACTGTATGTGTGTGTCTAAATGAAGGGGAAAACCATTATGCTTATCATAACAGGGTGGCAATGCATATTTATGCCCCCATTTCTCATTATTTTTCATTAATCTACATCGGGCTAAAGGCTTTGTAATAGACATTCTGTGTCATGGGAGAGGCTGTTCACAAACACTGCCAAGGAGCGATACACAAACAACCTTGGAGAGAGAGAGAGAGGAAGAGACAAAGAGGGGAGGAGAACTGGTTTATCATCACTTCCCCCCTTTTGATCTCTTATGGAGCAGAAGATGTGTGTGAATTTGAGTGCAGAAAAGGGCGTCGGTGGGCAAGTGAACAAGACATATAAAGACAGAAATAGAGTGCGAGCAAGACATATCTGTTCTAAACCTATCGCACGTCCCACTCCAACCCAATTTCATTACAGTCTAATCCGTCCAACAACCATGATAAAGCTCTCTTTCTCCCCCTGCATTCTCCAAATGACAGGACCATTGCTGTGCTTTCAGGAGATTTTACACTACGCTGGTCTTCATTCGTAGTGTACCATACTGTCTGCTCCTGGGAGAGCATCTGTCACCACTATTTTAACATGCTGTGTCAGTGTGTGCCTGCTTCTGCCATGATAATTTAGCAAGCGTGTGTGTGCATGTGTGAAAGCATATGTGTGGAGTGTGTGCATCCCTGTTTAAGCATGATAAAACTACTACTTCTGACATGCTGCGAGGCTTCATGAGCTAAAGTTAAACAAGTCTTCATGTCCGTCTGCTGCTGCTGCTATCGAGGCTCCAGCTTTGCAAAAATATGCTTAAATGTGTGTGTGTGTGTGAGTCTGTGCGTACTTTTATATGAGTGTTTCAAAAGCTAGAGTGAAAAAACCAACAGAATGCAGTATTGAGTATTCAATTGGGAACGTCTTGGCATCTGAGAACATCAGTTGATAATTCAAAATGAGATTCTTCACATTTGGCAGGCCTGAGAGAGAGAAAACACGCAGTCCATCCTGCACTGATGTCTGTAAGGAAATCAGGTTTTTATTTTATTTTATTTTCGATGTATTTGAAGTTAAACAATTAAATATTTCCAGTCAGTATTTATCATGAAAAAATGCCAAACGTGCTGGTTCCATCAAGTGTTACGAATAAACAGTGAATTAATAATCAAAATTGTTGCTGTTTAATATTCAGTCAATTGACTAATCAGTTTAACTATAATTTTTGAGTAGTTCTAAAATATAAAACTCCTCCGCATGTTGTTAAAACCCCCCGAAGTCCCATGAACAACACAAAAGACAAAACAGAGGAGCAACTGGCAGCCATATGGACACACACAGCGTCTTACTAAGGAATGCATCAAATCCTATACAGGATGTACTGAAGAAAGACAGGTGGGGAGAAGAAGATGGAAACTTTTTTCTTTCCTCGCAACCCCACCACCCTGCTGTGCTCCGTTAAATAAGAAATAATAAGGGTGGGCTTGTCTTTTTTTTTGGGGGGGGGAGTTTTTTGTTGACAAGGCCATGGTTCATACTCCTTGAGGAGTATGTGCTCTAAAAGAAAAGAACAGGGTAATAATCACATGGCCATGGCACTCCAGGAGCCATTTTGCAAACTGCCTCGGTTCTGGGAAGCATGAAGAGGACGAAAAATGAAAACACAGGTGGGGTCAGCACTGAGTGCAGGTGAAGAGTTTTGCTCAAAGTCACGGTGGACTGGACGACCTCTGGGAAGAGCATCTGGACGACGATTAGCTGAGAGCGGGGAGAGACAGAGAGAGAGACAGCTGAGGTGCTTCAACTATCTGTGATCTGTCACAAACGACGTTAACACTTTAAATGTCTTGATGGGCCATCCTTGATGTTCGGGTGATTATGGAGCACCGTCCCCAGTCGGCCCACATGGGTCAAACTATCCAGACTGAGGGGAGACAGAGAGCGATCTGTGACATTAGATGCTAAAGGAGAGAAATGAGCCCTCGAGGCAAATAGACCCATATTAGCCAATTAGCTTCCGTCACTGAACTATAGGGGACAATGACACCTGGGTTTTTTTTTTTTTTCCAAGGCATGGTGTTTAACCTTATTATAGCTCTCTAGGTTGTAATACAGAGGGGTCATTACCTCAGAGGGGGCTAGAGATGGAGGTCTGACAGATGGATCACCATTATCTGGCTTCATCTGTCAGTGAGGGGTAATTTTATACAGTTACAGGTGTATCATAAACCCAAACCTGCCACTGGTATGAATAAATAGATTTTACACCAATGGGGACACACACATAAACAGACATATAGAAGTATTTTTCAGATATTGACACAATATCAGGGTATGCCAAATGTCTGCAAAATGACAAGTAAGATAATCAAACTGGTGTTCAATGCAATGAATACGCCGTGATTACATTACATTAGACAGGGATTTTGAAATATGTAGAACAAAAACCTTTATTTTTTTTGTTTGTCTAGTTTTTTTTGTCATTTTTCTACTGCGGCTTGTGGTCGGCACCCGAAACTCCCTAAATTTGTTAGTTTTTAATCACAGTTAACAATAGGCAATTAAGCTTGTAAGGAAGAAAACCTTATGGTGTGAGCCGTGTGATTTGGGTGAAGTGGAAAGTGAGTCCAAATTATGATGATTTAGATAGTTAGAGTTAATTTTCCATGAAATAGCCCGACAAAACCCTGAAGCATTCTGGTGTACAGATGAGCAAAAAATTGGAATGGTTATTTAATTTAGATGTGTTTAAGTTTGCTAATTTTGCTCAAAAGCCAGGAAAAGAAGGTGGATTATTTAATTAGTGTGTTTTTGTCAGGGATATATGATTTTTGTTATAAACAATGATCTGAAGATTTGATTGGGAAAGATGCCAAAGTTGCTTCTCTATTTTTGGACTTTTTCTGTTGTTTGGAAAAGTACACGCAGCACACTAGTCATGGCTTAAATTAATTTATTGTGTCCTGCGGCTCAATAATATAATAATATAAAATGTATCTAAATCTTTCTCCTATCGTATCTAACAACATGACATCAGTCATGTCATATCATTTATATATCTATGCCAATCACAATGGCACATTATGAAAATGTCTTGTCAAATGAACACAGGCGTCCAGACTGGCTTCTGCTAGTGGGAAAATGCAAAGGGGTAGGTGTAAATATGCACAAAACTACCAGAGACACACTGTGTGGTCCCTCAAGTTGAATTCAAGTTTGTGGTGACATTGAAAATCCAGTCAGCATATTTTACATGTGTAATTCATCCCCCGCTCTTGCATCATACAGGATGCAAATTGAATTTAACTGTCAATGTGTGTTTCAAGGTCAGGAAATTATAAGCTTGTTGTAGGGCTGAATGGAAAGCCTTAAAAACTTTATTTTGTGCCGATTCTTTCATTATCTGCTGCAGTGAAGATTTTCAGCCTTGCTTCAAGAAGACGGGATAAGATGAAGATTCTTTGCAGTGTACAGTGAGTATATTGTCCCATCTAGCTTAGTTTCTGACGTGGAAAAAAAAAACACTTTGAAGATTTATTTCTGCAATGAAAAAGTGCTGAGACCAGACTACAGAGGTGATGTTCTCCAGACTTGGACGGAGACGGAGAGGCAGCACATTATTGCACCTCCTTCTTTGTAATGCTGTAAATACACTGCTATCTGGACTGCTGAGGCTGAAAAGAGCCCGAGATTATGTCCTAGATTTCACAAAGCATGAATTATGCTGGGAGGACGACATCAACAAAGCACAAACACTGCTTAGTCCGCTTTTACCCAGCTTCTTCTTTACCAAACACTTTTCATTTTCCTTTGGTGTGAATGAGCTTGAGGGAAAGATAGTGAAAGCCTCAAAGATTCCTGACTACACAAGTACACACTTTTCTCTCCGACTCAACCAAATGAACAACCTCGGTCTCTCAAAGCATCGCCATGAAAAGCAATGTTGACTGCTTGCCATTTTGCCTGCACAAGTCCACTGTCAGCTATGGAAGTAAAACATCTCGAGAGTCTCGGGACCGGTCCTTCAGGGGATGCAAATGAAGACAGAGAAGTCCCTTTAACTATGCATGCACGCACGCACACTAAACAGCATCTCTCTGTCAACAAGAGGGTAGAGTAATAGACCATGAAGAAGAAAGAGCTGGAGAACAAGTGAGGCTTTGATGTGGAGTGACGGACGGGGCCAAGACAAGACTACACTGGCATATCACCATTGACTTCGAATAGACAGGAAAAGGAAAGAAAAACAAGAGGAAGGAACCGAGATGAAGAAAATAAATATCGGAGAGGGAATGATGAAAAGAGGAAGACTTAGAGACAGATGCATGGCGGATGAGAAACACCAGAGATAAGAGGATGACAGGGAAAAACATTGGTTGCTGTAAGTATTTTTATGCTTTCACCCGTTTCACAGCTGAAAATGATTCACCACGGCAGGCGAGCGGGCGTTGAAGATTTCTGAATCTGAACATTAGGATGTGAGGGGAAAGAAACGGAGAGTCGAGTTGTAAACACACAGGAGTGAAAGATCGAGCAGGAAGGAGAGACAGATGACACCAACGAGTGACTTGAGAAAAAAAAAAAAAAACATGTTCGTGAAAGGCTGCTGAGAAACTATTAGCTTTACGTTTAAATCATTCATAGAAGCAGTTGCAAACATAGCACTCATACATAAGCCATGGCCTAAATACCATCATACTGTGTGCATATTTCATGGGTTACATCCATGTTTAAATCACGAACTACACTTGAAGCTCATCATTCACCATAGGAAAAACACACAGTCATGTTGAATTAATGAGAGGACCCAATGGAAGTGACAAAGCGACAGGGGTTAAAGGGGGGCTTAGCGTTTCCTGCTGGGGCTTGTCGACACAGTGTTCACACTAGCCGCCGAGAGCGCTGGATCCTCATCTGCTTTGACAGCGCTCGTAAAGAAGCCATTACACAAACGTTTCCTATGGGGCTGACCACACAGCGAGAGCCGTAGATCAATCTGAGCTTCGCACAATCCCTGCAGGAAATATGTCAGGGAGAAGACGTGAAGAGATGTAGAGGATGAAAAACACAAAGAACGAAACTTGTAAAATTGAGATTAAGGGAAAGAAAACTGCATCAAATACAGAAAAATGAATGAGTGAGAAGTTGAAGGACGGCTTGCTTCTCACACCCACGATAGCAGTTAACAGCCCCTTTTAAACAACGTTCTCAAGGCCGGAATGAAACCGTTGTTCCGCCTCGCTTTCTGTATAAAAAGTACAAACACAGGAACAATGTTGTTCCGCTGTTAAGACGGCAGCGGAGGTAGTAACAAAACCGAAACTGACGTCTGTGTAAACGGCGTTGCCATGGAGTCAGTAACTGTAGTTAGCTGTGGGCTACCTATATTTGTTTTCGAATTTGGCACCATTAAACGTCTGCAAAATGATCTATTGGCACTTCCTGTTTGCAATGTACCCATGGATGTACTTTGATACTGTAGAAAACGTAAAAACTGATTGAAAATGATTCTCAGGCTAGTTCTGGAGTTATAAAGGAGCGTCATTTTCTATGATTTCTATACAGATTCAAGGACGTTTATTAGCGATGGACATACTGTAGGAGAGTATGATAGTATGAGATGATATCCTCGTGAAACTCACACCGAAATAAAAATGTTTATATAGTTATGACTCAGAAAAGAAGAGCACATTTGTACAATAAGTGCGGCAATCAGGCACTATGGATTTTACCCCAAGTGCCTCCATGAGCTCTGTGTCACAGTCACTGCTGCAACTGCTAAACATGCTGATAAGTGGGGCGAATAAACGAGCTAAATGACATTAACTAAGTTCCTGTTGTTTTAAGAACACCAGCCTGCACCTGTCCCTTTCACATCACTAGGTATCTTTGCTTCACTTGTCTCCGTACGCGGCCCCCTGGGGAGGAGCGCCTGACAGTTTGAAAACCTCAGGGCTAGAAAATGTCAGAAAACAGTGATAAATGCTGTTTCTCAGTCTAAGCTGAAGGTTGTTGATGAAAAGCAATCAGGTTCCTCAGACAAGGATAAAGTCTCCTAAAATCAAAAAGAACAAAATGATTGAGTTGGGATGTTTATGTATGGGTCACTGACGATTCGTTCTCACTTTCTGTAAAAACATGTAAAATGTTGTACGACACTCGCAATTTATGGGTGAGTAGTTTGTGAGGCTTTCTGACTACTGGAAATATATTAAAGGTAATGCTCGTTCTCTCTCTCTCTCTCTCTCTCTCTCTATATATATATATATATATATACACACACACACATACATATACATATATTTGGGACATGGTTCAATAGTTTAAACAAAGTCTGAATAAAATTTAAACAACAAAAGGGAATTCAAATCTTTCAAATATTAAAACAATACTGTGTTGAGGTGTCCTTAGAGTAAAGAGAGTGATAGTCTGCTAAGTTTATTATTTTCTTCATAAGGACTTAATGTCTAAATAATCAACTTTGTAAACTGGTAACATACTGTAAAGCCAAATCATTTTTGCTATGGTTACATGCATTTTAACTAATGGGTTTTTGAACTTTTGACCAAGTTTGAGCTGCTTCGTTATACTTTATTGCATATTTGGCAGCAATCTAGCAAAGGGTATGTTCCATGTCTATTATACAACATGCAATAATCTTTTAAAGAAGCCTGAAAAGCAGCCATCGTTTGTACTGCCAAGAAAACTCTATGTCCATTGTGGGAAGCTCTACAGCTGTGCTTTTAAGACCTTGAAAAACATTAACCCAGTTAAACACAACATAACCACTATTGATCATACAGTTAACATTAACTGTAACTTCTGAATATCTTTGCTGAAATTAAAAACACAGCTGTAATCTCAAACACACTGTCACACTACTGTTCGTAGTTTTTTCAAACCAAACAGTCATTGATTCCAGTTTGTGAATTTTGGCACCTACTGCACCTGCAAACAGACCTTAATGATTAATATTGAATTTTCTAAACTTCTGACCCCTTGCTGCAGTGAACCAGATGGTTTGAAATATCAAGCCAAACAGAGTTGTGCACCTGCTCTCATCTCTCTTTCCACCAAAGAACAATAGTAAAAACACAAGAAGCTTTCTTCTTTTGATTTTGTAACCAGAAAGTAATGGCTAAAGTAATAAGGTAATACGAAAGTGGAAGTGCCACAAAAACTATTTAAATCTCCTGCTGAGTTTTTACCTCAGTTACAATGGGAATGAAATTTAAAGGATTTTGACTTTTAGAAAAATTCAAGCCATTAGAAGTACATAGAAATGAATGGTTTTGCAGGACAAATGGTCAAACGTTGGGTCGAAATCACCTTGGCATGGAGAACGCACTGTTGATGTGGTTGACTGACAACCCTCAACACTATCTAGTATAGTTTTGTATTTTAAGCTATACTGTATGAGCATGGTAATCGATAGAACCTGTGGCTAAAACAGAGAACATGCTCTTATTCCCTTATGCATGTTGATCATCCATCAAGCTGCAGCCCAAGCCCAATTTACAGTGAAAAACACAGGGGACAGACTGGCAGTTCATACAATTCAGTTTCTTGAGGAGAGAGCGGGAGGCAAGGAGGAGGATCAGAGGGTTAGAAAACGAAAAATAACAATTTAATAAGCTCATACCCCAGGAAAAAAAGGCAGCAAAAAGAGGCGGGGAGCAGCTTGTGAGGGCGCTGCACAGCCGAATAGACCCTGACAGGTCTAAATGAATGTTAGCCTTGGCCAGGTCTCAGAGCTGAAGGTCTACATCTCATCACCTGAATAATTCACCTGCTGGGATACTGATTCACCCCTCGGCCTAAGCGTGATATAACCTGACTCTGTCGCTGCCACTGCAACAGTCTCATCATCGTCAGGATTGGGGTTGTTGGTCAGAAAAATTAAAGTCCCAGGGAGAAGAAATGTGACTTTTTCATTCATCCAGTGTCACGAATAGTTTCACCCCAACAAAGTACATATTTCCGCCATCCTTCATCCAAACCGACAGACCAAATAATCACGAGGAAACCAATCCTTCTTAACTTAATTATATTCAAATTATATTGGTGTTGACTACTATTTACTACAAATCCTGATTCACGAGGGACACCCGACACTATTCATCATGACTGGTAAATGGAGCTCTCTCCTGTCTTAGTCGAGATTACAAGATAAATATCACAACATAAATAATGTAATTACTTAAATGGCTAATGAGCTTGATGATCGATGATAGTTAGCTCGGAGGGTTTAAGGTCAATAATGAGCTGTTATTACAAATCCAATATGAGCCTGTCACTGCCCACCTGCAGTGTAGTTGATCACTGTGGAACTGATCTATAATACACTGGCTATCTATGGGTAGATTTATAAGTTAGTGGAATCTAATGTGACATCTTCATTTATGGTTCAAAGTGGATCATTACAACTACTGGGCAATCAGTTTTTATACAATGTAAAAAAAAAAAAAAAAAAGTATGTAAAACAATTTCCCAGAAGGAATGATATAAGATATTTACTATAATGATATAAAACAGAGAAAAGCAACAAAACCACACACCTAAAAATGCATTTTCTCTCAATTGGCTTTCAATTAATCGTTTCAGTTTCTTTTATCTGTCTTTGTTAGGTTGATAAGCACTGGCCCTGTTAGGACTGTATGCTACTGTAAATGCTACGTTAGGTGGACAGAACATTAAGAAACAACTTTCACTGTAACACAGAACAACACTGCAACAAACTTCATCACAAAGACAGAGTCCATTCCAGGTTGTTTGACTGGATTGTAGAGGTATACCTAATAAGTTGGTCACTTTCACAAACAAACCTGTATTCCTGTTGAGCAAACAGCTGCAAGGCCACGAGAGCCACAAAACTTTTCTGTTGAGAAGAAAACAGCGGATGAAGACATAATATTCTGTTCAAAGACAAACAAAACAATCAGTTTGTCAGGAAGGCGTGAAAAAACAAAGCAAAAAAAGTGTTTCTTTTGATGAAGTCTCCACAGACCGCTCCCCTCTCCATTAGCCCCTCACTTTTCTATCCTTCAGATACTGAGGTTAAAATGGATGAAAGCCAGAAGTGCTTGTTAAACTAATATCACAATTACTCTTCTGTAGACAGTTTCTTTCCATGCGAGCGAATGTTGAAAGCTGCACGAGCCGAAGCGGTTAGGTTGTGTGTATCGGTTCACTCGCTCCCTACAGTGTTGATCAAACAAGCCGTGTTTTCTTAACTGTTATGTGACGGTCTGATGAACATGACTGCCATGTACATCATCAAAGATTTAGATAAAAGACCTCGGAAATCTCCTCAGAGGGACGGGGGCAGAATGACGGACAGGGCCAAAGCACTTTTGATTAAAGGACAAGTACCCATGAAAAAAATCCAAACATGGCAGCAGTGCCAACCCTAATCCTATATACGTTCAAACAAAGACATGAGGTCAGTTGTCTCCATTAATGCATGTTAATAAAGCCTTATTATTCCAAAGTTGGAAATCAGTTCATGGAAACTTCCACATCTTACACTTACAGAATTGATCCTGGCTAACATTAATAAAGCAAAATTCACAGAAACAAAATGGTGTCAGAAAATCTGAAGAAGTCGATTTCTTCAGGGCAGAGGTGGACACGAAAAACACTTTCCAGTGTACGCCAGAACACTGATATATTATTTAGCAGCTAAAGAACTGGGGTTTCTGCTGTGCCCAAGGATAAAATCTGCCAACAAATTACAATGTACAAGTGAAAGAAAAATGGGTTGACATTAGACTTTGAAGGAACATGATGGCGTTCGGGCAAAATAAACCACAGAAAGAGGCTACAGAACATTAAATAAGAACTCAGATACAAATGACTGCATCACTGGCAAATGTGTCACTGTGGAAGCACCACCTGAAACTGCGGACAAGTCTCTCGCTTGAGGACATTAAAATATTAGAATTTTGTTACTTTATCAATTTGATAAATTCTGCTTCATGATTGGAATTACATCAAGTGCACAACTTCACTTTTTCATTTGTCATTTATTCAAATCCAAATCTCTCCAAAAGTTCTTAAAAATGAAATAGAATGCAGGAAATGACTCAGTTTAAAATGAGAGAGGGTTACATACATATTTATCAGACACAAGTACAGGCCTTTTATTGTAAACATCATGAGACGCGTTAACTTGCATTTCCATTAAACATTTATTGAGTGTTGTTTTTACTTGCTCTGCAACTAAGATATATTTTCATTAAATTGTGAAAAATGCCCTAACTAAAGACCAAACATGATGATGTATGTAAACTGCTATATTTTGCCTGAAAAATCACAACAATTAATTATCCAACGATGAACTAATCAATTCATCAACTAAACGTTACAGCTCTAGTTTTCACTGACTGATGAACACCAAGCAGATTCAGAAATACACTGTGAGCTGCAATGTGACAATGTACGTCCTTGCATTGGCTGTTATACAAAAAAACAACAATTTAAAACCATACTTTTGAAACCATAAACCATTGTTCTTCCTGTCAGTGTAGGAACATGTGATAAGCTTTGAACATTTCTTCAAGAGGCAAAAGTAGACAAATTTGGGAAAACTTTTCAGTGCCTCCTCCAGACCTCTACAAGAGTTTCTCATTGCCCCTTTTTTAATCTCTCTTTCATGATGTGACTGCCTCTACACTCTATTTCAACAATCAGTTCATAGAGAAACTTTGCCGGGCCTGAGCTCCTGCTGTCACAGGCAAAGCGAAAAAGAGTGTGAGTCAGAGGGTGTTAAGGGAGTAGCGGATTCAGTTGTCAAGAAACATAATCGAGACCAATGCCAAGGCTGCATTCGGCAGAGTCGAGGCTCGATATGCATTTTTCACACAAGCACAAACTACTTGACATTTGGATGGACCTTTCCTCCTCGCTGCTTTTTTTCCCCCGTGATGTGGGCAGAAAAGGAAAGAGCATGGGAGCATGTGAGCTTTTGCGGTGGCAGAGAGGAATGAAGGGCTGTTGCATGGGAGCAGGGGCGAGGACATGTGCAGCCCGGCTTACATGAGGCCATCCTGGGTGCAATCAGAGCGTGGAACAGGAGGCTCAGGCGGCATGATAATGAAGGTTTCCTCTCTGTTTATCACCGCTTCTCATGAAAAGACTAATTTTACCTCAGACGCCTGCCTCGACTTGAGCCGAAAAAAACATGTTGTTTGGATCTTTTGATGCAAGAGTTCAGTCTCCAGTTACCTTTTCCTCTCATTCCCTCTATCATCAGTCAGATACGGTATCTGACTATCTTTAAATGGATTCAGATGGGGCAAGCAGCCGGGTGTAATAACCTTCCTCCTGTTTTTTTTTTTTTCATGCTCATTCTGATTCCTCTATCTTGTTCGCTCACTTTTTCATCTCTTTTCCTATTTTCTGTCCCTTTCCATTCTCTCATTCTCACTTCTGCACCCTGTCTCTCTGCCTGCTGATGGAAATATTCAGATACTGGGTCATACAGCGCTCGTAAGAACTTCACAGACCTTTTCATCACAATAGATTTGCTTGGCAAAGCACTGATTCGAGAAAACCGGCTGCACTGCACCAAATGTGAGAAAACCTGCAGGTAAACAACACAGCAGTCATTAAACAGGTAGGGATCATATGATACACTGTGGAGAAGGACTAGACTGTAGAAAAACATGGACATAGTTCCTGCAATGATACCCACGAGATTCTAAAGAGACTCTCAACTTTTATGCTCGTAAAGGGAAATTTTGCAAAGTTTTATGTGGATGTCCAGTCAGTGTTGATGGTAAGTCAGTTGAATTGACAGAGAAAGTTATCACGCCTACATGTACCAGGATGCATTTCTTTGGCTGCATCCTGCATACATACATGGCTCGAATAAATACGGCTGAATATCCGAGTCAGCAAAAACACTGTAAAATGTATCTTCATCCATTAAATCCTCAGCACACATATTTTGGGATGCCATTTTCGCTGTTGGAAAGGTAGCTAGTTTGCAATACAAGCGAGAGAACAAGGAAGTTCTGTTTTTTGAGAGACATTTAGAGCACGCCCCTGAAATAGCCTGTAGTTCTTCCATGCCCCCAACTACATCACCACACATGTCAAATAACGGCGCTGCTGCCGGATGATTTTGCAGCTGCGTCCCAGAGACACAGAGAACACTGGCAACAGCTGCAGCCGTTATTCACACTATATCCCAAACACGGATACATAGAGACAAGAGGTTGAAAGTCTCTTGGAGCAAGTCAAATTAAAAATTAATTACAAGTAAAAAATGACACGCATTTAAACAATTTCCTTTCAAAGCTGTGTTTTCAAGTCGTCTCAATTAGTAAGTCTAATTAGCCTGGCATTGCCAGTCTAATTCGCAACTGCGTATTAGTCTGGAACTGCTCGGGTCATTTTCGATTCCCATGGGGCGTTATCAACGGGAGGAGAAAACCAATCAGAGAGACGAAATGCCGTCCTGTCGGACGGTACGTCCTGTCAGGAGTACAGCAAATATATATTTCTTATCAACATAAAGTTTAAATGCAGTTGTTTGTTCTTATTTTAGAGAAAATTTACTGTCCAGTCCGTTGAATACTGCCGCTTTAGCCGGCCGGGAAACGGCAGCCATCTTGGATATTTACAAAGATGCTTCAAGGGCTCTCCTCTCTGTCCGTCATCGTAGTAAACCCGCCTCATACTGATAAATGCTTGTGATTGGTTCCCCGGCACAACGGCGCTTCCAGTACCGAGGAAATCAGTCTGAATGGGAGTGGGGCCAGACGTATCTGCCAGCGCAAATAAAACTTGAGCTTGCAGATTAGTCTGGATTTCCACGCTTAAGTCTAATACCATATTGGCCCGAATGTAACACGCACTTAATATAAGACAACCTCCACTTTACAAACAGCTGTTTTTTGGTTAAATAAAGATGAGTTCTGTTGTTCCCCATGATAATTCTTGGAAAAGTAAAACATGAAAAACTTCCATTAAAGATGAACATAGATTCCACATTTGGGTAAGTTGTCAATGTATGTTTTCAGTTACAAGTAACTCTTAATTTTCAGTGACATACATCCTTCTGTCTTTCTGACCTCCTCATGACATTCTGTTAGGGCTGTAATTCTTGGCTGCTTGACAAATGATTCAGTCACCGGTCTGTTTCGGTAGTTAAAACCTTGCTTTGATTTTATGTCGTTTTCACTTGCCTGGAATGATTTATATGGTGACTATATATGTAAAATATGTGAACATGCAAGGCCTACCTGTTGCTCTATTATTCCTTTATTATTGTTCAAGATATTTCCAGGTCAAAACTTGAGTTTTGAGGACTCGTATCAAGTTTTGAGTGAGTCAAGTTTCAGAGTAGTCAAGTCTTAGTCCAAGTCTACAGATTTCTACTGCTTCTTGCAAGTTATTTGTAACCAGAAAAATGGAAATGTTTGCGGCTGGGAGCAGCTGAGATTGTGGTGAGTGAGAGACAGGCTGAAGGACCTGTCAATCAAGGATACAAGTTCACAATAACACTCTTCTTTTTTTCCTTGCCACATCAAGGAGTAACCTGGTCGTCCTATGGGTTAAGGTGTCAACTATGATCCGCAATTTTACATCTGGCCAGATGTTTGTTGGATGGCATATCTCATCTCTGTTGGCCCCCGTTTCCTGTCATCTCTATACTGTTGACTGCCTAATAAAAGGTATAAAATGCCCATAAAAAAAAATCCACATCAAAAGTGACACTGGCTAGTGAGACTAGTCTCGTTTGGAGAAAAATAAGTCTTGATTTCGTACCTCTAAAGAAAATCTGTAGCCAGCATCGTCTTCTACACAAAGCAATCGATCTGAGCTGTCTGCGGGTGTTAATCTTCCACCTTTATCTGGGCCGATCACTGGGCCAAACTCGTTTATAGTATGGAGCATCCAGACATCGGTTCACACACTGTTCCTGGTTCCCACTCGCTCTCACAGTAAATAATGAAAGATCTTCTGTCCTGCTCTTTATTTCCCTTCATACAGCATACACTGTATGGCAACATACAACTCTAATGGACATGGCCATGCACGTCCCCGTGGCTGTAATTGCACGTGACAAATATTCTGCCCTTTTTTGGGGGGGGACATCCTGAACTGCAGATAAAAGAATCAATGAGAACAAACATCAACCTCCAAGGAGGCGCCTCTTAACTGTGGTTCCCCCGTAACCAACTGTGTATGTTATATTTCTGGACCCTTTCTTCTCCTTTTAGCTACTAAAAGCACCATCCTTTTTCTTCATCCACCTCTTAAATGGACATCCAGCCTTTTACTTTCCCTCTGCTGCCAACAAACCTGCCTCCTCACTCACTTCATTTGCCATCCAATTGCTTCTTTGTTGCTTTTCCAGCTTCATTCAGCTTCCTTGCATGTCTCCTTTTAGCTTTTTCTCTTCTGTTTGATACAAACTCACACACATGAATCGGGACACACTCTCACACTCACACAACCTTCTCAGCAGTCCAGTCAGTCAGAGAGTTATCCAAGAGTGGCGAGCAGGCTGGTATCTGGTCACTGTGACTGATGTTAACTTAAGAGGAAACAAGCTCATTCAGGACACAGCAAGGATACACAGGATACCAGGATCTCATGGGTTTCAATAATCTTTAAGGAAGAAATGTTACTGATACTGTTTCAATCTCTTCCTAAAAAAAACACAATCTTCCCTCTCTTTTAAAGCATTTTGTCCACTTGGGGGCAGTTCAACAAGCTGTAAACACAACATTGACACATTTTCACCTTAAAAAGTTGTTCTGGCAAATGTCATGTTACACATCTGGCAGTCACGGAGCAACATTACCAATCGTTTAGAGTCGTGTTTCTGGCCACCTGATGAATTTAAGCCGAACATTCACTCTCCTTTTAGCTCTCGTCTCTACAAACTCCTGAAGGAAGTATCTGGCTCCCTAACAGCTACATGCTCCACTATGTTCAACAGCTTGTCACTAACTTTGTGTGTGTGCTGGGCAGGCAGTGTGTGGTGGGTTTATCAGAGCCTTTTCACCGAAAACAGCTGCATTGTTTTGTGATGAGGGGACTGGGACGCAGGACATAAACCCAGATATTTACAGTCTCTAAGTCCTGTTCTTTGTATGTCCAGCTTTCCACTCCAACCTCTTCCCTAAGACTTCTGTGAAATGTATAAACATCACATTTCCTCCTTAACCAGAACTTAATGTATACTATTTGCAAGCTACTTTTTCAAGTTAAAAAGCCTCTTCTGGATCTCTTTAGGTGATGGTAATTAAATCAAAGTCATAATTTAAACCATTGTTTGCCAAAATCTCCAGATGTGAATAAAGATCAGTTCTGTCAATTACTAAGCATTGCTGCAGAAATTACCATACTACTACGCATGGTACTTTCTCATATTCGATCACATTCTGAAATATCTCGTTTGGCATCAGAGAAACTGTCCGCAGTAGAACTAAGATAAAATGTGATTTCATATTGATGCACCAAACAAGATGTTGAGCAACAGTAAACTATCAAATTAAATGTGCTCATTTAATGTTTACAGTTCACAGCAGCATTAGCTGAAAGAGTGCCACATAAATGCCCGTTTATGGTAAATGCGTCATCTCTTCTCTCGATTCCTTTGGGTTGAAGACTGCTCAAATTTTTGCTTGTTTTCTTTCTCCTCCCCGCTGACAGCTACTTTGCATTATGTGGCATTATCTCATTCTCATGAATACACAAGCATTGTAAGCTGGAAATTTTCCATGCGAAAAAACAATGGGATTAATCAAAGAATCTAACACACAAAATTACAAAAGAACACAAAGAAAGATTCACCACTGTGCATACATAAATACAAAAAACTACACACATATACACACTTGTTTAAACAAACAAACTGAACTCCTTTACTTTGTCCAAGTGCAGCTGTAATGCTCCCATACATCTTGAACAGCAGCTTATTGGTTTTGAGCCTCGGCAGGGAATCAAGACGGCGTTCTTGTCTCTGTTCTGTTCGTCCCTTAACACAGACGGTATTGGTTTACACACAACAGCTGACCTTGAGGGAACTGACCTGGGCCTCAGACAAATGAGTCACTGCACTGAGTTTCTATTGGGAGCTGCTATTAAACAGATCTGTTTACCAGGTGCTGAGGGGTACAGACTGCATATGTGTGTATCAGTCTTTGCAGGACTGAAACACATGTTCACGTTGCCCTTTGTTTAGAAAGTCCCTCATGGCTGAGCAGCTCTTTTCATCCGAATCCAACAGTGAGCGATGAGGAGGTGAAGTTTGAATAAAACAGAGAGGAAACAGATGAAGAGGAGGAAGGAGAAGAAAAGCAAGATTTCAAAAAACTTGTATAACAGTTATCAGGATGGAGGTATTTATAGTCCTCACACTGGTGTCCCTTTACATCGCTGCTCCAACCTTGAGAGACATTGAGCAAACTCTGAAATGCCTCTGAGCAGAATATCTAATGATTAGAGGAAGCAAAACAACGGCGAAGCTCGATCTTCCATCACCGTTATTACCTGCCCCATCAGCCCACCGTCACTGCTGCTTTTCCCTTTCCTCAAGTGGCTCTCAACCACAAGACAGACAAGAACTGAACGGCAAAAAGGACTCATCTCCAAAGCCCCTTTTATCTGGTATGCAGCCCTATACACAAATAAAAACTGCCCAAAATATAAACTAATGAGAAAGAAAAAGTTTTTAAGATGATACTCACGTATTTTCACTTAAAAAGAAAAAGAAAAAGAGGACTGTTTGAAGACTGCATCATTTTGGTTTTGTTTTTTGTTTGCCATTTAGAGGCACAGGAACAAGTAAGAACAAACCTTAAAATATGAAATATTACCCGCTTAAAAAGCGAATATGGCAAATCCGTTATCAAGCATTTGCCTAGTAACATATTCAGCAGACACTGTCATGTTTTTGTTTACCTGAAGAAGTCCAATATTCACTGAAACAGTGAGCTAAAAAAGGCCCAAAAGCTTTGTAGCTTTTTTCATTTTCATTATTTTCAAATTTCATTAATCAAAAAAAAAAAAAAAAGGAAAGAAAAAGATAATCGATAAAAAAAACAATCATTAGTTGCAGCTCTACTGCCTTGTGACCAGGACATATTACTGCAGTCTTTAGACTGCTCTATGAAAAATTAAGATAATTTTGAAAATGTGATACCAAATGATCAACACAATCATTAGCAGTCAGTGAAATATAGACCTCAACCCAATATCTAAAATCTACCAGTTTTCTATTTCTAATTTTGTGCAAAAGTGTGGATCATTTTGCAAATGGCAGACATTTCTCTTTTTTGCAACGACACTCATTTCAATCCTATTTCTAGATTAAGACTAGAGGAGTATGAGTCTTCTGGGGCAGGTGAGCAGATGTGTTTCTCAGTTTGCTAAATATTCTTTCAAAGAGCCCTGGCGTTTGCACTCAACAGTGAACACACTAATGGGAGTATTTTTCCGCTGTTTGATTAGTCCCTTCCTTCAGGGTGGTAACACGTTTTGGATGGGAAAAACATGGCAGAATGAATGACAGTTGTGTGTGTCAGCTGCTCTTTTTGCTTGAAAATCTGATCACGGCATGCATCATTTGTGTTTGCTCCCTGGTCCATTATGTCTAGTTCACATCTAGTGAAACAAACACCTAAGGGAAAAGTGTAATTGTAATATCATCATCATCATTCAAGTATGATTTGGTTGCACCAATTATTTGTAAATCCATTAACAGTTACTAAGTTGTTAAGGGATATATTAAACGTAGCCAATATTTGTGTAATGCAGATGTTACTTTGCTTTATTGATATATGCATACAGAGATATGTGTCAGAATAAGCAGTGTTCATGCAGTTTAGAATGAGTGGGAAATATCTGATTATGCCCACCAAACCAAAGCGAATTTAGTCTGACATTAGTATAACGTTTTGTAACATGACGTATATGTTGTTGTTTTTGATGAAATGTAATTTCAAATATTCTCAGGTTCCATCAATATTTAGCAGCATTTTGAAAAAAGTTTAAAAGTGTCAACCTTATTTCCTAGTACCTCTTTTACTCTTCAAACTAAACAGTTAGTTTTGCCAGTTAACTAGTTAAATTATCTACGCAACAGTTAAACTTGGCAGTTACTGGGTGTAAATCTCCATTCAAACACTGGGGTTAGCTGGGCTTAGTTTATATTTATATAAATATGGTGGACTTGGCTCCAGGAGAGCAAACATAAACAACATTTTCACTTGAGGTGGAGTAGAGAAAATATGACCACTTCTGTGTTTATTAGTATTTCCAATACAGTGTTGCTCGTAGCCTTGGCTAATGTACACAAATTATACACGATATCCTTCCTTATAAATATTGGAGGAGGCAGTGCAAGCAGAAGAGCTTTGGACGTTGGTTGACAGACAGGCTTGGCAGGAGAACAGGCTATATTTTACTGGTCTGTATCAGGGTAGGATGCTCTCACTGGCACAAACACCCATCAGAAATGAAGCACAGGACTTGACCAACGTGTCTGCACAACCCACGTACACTCACACAGACAGGTGAGACACCGCTAGAGATCTCTCTGTGTGAAGAAGGCGTTGCACTGTCGAGAGCTCATTTCTCTCAAGCGGACCCCAGGGAGAGGGAGTGGATAGAGGAGATGTGAGGACAGGGCCACTCTCTGGAAGTGGAGCTCCCTCACAGAGAAACAAGGACAGCAAACGTGAGCTGAGCCTCTAATGCCCACTAGACCAAGACCTCCTTTAAAGTTTGTGAAACACCGCGAGGTGCACCAAAGTCAAATGGCTCTGTGAAAGAGAAGCTGGAATGGGTTTACTGATTATTTCAACCTTTTTTCCTGTTCAAAGCAGACATTTTTTTTAACCTCAAAAAAGTGTCTGGGTCAGTTCCAGAAATTAGTATTTCCTGTCCAGACAGATACCAATTTAATGTAAATGTCAAAATATTAGGGATGTGTACATAGATGATGATCCAATTTGAAGCCATTATATAATACTACTGTTCCCTTTAAGAAAATCCAATAATTCCAAATAAGGTCATTTAGATACAAATGAAAAGAAAAATGAGATAACCGAGTTATTGATTGTAAGAGTCTTAAACTTTAACATTCAGAGTAGGTGTTCCACATATACAAATATAGGTACTTCGATACATATAAATGTCATAATTCTGCATTACAGTCATAATCTAAAAAATGAGGAGACACTGGCGTAGTCTTGGATTCATGACCATGTCTGAAGCAGCAAGACATCTGTGCCAGTAATCATGTCAAACAGTGTAGCTCTCCGTTTCATCTGCATTGTATTACATAATGACAGAGCCGGGCCATTATGCAATCTCTCTTACTGTGGGGATAGCCTGGTTTTTAATTGGAGACTGAATTAAAGACCATCCCCGACCATAAGTACTGTAGGCTCGACTCTGCAAGGAAAAGCAGAAGGAGACTGAATCATTTTTAATCGAATGGAGGGAAATTTAATACTACATGAATTATGGTGAATATGTAATATGTTGCCTGTGGGGGAACTTAGGCTGAGTTTCAGTCCTTAAGGCATGCTACACTGAAAAAATCAGGTACACTCCCAAAATGGATACTATAAATGACAAATTACAGTTTTAATTTTCTTTCAACTTCCGCATTAAGTTTAATTGTCCAGATATTATACCATCTCCCATCAGCCTTGCATTTGTTGTTTTCTTTCGCAGCTTCTCTCCTGTGAGCGCACAATAACTTGGTTTACACGTGGTAGAAAAGCTTGTTTTCTCTGAGAAGGCGTGTTACCGCTACTTTGATGTTATCAAGTAAAAAAAAAAAAAAGGCTGACGAGAGCGCTGGACATCAAGGTCATGCATGTTTTTCCAGGATTCTACGCAACAAGAAAACAGAGAATTTCAGATGGCGAGATAAGATGCAATGCAGACTTTGGGGAGCAACAGTGAAAAGTTTTCTATCACTGTTCAGGATGTAGGAATTTGTTTACATAGCCCCATTTTTCTATTATTTTAAAGTTCCTAGGATGATCTGACCTAACATTTGGATCAAGATAAATCATCAGATTTAACTCATATGTTTGTGATGTAATATGTTTTTTCCTGTTAAATTAAAGGAACAGTTCAACATTTTGGGAAATGCACACGTATTTGCTTTCTCGCCGAGTTACATGAGAATATCGTAACCACTCTCATATTTGTGTGTTCAATATGAAGCTACAGCCAGCAGCTGTTTGTGCTGAGCTAAGCTACCATCTCCTAGCTCCAACTTTATATTTATTGTACAGTTACGAGAGTCGAATCAATCTTCTCATCTGACTCTCGGTAACAAAGCATACTTCAGAAAATGTCAAACTTCTCCCTTGAAGTTCAGTCACATAAAGATAAAGACACTGGAGTATGCAATCTATTCTATTCTGTTGTTTGTAAGGGTTTCTACACCTGCCATATCCACCTGTCTGCATTCTCCTTTACTTAGTCTTTGAACGTGCGCCAATAACCAAGCCAGGGTCTGCTGCAAATCCTTTAAGTGTCTAAAATAATAAGTGTATGTGTGTGTCTGTGTTTGTGTGTGTTTGTGTGTGTGTGAGGGGTTCATCAAAGAACAGCAGTGGGTTGAATCAACTCACGGGAGTCGTGAAGAGCAGCATACGTTCATCATTACCTTCTGAGCATGAACACACGAACACACACACACACACCTAAATATACACAATGCATGCAACATCTGCCCGCCACCCTCCCTCCTGCACACACTGTCATCAGTGAAACCTTCTCTGAGCAGTAATCCTCACGGACCCTCATCTTCAGTCAGTCAGCAGTCTGCATCACTATGGCAATGGCCTAAATTCCTCCTCAGTGTGTGTATATGTGTGTGTGTGTGTGTGTGTATCACTTGATAGTCTTGTCTTTGTGTATGTTAATGTTAATGCATGCGTCTACCATGTAAATAAAGAAAGGAAGAGTATGTCTGTGTAGAGTAGAGTTTTTATCTGGAGTCTAGTGTGTCTCCGTGTGTAAACAATGATATACTGAGGGTTGTTTGACTTCCAAATGACCCACATCAGTGTTTGGCTCATCTGGTGCCCCAGTTCATTTGACAAAGATAAACCAGAAAGACTTTTGGGGTGTTAATGTACGATGAAGTTTAGGAGATCGCCCTCATGATTAAAAGAAACCAACCTTGACTGTTGTAAGAGATTTGCAGCTGTAAGAATGTCACTGCACGTCTAGCCCCATTGTCGGCATATCACGTACTGTATTTCCATTACATTCAAGTCATAGAGTTAAGCATCATTTTAGTCTCTGAAAAAGAAACCCAGGAAGTTGTTCAATACTTTCCGCTTTTATGACAACATTTCCAACCTCAATGATTATTCTAACTATGAGGATGAAAAAATATTCTGTCTGCTGCACATGAAAAAAATTTTAACTGGTTTCCTAACTCTGCTTTGTTTCCATGTAGCTGGAAATGACATCTCTCTTTGGCTGACTTGTACAGCAACAGAAGAGCTACAGTATAAATGCTTTATTTTGTGTGAAAATATAACATAATAGAAACTAGCAGAAATGTAAAAAAAAAAGGAAGCTTAGCTCTATGATTCCAATGTATTAGTAATATATAAGAGGTATAAACTGGGGCTTTGCCACTGAATGTAAATATGTGTCATTGTAAGCATTTTAACAAGCTACCAATGTTGCTTCTCCAGTAAGCAAAGTCTTAGTCTATTATTTATGTGTAGTACAAGAGCATATTCTCTATGGAGTGAATGGTCTTGCTGCCTTGATACTGTGATCCCATTAAACAGACACAAGTAACAACAGCATCTCCTTGACACTTAATGGCTTTGTTATCTGTGCAGGTTAACAGAATTAATTGTTGCAACGGCAATGCATTTAGAAATTATGCACATTTTAAGCGTATCTTGGAGGGATATTTACAATTGCGATATGTGTTCCTCAGCAGTGAAAATGTCACTTGTTGTCTAATTAATTTACCTCAGAAATATTTATAAAGCGCTCTGAAAGGTTACGCGGAGCTTGATCTAAAATCTCTCTGACACAAAGCAGACTGAGCACAATTTCACACTGCACTCTGCTTTTATCTGTCTAAATACAGACTGAGGGCCATGTGTAGGATAAATATTATATCAAAGAGCTATGCAGAGGTCAGAGTTACTGAGAAATTGCTTCAATCAACTTAGGTAAACATACTGAATTGATTAATAGGAAAAAAGTAACATGTAAACATGTTACTCTAAACGATGTGTCTGAAAGCCAGAAAATAGATGAATAAACAGAACTTGATACAACACTAGCTTTCAAAATAAATCAATCAAAGTATTTCAAACATTACAATATTAAATAAATCATGAGAAATGAATAGAAAGAACTAAAAACATTTTTCAGTCGGGTACTGCTTACATAAACAATATAGAATGAAACAAGAAGCAGTTTATCCACATTGTCATATTTCAGCCTAAGGAGCCCTTCTTTACTGAAGACGTTTTTCCTACATATGGTGGCAGGATCCTAATTAAGTCTTGAGTGCTGTGCTTCGGCTTTTTGATTGTGGGTAAAATCTTTACTTTGGCACCTGCAACCCAGCAACGGAGTGTGCAATTACCTTCTCTAAGGCTGGGTAGACATTACATGACATTTGGGCTGATTATATCCACTATTTGGCCATCGTGACTAATTTTAAAGCTCTGACAGTGGTGGTGGTGGTGGTGGTGGTTCTGGGGCAGGCGTGCGGATGAATCTGAGGGGTGCGAGGGTTAAGGGCTTAAATCACTTGCTCTCCAAGCCATTTGTGACCGTAACACTTACCTGATACATGATGGATTTTAAGGACTCACAAGTTGGGCTCCCCCAATAGAAGCTTGTTAACGGCTCAATTCATCATAAGAGTGTCAAGAAAAATGCTACACTTTCATGATTGTTTTGGTTCAGTGTGAAAAAGTTCTCTTCCCACTTTCTGATGGTTCAGGAACTATATGTATTGAGTTTGCAGGGCTGACCGCCACTGATTGGTCAGGCAAAGACACAGTGGCAACTACAACTTGTGCACTGCTTCACTCAAAAAACAGGGTAAGTAAGTAAGTAAAAGTAGTATACTATACAATAGTATTGGTATTATGGGTGGACATTTCTTGTTGTTTAATAAGGTTAAAAACAGAGTTAGACTAGAGCAGGATGTTAGAACAAAGCCAGTGAAAGAAAAAAAAAAGTATTTGCTAATAGTTTTATCGTGATTACATTCTAAAGTGGGAATAAATAACCTTTAGATGCTCAGAAGATTGTCAATACTGTGCCGAGAGGAGCTATGAAGCTTTCAGCATTTTTCCTCCTTTTTTATTCATTAACTACATGCAATTAAGACATCAGGGTCACGCAGGAGGAAATACACGTCCACGCCGTCAAGAAGATCGCAGAGAGGCGATTTCTGATCTGAAGCCCCCATCAACACGATGATATCATTTGTATGCGTCTGCCAACACTTTAACATCGCAGTTGAAAAACTTAATCTGTTTTCTGATGTTTCCTAATTTATTCCCTGAGTTTACAGTAGTTCCTGTGATTCCCAAGTTCCGGGACAGTAAAGACTGGGCCTTTAACCAACTTAACGCAAGACGGACAAAAAATGTGTCCCAAATCAAAGTCATTATCAAGTGTTTAATCTCCAAATCCAACTTCTTGTCAGGTGTGTGTAGCTTCACAAACAATAGTCGTGTTGTGTCCCTTCCGCCTTCTGTTCCACTGAATCGAACATAATAGCTCTTTGCCACCTGTGCTTGTTGCAAATCATCCTTTTCCACTACATCTCTAAATAACAAGTGGCCGACGCCTGGCTCCCCTCGCTCCTAAAGGTAGCCAAATAAGATGTCTTGTTCCATCTGGGAGTTTATCGATCGCTGGTCCTTGAGAAAACGTTAGATTTTTTTGCACCAGGTGGTCCGGATAGGTAATGTGCACTTTAATTATCTTTAGGGTGATGCTGATTGCGGAAAAGGAATGAGTTTATAGTCTGACAAACCTCCGCAGACCAGCGCTGACATCACGTCTGTCTCCATGGCAATGTGGAAGAAACGTAGGCTGCTGGTGTCTGGAAGCAGGCCGTGTGAGGAGAGGAAGAGAGACAGAGATGGAGAGAGACAGACAGAGAAAGAGAGTGTCGGAAATCCTCTAGGAGAGGCGTGAAGGAACATAGTGTCAGGAAGCTACCAGCTCTGAATACTAATATCAGAGACTATAGATGGACAGGCGAGCACGTGCACACACACACACACACACACACACACACCAGTCAGTGGCTTGCTTGCTGCCGCAGTGTCTCTCTCAGTTTTGTCAACAGTCAGTCGGTATCAAGTGAAAAATAGCCTTTGAGCACAAATGTCACAGGAGCCAACGGTGACATTAAAGCCTATTGGACTGAAAGCTTTAGACTACTCCCTCCACAGAGAGCCGACAGCCAACGGGGGAGAGAGGGAAGAGAGAAGAAAGCAGATGAATATGATAACCTCTGCTCTGGTCTGACATATGTTGCTGTAAATATAAAAAAGAAACAAAAGATAAAAGTGGGAATTTTGGTCCATTTTATTTGGGCTTCAAAACTTTTCAAAGCGTTTCAAATGTTATATTTTTTTTCTTTTTTTATTCATTTATTAGAAAACCTTTTTCATGTTGAAAACAAAAGGCTACAAGTTTCTGTTTGTGTAGTTCAGCGTGCTATTCAGTCAGTTCTTTGTAGAGGCATTTTGTTCTTTGATAAAACCTAACTCGTCTTAGCGGAAGAGTTCAAGCTTGTTCAGTTTTAAAGGGCCTCTCCTAAAGGCCAATCCAATAATTCGGGGAAACAATGGCCCTGGCCCTGCAGATATGGCCTCATGCACTCATGGTTATGATGTGTTGTGTGTGGGTTGGAGTTGATGGGTTGAGTACAGGAAATGTGAGAGTACCTATTGTAGATGCCAGAAAGTGTCCTCACATGGAAAGCAACAGCTGCTCTCGCTGCTCAATCTGTTCTCAGAGGACAGACATCTGAGTAAGAAATTCCCTGAGAGCAAGTGTACAATCTTATTGACCTTTGCATATGCTGTAGATGTCAACATCCATGTTAGAATGAAACTCAGATCCATATTATTTCCTATCTTTTCGCTATGAATGTCAACAATATCAGCTCGGTACACCTCTGATAAAGTATATATGCATTTAATCTAGACCTGAAATGTGGCTGATTGGCCGCCTCAGAGAGTCACTCTGACAGGTGGGTGGACGTAAAGAAATACAAACACACGGCTGATAAAAAGCCATTCACAACAGCCATACCACATGATTACAGATAAGTTCACATTAGATATGTCCATCTAATCAAATCAACACACATTAATTAGGCATAGGAGAAAAAAACAATATAATAGGAAAGCAGCACACAGCCATAACGCATAAAAGCACACAGAGCCATATGTCTAGATTAATCACGTTACACGCACTGTTGACAGAAGATAAAGTCAGCCAACAGGTCGGTGCACAGACATGCACACGTTTAAAACTGCCAAGCTGGCGTGCCGAATGGTTGAGATGCGTACCACATTACTGCAAAGCTACGTCTCACCCCTCCCCACTTCCAGTCTGCTTCTTCACTATCAACTGTCCAAAAAAAGGCAAAATGCCAAAATTAATATTTTTTATTTTTCTACATATTTGTTTTCCTCCTGGTATCCAAACCCTCAATCATTTGCAGCCACAGCGGGTTTGTTTTGGCTCAGTGGTGATGAGGGGGATTGCAACTAGTGAAAAACTGACGTCAACGCTTCCCCTCCACATAGAGGCTTTTCTTCTGCTTGGTAATCCAAGTGGGTGTGTGTGTGCGGAAGGTGGAGGCTTCACACAGCGGATCTGTCCCACAAGAGGAAAAACATACCGTGAACCAACAGTGAACAACAGCAACATTAAAAAAAAAAAAAGAGCACAGAGGTAAACGTTTTTTGAGTGCTGCTCTATAGGTCGCTGATTTTTCTACAGGATTAAGGTCCGGGCTTTTGTCGGGCATTTCTGGCTGGATTTGGCTGTGCATCTCGGCAGCTGTTAAGAAAGGAGGATTTAATGACAGATAGGGCTAGCGATACAGTAAGATTCAGTAAGAGATTTATGTTTGAACCCTGGATTCAACCTGAATCTCTCTGCACAAGAGCAGTGACACAGGCTGTACAGCCCAATAAAACCAGGCCAACCACTCAGGCTTGGCTTAAGCCTCCTGAAGAGTCCTGAGGAATCCCGCACGATGTGATCTTCTTGTGTATTTCTCAATAACTTTGACCTATTTGTTTAGTAAAGTCACCCATCTAAATATAAGTATTTGGGGGGATAGAAAGAAAGAGAGACAGAGGAGAGAAGAGAAAGAGGCAGAATTATCAAAGCGCTTTCTGGTCGGCCTCAGTTTTAAGTTAATCCACTTTTTCCAGAAAAAAAAAAAAGGAAAGGGGCGGAGAAGGAAGGAGACAAGGAGAAAGCAAGACAAAGGAATAAAGGAACATAGCATAATTAGCTGAGACACAGAACAAGCTGAGGAAGCAAAGCAAACAGAAAGCGGTGGCCTGCTTGGTGTCACGTACTATTTGACTGCAGCACTTTCTCCCTGCTTTCAGTGCTTTTTACCTGCACTCTCTTCTTTTTTGCTCCAAATATCAGCAGGCAGCTAACAGTCTCTGAAGTGCAGAGCATTATGTTTCCATTTCTGGGAGGGAATGTTGAATTCAGCAGATGGAGGCTGTATTGTACGTGTTTACCGCACCATACACTTTAGTTGGTTTATCAAAGTGTCCTCCGCAGGCTGTCTCCTTCTTGTTCACTTCTAGAAGCATTGATTCTGCTGTTTTGTTAGCCTTTCTGTATAAAACAACACCTCCTTCACTACAGAGTTGTTGCACTTTAGGCAGCTTTATGCATTTTTTTTTTTTTCTATTTATGAATTTTTATGTGTGGGCGCATACAAGTATATTCTGTGCTATGTGTCTAAATAGTTGTACGTAAGTAAGCCTGTGCATATTTTTGCTGTGAGACTTCTTGTACATGTGAACGCGTCTTATATCAGTGTTGTTCCTTCCCGGGCACAATGCTCGTCCACCTAATCCAGTCCCAGTGCTCTAATTGGCTAACTGTAGCCATTTTCTCTGCTCCGGGGAGCGTGGAGATTAGGGGGAGTGTGTGCTCTGAGCTGCCCGGCGCCTAAATGAGTCACGCTGTGGGTACAATGTCTCTCAGAGGGATAGATGGAGTACGCCCACACGCACAAAATCAGACCAGAGAAGTGCTTCTCCAGACTACGGTGCAAAAATCGACATATAACTGAAACATGCACAGGGGTGGATTCTGATGTGTTCTTCCTCTGTCTGATGTTTAACACTGAAACACTCCCATCATCCTTTGCATCTTCACATCAATCCAATCCGTGTGTCTGAGTAGCTGAGGCCAGAGTTACACTCTCTCACCTGAAATTGCCCGACTCCGGCTGAGAGGCGTTCTGCCCTCATGTAAGCATCAATAATGAAAGTAGCCTGCAGCTAAACATCCTGTTACGCTTTTCACAATACCCATGGTTCAGGCATGCTTCTCCACACACACTACTACAGTGTGTTGTTCTCCTGTGGGCTCATTGTGCACTATGAAAGATGTGGATTGAATCATGCTCTCCTGCTCCAGCGTTAACTGGAGGATGAAAAAGTATATTTTTTTCACTATTATCTAACATTTTACCGACTAAATGATTAATGGATTAATCCAAAAAACTCAATCAATAGATAAAACAATAAATGATGGTTTATAACCTACTATAATGTAATTGTAAAGCAACTATAAGGACATGTCTTAGCCAAGCACGTTGGTGTGTAGCCCTGATGGCCAGAAGCGATATTGCAGGAATACTATGGTAGCCTCATTTAGACCTTTTTTTCTCACGTTTCACCCTCTGATGTTACTGCTAGGATTAAGTTCAAGTCATCACATTAAGGCTTAGTCTTAACTCCTCTCTTGACAATTGAGAAATTAAAGGATGCTACAGAGTAAGAACACAGATGCAAAATTGAGAAACAAGAGCTCTGGTATTGGATTGGTCCTCTGCATCATTCAGTACTGCGAGTTTAGTTTTTAAAATTGGGAGATGAAAAATAGAATCGATGTATCTCTAGTTATAATGCCAAGTGAAAGAGCTGCAGGGTTGTTGCAATTGAGAGACTTCTGTCAATAATTCATTTGTCATAATTCTGTATGAATTTGTGAGAGTTAAAAACACCCACCCTAAATACAGCCTTGGTCACTCTTAAAAGTTTCAGGCACACAAAAAGGCTCACATACCTACATTAAGTTGCTGTTTCCGTTCAATTTTTGTACTGTTTGTATTTTTTGTCTTATAAATATTGCAGTAGGCACCACAAGCAGAAGAGCTTTGGACGTTGGTTGACAGACACATGACTGTTGGCAGAGCTTCTGTGGCTTGGCAGGAGAACCACATATCACTGGTCTGTATCAGGGTAGGATGCTCTCACTGGCACAAACACAGAGAGAAATCAGAAATCAGAAATGAAGCACAGGACTTGACCAACGTGTCTGCACAACCCGCGTGAACTCACATAGACAGGTGAGACACCGCTAGGGGTCTCTCTGTGTGAAGAAGGCGTTGCACTGTCGAGGAGCTCATTTCTCTCGAGCGGACCCCAGGGAGAGGGAGTGGATAGAGGAGATGTGAGGACAGGGCCACTCTCTGCTGTCCTTGTCTCTCTGTCGGAGAGCTCCGCTTTCAAACGTGAGCTGAGCCTCTAATGCACACCAGACCAATACTACTTTTAAGGTTTCTGAGACGCCCTGAGGGGAAGCAAAGTCAAACCGCTCGGTTGGAAAACAGCCGGAAAGCGCTTACTGATCATTTAAGTCTTCTTGTTCCTCTCCAAAGCAATAAAAAGGGGCTAGTTGCTCTGCTTCAAAATGACCAAAAAATGTTCAAGTATCTATTTTCAATTAGTAGAACATGTACTGTTGAGCAGTGAAGGAAGTTTTAGTGAAAATGCATCTATCTGCTGGAGTTTGAGAATGAAAGAGGCTATTTGCATGTGTGGTATCTACCAGGAGAGGTACTAGCTATAATCCCATTAATCAGCATAATTGCCTCATAATTGGCTCTCATCAAGTCCCTACAGAGGCCATCACTCAAACCTCAATATTACTGCCAGGCATCTCCAACACTGGCTCACTCCCCCTGCAGAGATGATACAGGTTTGGTCTAATCTCTGCTGTTACAGTACAAAAACAGGCCTGTCTGTTTGTCTATCTGTGGTCGCAAAATGTGCACCAGTGGGACCGCCAGCGTGCACATGCAAGAAATTGCATACTCTATGTCTTGCTACAAGTCATGCTAATTTCCAGCAAACAGGCCATGAGTAAATAACCCACTGAGACGAGCGCTCGCAGCAATTTCAAGGCACAAACATCTGCCCACGTCTCCAAAAATTAGACGCTGACAGAATTCAATAACCAACAAACAGCATGCGCGTGTATTAAAGTGCACGTGTGTTCAGATATGTGTGCGCAGGTGGGCCCGTGTGACAAAAGACTGTAATGAAACCAGACGTGTACTCCGCACTCCAGTGACGGATGTGTGTTGCCTCGGGGGATTGGCCTTTCTATTTCTGAGCACAAACATGGCTGCTAAAGCAGACATATTGGCCACTTAACACCGGCTCTGGGGTTCTACAGCAGTAATCTGAATCCAGTATCGAATCCAATTATCATAACTGAATTATTTCGAGTTCCCTATCAAATATGGTTAGATTTGGCTTTTAACATTTGTAAGTAACTAAAGTTATAAATAACTAAAGATTCAGATGAGATTTGTTATCATTGGGGCTGAGAAGGCAGAAACAACACTGTTTTGAGTAGTAGTCTAATTAATGTTCACAACCTGAAAATGAACAGCATACGACATGTAATGCTGATTAAATATGCATCTGACATGGTAAAATAAAAGCTGTAGCAGTTCACATTTGCTTGCCTTAGTTTTTACAAGCTACATGCTCCAAACACTGGAGGTCCTGATTAAGGACTATTAAATTCATAAGATTAAAGCTGCACTGATCAATATTTTTATCTTTAACGATGGATTAAACTACTATGTGTAATGTGAAATCGGTCGCTCAATATGAACCCATAGAGAATTATCACCCGACTCTGCAGTTCCTCTAAGCTTTATAGAGTGTTTTAGCGTCTTTCAGCTCATTGCTTTGGTTCACCACAATTTAACTGTTTTGGTATAAATTGGTCTCCAGCAGCAACAGGCAGCTGTTTACAGCAAAAAAGCTCAGATAAACCCTCTTCATGCTTCCTGCTCAGCACCAAACCTGACAAAGTCAGTGACTTACTGCTAGTGGAGCATTTAGCAGCTAAAGAGCCAGACATTTCCCTCAGGAGCTGGTGGAGACCAAAACAAGGCTAAAAGGAGAGTAGATGTTGGATTCAACAAGTGGCAACTGTACAATGCTCTTTACTAAAACAAAAGAGCAAGGAGAGATAAAAGATTCGAAGGTGATTTGTTAGCCCCAGAGATTAGTGAATCTGGGAACCCAAAACTATTTCATTGAGTCCTTTCTGGGCCTGGAAAACCATTCACTTTCCAGCCCTACAAAAATAAACTGTGTTGTGTTTCTAGCTTTGATGCACAGTTATGTGTGTGTCTGTGTGTGAGTGTACTGTATGTTTGTCTGGGGAGGTGTGCTGCTCATGTCAAACAAAAGGAAACATGCACTTGCTCTTTGTTGATCAGTATAACAATTTAACCTTGAGCAACCAAAACATCTTCCTGTGCACTGGAGCGCATTGCAAGACAAAGCGAACACAATTGAGGAGAGGAGAGAGGAGGAGAAAGTAAGGGAGGAAGGTAAGGGAGAGCTGAGGCAAATAAACTGACATATATTTTTCCCAAACTGATCGGCAGAAGTGGGAAATGAGACAAAAAGAGCCTGAAGTTTTCTGTGGTGGGAAAATGTGCAGTTTATCAAAACAACCGGGGGAAGAAAAATGACTGGAAGAATCAAACAAGTGCTGGCGTGCATTTTGTGGAGTCGGGTGATAACATGAAAAGTCAACAACTGCCTGTTTTCCCTTTTAATATTGTACAGTGGAAAGATTCTGCATGGCAGGATTACAGTGTAACACAGCAAAGCAGAGAAAAACAAGATAAACAACAGCACTTCTGAGACAATTTGCCGTGCACAGTGAGAAAAGCTGATTTGGTGTTCAGTGTTTCCTTCACCACTGGCATGGCGTTTTGTAAACTATAACTGTGAGGTGTTTGGGGTCTTGAACATCATATTAGTGCGGATGCTAGCACCATGACTCTACACCTGCAGGTTCACCTGGGACAGCAGGGATGCCAGTTTGGAGGAAATGTACCTCTAATCAGAACATCTTTGGTTTATAACACTAAAGTCTTCGGCGAGGAAGGCACTGAAACCCATCAGTACATGCTTATTCGCTGCAAGTCATTCTGCAGGGGTTTCAGGGTTGAAATATAAGGTACATTTAAAATAATTCATATCATCACACTAAAATATAGCCCCATCAAAAACTATGTAAAAATAATAATTAAAATGTAACTTTTAATTCATTAACGAAAAACCCTTAATGTTACAGTACATGTCTGACCTGCTACCCTGAATTTTTATCTAAAGAAGATACTCGTGGTAACAGTGAAGTTTTAGACTGTTTTCCTGTGTGCCTGCTTTCTCTTTCAAACTGAATCTTGTGGCTTTTACACTCTTTTATATGTAAATTGAAATTAATAATAAAAGCAAAAAATGTTATATTGAGGAAGTCAAGAGGAGAAATCAAATAAGACAGGATTAATGTTGTTGACCTAAATCTGTCTGATAGTTTAATGATTCTTATTCAAAGATTGCTTCACTGATTTAATATTGCGCCTTCATAAAGTTGCGGAACTCGTGAGACGCAGATTATAAAAAGACAAGACAGAATTGATGAAGCAGTAGCTGAGATATCCTGAAAGTTGTGGGTCAAGCTGCCAAAACCTTGGATCCTACATACACTTCCCATAATGCAACTCTGAGGGGGTTGCTTGACCAAGACATTTGCTGCATTGCACCATGCACATTAGAATACAACAGACCTGCGTCTCACGTATGAGACTTGCTGGATTACGTTTTTTTCAGTCTGTGGGTTTCTTATGTAACATCGTGAAAACTGTACCTGTGTCGGCCGAGACCTGAGCTTTAACACCAAATAGGTTTGCAGCGAGTTTCAATCTGTCCAATTCATTGCGTGGTATTGCCATAAGATAAGTGCACACACTTTCTGCCGTAATAACATTATCTTTCAAATTGAATACTTGTGGTGTCAAGCTTGTTCGCGCCGCTCGCGGCAAATAATGATACAGACAATCTGACATTCCAATAGCTTTGCCTCATTCAGCAGGTCACAGTTTGAGATAGTGTAGCAGCTTCTGCCCATTCAATTCCCCGTCCCACTGATGTAGCAAAGATGGAACATTTCATTAGGGGCTTGGATAAACAGAATCAGAGCTCTGGTGTGTCTGTGTGAGCACGCTGCCTTAGCAGACTAAGCAGTTGTTTTGCTATTACCTAAAGCCACAGGGAGCGGTGGCTACACAGATTGGATCTCTGATTGTGGAGACCTCCCAGACTAAATTATATCTTGAATATTACAGGGACATGACGGTCAAAATCAGACCGAGCTGCAGGACGGTTTGTTGAGTTTCTAGCAAAATTCACCGACAACCATCTGGGCATCACTCATGGTCAGCCCGGGTGACCGCACGCCTTACTGCCGGCTGACGTTCTCCAGCTCATTTGACCGGACTTGATGGAAAAACACAGGGGAGGAAGGATAAAAAGAACAAATATTTTCTTCAAAAAGGAATGGAAACGGCTGGTGGACAGAAGAGAGATATCAGATATGAGAGGAAATGATCCCTAATCCTAGCCTCAAACAATGAAACTTGATTCGTGAGCACAAAAATAAGCACTGAATTTGCTTTGGAAAAACCACGTGATCTCTTCTGCTTCGGACCGTCCCCCCTCTCTCTCTCAGTCTCTTCCTCTTCCCTGGCTTTAGCATCCAAGAGAAGGCAATTACTCATAAAGCTCCAGTAATTAGCAAGAGGGATGGTGAAGCCTAATGCTGCTAAGAGAGACTAGAGGATTGTGACAGTGAAACTTCCTCTAATGAGACAGACCCTGGGGATTCTCTTCTCTCGTCTCTGGCCTCGCTGACTGCTCCGGTCTCTGCGATGGATGGCGCTAATCAGCACAACTGAAACTGTGTCATTTTCAAGTCTATCGTACAGCAGCGGGGAGGCAGGAGGGAGGCATTGACAGAAGTATGCAATTTTATGAAGGGAATTTCAATAGGAGAAGATGTTTACAAAGAGGGGTTAACAAAAGAGGACTACAAATATTTAAAAAAGGATCCTTGTCATGTTTTCCTTTTCTTTTTTCATGTCAACAAACACAGGCACAGACATGCAAGAACACAATCACATGCCAAATAGTAAGGTACTATACTTAAATGCACACAAATGTACAGAGAACTACACACTCAATTTAAAACCACTGTGTGTAGGATTGGAACAATTGGAGCAAAACCACTGGGGGCACGAAGGGTTTCTGCCACAAACTAACTCAAACTTACCCCAACCCTTTGAAAAAAACATGAATGGAAACTATTTGATATCTATTTCAGATATAAAAGGATGTGTGGTCGTCGACAAATGACCACACATCCAAACCAAACAGAAATACAGATACAAATAGGTGAATTTTTGATGTTTATTCTTTGTTTGGACTACTTCATTTATTTACCATCTTACCGTCAATTCTGCTTACTTTGTTTTTAGTGTCTTAAAATGAGTGAAAATGTTTTTTTGCAACCTTCTTTGGATCCACGTCAGTCTCAGTCTGAGTGACCTTTGAGGTTAAGAATCAAAATACTGAAATAGACTGAGCTGTTTACCTGACAGGAGTAATTCTACAGACTGATGATCTGTTAATCGAGTTATCTATTATGACCTTGATAAGATAACATGATTAAGATGTTTACATGACAGTTGCTGTAATCAGAGTACTGCCTTCCTCTGCTCATAATCAAATTCCTGGAGAACATTTTATATTTAATAATTGTTATCCTGGCTGTGTGTAAGTGTGTGGGCAGGCCACAGAGGAGGGGGGGAAATCTGGTTCACAGTTGGCCAAAGAAACACCCTTTTTGCCACAAAGGCTCTGGTCATGAATATTAAGGCTGTGGGTCTGCGTGTCCCCAAGCTGCTCTGTGGACCAAATCAAACACACCTCTCTGTCCTCAGTCGGCAGGCAGTGAGAGAACCACCGTCCATACAGGGATGGAGGGAGGTTGACAGGACGCCTCAACTCTCACACAAGGTCAGTTTTTACTCTTTGTATGAGTATGAGCTTTTAAACCTCAAAAACTTAATATTTGTGAAACTTGGAGCATAGAAAAGTATTATACTTACAATACCTGGAAGAACTAGCTGTACACTGCGGTTTCTTTATTTAGCGTTACATGTCTTCCAACCAGCTTTTGGATCTAACTTTGCTTAATTATCTAGTTAGTTACAGCCTGTAAAATCAGCTTTTGTCTACCTCTGTTTAAGAATCAACGACCCATTGTTTAAAAAATGACGAAGAAGTTTGAGGAAACTGTATGTGTGCCATGCTTAAAGCTTGATTGGCATAGCAACGATAACTAAGGGACCTGCAAGCACACAGAGACAAAACAAAAACACAGTTTCTTTGTCGTTCATTTTAGTGAACACGCAGTACTTCCTGTTCAATTCATTCTTTTCATGCAAAAAAAAAAAACATTTCACAGCATAAGCGAGACTCAGAAGCCTCTCAGCATTTCATATCTTTCTTGAATCATTGGTCACGATGTACAAGGACTCGCGAGCTGTTCCTGATAAACACCCTATATTCTGATCTTTGCTGTGTCATTGTTTAAAAAGGAGGGAAAAAAAACTCTCGTGAAGTTAAGGCTGAGTTTAAAATGATGGCCCAAGGTTTGCAGTTACATTTAGCTTTCCAGAGATAAGGCCAGCGCATTCTCAGCTCGGTGGTGAACTATGGTTTGTGTAGAGCGCCTCTCTGTGTTGTCCTGACAAAATGGATATCGAGCATTTAGAGGAAAAATAGCACTACGAGTACAGTTTGGAAAAACACAGGGGACGTGTTGGGTGGGGAGGATAAAAACACAACCCTGTAGGAACAGTTAATGAAAGGGATTTCTCTACCCGCTGGTTCAATGAGTTTTTTCAGTGGGTGAAAAGGATGGAGGCAATAACCGCTGTCGCCCCACAGCGGAAAAAGGAAAGTCCAAGTGACCCAGATATGCAGTGATTCTGTGCAGTCCCATGGCACGTTTGTTGTGATGACACATTGCTCTCTCTAAATATGAGCTGATAGTGTGGAAATGTGCAGTTAAGGTGTGAGGATCGAAGGTTTTGGTTGCATTTTCACGGCAAAAACTACAAAAAGGACACTTTTTATGAAGCTCACACTGCTCAAGATGTGATTTGTAGGACATGCTGCACACTAGCAAACTGTGTCCCATAGAAATATCCAACCTTCGACTGACCGAGCTGAATTTCGCCTCCATGTGCCCGGGGTTCTGTGGTGACAGCACAGTGTGAATGAGACATACTTAGACTACTCCTTGTGGACACAATTAGCCGGGCCAGGGTCCATTTCTTACTCTCTTACCCACTGGTTTTGATTATCTCCAGTTTCCAACTTAAAAAGGAGCTGACAATTTCTATCACTACCACCCTCACAGATGTATTCCTGGAAAAGCCGGCGGGCTGTCACATGTCATGGGAGCGAGGAGGTGCAGCGGAACAGAGCTCCATTAAGGTCCCGCCGATGAGCCGTCAATGCCTTAGCTCATTCAAAACCATGAATAAGTTACAAACTTAATGATTTGGCACGCAGAAAGTGTGGGAAGTGGCTCCATGTGGGTTCAGGTGTCAAACATGCTTTTAAATAAATAAAAAATTGTGTGAATAAAATCAAATATTAAATTTGTTTTAACATTAAATCTGTGTTAAATCCTGTCAAAATTGGCAGAACTCTCTTGAGAAGGATCAAGGTTTCATACTTCTTCCTCTATCTCTCTCATTCCCCCAAAGACATCAGATCATTATATCGGAGACGGTGCAGGAAGCTCCCGCGACAGCATCATGCAGAGGTGACCGCAGGCGGGCCACCTGATGGATTTGTCTGTCCGACAACATTACTGGACTGACAAGGGTAGAGGACAGCCGCAGTTTGGGGTCTTTGTGTGACGAAGGCCAATTAGGGAGCAAATTTCACACCTCTTCCCCCGTCACGTCTGTGGGCTGCATCTGCCGACGAGCATCGGCCGTCGTGTCACGCTCACCTACCGGCACATCCACATCTGTGTCCTGCCTTGTCAGTCAAACCCGTCCTCACCTCCAGCCCACACACACACACACACACACACACACATACACCTCTCCGTCCCCATTTCCGTGCCCGCCTCCTTTCATGAAGCCAGAATGAGTGATGGCCGACAGGATATCGCTCGTCAGAGTAACACATTTCTGAAAAAGTCATGGATCATTTATCATCGTGTGGGTTCAAATCCCATTTCCATCAAGCAGTGTACTGGGCGTCTGCCCTGTGTTTGTGGACTTTTCTGACCTGCAGTCTCCATTTGCAGAAAGTGTGAACAAGTAGACAGCCGGGAAAGAGAGGGGAATCAAAGAGGAGGGGTACGGAGGGGAAGAAAAAGAAGGCGGGATGAGAGTTTAAGAGGAGTCGAGCCTTTGACGCAGATGGGGAGTGGAAACAGTTGCCATGGAAACCCCACCCTGCCTAAAATGAGTCAATGAGTAAGCGAGGAGAGAAAAAAAGAGAACCGCGAGTAAATGGAGGGATGAGATTAAGTGAGATTTTGACTACAGGTATTTGTCTGATCTGCCTAACCTTTGTCAGAAAGAGAAATATAAAAGAGATTTAAAAAGAATTAATACAGGCAAAACAAACACCAGGTGTTCCCGTTTCTACAACACAAAAAACAATGACAACACCTACGACGCAGCACCACCTCTATCTTAAAAGCCTCAATCTGTTCCTCATTCATCTCCACTATGGGCCCCAGCTCAGAGCTCCGCAGTGAGGCCCCACTCCGTCTGGGCTCCTCTGTGAGGCTCACAGCGTTTATTAGATTTTTCACAGAGATGCTAAATAATAAATGAAGGGGCACTGGGGAGCTGTTAGTCTTTTTTATTATCTTGATTATTACTGTCATCCATCAGATATCCGGCTATTACACAGAAACGCAGACATGTGACAAACTAAGCGAAAGAGAGAAGAACCAGTCACAGGTACCTGGCAGACAACTTCATGCAGGATTAAGGTTCAGGACTTTTTGGCGAGCAAAATAAAAATGAATGCACTTACTGAGTCAAATACCTTGTTTGTAACAAATAACACAAACAAAGAAAAATAGGTTGCAGGGAGAAAAAGTGATAAGGAAAGAAGGAAGTTAAAGATAAGGACAGTGCAGCAGAGCAGCAGGACAGAGAGTGGGAGACAGATAGAGATTCATATTTCCTGCTATGCCGCAAGACTCCAGGATGATCAAACCAACAACTGTTTATAGACAGATGGACTCGCAGTCTCTCTCTGTCTCTCTCTCATTATTAAACACCATCAGCATTGCACACAGTTGCCCTAGCCATTAACACAAACTCAATGCCCCTTTGGGCATCAAACTCCCCATTAACTCACAGTCTCAACCACTACGTCCTGCTATTAAGGCATATGTTGTTTGTGCATGCATGTAAAGCCTAAAGCACACAAAAACACACGTGCATAAAAGTAAGGACTTGCAAACATCGCAATGTAACGACGCGGTAAAACAGACACGCACTCGCACGCTTTAAAGACAGATGTGGGTACACGCAATCGCACCCGTCATAAACTTTAAGTCTCCATTAGCAGGTGTTCACTGGGACGTTCTGTTTAAGGGTCCCTCGTCTGCTATCAAACCACTTTGTTCTTTCTTTACATGGTAGCCAAACTATTCTCAGTGGAGTGGGGGGTTAATGGTAGCCATTACGGTTGGACAATTTAAGGAAAATTTGCCAACCGTGAGAGATATTGCCACACGGTTCATGTTCAGAGGTAGCTATCCTCTATCCGTCAGGCTGCATTGGACCATTGTGGGCAATGTTGCAGCTGGTTTGTCAGTTAATCTGACATTCCCATCTATGAATGGTTAAATTAAACGGTTTCTCAAGAGACCTTCCAGAAAATGGCTTTATTGACATTGTGAATGAAAACTACAGTGCATGTACCATTACGGAAGATTTTATCCTTATCACTCACTTCTAGTAGCCATTACTGTTTCTTTTGTACCATTACCATATACCTTTATCAGTGCCATTAGTCATAGTCATGGGTTGTGTCTTAAACTGCTTCCTGAATGCTCAATAGTTTAGTTCAGGGGTTCCCAACCTCTGGGTCTGGACATCATAATGGGTCATAAGTTAAATCTGAAGGGTCAAGAGATAAAAAAAAAAAATTTGCACCTTGAAAATTACTGGATTATTTCTTTTATTTCAAGCCTTTTTTAAGTTATTCAAACCAAAAACCTGTTGTACTGGTGGATATTCAGTATGCAACTAGTGATGGGTGGTCACAAGGAGAAATTGCTCTGTTTTGAGGGGTCAAAACTTTGACATTATTACCGATTTAGCCACATAATTAGTGAAAGTACATAACATTTGCAAAAGGTTAAAATAAATGGCAAAAAGCCAATATAGTGCACTAGGTAGTAAGGACTGGTTTCAGAGAAAGCTTAAGTCAGTGTGTAAATGTCAACTAGAGAGGGTTCAGAGAAAAGGGAGGCGAAAAACTGACTGAGCACCTCCACCTTTTTACCTGCAGTTGACCTCTTAATCATCACCTTGATTATTCCCTGACAGTCAAAGAAAAACCCCGTGCCTGCTCTTCACTAAGTGCTTTACTGTGTCCAGCTTAAAGGCAGTGCTAAGAACAATGTGAACAGGAGTGTGTGCTTGTGTGAAGGAAGAACAGAAAGAAGTCAAAAATAAGAGCGAAGCACTGTTTATATTTGGAAAACATGAAAAACACTTTTAAATCTTTCAGATGATGTACCCAGCCTTTAACTTATTTATTCTAAATGTCCAAATTTACGCAATATACATGCACGCAAAGTCAAGCGCTTGGAAATTAGTTCAAATATTTAGAGGGAAAGAAAATGTTTTCTGCTATTTTTCTGCTCGGCCCTGGAGACTTCAAATGAAAGTACACACACTGCCTATAAATGAGCGTGTGTCTGAAACTGTGTGAAAGTCAGATTATAAAAATCTATATATTTAACTGCCATGTTTTCCAGTTCAATTTTACCTAAATAATTCAGCCATTCTCGATCAGTGTAGCCCACTTAGGCGTCACGACTAGTCTGCGCACACTTACTCCTCTCGGCTCTCTATCTCCCCCATCAAATCTATGTGGATTACCAGACGATAGGCCTGATTTCACATGGGCTCAGGCTATTAACGCTCTGACCTTGGATTTCAACCAGGCAATTTGTCTAAGAGCTGGCACAGCCTCAGCTGCCCTGGCTGACTCCGTCCAAGATCCACGATTGGTATGGGTGGCAGTAACTCTCCTACTGTCTGCCCGTCAGCCTCCATCCCCCCAAAGAAATGTCTCTTCTTTACCACTCAAGGGTTATGTTTGAATTGCTGTGATAAACTTCTTCAGATCTATCATTTGTAATTCTCTTTTCTCTCTGGCCCCTTAGTTTCACTCAGATTTATCACTTATCATTGACCTCACCAGGCATCCATGTGTCTCTCTGTTTCTTAATTTAAGATCAGTGTCCTCCTTCTTTTTCTCCTACTTGGTGAAAAAGTCATCTAACTAAATCTCCACATCATTAGTCAACATGTGGCTCTTTTAAACCAAAGGCCCAATTTACACCTGGTATCGACATGTGATCTACTGTATATCTGGATGCATTATCTGGATAATGACATCCGCTCGCAGTTCGTGACCTTTCAAGTTGTTGGGCACATTTTATGAATATGATAATGCTGTACAGATTGCAATCACACCTGGCTGATTCAATCGAGCCTGATCATCACGTGGTTGCCAATTCGGTCACGTTCTGATCACGATGCATTATGCGTGCATGTACCCTTTGCATTAACATGCGCTTTTCATTATCTAGATGAAATATATAGATACAGATTTTATGCTAATGCCAGGTGTAAATCAAGTCATGATGACCTCAAAAGACAAAAAATCCCAGGAACAAAACTCTTGTACTAAATCAGGAAATAAAAGTCAATGTTCAACATTTCTTGTTGCATTTCCATTGTGTTTTCCATTGTAATTGTGAGGATTAAATAAATTAAAGATGACAGTTTTGTGTTTATGGTTGCATGACAGCAATGTTTTCATGGATGTTGCAGAGGTGGAAAGGGACTGAAACCCCCAGAACGCTTCTTTTTTTAAAACTTGACATGAAATTGACTGCATAATGTTGTATAAAAGATGTAGCTGCCTCAAGGCTTGGGTTTGACCAGTCAGAGATATTCAGTACAACACACTCTGCCTTCTTGGGCCAGTGGAAAGCGCTACATCCAGAGAGGAGGGTTTTCGGTGGCCAAGGAACTTGAAGAAAGGTTTCTGTGGTTAACATACATGAAAAGTTCTTGAGTCCCTAAAAAGGTTCCTGGGGTCCCTGTAAAATTCCCTCCAGTGGAAAGGTAGTTTTATAATAACATCAAACTATCATATCTTTTTCACTTCGTTATTCTGCCCTAACCATCAGGAGTGACAGGTCTATCTGTCCTGTCAATGTCCCTTTCAGTGACTGCAGTGTCATTAATCTCACCCACACTTGTCGTCTTTATTGTTTGTAATGGATCCTGGCTTTGGCACAGGATGATAACGTCCCCATTCTCGACACCACTTACAAAGCTCGGTTGGTGTCGTCACTGAGCACAACACCAGACCTGATTGAATTGCTGAAAAATTCAAAGAAGTTGGTGGCAATTCAGTGGTCTACATCCAGGCTTAAATTGGCTACAGGGCTTCAACTGCCACGGTGCATTTTCTAGTCTATTTGTCAGTTCATCATTGTCAGTCAGTGTCCCTAACCATCTGTCACAGCATCTAGGTATCATTGCATCTATTCAACAGTATACCTATCTTTCCATCTACCCATGAAACCATCAGTTTGTCATCCTACTAAAGGTTACTTTCTGTCGCTCTGCAAATCTAAAATATCTAAATCTCCTTTTTGGGAGAGTCCTGGCCAAAATGGTATTATTTGTTAATTATGTCACACAAACCAACATGGGCACCATAGATGAAAGGAAAAAAAGGGGGAAAAAGGGCTTGAAAAAAACCCACAAAAGGAATGGAACCACATATGCAACAGAAAATGAAGACAAAATTGCTCTATTTACACAAATGTGTATAACCAACATCCATCCATCCATCAGTTCAGATATAAAAGCTCAGCTCAGTCATGACTAGGCCTCTTCCTCTCAGCAGCACTGAGGCCCATTGTTGAAGCTTCATTAATGCACAAATTAACCTCCTCTTACTCTCTCTCTCTCGCTACAACAGTTTATCTGCAGTCCATTTACTTATGCGGTTATCATGGCCCCATCATCATGCCTCCTCCCCCTTCACCATGCATCCTCCCCATTCCCTTTTTTGTCCCTTTCTCTCTATTTGTTCTCCTATTTGTTTACCCTCTTTACTGTTCACCTCTCTCTCTATCTCCAGTGCCTCACTGGCAGCAGCCCTGTGAGTGGTTATCAGCGAAAATTACGCTTCTGTTGCAAACAAATAGCATTTTTTTTTTTTTCCCTGCTGTTGTATTCGGTTCAGACAGGGAGACAGAAAAAGTGGCTCCAGCGAAATCTGCCTGCTTCTGGCCTTGAAGAATGCACCTCCATTAAGGATTCAGGGGAGAGTTAGCCACCAGACAGCTGGGCCTAATGGCATGGCGAGGCTAATGCAGAGCTAACACACACACACACACACACACACACACGCAGATAAGAGCTCACACAAACAACACACACAAGCAAACACCTTTTAGCCTATTGACTGATGGCAATGAGCATATGTTCAGCAAACAAATGGCAAATAGGAATCAGAAGAATATGGATTAAACATCAGTAAGTCTAAGCTCATGTAAGTACCGGGTGCTTAATAAGCCTCATAAAGGCCACACACACACACACACACACACACACACACACACACACACACACAGCACAGACGACCCAGATAAGCACAGAGTTTGAAATGCTGTCCTTAACTTAAAAACACCAAGTATCAATATCTTAAAGCCCCACAAATCTTATCTTTGATTGTCTACATAACACTCGGCTGCTCCACTGTGTGCTCTTGCTATGCAGTTAATGCGGCTAATTAGAGACAGAGGGCTGCAGTCAACACTCGAATTTAAAGGGTCGAAACTTCCAGACGAGCCTGATTCCAGCTAAACCAACACTCCAGCAGCTAATTGATTTCCACCGCAGACAGACAGTTGGGGGTTTTAGGACTGAAGCCAATGGCAGCGAGGGACAGAAGGCATCTCATCACACACTCTTCTCAGATGGAACATTCGATTTATTCAGGACATACTGTACTTTCAAAAGTATTTCGAATCATAAGGGTCGATGAGGAGCAAGATGCATTGGTCTGATTCACCAGATAAGGAGGCCCTATTGACCCCCCCACGCCAACCAGTGCTCCTCTGCTACAGCACTACATGGCCTCAGGGTTGAGTTTGTAGTAATTTGATACAAACATTTTGTTATATGTTGAGCTTGCCAGTTCGATTTTGAGCTTGGGAACTTAGAAAACAATCTCAACTCAACATCCAATAATGCAGGATCAAACTTAAAGTGGTGAATGTTTGCGTGTTGCATATTCTTAAAGGGGCACTCCACTGATTTTACACATAATGTTCAGTTTATTCATCATGAGCAATACTACTCGGCTTGTGAAGACAGTTGTCTTCTGCTTTAAAAATAAAAAAAATCACCCCAATGATGTCATCAGCGTTGTCTTGGGTTGGGCTTGGTACTTGGAATTAATAACACAAGGCCTGCGTTAAAACTGGAGGTGTCATTGGGCATTTAGGAGGCAGGGAGGATGTAATGAAAGGAAATGTAGGATCAAGTGTTATTGGAGCTTGACCTATACTACAGAGTCTGATTACATGGTGAAATCAGGGCATGTACTGCTTCAATTTTGACCATTCTTTCTTTAATGTGTCTCTCACAAGTCCCACAATATTATGAAAGTGACAAATTAAATCTCTGAAATAACCCTTTAAAATGAAAATGGCCACACAGTGAACCTTGTGGCCCCTGGAAATCTGGCCGATGGTAAAAATACCAAAAGTGTTTCACTCAAGGAGAGGAGGTGAAAAGGGTGTGAAGGAAGGTGAGGACAAGGTAACTCACAGGGGACAGTGCGGAGGTAAAGGTTGTCCCGGATGATCTGCTGCAGCTCGTGGTCCACCGAGCCCTTCTGGAAGCGCAGGTTGAGGTAGTTGCGCAGGTCCTTGTCTATCACGCCCCCTGGAGGAACACAAGGGACAGGAATGAGTAATCAGAATCAGACCTCCTCCATCAAATCAATCACTCTGACATGAAAGGCCCCAGAAAATCCTGCAGAACTAAAGAAATGGCTTGAGGAAAAACAACCTACTCTGGCCTTGATCAGAAATGGGGACAGCTTGATGTGTTTGTGAATTATCCAGATAGAAATTGCTTGACTCACACTGTTTTCTGTGCAATTTCCAAACTTCAAGAGCAAACAGAGGAAGCTCAAAACACTGCAGCAACAAATGACCCAGAAATCACTGAATACCACAGTAAACAATTTGAATTCGCTAAATCCCTACAAACAAACACAGCCGACACTAATGAACACACTCTGCCCTCTCTAGGATTCAGCATCTGTCAAGTGCAGCCACGGATTGGTGGAGGTGTTAATTGGAGCAGTGGCCAAACATGTGTGGAGAAATGTCTCCATATAAATCACCCGAGGACTCCCCCGGGGGTGCTGTTTTTACTTCCATTCTCCTCTCCCTCACCCCTCACCTGAGCCCCGTCCCTCCCCCTTCCCTCTCCATCTCCATCTCTCCAGCAGTCCCAGTTCGGTGAATGGACTTCCACTTTAAACCAGTAAATCTTGCTGGCTCAGCAGGATAGAAGATAAAAAAAAAATAAAAAAAAGAAGTGATGGAGGGAGCGACAGAGAAATGGAGGTAGGGGATAAGAGCGACGGTAGGCAGGGGCAAATCCCATGGGGGAGTAGAAAGGGGGAGCAAGCTAAAACAAGCATTAACTCCACCCCCCCTCTTCCCCAACAAATACTCCATCTATCTACTCTGCCACACACTCACAATCACATTTCAAATGGAGACGGATGAGGGGGGGAGGGGGGGCACTCGACTGACGTTACTTAAGGGATTCCTCACAGTGCCGCTTTAACCAACACACTTGTCATTCTTGTTACTCTTCTGCATATACGTAAAGCAGCAGGGAGACAGACGGAGCGGGCGCACAGGCTGAAAAGACATTCGTCTAACCTTCAACATCCTCAGCAACTTGGCACGGTGCCACATTGCATTTAGCCCCCCCCCCTCACCCTCCTCTGTGATCCTGAGGCAGTGACATCCAAGCATGATATACTGGAGACCACACATGTCAGCAACACACACACATCTGCAGACGGATGCATCCGAACACTAATACACATGCAACCGACTACAAAAGCGCTCAGACAGAAGGCGGATGAAAGTGCAGAAAATATAATGAGTGGCCCATTAATTCAAGAATAACCTAGTTTGGAAGTTTTCCTTCATATTGGGGAGATCTATTATTTAACACATTCTGGTTCTTCAGTCGTGTGTTCTTGAAACACAGACACACGCACACGCACACACCGACATGCACTAATCCATCAGAGCTGAACTAATTCACGGAGCGCTGCATTATAATCATGCAAACCTGAATTACAGAGACCGGCTCCATCTGTGTCTCTGTCAAAGACGTGGAGCCGCACGACCAGCCAATTTGCATTTGCATGAGAAAAGAAGCCAAGCCGGTGAATCTGCATACTGAAAAGGTGAGCAGACTCAGAATTGCACGCACGCACACACACACACATGCATATTAACACGCTAAATGGCACCTCTTGTGCGGACAGCGGTTGTGCAGCCAGTATAGTGTCAGAGTCCTCTTTCCACAGGTTTTGTGATGCAAATAATCTCCGCTGGAGGAAATCTCGCGTTGGATCTTTCCTGCTGGAATCCCCCCCTGTACCGTCCTGTCCCTCAGGTTCCCAACTCTGTCTCTGTTTGCCCCAAACTAGTCACTGCCAGCCAGCCAGCCAGCCGGGGAGTCGAATCACCTCTCTGTGCACTCCACGGTGGAGAGATGAAACAGGAGAGCGCGGAAAGAATGAGTGACTGAGAGACACCGAGGCAAAGAGGGAGTGTGTGTGAGAGAGAGGGAGAGAGAGAGAGCGGGAAAGGGAAGGGGAAGGGGAGAAGTGTGTGTGCAAGAGAGAGTGTGTGCTGCTGCTGCTGTTGAAGCGCGGCTCTGGCGGAGGGACCTATCGCACTGAGATCCCTTTTTTTCTATTGGATCCCTCCAGATTCTCAGGTCCTACAATGCCCCCCATCTGCAGCACAGGGCACTACATCTGTTTTATATGCGTCTCCCTGATTAAAAGCCATCCCCTGCCACACCACCCCACCCCCCCTTTTTCGGCTTATAGCATCCACATGGCCTGGATCTGACCTTGTTCCATCATCAACAACCACGTCGTGAAGCTAAAAAGTGCCAACTTATTCCCGCAGAATTCCTACTAATTAGGTGGTTGTTTGTTTACTCTGTGTTTAGCAACCAACATCAGTGGTGACTCTTGTGTGTTGCAGATTTTTGCCCATTCTGGTCATGCAATCTTTCCATTTATCTCCTTCTCCTCTTTGCCTTTGGTAATGACATATATTTATGTGCTTGTATACACATTTGCAAGCCACAGCATGACTTTAAAGGCTTCTACATGGAAATGGAACTGAAAAATGTCAGATTTTATGGGTGTTATATCAGGCCTCAGGGCAATAAAAACAGAATATGTAAGACTCTGCACATATACATATATATATATATATATATATATATATATATATATATATATATATATAAATAAGAGATGTCCTTTGAAAAGTCTGTGTTTTGTCGTATATAACTACATCTATGTGTATGTATATTAGGGCTACAGCAAATGATTATTTTATTATCTGTTTTTTGGGGGATTGATTATTTTAGGTTATATAATGGCACAAATGGGGAAAAATGACCATCACAATTTATCCAGACCCCAATATGACTTCTTCGAGTTGCTTTATTTGTCTGACCAACAGCCAAATATTCAAGATATACAATGATATAAAACAGAGAAAAGCAGCATATTCTCATGTTCAAGGAGCTGGAACTAGCAAATCTTTGGCATTTTTGCTTGAAAATTGAATCAAACCATTGTTTTCCGAAGTTTTTCAGTGATGTCCGAAACCAATGTAAGCCTTCTCACTCCATCCATGTCCCCGACGGGTAAATCAATTGTTTTTTAATAAAAAAAAAAAAACATGTTTCTGTTGTGCATGAAAAACGCAACTTAAACTTTTGTTCTACATTGACTGTGAACTTGAGAGCAAGATAGGCTTCTTCCTTTTTGTTGGATTTAACTGCCATGTTTCATTGACGAGCATCACCAGTTTTCTTCCTCTTCCCTGTCAAATATCTGTCCATCTTACGCTTCATGTGTTATTTTGCTCTGAATAAATCTCACAAACCTGAATCTTAATAACCTTGCTAGAGTCAGAGCACTCTTTGTTGAGTTACTGTTCCCCAAATTAATCGTTCGTTCAACTCTTGTTCTGAAGGTGATTTTATGTTGATCGACTGAACAGTTAATCAACTAATCTTTTCAGCATCAACGACATGTGACAATCAGATGAGCTGAGCTAAAGTCATTCTGAGGTTCCTTTCACTGGAACTGAGCAGCAGTTACAACACACACTGGTGACTGCAGCTCTCCTCAATATGGCCCAATATTTGGCCATGTATCTAAAAATAGATGTGTGTGTGTGTGTGTGTGTGAGCATACAGCGGTGCAACAGTGAGTCCAATTCTTGCAGCGGCTCCACTGGTCTGGAGTCAGTGAGGTGTATGAGGGTGAAGGAGGTCATTTAAAACAGATGCTCTCTTTCGTTTTCCCCTTGAGTTTCTTCCTCATCAGTTCTTGCAGCTCTGACAGCGAAGTATCGTGATACAACTGATATGTGACGCTGCCGACGGGGAAATGTGTATGACAGGGGGACCATGGAGGATGGAGCAGAGAAAAAAAAGGAGACCGTAGAGAATGTGGATTGACAGTAGATCAGGAAAATCCACTCGCTGGTGCATGAGCCAATCAGCAGGAACTTGACAACTATCAAGGTATGGACAATTCATGCATTTATTCCCATTATTCACTTATTATTTCCACTTCGACATTGAGGAGAAACAGAAACAGTCTCATGCATACAAGACATAAAAAAAAAACTGACGAGTGAAATGACTCATCCTTGCAGTTTGGGAAGCATTGCTAACATGTTTAAAGCCATGATAACTGTTTCTTAAACAGATGGGTGAAAGAAAATCGCTGTTGCTGTGCAATAGAAGCGAAGCCACCATTTTAACTCAGCAGGTGTCATGTACATCCCCCGGGAGGCCGGCAGAGAAAGAACAGCCTGTAGAGAGTCAAACAACAAGAGAGCAGCTGGTTCCTCCGGGGGATAGAGGTGCTACAACAGCTAACTGCCTAAATCCCTGGCAACAACTAGAGGAGCTCGCAGAGGAGCGTCGACTACCACCGCAGCTTCACTCAGAGCAGCACTCAACCTTCATACCAAACTTCCTATCCATTTGCCTTTGTCAATATAAATTATGTTTGCATGTGTCATGAATCGTTCATTGGTTCACTGACTTTGGTTTGCAGTTGAAAACTATCTTTGCACAGGGTAACGATTCATTCACAACGTCAGTTTAGTAGTGGCATGGCTGAAGGGATGGCTACTGTCGGTAGGTTGGTCCGCCACTTTGATGAAGACTGAAATATCTCAACGTATTTGATGGATTGCCATGAATTTTTCAACAAACATTTATGCTCCCGAGGATGAATCCTACTTACTTTGATGCTCCCCTAACAACACCAGCAGATCAAACTTTTCACTTATTCTGTATAATAAACACAGAGCCGCTAACATGACTGTAGACTCTCTGATTTACTCTATTTTCAGAAAATGGAAATAAATTTGAATTAAATATATTTTCATGATATGTAACTCATGAGGTCTCTTTTGGGGTCATTGCATCAGAACTTATACGAGAGATGCAAATTAGCACAGCAGACAAAGAGGGCAAGGGAAGGAAAGTCTTACTGATCCACTCAAACTAGATTTTTGACACACCAGTTGATAAACTCAGACGTCTCGGTTTAATGGGAACACTACTCATCAATCCATCACCATGCTTTGGTGACACTGCATTTCCACCAGCAACAACGCACCTACTTTAGAGGCTTCACCTTATGGCTGCTAGTTAACAATTCTCGTTAGTGTTACTAACTTGTTTGATCAGGAACTGATGAACTGAAGTCACAGTGATGTTCAAGACTTTGAAGCGCACCAGTCTCACTAACATTACTATTTACATTTATATACATGTACAGGATCAAATGATTTACACGATCGAATCAGAAATATTGTTCTTGAATCAAATAACCAACCAGAATATTCAATAAATTCTAAACCAGAAAGGTAGAAATGAGATCAGAAATAGCATAACTGAGCTTGTAGAGATTCAGATGAGCTGTCTCCTCTGGTCGATCCCTGCATCATAAACTCAATTTAAAAAATAATGACATGCATTATAGTACAACATCGTCAGATTTACTGCAGTGATAGAGCAGATCTCATAAAAAGAGACAGTAAATTAACTATAATTTCTATCATCTATCATGCCTCAACAGTTCATTCAGGCTCAAAGAGCTCAGAAGAAGTTCTGCGTTGAAAACTGACTCAAAACAAGCCTGCAAGGTCATCATGATGGACATAAATGCAGAACACACGGGCATATAAAACCCACTCAAAGTATTAAACAAAGACTTCAGCAGCACTGTGACAGCCAAGTCTTCAAAGTCTCCTGCAGATGTCTGAAAACTTTCTACTCTATCAGGAAGAATCCAGCATAGAGGGTGTGCTGACAGTAAGTCAGAGCTTGGAGCGCCGTCATCAGAGCCACACTGACAATATTTGTCACACCCCGCTCTGAGGGCACCCGTCGGCAGCCACATATGTAGCGTTATCACGCTGTCCCAATGTGTGTGTGTGAGAGAGCGAGAACATTAAAATCAGAAGGAGTGCCAGCAGACAGCTGTTTGGATAATCAGACTAATTAAAAGATCAGGATGGGCTTAAAACCTCGCCAGTTTCACCAAACACACACTGCGCTCTGTTGATTAGTCTTCAATGAACATGTATGATGCCAACTCTGTGGTGGAAGTGCTGGAATCCATAAACACCAACTGGCTTCAGAAGGGTTTACATGCACACACACACACACACACACACACACACACACACACACATGCACACACAGATAGACTGAAATTAGATATTGTTTGGACAAATCTTTAGTTCGTACACCACAATTTGGTTTATTTCACAATATTGTATTTTGGTAACTGCTCCAGAAAGGCATTGATTTCCATTCAATTCACAGAGCAAAATCAAAGAGCAGTCTCATGTAACTTGCTTGAGTTATGTTTAATGTATTGGAGTGCACAAGCCAAGCAAGACTGTTTATCACTTTTACATTTTTACGAGGATGAACAGAAGCCAATGGACATCTGGGAGGGACGTTTCACCAAATCACCAAACGACATCTGTTTACACTCAAGCGATAAAGCCCTCGAGCAGCCATACGAATGATGACAGCTGTCCGTCGGGAGCAAAGGCAGAAGTAGTGTGATGTTGTTATACAGCCACAATGTGGATGGGTCAACAAAACATTGGACGTCTTCGTTTCCCATTTCCAACCAACAGTCAATGTTTGTTTCTTTTAACCATGACCATGACCAACCCCTAACCTTAACCAAGGGGTTAATGTAACCATGACCAGGTAGTAAATTCAACCCGAACCATGATCTTTCGCTAAACCTTACAAAGTTGTATCTGGGCCTAAACCTAACCAAGCCATAACCATGGTGATGTCAGATCAAAAAACTGGGATTTGTAAAGGTTTGGGAATCCACGGACAAATGATGTTGACACTTATGTGTTGTTCTAGAGGGCATGGACAATCTACTTTAGTTTGAAGGACTTGTTAAGAGGAAAAGCCTAAGTATGCGTGGTGTTTTAGAATCAAACCTAAGTCATCAAGAGTTGAGAGCAAACCTGTTCACAGAATCCTTGGACAACAGTACCTGTTTCTAGTTGTGCCATGAAATCTTTCCATAGAAAGAAAACTAATACACTGTGTGCCTTTTAAACAATTGTACTATTTTCCTGAAATTACAGGAAACCAGTTTGAAATACACACCCACACAGTTTCTCCAGCTCTCCAAATCCCACAGGTGATTATGTAGCGTACCTTCCTTCTGTTGCTTTTTGCTGACCATCCCCAGCTCACCCATTGCCATGAAAATTCACTCAGCCCACCAGCTGCCAGCTCATGTGTGAGCATGTCCTCCTGGCGGGGGAGGCCTGGTCCATTTTATCCTGGGAATGGGACACTGATAGTGCACTCCAGGAGCAGGAAATGGAATATGCCTTCCAGTAGCCACGCCAAGCAGTGGATTGATGAGGAACAGCATGCGAAAGCAGACTGGTACCTTACATTTCGGATCATGCCTCGCATTCGAACACATATGGCTCCATTAATACCTATCAAAATGTGATCTGTGTCCAGATTTGCTTCTTGGATGGGGACCAATCCAATCACACTTTGAGTTTACCCATGGTATTTGCATTGAATCTTGTTTTCTGTATAGCCTCTTCATCCTGATCTGATGGCATTTTGTCCAAACTACTGTATGTACAGGTAAATATGTTGGTGGATAGGACTTTAAGAGAGCAGTCATGTAGGTTTTTGCATGTCATCTGTATTTGGTGTTTTGTTGGAATAACGCTGGTGAACCAAGAAGTTGCTGAACTTCAGTGCTCCACCTCCATTGAGCAAAACTAATGCAACATGTAAGCACAGAACTGGACGAACACGAGTACAGTGACTGAAATCAATATTTCTTCTTAAATATCACTTCTTTCAATGAAATAATACAGTATACACATTGGTTATGCCAAAATGAATTGAAACAGCACAAGCCACAGCTAAAACTGTAAAAATCTGCTGTTGCTGGTCACCTTTTTTATTTTAAGTGCCTCTTTTGAAAGATGAGTGGTTCATTTTATTCCCATTTACAAAACTCTAGTAAGAAATTTTGAATTTACACTAGTTGTTAGTGTGACCAAATGTGTGTCGGTGGCAATTTAAAGCTATTTTTGGTACCTTCAGGGCATCTCGTGTGCATTTAAAACTGAATACTATTGTTCCTTTGATAACCTAGAAAACTGTGTGTAATGTGAGCATACATATGTTTTTGCAGGTAGAACTGAGTAGTAATAGTAATACTGGAATTGCATCTCACCACAAGTCCTTTGTGAAAGCTGTAGTTCATAAAAGCTTAATACAGTTTTCTGTGCACAGAGGAAGGTTGCCTGAAAAAACATCAATCCACACACAGCATGGTATTTATCAATACACGTCATATGTGCCAAAGGTTGACCGAGGGTTTCCTACAGATGCTGTAATCTAATGTTAAATGATGTCTTGACCCGTCATTGGCCTTAGCAGCCAACATCAGACTGTGCTGTCATAAATCAAGTGAACCATCAAACAGGTAACACCATTCTCTGACCCTGTACTAAGCTACATTTAAGCTGCTAAACCTCTGAATCCTACCCTTGCTCTAGCAGAGAGCTAAATTCGACTGCACACACTGGCTTGACTGGCAGTTTTACCTAAAAGCCAGTGGCTGCTGCTAAGTACTTCAGCACTCGGTTATGTCTCCAGGTACATCCCCCTTGAGAGAGGCTTGTGTTACACCTCAAACATAAGCTATGACTGAACACAAAGACCACATGGGGCAAGATTTGGGGAATATGAAAGCGAATCGAAGGTTGCACCTAACATGAATCCTGCCTGTCCTCATACCCCACACTTCGCTCCATCTGGCTTTATACAGTTTATTAAATCCCTCACCAATAACCCTGCATTTTTTGAGAGGCTGTCTTTGCACATCTAGTTGCATATTCTTGCCTCTGAATCTCCTCTACAACCTTTTTCCCCACTGTTCTCTATAAAGATTGCCCTTTGCCCATTCCAATCTCCCCCAATGCCCATGTTGTACCTTATTTACAATATCCTTATGTGTAAGTGCTACTTGTGACTTTTAAACTGCCTCCCTTCATATCCTGACAGTGACATCTTTGACCTTTTCTTTGCACATTCAAACTGGATATGGCGATCTCCAAAATCTCTGCTGAGGCAGCCTTGGGCTATTTTCTAACGTAAGGATAATAACGAACTGCTCTAATTTGGAAGTAGGTACATCAAATTGTAAGGGGTCACAACCATTGGGGCAGCAGACCAACCTGCAGACATGACAGACACTAGATCCAGATAGATCTAGATAGAAATTTTCGTCTATATTCATATGGTTATTCGTGAGATTTACAGTGCAAAGCGTAGAAAGTTTCTAGAAAGTTTTATGGTGACAGATTCTGCAAAATATAAAGGTTTCTCCTCCACTACACAGATCCTGGCAACAGGCTTGTCTCAACACTAACTGGCAAATTAGCCAAATGAACTGTCAATCACACACCAAAGATAGTGCCTTGGAAAGAAAGGTGTTACACATTTGGACCTTTCCATTCTGTGATGAAACACCCGTTCAATTGTTTGACAACCAACGCCCAAACCAGGAAATTAAGATCATAAAATGTGAGTGAAAAATAGCGCAGGGTAATTAACACCTCTTTAGTTACAGATTCACTATGTTGAGTTTTCAGTGCCTTTCAGTTTGCCCGGGAAGCCTGAATTATCTTTGCTCTTATTGCCATTAACTAACTGTTTCAGCTGTCTCGCTTCCTGGATTTCTCCCATATCACTTAGAACTGCATCATGCCACCTACCCAGGCTTTTACTGTAACTGCCTTCCTTTCCTAAAGCAGTCCAAAAATGAGTGCCGGGTGGCCAGCCAAAAATGCATCAAAGAAAATTAAACTCAGAAACCAGTCACTGTTTGAATACAGCTGTGTAATGACATTCACCTAACTTGTCTCTTTTATCTCCTCCCTTTTAGCCCTTTCTGACATTTTCCATGTTTATTCATTTCCCTCCCACCTTCTTTCTTCTTTCTCCTATTTCAGGCTATTTTTCTCCCTTCTCTCTTTTTCCTTGTTTCTATATTTGTAGAAGAAACATAATAATCCTCAAATGGGGTTATTTATTTATTCATTTGTAGTGTCAGCAGTTTCAAAGAGCAAATGAAAGGGCTTTTTGTTAGACTGATACAGCCCGCAGGAATGGGTTTAGATTGACAACACAGATAAGTATATCAAAGTCCTGCCATCACATATTGTACAATGCATTTCTGACAGTAAATTATTTCTGCAGTGACAAAATAAATCTGTGCAAATTGTTTGTGTCAAGCTTTTGAACGTTGACCAACAGTAAACAGTCTTGATAGTGCTGACCTTGAACTGGAGAGACCCACATCAACCTGCTTTCTTACGTATTAGGTGTATTGCACCATTCGCTTTTATCCCTCCACTGCTGGAGTGTAAACTGCTTCAAAAAGACGTATGGTTTGCAGAGTTTTGAGGCAAAAGTCAATAGTAAATACAGTGTCACTTGAATACATTGTGTAAAGCTATTTTACCAGCTGGCGACCAAGCTCAGGTAACGATTCTGTATTAGTATCAGCAGTTACCTCGTCAGCTACAGTATTTCACAAACTAGCACTGCCAGTAGTCTGTACGCCATGAAGCTTCACCAAGGGCTTAAGAGCATTTATCACAGCAAAAACTTCAACTTCTCTAAACTTCACCAGCAGACAAAGTCTCTTGTGCATCGCTTAGGTTAGTTTAGTGAACTTTAACATGCCAATTAATGCCGTTGATCATTGGCAAACCATCTTAACAGTAATAACAGTACTTTGAGGGAACAAAGAGAACTGGAGAGTCCAAAATGGAGGAAGCTACCATATTAGCTGTGTGGCACCATCCAGTTTTAATTAACCTTTCTCTACCCACTGAGAAGCAATTGCTACAGAGCTTTCCTCTTCATATCACTTTTGCTACAAACAAAAATAGCCACAATCAACACTGGACACAGCACAACCCACAAGTAGTCACGATGTCACCAAGCTTCAAGTAGCATCTATTTTTGTGAAGATGTGCAAATTAATTTCTGGGGTGACTGGGTATTAAGGAGAAGAGCAGAGCGTAGGACCCTAAAGACGAGGGCATTGGGAGTTAAAGAGGAAATAGACAGGTGATTTCAAAAGGAAAATGCAGACTGCTATGGATTTACCCTTCCGGTAGGGAATCAAAAGCAGGGAGACATCGCCAACAGAGCGAGCACATCGAAGCTGCTCCCATTCGATGGCTTTGAAGTCCAAGAGAGTGTGAAATAGCCTCACCTTGGTCTACTGCTGGAGTAGTGCATCCAGACTCAACATGCTAATGTCACTCTGCCAGTAGCTCAGTCGGGAGGAAAACTCCCCGCGCTTAACATGACGAGGATCCATCGCCCTGCCATCTCTTGTCAAACTCTCGCCTCCAAAAACATGTCATTTGGCTTCAACAATGCAACGGTTTCACAGTGTGAAGACACAAAGAAATTCATCTCTGCTGAGAGACTGAGGCTTTCAGGCATATGCAGTGGACAGAGTGGTAAAAAGGCCAAGCAGACAAACTCAGTGCTTGACAATTTGGTTGCCTTGACAACAATATTACTTCTATCATAGTTAAGACAGCACGAAGAGACCCAGGGCAGAAAATCTCACACAATGTTAATTAATTTCATGTACTCTCATTTTGTATATCTGGGTATGTCAATTTCCTTAGAACAAAGACACCACACAGAGATAGAAAATTTCAATGATTAAAAAAAGAAAGCTCTTCAAATCCCTTCCACCATAACACCCTTTTACAGAGCAAGTATAGCTGTTTGCAATATTTGTATTAACTACTATAAATCCTGATAAATCAAATAAAATCTGGATCCCTGCGCTGAACTCCCGGAGCTTCGAGAAGTGATGATTAGTGCTGAGAAGACAAGAGGGGAGAGAATAAAACTGAGACAAACAAGGGACATAAAAATAAACTAGACAAAGAGAAAATGACATGGTCGGCAGGAGGTTTCTCCCCCTGAGAGAGAAGTAGAGCTGGAAGAGAAGAGACTAGTGAAGATCAATAGTTTGTTTCTTAATTGGGCTTTCATTTCAAGGCAGGGCCTGCATCCAGTAATCAGTGATATCCCATGATAGAGCCATTTACCCCTACTGAACTATGTAAAAACCCATAGAGAAGATGAGAAGAGAGGAGTAGGGCTTTGGACGATATAAGTAGAATATCTAATTTGTCTGACCAATATTATAATTAAGATTTACATTCTAATTATTTTATATAAATAAAGTACAAACTTGAAATGGCCGTCTACATGGCAGTAAAAACGATAACAGCAAAATCACAAACTTGTGATGTATAGTATGTAATGAATGGATAAACTGTTGTTGATGGCTTGTTTACAACCTCTCTGATCATCTGATCTGTAGTTTTTTGCCCCAATCTAAGCAATTATTTGGTGAGTTCAGTATATCATAACTGATACGAATCATGGCCAAAACTATGAAAATAAGACCCAAGTTGTAATAAACTATAGTCAATTATCCTTGAATTATAATAGCTATTCTGATGTGAAAATGCAAAAAAAACTCTCAAACACAATATCCCCACAAATTATTGTCAATTACTTAACACTTGCAGACTTTATTTCTCTACAAGACCCAAACAAATGGCCATGCTGACAGTGTAGCACATTACCATCTCACTGAAGCTTGACCTTTGAGGTGAGGTTGAGCTGAGTGATGTCTGGGTCACGACGTCTCCAACACAACTGCAAGAAAATGGGGCTTGTTTATATGAGTGGGTCGCTACCTGATAGCCAAGCCATAATGGCTGCCACCGGGCTTACTCCCACACATTGTCACTGCTACAGCACAGCTCTCATTACACCTTGCTGGGGCCAATTTAATTGAACTAACCCAATCAGAGCCCAGGAGCGCTCCGGTCTGCTGAGCTCGGCAGCGCTGCTAATGGAAGCTGATGGAAGAAAGATTAAAAATGTTGCTGCTGAATCACGCTTTGCATGTCCCACATTCCCTGCTATGTTTATTTGCCACGTAAGCTACTCATGTAGCTTTTTGAGAGCAAACGGAGCTGAGATGATATTCTATGTTAATGTTTCTTTAGGAAGTGTAATGGGGTAAAGTGGTGCATGTGCAAAGTGAGCTGTTGAATATTCCTTTTCAATTATGTTTTAATGAACTGTGACAATGTGAGACTCAGAGGGGAAATGTCGATGAAATATTTGCTTGAAATCTAATTTTAAAGAGGGGAAACTGCAGGGGGGCTGTACAAAAGACTCAGGGGCATGTTGGCTTCCTGATTTCACACACACAAACAACAACAAACACACGCTGAATTCACAAGAGTGACAAGAATGACAAAAGTTAAAGTGATTTACTAGTTCTTTCTCTCGGACTCAAACACACACACACACGTTTACATCTGAGATTTATAGAAAGCTAGACCAGTGTGACCTACAGAGTTACTGTTGCTTCAACAACTGCCTTCCTCGCCACAACCTGCGCTGTCAAAATAGCCGCCACACACAGCCAATCACGTCACACTTCAAAGGCCTTTCAGCCCAATTGCATTTGGCAGCCCGACTCTCGATCACAGCTTACTGAGCAAAGCGGGGAGCTGTTTCTGAGTTAACATCACCCAGCAGAATGCCTTTTATGGATAAACCAACAGCATTGCAAGAAAACGGACATGCCCCAGAGAGTTCACAGACAAACACACAAACATAAGCAGTACACGCACAAACAGCCAGCACAAGCCTGCTCCCTGTGGATGAGAACATTTGGAGTGCAGCGCAGACTAGGAGCTGCAGTGTGTGCAGATCATCTGAGGTAATCAAACTCCAAGAGGGACCCTTGTCAGGTCGGATCTCAACAGGATTTCAACATGAATCCGTCTAAAGCTCTCCACTGTTGTACAGGGACCACTCAACAAGCAGCCATCTTGGTGTGCAGCTGAAATTTCTGAGAGGGAAATGTGTTCGGAAACCTGAATGCCTACAGTGCATTATTAAGCACCCAGTATCTGGGACATAGTCCTGAGTAAAAGGTCATCTGCATAGTTTGAAGATGCATCATGCAAATCAACTGCTTCACATTTGCATTTGAATTAAGCTATGTTCAATTTTGGTCTTAACTTGGCTCACGACCTGTGGACATACTTTGACAAAGTTTTAGCGATCATAGAGGCACGACTAGATCTTCTGTATTTTTGCTTTAAAAATCTGTTGATGGCTAATTGTTATTAATCTCTTAATCAACTCAGCATTTCAGCTGTAAAAAAGATAAAAACTGATAAAAACTAAAACTGTAGCATGCTTTAAGCCTACAATGATTTGGTCAATCCAGAGTGCACTTTCTTAAATTCAAATAAAACAGGTAAGCATTTTATTCTTTTAGGGCTACTACTTCCCTCTGAGACTCTGATCAGACTCACACATTTGTCACTGGATAGTTTTGTACCCATGTGAGTAAAGCTACTACTGGCTCATCCAGGTCAGTCCTCTCAGCCCAGCCACAACAGTGCGACCGGTCAACCATTTCAAACTCTCCCATCCCACCCTCCAACCCATCCCCCCCGGAAACATCCCCATCACAGGCTGCCCGTGGCTGTCTGCACTGGATTCAAAGCACTGGTGCTGGCACACAGTAAAGGCTGCTAAAAAAGCTGCAGTCCATAACTCAAAGCCACGGTCCAACTATGCCCTCAGTATCTTCCCTCTCAGGCTGGGAATCACAAAGTTTTTCTTCAAGTTTCTTCAAACAAACAATCACATCCCCTTATGGCTTTTCTTACAGATTCTTTCTTACATGATTATTTGTGACCCCGCAGACGGACTACTGCTATATCATCTCAGTAATTGTGGCATTTCATTGCTGCCTCCCACCTGACATTTATGTTATTTTCATTAATGCCATTTGGCATTTTTGTCACCTGCCCTTTATCTTTTTGCCACTCAGCTGGAGCAGAGTAATGCAGCTTGAAGCATCAATATCCTGATGCTGCATCTACACCGTTGAAAGTTAAATAGAAAAAAAATCATATTGATTCCTGGAAAAATCTGTTTCTTCTTTTATCTATGCAGTAACTTTTCCTTCAGATATTTGTTCACTTTCTTAAATTATGGGTGTTTGTATCATCCTGTTTTTCAAGAGCAAATTCAAAATATGCAACAAATAAGTAATTGGAAACATACTTAATGTTGTACAGACTCTGACCTCTGTGCACAAGTTTTATGATTTGCTGAACGTTAAATGTCACGTAAAGAATCTAAGGAATAAATAACACAGACCAGTTCATGGCTGTGGATCCATAAGAGGCAGATAAGTACCTCTGCATCAGGCTTTTAAATTCTGAAAGGAAACGATTACCTGTAAAGCCCTCAAATAGAGCAAGAGTGACTAAAGAAAATCAACATTTAAACGGCCAGTGTTACACGGTCTATTTTTCCACTAATGACTGCGCAAAGTATCTCATTGATTTTTCTGCGTGTGAGAAGAGGTTAATTACAATCTCAGCAGCGGTCAGCGCAGCGCATTCATCTGCAGGTAACGATAAAAGACGGAACACCACTGTGTGTGTACATATAGCTAACAAAAATGCAAGAGAAGGTTTTCATCCCATAAACCTGAGACCAATTTCAGTTCCACCGAAGAGTCGGCACAGGAAATTGACCTCAGTGTGAGGGCTACAGCAGAGCAGCTGATGAAAAGAGAAACACTGTGTTTTTCCACCACTGATCTATACCTCCCATTTACTGTCTATGGCTCCCTAAAGTGCTCGATTTTGTTTCAGTGGGAGAGGACATTTTGGGCAAACAGCACTCGACATAAAGGCTTTCATGACTTCAAGAACGTGAGTGAGGAGAAAGGACCTCTATAAAGGGCAGCTTTCAAAGTTCGTCTTTGATTTGAGCCCTGGATGTTCTCCACGTTCTCAATCTCATTCGATGCCAAACAGGACAACCTACTGGTTCCCAAACTGTGCGGCGTGCCAGCGGAGGCATAGACCGGCTAAATAAATGCTCTGGTAGTCAAGCAAAACATGGAGATGACTGATAAGTAAATGTTTACAGGACGATGTTGCGGATGCAGAAACGACGACAAGAAAAAATCAGATGAGGCTCGATGCGGACGGAAACATGTGTCCAGCTGCTGATTATCAAGCCTTCAGTCTGTCCATGAATCACTAATACCCACCCGCTGAGCTGAACCAGGCAGATCATGATGCATCTCTTCTTATGAGTGATTCAGTGTCTCCCTGAAGCTAAATGTTTAATAAAAATAGAATCATTTTTTCTGATGTTAGTGAAATGGTCTTGATTTCAGGCAAGATGTCTGCTATTATTTGCTGCAGAGGCGCATGTGAAATACTATTTAAGAAAATACTTTAAGAAAGACGTGCTCTCCCAGCTAGCAATTGATCTGCAGGCTTGCAACTGCACACTGCAACCCATTAGTGGTCTTTAGAGACCCCTCAGCCTTATATTAATTATTTCATTAATCTGTTAAAGGTATGTAGCTACAAGCCATCATATGCCAACAGTAAGCTAAGCCCACCTACAGCACGAAGACAAAATTGGCATGTCTTCATCTGAAAAGGGGAGTCCAACAGAAAAGGTTTGAGAACAGTTCTGTTAATCGACTCATCATTAAACATTTGCTGGATCCAGTTGTCCATTTTTGAGGATTTGCTGCTTTTGTCTGTTTTATATCATTGTAAATTGAATATCTTTGGGATTTGGACTGTTGGTCGGACAAGAACAAGCTTGTAGATGTCACTTTGAGCTCTGGAAACTTGTAATCAACAGATTGATGAAAACTGAACATAATAGTTAGTTGCAGCACTTCTGTACACGGATGTAAACAAGATAAAAAGCATGTTTTTGTAGTACAAGTTGAGTTTTTCATTTTTTTTCTAGGCACCACTAGGGGAAATTCCACCTGTCATGTCCCATCACTGTTGCATGCTGGTTCACGTAGTTCAAGTAGCTGAAGGCTGCAGAGGACTCAGGCTTCCACAGACAGCTCCGTCGACTGGTTTGCCGACATCTCCCTCTGAACAAACAACTTTTTTTCCTCCTCCTGCAGTCTCGGAAGGGAACGCAAATTCATCCAGTCTTGCAGGGACACCCCGTTCTGGCTGTGGCTGCAGTCGCCCCGAGGCCAAGTGGGAACACACAGCATGACATGCAATTGAGTCTCCAGCTCAGAAGCCTCCACAGACGTGACTTCTTGCTCCACAGTTCATCAGCATCAATGTCAACCCCTCCCCCCATGATATTACTTCCAGTGTCTGGGCCAGTGAGCTGCCAGTAATTGACCTCTGACCCCTCTGAATTAGTCTCCTCTTCAGAAATGTTTACAGATGGGGCGGTGCATCAGTTTCAGTTACATATTAAATGAAGCCTAAGCTGCCAGATAACAAATTGAGCTGCCTCATTGAGAACAAACACCTTCAGCCTTGAAATTTCTTCTTCCCTAAATCTTATTATACCTCGGGTTTTCTCCTCCTCCTGTAGCTCCCCACCCCCACCCCTCCGTGTCATAACAAGAGTGGTGTCGGCAGAGAACTCTAGAGAGGGAGAGGTTCATCAGCAAATGGCTCCCTAAAACCCAATCTCATTTATATGCAGATGAAATAAATATTGATGTGCTGCCACGCTCTCGTCGTGTTACGCCTAATTGATGCCAGCGTTCTTGTATCACTCATGCTAGGTATGACTATTGGCAAGAGGCTTGCTCGGTGAAATGACTTGTTGCAGACAAAACAAAGCCATAGCAAGCGCTTAAAGTGAGCAGACAGACAGCACTACACAGCCCCCTGAAAATAAGCAAACAACTGAAGTGAAGTGACATACAGACGAGAGAGAGAGCAAGAGAGACTGCTTGAGATGATTCACTGGTGGGTGGGTGTGTGGAGAATACAGATGTGAACTGCTTTAAAATATCTTATTTTGGCAGTTCATCTTTTGTCAGTTGACTAATCAATCAATAAACTGATCATTTCAGGAGTAAATGCACTGATTCCAAAATCAAAACCATAAGGCTAACTGATGAACACAGTGGAGAATAAGTTTCAGATTTGACATTATCTTTATTATAGCAGATCATTTTGATTACCATCGTCCTCAAATTGAATTACCCATCTGGTTATGCATTGGGCCGTGTCTGCTGTGCTTAAATGTGGCTTTCTATCAGGCATGTGATCAAATCACTACCGATCTGCAGGTGACTGTCATTAGCTAAGGACCTGAAGGAATGTTGTCAAGCACACGACAGTTAAGGCGAAAAGCGTTAATTGGTTTGACTCTAGCTGGCTGCTGTTTAAGTACAAATTGAGTAAATACATTTCAAGTGCAGTGTGATAAATGGGGGAGATCATATGCTCTCGTTTCAACTATTAAGAGGTTTAACATACACTCAAGTGCCGTAGAGACAAGCTATAGAAAATCTGAGCAAAACAGGGAGAGAGGGAGAATCTGTTGCATTGGGATCAGTCCTCTGAGCTGTCATAATATTGTTGCTTCAGTGCCACACACTCTGCCGCAGTACAAATCTTTTTCAGCAGGAGCAAAAATGTCTCCTGACATGTGAAAAGCTGCTATTTGTGAAAATCACTGGCATAATAAGGATGAGCCATGCAGGCTGAGCGTCATTCTGTTTTAATAAGCTATAACCTACTACAATGCTGTTTATCTCTTAAACTGTCCTGAATGAGACATTTGTGACAATCCATCAGGGAGCTGTGTATAAGCTTAAACTATTTAGTCAACTGACAGAAAATTAATCAGCAAGAAATTTAATGATTCATAATTTTAAAAGGTAGCCCGCAGAGTTGTCTTGTACACAATACAGTTGTGCTTACATTATTATTTTTTTCCCCAAAAAGCACTGAGCCCTGACAAATGTGTTGATGTGCATTTCCTTACTCATAAAACATTTGCAAAACCTGCATTGTTTACATCAGCTACAAATCTACCTCCTCCCTGACTTTTTTCTAGCACATTGCTACATTTCTTGGCCTTGTTAAAAAGCTCCCAACAGGTATAGTTTTACCCGTGTGCTTCTTCTGTGTACAAGTAGAACAAAGATTTGCTTATGAAAACGTTGCTCCACAGCACCAATATTGGTCAAAACTCTGCGCTGGTACCTTTAATTAATTTATCAAACAACAAAACATTTTTGAAAGTTCTGGTTTATCCAATATTTCTATCTCATTTCATTAATAAAGGGGAACTGTGCCAATTTTACCCACCACCGTCTTGAGATGACACTTTTGGCTCTGAGAACTTGCACATTTGATCATTAATTTATAAATGAATCAATAATAAAAATAATTGTTAGTTGCAGCCCAAACTTTGTATATTCTATTACATTATTATATTATATTATATTATATTATTCTTGAGTAGGTTATGCAGCCTGTTTTCTATTAAATAAAAGTGAGTGACACTTGGATCAGCGCCCTTATCAACTGATCAGATAAATAAAGCGTTTGGAGCTCAAATCAGGTCTGAAATTTTTATATCAGGGGACGACGCACATTTAGTAGAAAGTGTGCTGTTATGTTGAGAATCCAAAGTTGTCCAGTGCTGTGCTCCAGCAGTGAGCTGTGCAGAGGGAGAGAGCCTGCAGCCCTAGTCCTATTTTCAGCTTCAGTGGGCAGAGAAGAGTAGAGAGCCGGGCCAGCTCAGGGCAGACAGGATCAACCCCAGCCCCGTTTAACCCTACACACTCCACTTCACACACTCACACGTATGCACACAAAGTGGCTCGCTCAAACCACCACTGCCCAGACACAAGGTGAAACACATTATGGTAATGGAGGTGGCAGGGCATAACTACAGCAGGGGACATGACTGACAAGGAATATATAGTGTTTCTGAAAAGAGTTATGAAGTACATGGCCAGAAACATGGTTTTTATATTAGAAAATATTTTTTTATTTGTTATACATATTTTGGAAACTATAAACTCACCATAAGTCGAATAAATTATTTTATACCACATCTTGTCATAAAGGCCACCATCTTTAGATCAGCTTATGTACCATAGAAGGAGGGAACTTTGCACACATTATAAATACTGTGCATCAACAATATAACACTATACCTATAACATTTTGGTAGAAAGACGGACTGGTTGACATGAGGCATTAGGGGATGGGGGGAATGATTCCCGCAAGTATTGCAAATGTTTTTTTTAAAACTGTTTAATAATAAAAATGAAATGCCTTAATTGATATAATTAAGATTAAATTGCTTCATTTTAGTCAATGCGGTGGTGGAAAGAAGTTACTGCTTTTATTGTTTTAATCTATGAGTAACTTGACGTCATATCCATTTAAAAAAAACAAGGCCGAACAAGAGAGCAGAACGGCTTTTTAAACAACATTTTAAATCCAAAGTATGGAAACACTTTGGGTTTTACACATTGCCAGGAAAAGCCGAGGTAGACATGACTGAAGCTGTATGTAAACTCTGTCATGGACAGGTATCGTATTGTGGTGATATAACCAACTTCAGTGCCCAATATGGCACTAGTTTGATGAGCAGGGACAGCTAAATGTAGCAGTTTCAGTTCTTAAGTTCTTCATTCTTAAGCTCCTGATTTTCTTTTTGAATAAAGTGATTTATTTATTTTTAACTACCTAGTCAAAATAAATCATTTCATTGATCATTATGAAGACAGGTGTTAGTGCAGGCCAATACTAGCGTCATACCAGTTGTTTTGAGGGGAAGCTGCATCCTGTTCTTTTAAAAAACAAGATTACAAAGTAATTAAACGAGCAAATGCAATGACAATCTCGACCTATCTGCTGTAGTATTTATACTGCAGTGGCTGTTACTCTATATAAAAAAGCATTAAATGTGTCACTGGTGGACTCCACTTTCTACTGCATCATTAACTAGCCGTCTGTTGTTAACCATCGACACATGGACTCCCAGGCAGTCTTACAAATGGGTATTTGGCTCATGATTGATTGTCAAGTGAAATGTCATCTCATTTCACCTCATTAGAAGAAACCAATCACATTACATTAGTGTCAATGCCATTGACACATGCTTGCAGTACCACCGCAGTGGGAATACAAGCGCCTTCCAGGTGGCTCCAGTGTCAACAACTGAAAGAGGAAGAAAAACACTGCTTGCCATTTATATAAAACAATCATTCGCTGGCTGGTGTGAGTCTTATGGAGCCCCCAAACCGAAAAAAGACAGTAAAAGGTCATCAGAGAAGTCAGAAATATAACTTGATACATCAATAAATGATAGTTGCTTAAACTAAAATAGAGTGTAAAAAGAAATATGCTTTATACTTTCACCTTAACCTCTAATCAGTTGGTTAAAAATTGAGAAAACCTTTTTATTTTACCTTTACCTCTAATTATAGTGAGTGATAATAATTCTAGTGATAATTCTTCACCCGAGTTAGAAGAGGAGGACAGTGTGGCTAGACAGTTTTCCTTAAAAACACCTGCTAAACAGTAACTAAACCCACTAAGCACCAGGACTGGGCTGCACCAGCTGTTCATAAATCTATTTCTAAGTCTTTCCTAAGTTTCAAACCAGTGATTCACTAAATTGTGTTGCACCATTAAAACATTAGTAATGTGTGGATTGGTTGCCAGGAAACATCTATAACCCTGTCCAATCAAACACAATCAACTATGTAAACAGCAGGTTTAAGCATTAGCTGTACCATGAAATAGCTTTAGGGCATCAAATGATAGGCTTTATCAAACTTAATTTAGTTTCAGAGTTAGTATGATTTCAATAGAATAGAGTGGAAATTATCAGATTATTATAGCTGATAATATTTGGTCATTTTAATGTTGTGTTATTATTGTGAAATATAATTTACAATCTTCCCAGTTTCCATCATTATTTAACAGCATTTTATCTAAGTAATGTCTAAGTCAAATGACTTCTTTTGCTATTCCCTTTAAATGAGGCTGTATTTTAGAAAGATAAAATTGTCAGTTGGTTCAGTAAGCTACACAACAGTTACCGGCAGTTACTGTGAGTAAATATTCAATAACAAGTTATCTTTATGCGTGAACTAGTTTGTGCGGTGCAATCTGTTGTAATTTCGTGATGCTGGTGCTCAGTGTGTTTAACTACCAGGGTTTCAGGTAAGCTGGCTCGCCACATAGTGCTCTCGATTTGTATGCCAAGACTCATAAAAAGGTTTAGATTTTATTTTTTTTATACTCTAACTTGTGTTTTTGACACCAGTTTTTTGCTTTCCCTTTGCTTTCTTGAACTATGTGTAACTCTAATACAGGTACGAGATTTGAAAATCAGTGTGAAAAGTGAGATTAACGATGTTCTGTGTAGTTTGTAGTTTGTTCCCTGTTAAAACTGAATTAGAGTGTTGCTTCACACTGGGAAAGGGCAGGCTATAATAAAGGCTTTTTGTAAATGTACATTTGAAATGCCTTCCTTCACTGCTCATTCACATTTTATGTGATTCTGCCTTTTCACCCAAACCCACTTTTACCATTCCACCCCATTGTTTCAAATAATTCAAAAGACTGTGAAATACTTTTCCTCTGTAACACACTATTGATCCTTTGGAGGATCTGTCTTTTCTACTTTGCCTGCCCGGCTTCACAGCTCAAGTTAAACAACAAGAACAGCAACCCAGAGTCAGTATTTGGGCCTCAGTGTCATATTCAAGGACACATCAGCAGGGTGCAGATGTTTGCTGGGTCATTAGAGGGGTGTCATGATTTTTTTATGTAACCCCTTCTCGTAAAAGCATGCCGTAGAGGCCAGAGGAGTCATTTATGTGTTGTTAAACACCAAACTATGTTCCACAGTCAGACCCACTTTCTTTCACAGGGATTGGATTGATTATGCATGTCGCCGTCGTTTCCTTTTATACTGACCAATCAGATCTGAACACAAGTTGTTAGCACACAAGATTAAACATTTATGTGAGGCTGAGAGTCTGTTTAAGACCTGCACCACTGCTCGTATCTCATTTGTACTCTGGCCACTGACTTAGCAGAGGCAAAACAATTCTTCTGCCTCATGTTTCGCGTCCCATTTCTTTCCGTTTTTAGGTGAATTCTATTTTTGCATGCAGGTGTGTGCTTGAGTAAAAGAAGGCTGCGTAAGCATGAGAGACAGAATATGTGTGTGTGTGTGTTCTGTGTGTCTGTTCAAAGTCTACATCACGTCTGTGACAGGCTGTTGAAGGGGGGGGGGTTACATCTGACTGCAGCTCGAGACTGCCATCTATGGGGACTGACAAGCTCAGATGATGGAGATCCAGCAAGTAGATAAAAACACAAGTAACACACAATAAGTGCAAGGTACTGACGGTTTTGCTTCCACTTACTGTAAAACAATGGGAGTGTGATTTATAGTTAAAGGGCTAAATGAGTCAACAGTACCTCAAAAATACCAACAAACTGGAATTTTGTCAAATCTATGGGTTCATTAATGAAAGAAATCATCTGAAGAATATTGCTAAATCGGAAAATATCCCATATGGCATTTTTGGAGTGAAGCCAATGATTCATAATCGTTTCTTCTCAGAGTGATGTTAAAAAATAACATGTACAAATAGTGATGAAAACTGCAGCTTTGAGCAGGTATTGGATTCAACCATTTTAAAATAGTTCAGACGTAAAACATTCAGCACGGAGCATCTTCGCGCCTTTAAATACACCTTGCACACAATGAATCAAAAGAAACCACTTGACTGGGAATATAAAACCGCCACAGGCAAAAGGTAGTCAGTTTGGCTTTTAGAGCCGGGTCCACCAAGACCCTCATGATCTGAAATACATTTTTCTGTACTGAATTATAGGTTTTTCACAGAAAGGAATAAACAGCTTTCTCTTCAAAGGCAAACATGAAAGTCTAGATTTACAAAGTCACAGGTTTTACAGCAGGGGTCTGTTTAGACGAAAACAAACCAGAATGAACTCCAGAACTCCAAAATCTAAAACTACATGGACAAACTGAAAGCTTGTTTTTACCCGAATCCATGACTGTGACTTGATTTTAGATGAGTACATTTGTGCAAGGGTGTTGTTGAGAAGGCCATTTTATTTAGCTACCCTGTGTCCATTTCTCATTACTTGCGGATTACCTCGAATCCTTTATAATAACGCCAGTGCTGAAGACAATAATCAGATGCAGCAGGAGGAACAATGGCTCATACTCTATAAACACGGCAATTTTTTTTAAACTATCAGCTTGCACTGCAGAACAATTTGAAAACAGTACCTGCACTGGAAATAGGCAATGACAGCAAGATTGTATAACCCAACAAAAGGCTGAACATGTCCATTAGGATGACCTGCTAAGCTCTAAGATAGAAGTTGAGAAAAGTGTTGAGAAAGTTGAGAGAGTGCTGCTGTTTCCACTCACACAGGGAAGACTTATACCTTTTATCAGAGAGCTACTCTTAGATATCCTTAATTATTCAGGGGCTCTGAAAGAGGGGTCTTTATAGAGTAAAACAGAGCAGACGTGATAATGCAGAGCTCTCATCTCCATCCCAAAGAAGACTTTGATGTCTTTTTCTCATCCAAGGGAAAGAAAAGACGTTTTCATACTTATGTCTGTGTGAAAAAAGATGAATTTCTAATAGGGGAATAATCACGTCTGATAAAAATAAGACTCCATCTTTTCACCGGCCTCCTGGTGACTTCTTTATCATCGCTTTCCACAATTATCTTCTCAGCTGCATCAACTGTGCTCAGGTGTACATGCATGTGTGTGAGGAAGACCCAGCCAAGGAAAGAGAGGTAACTCCCAACTAGTACTGTAGCTCGAGGCAACATATCTCAGACGTCCTCCTTTCAAAGTCAATGGGCTGCATGCCGGTAAATCCAATATAAAACCCCTCCACTGGGAAACGACAGATACCGATAAAAAAGTGAGTTACACTACATCTCAATCTGACTCCTAGATCCCAGGCCCAGTCTATATTTCCTTTTGTGTCAAACTTGTCGGGTTCAATTACCTGAAGCAAGCGTTTCCCGCCGCTCCTGCAACATCTGTATCCTAATTGCTCATAAACAGTCAGTGCCCGGGCGCTCCCAGGCTCGGTGTCGGCGCAATTATTTCACAAATGAGCGTCTTATATTCGTGGCCTCAACACTGAGATTATTCATGTCTCGGTGGCTGCAGGGAAAAGCTACGAGACGCTTGCTCAGCACTCACCTCTTCAACCGGATATTCTCTAAACTCCCCAAACATGGTGGAAATCATACTGCCGTGAACTGACTGTATGTCATATTTCACGTGTGCACACAAGCTCATGACATATATGGGTTTATACAACGAGAAGACATTCACATTAACCTGCAAACCTACTCCGGGGAATACACACCATCATTAACATTACAGGAGAAAGTACACACAGACAAATACATTAATCCCTACTGTATAAACACACACACACATGCATGTACACACTGACAACAGTAGATACTGTAGATAATTTTATACACACACAAGAGACGAACTGTAAATACTCATACCGGCATGTATTTTAATTTTTACCAATTTGCATTTAAAATAGTTATTTTTGATATTCTTTAAACATAGCAGTTTAGTTTTAAATGATTTTCACTTGGATTTTATGTCCCACTATAGCTGCAGGAAACACTATTTATTGCATTTTACAGTAAGAGAGATCCTCTTGAAATAGGTAAAGCTCAGAAAATGCTATTAGTAATAAACAGTAAAGGGAAAAATGGAAAGAAAATGCAAATGAGCTGCTGATTATCCGTAAAAGTTATTGTTGAAACAACAATGTTTGTGCAACAAATGGTCATACTGAAAGCCAATTTTTACTTAAATTGGTTGAAATAACTTTCATTCTTTTTTTAAATTTCGAAATAAACACCCTAATGAAGAAAAAATGAAAATAATAAGCCTTACATATATACACTAAGTTGCCAGTTCATTAGGTATCCTCATTGATATGCAGTAATTGTCGGAGGACAACTTATTAGAAACACCTCAGTGTAACACAATATACCAGCCCCACAAACTACAAACTCAATAAAGAGCTTTCTGCCACATCTTGTGGCCAAAATCAGCAGATTAACTTTGTCATTGTTATTTTTTATTATTGTTATCATTGTTATTTGCTCCATGACAACTGTGGAAACTCCATCCACGAATGAAAACATGAGATGTACCTGAACGTGCCGGAAAATGTTTCGTAAGTGCACCTTGGGCTGTCAAATCGAAGTCAACAATGAATCTTCAAGCTCAAAGCATAAAGTTGAAACAACACCTCTCACAAACAGTTTCAACAAAAGCTGAGCACTATACTGTAGCCTTTATGAAGGTCACCCTCAGCAGTGAAACGCCTCGAGGCTTCAATCACACACAGGCCAACCGTCTACGACACCGAGCCCCAAAGGCCCATAATCCTCCACCTGAGAGAATTGCAGCAGAGTGGATCCTCTCCGGTGGCCTGGGAGGAGTTGGGGCTGTGTTGTTTATCACTGCTGAGGTTGGCAGTGGGTATATCCAAGACAAACGACACTTGACATTCCCATTGACAGCGTTTCATATCCCAACCGCTCGTTAAGCGCAAAGGGAGCTCCTTCAGAAGTGAATGAAGGCACCCATTTTTCTCCTGAAAACAAATCAGCTTCATTTCCACTAAAATGGATGCTGGCGGCAATCACAGCTTTCAGCTTTAAAAAAAAAAAAAATATTAATAATATATTCACCTGACTATTGGGACTCATTGATATGCCTGCTTCAGAGCGAGACAATTTTCCATATTCTCAGAGTTTTCAATTTCAGCATTAGAGGCATAATGACATCTATTTTTCATTTAGATTTGCTGAGGACGGGGAAGTCAGATGTTATAGCGCGAGAATAATTATCCGTTTGGATAAAAGAAGCCTCGCTCAATATACCACACCAGAGGAATGGCAGACGTGAGCTCTCAGATACTAAATTACGTTGTGTTCCTTCATTTTAAATAAATCAAATGTGTGTGTGACAGAGTGTGTGTGACAGAGAGAAGTGAGTATCAAAAGTTGACACAGGTTTTCCAATTTTTTATCTATCTTGTCATTGATAATACACTGTCAGGAATACAAGTGGCCTTGATCTTTCTGTTTACCCAAATGGATTTAATCTGTTTTCATTTCAAGTAAAAAGGATGATGAAAACTACAAAATCTGAAATGATGTGCAGACATTTATTACTCACTGTTTATGACAGTGAGCAGCAACTGATTACATTCACCTTACTGCCTTTATGAGTTTTAGGGGGAGGGGGAGAAGATGCAGCTGGTGTACAGAAACAAGAAATTCAGCTGTGTTGCTTTTAAATGTTTAAAAAAATTCTACTTTACAAAACCTTTTGCAACAATCCAAAATGACTGACAAGCGTTTATTCATCTGACGCCGTTACCAGCAGGAAGACGTCAGAGACCATTACAAAGAATATTCATACAACCATTTTTTGATCAGTAGCCTCTGTGGTTAATGTTTAGATACACAAAAGTACCTGCTGAAGGCTAGAAAAAGATTGTGTTCATGGTTAAACAAGAACAAGAAACTACAGCCAACCTATAACCACATAAACACAATGACAATACAACACAATGATGTTTAGCAGGTAAAGGGTTTACCATGCTCTCTATCTTAATAAACGTGATAGGCTGCTAACATTTCCTAAGTACAGCTCAGGCTGATGGGAATGTGAGTTTTGAAGATATTCGGTCATAAAACAAAGTATTGATGGCACAAGATGAAAAGTGAGAGGATCATATTTTTTACAGTCCATCCTGAGGGGAACGTGTACCAAATATCAAAACCACAAATATCAACCTCATGATGGCACTACAGGAAAAGTCAGGAAAGGATCACCAAAGTCAGTATGATTCCTCCCTTAGGCATGTCTATACTAACTATTATAACAATCCCTCTAATAGATGTTGAGATAATTCACATTGGAGCAAAGAAGTAGACCGATCGATAAAGCTAGTGTGGCTAAAAACAAAATTACAGTTGCTTGTTTTAAGTGTTTTATTAAACGTGTCTCACCACTAACATACTAACAGCCAGAAGAAAATGCAGAGCAGCCAAAAAAAAAGAACATCCTCCTCCACAATGGACCCAGATGCAAAACCGTCAACCAACAAGTTGTATTTCCTCTCTGCGCTGAGAAACAATTGTACACCGAATGCGTAGCACATTACTGAAGCTGCAAACTATTCTTAGTGCGAGAGTGGGCGTCTTGCCCTGTTTCTGCAGGGCTTTCATGGTGGGATGAGCGTCGCCGAGTGTCTGGCATGTTGAATGCACACACGCACAAACTGAGACGCACACATGCACATGTCTACAAACAAAAGCACAGCAAATTGCGTCAATTGACACACAGTTCTTTTCACACAATCTCAAACACTCACTCACTCTCTCTCTCACACACACACACACACACACTTTCTCTTTCTCTGGCAGGAGAAGTTGCGGCCCTGGATCTGCTGTAATTGCCGGTGCGTTTCCTACACCAGAGGAGCCTTTGACAGTGTCCTTGACGCACTAACTTGCTTATTAAATGCTGGCAACAGGCAAACCTCCTCCTTTACTCCCAATAAAGCTTCCATGCTGGCAGAAAGGGGTGGCAGGATGTACACGCATGAGATATGAGATAACGCTAAGAAATTAACAGAAAGAAAGATGAAAACAGGACTCCAGATGAGCTGAAAAGAAGGAAGAGCTAACAGAGAGAAAGTACGGGAAAAGAAACATACTGTGTGTGTGAGAAAGTGTGTGAGCTAGGCAACAGAAAGCAGCAAAGCACCTGCAGGCTGAGACTGAACTTATTTCACTTTTTTCAGCTGTGTTTTCACCTAACTGTCAAGCACATTTTAGGGCCAACTTTTGAAATGTCACAAAAAATAAAATATGAATTACTCCCATTTCTAACAGAAAGGTTAGAGTGAATAAATGCATTTCCTGAACAGGCAAATGGAGGGAAATGCATCCATATGAAAAATGGAAGAAGTTGTATAAGAATTGATTAGCATGGGGAAAGTTACTATTGTTCTCGTTTCTCAGGTTTGTTTATCATATTTAATGCTGCTTAAAAAGAAAAACAACAAAATGTACCTAGCTAATGCTCCAGTATTGGCCAAACACCCACAACGAGCACCTTATACATAAGAGTGGCAGCGGCTGTGACCTTTCTGGGATGTTGTGGTGGGCAGATATTTCACAGACGACATTTCAGACTGAGGTTAAACCATTTGTTGGAGCAGTGTTATTTCTTAAATGTATTTCAGCTTCTATTAACTGGATCATTTCTTTATCCAAAAAAAAAGAAATTGGGGGAAAGGAGATTTCTGCCTCTGAACTTGCCATTTCTTCTAATTTTTCGCCTCATCTGATGAATTAAAATGAAGTAAAATAATATTTGTACGAGGCTTACACAGCTGCAGCACACAGGGTTGTACTCTCTGGATTGAAACACGGCAGCAGAGATTGAAACAGAGATCGCAAGAAATCATATTAGCCAGTCACAGCCTTCGTATCCCTCTCAGGCATTACTTCTATCTAATTTGTCTGTAATTAGATGACCAGGATTCATCCTACTGGGTGATTAATTGCTCACAAAGATGATGAGACCCCTCCACTCCCACTTTCCCCCCCAGGTAGTAACCATGGCGATGAGAGTGGTGCAAGCACTCATGTGAAGGAGGAGATGTTGGATCGACACACACACACACACACACACACACACACACACACACACACACACAAACAATCACGCACACTAGGGGTGTGTTTCTGTTCCTGTGAAAAACCTTATAGATCGATGTAAAAAACAACTAGAGCTGAAAAGACTCGACAAGTAGACAATTAGTCAACCAACAAGAAATGAATCTGCAATCATTTTGATAATCAATTACTAATTTAGGTAATTTTTAAGCAAAAAAGATTAAAAATGTCTCAAATGACAGTTTCCTTTATGACAGTAAATTGAATACCTTTGGTTTTGGACTGTTAATCTAATTATAAAAAACAATTTGATGATGTCAGAGCATTTTATAAACAAACAATCGAAAAAATAACTGGAAGATTAATCAATAAGAAAACATAAATCATTAGGTGCAGCCCTACAAATAAGGTTGAAGTAAACACCTGACAATTTCAAGGTATTTCATCTCAAGCTTCAAGTTTTATTTTAAGTAGGCTCCTATGGCCTTTGTGACCTTGCTACACCAACAATTGTCAACAATGCCCAGTAATAGTAGCCAAGGATGCATTTTTCATTCAAATGCTGCCAACAAGGTTAGAGGAGCTTTGACATCACGGCGACGATAATAAACACTTGGTTAGGGTTCGGGGACGACCGTGGTCATGCTTCAACAAAAATGTTTTTTTCTTCTACTTTTGAACGTGAACAGATATGAGTTCTGTGCACTTGCTGAGACGACTGATGCTGTCATTCTTCTTGGGAAGACCAGTCGCAGTCAGTCAAGAGACACGAGCAGATGTTGCTTACATGGTCGCCTTAACTAAGCATTGTTAACACTAGAATATCAGTCAGCTTTCAGCTACTCCTACTGGTTACTCTGTGCTGCCTTTTAAATAAGTAACAAGGTTGGCGGTGCCTCTGGCATATGTTACAGTATTCTGCAAGTTTTGCTGTTCGCTGTTGTCTTTGTGGAGTCTGACATTCTCTTCTGTGTGTTTGTTTGCCCCCCCCTTTTGACAGCCATATCAACTTTTGAAGGATTTCACACAGAATCTAGATTGTTGTTGTTTGAGGGTTTGTGAACAGAAAATGCCTGTGTCACTTCATAAACCATTGCTGGCTTAAAGCCTCTTGTTGTTGCCAAAACACTAAGTTGTAACAGTCCATTAGCAGTTATGCAAATGGTTACATCTGGAGCATGTATGCATCTATCAGACACACACACACACACACAAACAAGCTGTAAACACACATACTACATGCACGCGAGTAACAGTTGGAGATGTTTGAGTGGCATCTCATCCAAACCCTGCAGGAAACTACTCATGGAGTCAAGATGCAATGAGTGCCCTTCTATCACTTCTAACCCCCACAGCTCTAACAGATGATGTGATGATTTACTGTATATACACAAACGCACGCTGACACATAAAGCCTGGAGATTATGGAAATAAAAGAAGATTTCTGACCATGCTGTATGCAAGAGGCGGCAGCAGAGAGTGAGACGTTATACATTTAGATTCAGATGCTTCGGGGCGTCTCAAGGGAGCTGTTACGGTTGGAGCGCAAAACAAATACCAAAGTGTTTGGTTAGCAACAAAACATTACCAATGAAAGCATAGTTATTTAACAGATATGTGTGTTTGTGTCTGTGTCACACAGCATGCAACACACCAGATGACAGAGCTTTGGGGGGTATGGATGTAAAATGAATTCTGAGCAGATTCGTGCCAAATCTGAATACAGATGGTTTGTAAAGGCAGATTTTTACTTTATTTCTTGTCTTGTATGTTTTTATATCCAAGACAAAGGGCTTAAAAAGGATTTTTATTTTTATCTAGATTAAAAAGGTGATGCGTGTAGACTCCTGAACACAGAGAAAGAATCTCTTCACAGCTCAAATGAGAAAAAAAAAAGGTTGCTTTTCATTTATCAGAAGCAGAGCGAATGCTTTTGGAACAGATGGAGGAAAGGCTCCAAGAAAAGTCACTTCTAGCTTATGTATTCTTTTCAGCAAAGTGAAAGGGAAACAATAATTGCAAAGACGAAGCAAACAGAGGTTATGAGCTGTAAACCTTCTGGTGTATATGTGAAGGTCTGATGATCTTTCACCTTACAACAGACTGGAGGGTCATCTGGTGCAGCCTGAGTCAAGCCGGTGTCCACTAATGTCAAGAGGTCAAGCTGAGGCTGTGGTCCCCAGGTCGACCAGTGATTAAGGGGACGGGTGTGAGCTTGCATTATCTGCATAGCTTATATACAGTTTAAGTGTGTGTGTGTGCGTGTGCATCTGCAGCACTGAAAAAAATAATGTCTACCAGCGAGTTAAAAGGATTTGCCATGCTATAACATGGGCCAGAAGCAGTTGAGCAATTGTGCCAGCTGCTTGGTGAGTTAGAAAACCTTCTACAGATGCTATAGACCCTGAGAGCTTCACCGCATATAAACTCTCAACTCTCTCAAAATAAAAACCACAACCCATGTTCTCCAATATAATCTCTCTCCTACTGTGCAGTATAACTACTCCCAAAAGAAATGATGCACGTGAGAAAGCATACAAGCAGATTCACAAATGCGTCACTAGGATATGCATCCATCACTGCTCCATGAAACACTGTGCTGACCTTCAAAAGAAAACTTTGTGCATTACCCAAATTTTACAAGACAAGAGGGACAAACAAAAACCTTGAAATTTTTAGTTCTGTCGACAGAAGTGACAGAAAATAGAGATAAAAATGTAACTTTAATTCAGAGATGAGGATCAAAAATTCCCTAACTCATGAGTCCAAGGTGGTTTATTATTGGGTTTGTTTTTTACTTTTTAGAATGAAGTCAGTATTGAAGAATAGTTATCCTGCAAAAAGGAAGAAGCAATGGACAGCAAGATAGAGAGACAGGGAGAAAGAGAAAGAGAATTGCAAATACACCTGAATGGCTTCATGTGGTCACTTCGCAGTTTCAAATCAAGAGACAGAATTGTTCGTGACTCTTTGTGTGTGTGCGGTAAGAAACCAAATGTCGTCCGAACAAAGACAGCTTCTTGGAGTGTGACCTTCTTTCAAGCCAGCAAAAAGTAGCCAAAGCAAAGGTTACAAAAATGCAGTATTCATGGAAAGATAACAGCCTGCAGCCATTTGACATTATTCAGAAAACTATATTCTCTTCTGCAAGCTTCTAAGAAATGTCTACCTCCATTTTCACTTTCTTTAGAGCCGTGGCCTGGCCTGCCTCTCTGTGTGTCAGATGAAATTTGGAATGCACTACTTTCTCCAAATCAGATCTGCTGAGAACAGCACATTGACTTGATTGAATCCCAACCAGAATTTCAGTTCCAAAGGACACAACATGGCCAAGGATGGAGAGAGGCCAACAGCAAGAGTGCATGGCCATACTGGCCGGTTTCCAGGTGTGAGTGTGAAACCAGGGTTTGATGAAAAAAGGCAACGAGTTCATTTGACATTCCTTGTATAAATAAAGGTAAAGACAAGACTAAAAGTCTACCGCCCTGGTAGCATCTCTGTGAGGCTGTACTTAGGCACAGCGGTGCTTTGGTAACATAATACAATAAATTTCAAGTTTGAGTTCAAGTTCTCTGTTGTCATGTGAAAATCTCAGGCTTCTTTCAACAATGCTCAAAAAATATGTAAAGGATCTGAAGCTGCGGACTGAAAGGTGGGCCTTATATCTGTAACGGAAAGGAGTGTAAACTTCATGTTTCCTCCACGCGAAGGACAGCTGATGTGCTGGAGATATTTCGCCAGCATGCTTAGTTGTTAATTAGGGCTAAACAAGAACTACAGCTGAGGCTGATGGGAATGTCATTAGTTTTGTATTGGACAAATTAAAATTTTGAACTCAAGATGGCACTGGATGAAGGAGGACATGAATGTCTTCGCCAAATTTCATAGCAATACATCCGATAGTTGTCAACAAAATCCACAAACAAAAACACTAAAAATGTCAACCTTATTGTGGCACTAGAGGAAAAGTCCCAGGCTCACTCATTAAAGTCAGTACAATTCATCATCTGGGGAACATGAATGTCTGTACAATATTTAATGGCAATACATCCGATAGTTGTTGAGATATTTCTGTCTGAACATTGCCATCTGAAGGGCTATGCTGCTAGCCTGGCAAAAAAAAAAAAAAACAAAAAAAAAAACCTTTGTAGATTTAAAGTAGCAGCAAACCTGCCTCATCAGCCCTAATCACAAAAAGTGGCTGCAACAGAGGGGAGCATCTCTTCCTCCCTAATTGAGACCCCAAAGATTTGCTCTGCTTGCGTACCTGTCATATTAACTGTAATGAAAGAAGGTAGAAGGGTGACCTCCACAGGAATACCTGCAGAAATCAGCATAACTTCGCTCCCTCTTCTCTCCCCCAGCCTCCAAGGTTTAAAAACTGAAAAAAATTATAGTCAACACTGAAGTCATATCAAGCGAAAAATTTTGGGCACAATGTTGAACTGAATGCCTGAAGTGTCGTGCAGAATGCTTAAAACAGACGAGAACCCGTGTTTACAGTCTCAATCATCACGGTAGAGAAGCCCTAAACTGCGTCTGCATTTCACTGCAACAAGACTAATCCTCTGGATGTCAACATTCATATAATGTTTTGTAAATACAGTTTTGGGATTTTGGGATTTTATTGGTTTTATTTTCAGGTACATTTTCAACAAACATCAATACAACATCAAACATGAGTTTAACACTACAATTTGTCAAAAACAGATTTCATTGGGGACCTACTCAAACGATCACCTGTGGGTCACAGGGATCCACTACATTGAAAACTATCCTCATCACTGATACAGTACTGTTTCCTCCACTTCTTGGCAGTGTGATACCTCTCTGCACGGTGCTGTCAGGTGAGCAACTGAAGGCGCTGCGCAGTGAATCACCATTTAATCACAGAACTAGGATTACAACGTGCACTTTTAATTTTCTTTGATCGTGTGACAATCCGTGAGACTCTTTTATTTCCCAGCATCAGCCGCCAGCTAAGAAAGGAAAAACTAGAAACCTGACAGGTATGTATTTCCCCAAATGAAATTCTGGTGACTGGTGTGGACACTGGCAGGAAACTGTGGACAGAAAAAAGATGACAATTTGAATCTTTCGAATGAAAAACAAACTCTCTCCTGGACTGTTCTGTCATGAGAAAGCTGGATTCTCCAATATTAATTCTCTTATCTCTGTCACTGTTTTGCCATCATTGTGTATAAAGCATCACGAAACTGTCCAAGCTGGTAAAATATGTAAGCGTGCTGTGTAAAGTTTACTGACATATTATGTGATTTCCAGGTAATGAAAGATTATTTCGAAACAATGTCCAAAACTTTTTAATCCAGTATACCCAACCAAACACCACTGACCACCGACATAATCATATTTTCAAAACTTTATTTTATATAACTTCATTATGTATAATCTCCCGCAGGAATGGCACACGCCTATTAATACAAACATATTGTGACAGATTTCCCTCATCCCACGTTAAAGTATATTAATTTTGACTGGAACAGTCTCTTCTGTTCAGAGATTAAAATATCCGATCCGAAGGGCATGATACTTTGTGTCACGGACTGATTTAATGAACACAAGAATAATGATATACAGCGATGAAAAGCATATGCCAAGGCTACCGTATTCAACAGGGACAGCATGTTCAATCATGATGAACAAAACACAACCAGTGAGGAACGTTTGTTCTGCATCCTTCAAATATTTTCAGATATTTAGAAGATCTATTTAAGCACATTTGAACTGGAGTAGTAGCTCATGTAGTCTTCCTCAGCTGTATATTCATATAAAGCTGAATGCTAAGCAGCTCTGAAGGGAAATGAGGAGTATTTTCGCTTCCCCTGGTAGCACCATTCTGCATTCAGTGCAGTGCCTTCAAACTGTTTGCCTTACTCCGTAGGTAACTCTCCTTATTTACTACCAGGCAGTAAGACCCACTCCTTTGTTTCTATTCTCTCAAACTTCAATTGGGGAGAGCTGTTCCTGCTGCAAAGAGATTTTAATTGCTTTAAGCCAATAAGAAAATGCAAGACAGGGAATGAATAGCTTATGTGCTGCTTCCCGGGCAAAACAGCAAAACAAACCCTCCTGCTCGCACAGATTTCCTCATAGCTAAATCCCAGAGACCGTCTCATTGTTTCTCTCCTGAGTGAGAACGGGAGATAGGGGAGGTCACAGCACGGAGAGCGAGAAGAGAGATAAGTTGAGTGAGCAAATTTTTATTTTGACACAGCCGCTCCCGAGACGCCAATTGTTCAGCCTGAATCAATGCAATCATTCCTGAATGTTTCAGAGCTTTGAGACTCCAGGAACAAAGTCAACAATACAGGAATTTAAAGAAATATACAAATAAGGCAACAAAAAAAGGTTGACAATAATTAAGGTGACTGTTTAGTTGCTCACAGTTTCACCCGGCTGCTGAGCACTTATTAATGAGTTTACAGCCTGTAGTCGTCTCTTGTCAGACTGTTGATTAATCTGCCCATCTGGGGGGGACGAGAGAGAGAATGGATCACTCCTGGGTCCCAGGGCTTCTTGCTGCTTTCTTGCCCTGGTGACGCCATTCGGGCCAGAAGAGAGCTAATCAGTCATAGGCGAGCCGCAAGTCTGATCCCATGTGGCCACCTGATCACCCATCAGCAAACTTGAATTTGAGTAACATTTATCACCATGCGAGATAAATGCCAACGACGGTCGTCCTGTTAGTTTGCAAGGACTTACCAACAACTTGCATTGATTGTTGTGGCACACTGGGACTGAATGAATGTAACTGATAGCAGAAACACTACATTTTAGACTGTATATTTAATGTGGGTCTATCATGACATGGCCGATACCTGATCGACTTAATAAGGTCAGTACTGGCAGCAATACTGATCTGCCAAATCGCATCAGTGTATCCTTAAAATGAACATGGGCAATGGGGCATACTGTTACTTTCGTTGTTGTATGCTGAATGTGTTTTAACCCAAAGTCCAACATCAGATGATAACACTGTTGGAAAATTGGAAAAACCTAATCAAAGTTATTTGTTTTTTTCATTACTTTTGTATTAACTTTTGATTGAGTTAACCAACCTTATCATAATGCAAAAAACAAATTGTTTTCATAATTTATTTTTTCATAATTCTAAATATGATAAAAATTACCTCCCTGTTTTTTTTTTTATGTACACCACCAGACTATGCCTGCATTACAGGTTCAGTTCAGCATGGCACACATTTCATAATATGATGGAAATCTGTTCAAGACATCTAGCTCATTCATCAGTCCATGAAAGGGCAATTCCACCAATTTTACACATCAAAGTCTGTTTACGGGTCTTGTTGAGGAGTACTGCATATGTGAAAAAAGTCGTATAAAGCATTTTGTGGCCCCAGGGGGAGCTGCGTGAAATCTGATAAACGGTCTCAAGGGATAGTTTGGGGCTGAATACTACAAGTTTGAACATGAAAAAATCTGGCAGTGTGGCGTTAGAAAGAAGTCATCTTACTTAGATTGCTCCTAGGCTAGCATAACACACCCAAATCTCCATATGGACTGTCGACGGTCATATTGCATTGTGGGTAATGTACCCACCAGGTTTTAACAAAGAAGAAAAGTGCATGAAATAAAAAACGACTTCAACTACAACTACTACAACAGAAAAAAAAAATTCTGCTACACCATATTTAGTTTTATTCTTCTGACTTTCTTCTAAACTTTGCAATTATTCATATAAAACTAGGTTCAACTGGTCACAGCTGGTGAGCGGTCCCAAGCCAAAATGGTTGGGATCGACAGCACTGAAGCCCTGGGAAAGGCCCCGCTTGCCTCAGCTACTATCTATTGGGATACTCTGTCACAGTGTTATGCAGCAACAAAGAGCCAAAAAACAGGAGGATGACACTCATTTTTACTGAAAAACTGCTACATAGCATCTGAGGAGCAAAGATGCAAAGCAGCCACAAGTAGACAGTGTGAGAGTGACAACAGGGAGTTGAGAAAAGTTCAACTTTATGCAAATGTCTTACAGTGCCCACTGATGGAACAACTGTGTTGTGCAAAAACTGTGTCGATTCTTGCTGAAAATGTATATACAACAAAAAACAACTGCCCACTTGCCCAATCAAAGCTGATTATGTAACTTATGTGGTCAGCATAAACTTGTCCAAACGTTGCAGATTGCATGAGAGGAGTGAGACAGTCTGCGTCTGTCTATACATCATGTCTGAACAAACAGGGAGGTAACTCACGAGGCGTTTGGGTGCCATTTAAAACTTTCCCGGGTGCAAGACATACCGTCATGTTCTGGGTAAAATTATTAATATGAAAGACACGGCAAAGTTTGAGAAAAAAAAAAAAACTTTGATATGCTCCTCAATCTGTTATGCCTCATTAAATCTCAACAGTCTGTTTAAAAATGACTCATCATTAACTCCTGGCTCAGAGACCTGATTTTGGAGGTTCATAACTGGAAGACTTAAGACATGAGGCAGAAAAGAAAACACTGAAAATATGAAAACAACATTAGGAGCACATAGATGAATTTGCTTATTTCTGAGAACAGAGGTTCTGTTCAAAGATGCTAGAGAGCAACTGTCGTTTAACCTCGAGATATCTTTCCTGCAGGCACCCGTGGCACTGTTGCTGTCATGTAAATTTTCCTCAATCCTACTCTTTAGAAAGAGAAGGGAAACAATATACTGCCTGAATGGTTAGCTCTAACGCTTAGATGAGGTTGCACATCTGTCATAAGCAATTACTTTCCATTGTTTTTGCTACAGCTGCATTCTTTACATTCCAGTGGCTGTGACTCCTTTTGACTCCAGAGAGGAGGGAGGAGGGGATAAGACGCTCCTCTGGACTGAATCTATAAACTTGGTTTAAAGCTCAAGCTAAGGTGTCATTTAGTGACGCTTGAAAGCTGGTTAGGGATTTGAATTCAAAAAGCAGTGGTGTTTCATTTGAACTGTGAACGCTCAGTTGTGTTACAATCTAACCACAATGTCAAAACAAACTGCTGACCTTCATCCGAGGTGCTTCGGTCTTTCTCCTGCTATGGAACATTTGTGGTGGGAAGTTATGACAAAGATGAGGACAACAGCTTAAAGTGGACAATTTTGTGCTTTGGGAACATGTGAGGTCGCCAGATGAAGTTCACAAAAAAACAAAGTTTAGAAGGCTGTAGGAAACTTCAATTTCTTTGAGCATGAGAATTCATATTTCGACTTTGTTAACAGTATATGTAACAAATAATCTAAGGTCTATCATTTCCTTACTAACTTTCGGCATCTCACATTCTTTATTCAGCAAATGAAGCTGGCTCAGGTGTCATCATGGGACTTAAGTGTGAGACTTTATGCACAGCCATCAAAATATGTTGCCTTAATACAGTCCATTGCTGTGCATTAACATATGCTGTTATTCGTCTTGGCGTGAGGTTTAATTTGGGCTAGATTGCATACATATTAATCATTTCAGCAAGGGTAATGCTTCATGGAGTTAGCATGTTCTGCCCATGTCTGCGTGTGATCAATGACATGCAGGTTAAATGAAATGGCGTGAATGTGGGTGTAAATGGCTGTCTGTATGTGTTAGCCCCGAGACAGACTGGCAACCCGTCCAGGGTTGGGATACGCTCCAGCCCTCTTCAACCTTGCACAGGACAGGCTGGTTAGAGAGTGGATGGATGGGTATAGTTTGTTTCACTCCAGTGGTAAACAGACACTGTTTCTTTTTGGAAATAAGCCTGCTAACATCTAAAATCCCTGGAAATCATCTAATTAAGCAGTGAGACAGAAATCAAAGAAATTTAACTAATCTGAATAAATAATGTTTTTACTAGATTAGAGCATCCAAGTGTCTGCATAGTATTAAACTCCACAAATGGTTAGTGTGCGGACTATTCTTTTAAAAATACATAATCAAGGTTACAGAGGAATTATTTTTTAAAGTGACAGCCTGGCAATACAGATATCTAGCAGTCACAACTAAGTGCTGAACAGCAAGCTTGTCTAGATATTTTCAAGCTCATACCCAACACCACAAATGACTGGGAGCTACAGACTTTGGCAGTCAACATCAGCTGGCTATCAACAGTTTAGTACGGTTCTCGAATAAAGAGTTTTATTTGCATAAAGTGGCCACTTCTCCGCCCTGTGGGTGTGATAGTAGGAGGACCTGATAACTTACGAGATGACGCAAAATTCTCATCTTTCCTAACAGGGTTAGGACATGAATCTCAACACGCCTTAGGCCAAGCTGCTGTGATAATTTGCCGAACCACAGTAAAACTGGCTTCTTACGACAAGTAGAAATGCCTCCAGGCTGCACAGTGGCTGCACTGGAATGTCTTGGACAGAGCTGTTTAGGGAACTGTGTATATCTGTTTGACCTCATTAGTACCGCGGGCCAGGGCTGTAGAGTCCATGTGCCAAGTCTGTACTCTCCCTGCTACTTTATGCACATCACTGGAAGGAAGCTTGTTTGCTAGAATGAACCAAAAAAGAGGCATGGAGACAGAAAGAGTGTTTGTGTGTATTTGCACGGGGATTAACTTACACTGTTGGCATGTTGATAAGGGTACCACAGGAGTAAGATGAGAGGATTTGGATGTTAAAGCAGGAGAAGGAGAAAGTAAGTACCAAAAAACACACACACACTACACACAGCATCCTTGGCATACTAATAACATGTTGCAAAAATGTAAGAATGACTGTGACTGTGTCACTTGCTCAGGCAAAGCATGCAGTGTTAGCAAGACACACACAAATAATGGTGTGCAAATTATGGAAGGGATTTTCTTCCCTTACATACCAAATCCCAAAGGCAAACACAAAAATCCTTCCATGCACTGCTCTGTTCGCATGCATACCTGCACGCATAAGGTGAACAGACCATATCTCCCTCACAAACCTGTGTGTAACTGTAAAGTTGCACAGTGCGAAATCAATGCAAGATTGTAATGTGCAATGACAAGAGGCCAGGACTGGTATTCATCCTCCAGCACTCACGAAAGGCATTCAGCGGAGAGAAGAGAGCATTTAGGTATGTCTCAATGCCTTTCTGCTCAGACGGTCATTGTATGACTAAACTGAAAAGGGCATATAAAGTGTGTACCAGTCAGGTAGATACGGGTAGGTGTAACAGAGAAGACCTAATTCGTTCAGACAATCCAGAAGAAGTGGAAGTCTTGGTAGGCCAGCATCCCTGCATTGTCGGCCATACCTCATGTATGGATATGGACATTAGGCGGTCTGAATGTCGTGCCTTTGAAAGTGACACAGAGTCATCTATGATGCTGATTCATCCAGGCCCAAAAGTAAATGGTTGTAAAGGACCTGGAACCACATCAAAGGCCTTCACTACAATATTGTGTCCAAGCTGAAGAGGGAGTTGTTTAATAGTAATAGGAGAGTGAAAATAAAGCGATTCTGAGCTCCAAGCGATTGCTACAGAGAATTATTCTCAATACAATCACCATCAGCTGGCATTCTGGTGTGTGGATAGCAGCTCAGTAATGCGCCACTGAGTGGATCTATTTACAGAGCTGCTGTCTGATAGTGTCCACCCAAATACTTTAACATTACCATTCTCCTTTGGAGGCTAAATTTGCAGCTCAATTAAGTCACTGGCATTCAACCAGAATTGTAGCCCTACTGTTAAAATAAAAATCAGGCCCAGAATTAAGGATGTAATGGACTGATCAGAAGGATCGGTACTGTGGTCGATCCAAAGCCATTTCCGATCCTTTGTTATTTATGTTTTGGGTTTTAAAAAATGTGTTTCAACGACACTTCCACAACCATAAAGTGTGGGTATTGGACTGCATTTGAACTTCAGTACTTTTTTTTATTCTGGTGCTGAAAAGAGGCTGTTCAAATCCTGTTTAAACCCTCCTGTTACAACAGATTGACACTCTCCACAGATATAATTATACAATACAATAACAGGAAAACTCTAATGTAGGCTATATTTTCTTAAGGCAGAGTTATTTGCTGTCAAACATTTCGGTATTGGCAGATATTCAGTATTTAAGGACTTGGATCAGGGGTTAAAAGGATTATTTGGACATATACAACTGTCATTTCACGGCAAAAGTACACAGGCAGGTAGAGGGAGTGACTCAAGTTGCACAAAGTGACTAAATCACAGTTTGTTTTCAGTCTATCTAGCCCATCCAATCCCTCCCACAAGCACTAGGTGCCAGTGAATCCATTGTTTGCCGTGCAGTAGAGAAGCAAAACTGCTCCGCTTTATGTCCACACAGCGAGCGTGGTTTTGCTCTTATTTAGCAGAGCGCCTTTTCAGGGGTGGTAAAGCTGCGGCTGGCACTGCACTCCCATTTGGGACCAACTCGGCGCCAAGGCTGTTCCTGCAGCATTCAGTCACAGATACAGAAAAAAAAAACACTACACAATTCCTCTCTGCATGAGGTCTGGGTGTTGCAGGGACCGGATGACAACACCCACAATGCACACTGGCACAGGAAGAGAGGAGGGAAGCAATGTGAGAGAAGGTAGGAGAGGGTAGATGTAGAAAAGTGAGTGGAGAGATAGAAAGGAAGCTTAGCAATGCAGCCCTCATTTGCCACGCCTAATCAGAATAACAATGGGTGCTTTCAAGTTAGAATAATAGAGACCCATCACTCATCATAATGGCTAGAAGCATGGCTTTGCTGGGCTAAACCCATACAGTCTGCCACAGGAACCAGGGGAGGCTCATATAGTAGTCAGACTGTGGACTGAAGGAGCGGCTAATAGAGGCATTGGTCTGGGCCACTGGACTGAAGCCAGAGGCGACTGGACAGTTTAACGAGCTTAGAGCCACTGTTACAAGGGAACAGCATTAAATTCCACCACAGCAGTCAGACTTCATTTTTTGAGAAAGGTGCAGACCAGCGTGAGCTTAGAAGAGTCCGATAATTCTGCTCCAACATACCATGATGTGTTCTGTTATTGTTTTGTACATTTGATATTTATTGTCATTTCCAGTTCTATTTACAAGTTTGGGACTAATTGACAGAATATAAAGAGACCAGAAACAAACTCATACACCACCCTGAAAAAGGTGACACAGCCCAAACCTTAATCTAAAAAAGAAAGCATGTTATATTGGGGAAGATTTTGTCAGACTTGTACACAGGCCTGCAAAGTCAAGTGCGATGAAAAAAGCCACAGTTCTGAAACGGAGCATTAGTTGCAGCTGTAATTATTTTTCTGTCTTTTGACAGTCTTCTGACAGTGAAATTTAACTGGCCGCACTGTGTAACTTTGCATCGTTTAACAAAGCCTGTCGAGCACATCGGTAGTCAGAGTACGTAAGCCGAGATGTAACAATCCTGCAACTGACGGTGATTAAATTTCTGCCTTTCTCGAGAGATAATCTGTCAAGATGACGGTTTTGTGCAGCAAGTAACAGTAACCGAAAAAAATTAAAGAGCTTTCTTCGAATTCAAAGTGTTCGCAATCATGTGTAGATATGTAACATAAAACTGGCACACATGTTTATTTCTTATTTTAAACTGTATTATTCCAACACGTAAATGGCAAAACATGTCTTTTGTAGCCCAACCCTTTTGTAGTTTGACCCAAGTGACACAAGAATCTAAAAGAAACTCAGTGAACTGAGAAAGTGAACAAAAGGCTCATTAAATAAAGGGGAGATAATGGAAAAAGCTTCTTATTCAGTGCATGAACTATAATCACTTGTGACTGTGGTCAGTGCCCGAAGTCATTTTCAAGTGTGTGCATGAGTGTGTGTTAGGTAGGATTCATTTTATACGAGCAACAGGAGAGCTGTAAACAGTGACCTTTCAATGAAGTTTCGCTGAAAAGACTACAAGGCACAAATCCCATATTTATGCCCGAGGAGTGAGCTTTAACTCAGAGAGCGAGGGAGCACAGAAGGAGGATGATTGTGCCTTTTCTTTTCATTCTTCTCATTCCATTAAAGTCTGTTTTTCCCCACTGCTTTAACACTGAAAGAAAATAATCAAAAGGAACAGCAGAATGAGAGAACAGGGCGAGGGAGTTAGAAAAAAGGGATATTAATGAAGGTAGTGCAAACAGCAGGGCAGGAGTGAGGGAAGTGAAGAACCAGGGCGTTTTTGTTAATTGTTGGAGGAGGTCAGGCACCACTTGCCGTGCCACTTCTTAAATGATGTTGCATTGGGACGAGTGGAGAGAGGCCACACGCTCCCTTGACCTCAGTCTAATTACTGCATACCTTGTGGTGAATAACAGAAATTCTGCAGAGACTCATGGAGGAGATGGGGACGATGTGATGCCAGACGGCTGCCTAGTCCCTTTTGTACCTCCCTGTGGTTCAAAAGCTGCACAGCATGGCTCTGCTGCCCCGGGGCGATGAGAACTTGTGGGGAGTGTGTGTTCTACATTCTCCACTCACTTCATCACTGGCTGCAAATGCACTCTTCCCTGGCATAAAATGTAGAGGAGTGAGTTTTGAAAATTCAATAGAGATCTGGCCTGAATGCTGATCTTTCACTAGCCGAGAGCGGGATGAGTTTTCAATCAACAGTCGAGTCTAAGTTTTGCTTTTTACTACAAAACACCAAGCGCAGAATGTCTGACTCAACCGCGCTGAGAGGATAAAGTCAAAGAGGGCATATTTTGGACAACATATTTTCAGCGTGCATGAAGCTCTTGAAGCATAAAATCAATGTTTAAAGAAACCAAGCACAGGGGAGAAAATAACAGCCAAGAGCCATGGGTTATTTAGAACATAGCACGGCCACAGCGCAGTGTGGCCAACAGCACAAAGACTCCACATTTTACTCTCGCATCAGGACAACAAAGAAAACCATCTAACACAAAAGATCGATTTTACCTCCACCTTTGCACTCATTTTAAGCAAGACTGTAGATACACAAAATACTTTGAGTACAACTGTGGTGCAAACTGAAACTGATTACATTATATTTGCGTTTTTTATGAAAAAAGGCAATTCAGATGTACTTAGTAAAGGTTAAAAGTCCTATAACTCAACCATCTGAGTCTATAAAATGGAATGACATGATTTTTGGTACTTTTGCCTGGCACTTTTGCTTCACTGGGAAGTTCGAGATATCCAAACACCCACACCTGCACTTGAATGGAACATAATCTTGGTGGCTTGGTTGGTCAGTCGATAAAGATACTACGTCCACCTTACTGTGCATTTATACCTTCACAATAAAGTTAGAAGAAAGACATAGGGATGAGCGAGTGATCACACAATTCTTTTTTTAATCGTGCAGCCTCTTGGGCACGGACGTTGTCATTACAATCAAAGGGGAGTCAGTGACAATAGATTTTTTGCCCGCAGTCCTTCCTCCATTTCGTTCATGTTTGCTTGGATTGCGAAAGCGGAGTATTACCATGACAATGAACAACCCAATCACAGTTCACAAATCCTTCACTCTGTCACGCTTGACGCAACAGTGACCTGCAACACTCTCTGTAGTCGTAAATGTGTCATTTCAGTCGAGAAACAGGCGTCAAGAGTACAGAGCAAATGGGTTTAGATTCAGATTTAGAATAAAAGGGGCTGACGGCTGTAAAAGTGTGATACATTTGAAAGATTTGTAGTCAGACTGCTTGCCAAAAAAGAAAAGACAATCTCAGTGAGTCTGTGCCAAGTGTCAAAGCACTCTCTGCTTTGCATGAAAAACTATCAAATGGATAAACAAATTATGTAATTCACATCTACAATCAAATCGCATATTAGCAAATCCTTGTCTAAGTCAGGTAGAGGTTTCATATACTTTAAGTATTTGAGCTAGATCACAATTTGAAAATCAGCTGTAAAAGTACTGTGTCATAGAGCATAGGAAATATCTATGCATTCAAATGTCAAAATATTTTGACTCGATATTAAATGCAGAGAATATGACAGTATTGTGGGTCGGACTATTGGTGCTTTAATATAATGTTTATGGGTGATATGGGATGGTCTTTGAGAAAGATGACTTATGTGGCTCTGATGACAAAGCTGAGACAGTCATCCGTTCAATTCACTCAGCTAAAACAGTGTAAGCATGTAGAGCAGAGTAAGCAACAATTTTGATGACAAAAAAATCCCAGATGATCCCAGACGGTCCTCCCAAGGAAAACAACAGCATCAGTCGTTTCAGAAAATGCTGAATACATTCCAGTGACAAGGATCTCTGACAGCTTTGACTGGCTTTGACACGGGAGACCACTGTTTGCTTCCCATTTCCTACCAACAGTCAACACTGATTTCTTCCAACTATGACCATGATTGTTCCCAATCCTCAGCCAAGCCATTTTTGTGCCTAAATCTAATCAAGCCTTAACCATAGCGGCGTCAGATCGGTTTTATTTTTGCAGCTGTGATTTGTAAAAAGAGCAATTACAAGTGAGGTATTTTGGCATCCAATTTTGAGGACTTGTTGCAATAACCCCCACCATCAACATCACAGACCATTACTACATCTCCCAGTTTTGTTCTCCATATTATTTTAACTGCCAAATTTGATATACAGTTCCAGATTATCAAAACAGCAATTAAACAACAAACTCAATAATATATATATAAGTCAAATGGGTTGTCTGTTTTCCCTAAACTGCATAATTTAATCTGTTCATCCATTTGTTATTCTTTTGAGAATCAGTCAAATTAAGGCAAAAACCTGGTTTTCATTTACTTCTCTTGTAATACATTTATGTGTTGTACTGTAGCTTCTCGTCAATCAGTTTTCAAAATGTTTGTTGCAATGATGACAGAAACAAGCCAAACAAGTAAATGTGCTTTCAATGATTCATGAAAATACCTTTTGGCTTCTTCTAAACTTGTCTTGCTAATAGACAATAGAACCAGGGTGACAACTATTTCAGCTTTTTGTGGTGGAGGGAAAAACTTTTTTTCAGCATATAAAACTATGCCTCATCTCACAACCAGATAATCCTATTACTGTGTCTTTTGCTGTATTAGAAGAAGCTTTCCATTTGAATAAAATAAGGACCAAATTCATTGAAGTGAAACCTAATGGTACTTAAAAACTTTTACAACTAAAAACAAAGAGCAGGTTAAAAAATCTGCTGGGAGGATGTAGTGGCCAGTGAAGCATAAGCTGATGCCCAGAGATGTGTCCTTGATCTGATGGACCGAGAAAGAACACAGAAAACAGCAGTGCTGCGGTTGTCAATCGCATTAAAATCCGAATAGTGTGAAAAGCAGAATGCCAAACTACTCCTCTCACTGTTGATCTATTGAGCATCAGGTGTGTGTGCGATTCTCTCTCTCTCTCTTATGGCCAAGCTGTCTTTCAGAAGGTCCCTCGCTCTCTGGCTGGCAGTTAGGAAGGCATGAATAATGTCTGCGAGCATAGGGACAGACAGGCCGAGCTGTGCAGTCCGTCTCTTTATCTCCCGGACCTATTTAAACGTGACTCTCTCGGTTCCCAGCGAACAACGGGATGAAATGAGTGTGTGCGAATGGGAAGGGGGGAGACAAAGAACAGGGGGAAGAAAAGCGAGGACGAGAGACAGTGCTGCATATGTAAAAACGTCCCGGGAGTGATGATGTGAGCTGGCCTAGAGCAGATGGAGGTGACCTTGCTGCAGGCAAAATTAACAGGGTGGAGGGTGGAGGGGTGGTTGCTAAAGGCTGGTGTAAGACTTGACAGGAATCCCCCCCACAAAAGTCAAAACTATCCACAGACAGTACTGGCCTCAAGGACATAAGAAGTGAGACAGCAGAGGAAGACAGATGTGATCGGTGCATAGACTTGTTAGTGCATACACAGAGACAGTGGCAAGTTTTATTGAATAGACATGCTAATAATGTGTCTCATCGTTCCTTGTAGGATCTATACTGCCCGGCGGTAAATCAATGTCTTGTTTACAGTCTTATTGCAGATTCCTTATCTTGTCACAAACTGCTGCTCTGTCAGTTCTGGACGGCCATTCTCGCTTGTAATCAATCAATACCATTGATGCATTTTTTTTTTTTAGAAGAAGCACTTAACCCAAACAGGATTTTGATCAGATTCTATTATGTGTGTTGCTGTAGTTTCACGCCCAGTTGTATTGGACAGTTTAAAGTAACGGTTCATCATTTTGGGAAATACACATATTCACTTTCTTGTCGAGAGTTAAATGAGAAGATTGTTGTCACTGTCAAAACCCCATTCAGGACGGACACATCCACTGCTGTATTCATGCTGTTGTTTCAAAGTATAACTTCTGAACTGTGTTAGAAATAACATATTACATTTGATCTAATACTGTACAAATAATACTCTAGTCTAAGCAGCTCTAGCCTGCAATACAAGAACCTCCTTTATTTCCAAGTATTCTACATGAATCATCAGATGGTGAGATTGCTGACTTCTTGCCTCGGACAATCTGAGACAGAGTTTTCAACCAACTCATGCAGTTAATGTAAGTTACTGCAACTAGTTACCTACAGCTGATACAATCTGCCAGCAACAGTTGTCAATTCAGCCAAATAGATGGTTGCCAACTTAAATTGAGAAGCCTGTTCAAGGGCCCACTGTCTCAAAAATGTGGCCATCATTGTGACTGCTAACTGCATACATGCAAGGTCAACTGCCAATGCCACTGTGATTTTGTATTGGAAAAAAAAGGAAGGTTTTGTCCGTTTCCAGGGCAACCAGGTGCAACAAATTGCCTAACATGTCTTGTTCCTCCAACAAGGGAAGCAGTATGTTTTGTCAATCTGTTGTTGTTCCTTGTCCACCATTTGTAGAACCGATTAGCCTTAAAACAAATCCATCTTGGTCCAACCCTAATCCACTGAGAAAGACTCAAATGCAAATATTTTCTCTCTCTCCCACACACACACACACTCATCCATGTAAAATAAAAAGACAAGACTGATCCTTGCCAAGAGTCGGTATCGAAGGACAGACCAATCGCTGCAGCTCACAGAAAGGCTTTAATCGCTCCGTATTGATTCTTCCCTTTTTTGGGTGAATCAGCAACAACTAGTGTGGGCTGAGGAGTTTGCTTAATATTCCCTTCTCTCTGTGAGCAGGTCAGCCAATTTCACCCTCCCCAACGCCTTCCCTCCAAAATATCCCATTTAGATCTCATTTATATTCATACCACTGGCAGTTTGAAGGTGTAGGAATATTAACTTTTCCCAACATTAAATATAAAATCGTACAATATTTCCCTCTACAAAATCTTGCGGTATCCGTAGGGGGGTGTACCTATCAAATTTTGCAGGTTGCAAAACAGCAATCCATAGCCACTTTGTGATTCATCACAGCTTCACAACCCTGGTGTTTACACTGGCTTCATCATCTGCCTACAGGGCTGCTGGGTCTGCAATATTTCTCTTTGTGACTTTGATTGGTTTTTGATAAAGAAGAAGCCCGAAGGAGGCTGAAAACAAGACTGATCTACATACATGAGAAAATAAAACTTGACTTAAGATGACAACACTGATTTGTTGCAAAGAGGAGAAGAATCACCTTATCTTTGTGACAAAAGAGGTGTCATTGAGACTTGACAAAAAAACATCTCAGGGAGACGTTATATGACAAATGAGCGTTCCTGTAAGAAAAATGACACATCTCTGGTGTCGCTCAATGTAAAACTGTGTACATATACAGTACGCTGTAAATAAATAATTCACCATCAAGTGCTCGGGATACAGTGCATACACACTGACAGCTCAAGTGTCAATGTCAGTGACAAAAAACATCAAGTGGATTCAAGCTCTCCAGGAAACACAGGAGTCTTACACTGGCTTTGTCTTTTTTTATTCATTAAACTCCACAGCCTCACACTGCGAGAACAGCTTTAATTGTCGGATGGCCAAAAGTATCCATCAATTATCAAGCTATACAAGCTCTCTCTCCCACCACATCTGCAGGGGTCAACACACATCCTCCTGCTTTTACTTCAACTGTGGCCAACATGTGGATATTAGTGCTGCTCAGACAGAGTGTAGGTGTGTTTGATGTATTCAGCATCCTTGTACACATGAATGAGAAGGTTAATCCTCCTTCATTTAGCTCACCATGAATGCCAAAACTGTTATCTTGAGTGAAATATGCCAGGCTATCTATAGAGAGATTTTCACATAACAAAATATTGCACCTATTTCTAATCACATAAAATCAGCCTAATGCTGAAACAATTAGTCAATGAACAGATGAGCCAAACAATAGAAAAAATTAACTTTTTTTCTCATGGTTAGGGTTAAAATTACTTTCTACAACTAGGAACTACTGACTATTCTACTGCCATGGCTCTAGGGACGGCATTGTTGGTCGGTCAGTCGGTCCACCACTTTAGTCCAGACTGGCATATCTAATGAGCTATGGGATGGATTGTGATGAATTTTGGTACCGACATTCATGGTCTCCAGAGGATGAATCCTAATGACTTTGTGATCCTCTGACTTTTCATCTAATGCCATCATCAGGTGACCTAAATATCAACATGTTAGTACACTGATATTAGCATTTAGCTCAATAGACTCTGTAGACTCTCAGTCTTGTTGCTTGATAAATGATGTAATTGATTAAGCGATTATCGAAATTGCTGCCACTACTGTCGATTGAGTAATTGTTCCACTGACTATCATCTGAGCTTTAAGCATTTTCTGGTGACAGCTTCTCAAATGTGAGAAGTTATTGCTTCAGTAAACTGAGAACTTTTAGGGATTTCTGACTTCTGGTCAGACTGAATAAACAATCTGAAGGCAAAGCTTTGGCATATGGGAACATCTAATGGCCATCTGACCTCATTTTTAGATTTTCTTTTCCACAAAATAATTATATATTTAACAAAACAAATAAAATGATCAATTGAAAATGAACATAATTGTTGACTAAAATCCTAAATCCGGCTGTAAATGGTTTTACTTTTTAAATGTCGTTCTTACAATAACACACATCAAGTGCGCTTAGACAGCATAAAAGGTTACACATGTCGGCCTTTTCTATTACATGCTGTCATGGGTCCATTCAGAAAAGCTGTAAAAGCTTTTAAAAAAGGGCCAAAGCAACTGAGGAACAAAGCAACTGACAGCTTATTACTTTACTAACAACACTTGCATAGCAACCTCAATGATATACCTTACATTCACATAGACAAATCTCTAGACCAAACAGACCCAAGGGAGGATAGGAATTAGCTGCATTCTGGGACAGACAGCGACAGAAACAGACTCCAGAGAAGATACCGTATGTACACACTGTCTGTGAAAAGGTACGGGGCTCCTTTCTATTCTCAGTGTCTATATATATGCTCCAGACAACATTCATTCAGAGCATTTAGATAATGTAGAAGGTCATACAGACTTCTTCCAGCGTCTTTCAGCGTTTAAAGAGAAAAACAGCTGTTAACTCTGAATAAAAAGACAGCTTTACCGATTCCTTGATACATTCTGTTAATGTTAATTCAATGTTAACACAAACACCAGCGTAGTCTGGCTTCCACGCGTGGAAGTGAACACCCCCAAAAGTTTTCAGCCTTGTTATCTCTCAGTCCTCGGAATACTTCCACATGCCACAACAGATGGCTGATGTTGACAAGGAGGGAAAGGTAGTTATACGTGTGTGTGTGTGAGCGTGTGCGTGTGTGTGCGTGTGTGTGTGTGTGTGTGTGTGCCTTATCATTACCTGTCCCCAGAGGTGAGCCTGGCAGTCAGACAGTGTAACAGAGGCAACGACAACAGGATCTCTCCACCAAACCTCTGTCAGGCATGATTGGACAGCATGTGGTAAGTGGTGCTAAGGCCTCGGGGACGCGCTGATACAAACACACACACACACACACACACACACACACAAACACACACATTGGAGGATAGCAGCTCTTTGTGTGTGCTTGTGAGTCTGTATGTGTATCACACTTTCTGTGTTACACTTGCTGGTGCAACTTAACACTCTCAATGGGACCCTGACAAGGAGACAGATGGGTCTGACTGTACTGAGAATCATTAGCGCACTCCCACGCAACAGTGTGTACGTCTGACTCAACACAACTTCTCAGGGATTGCCTCGTCCCATCTTTCAAACCCCCGACAGACCGGTGACCGGTCCAAACTCATAATCACTCACATCAGTCATTCCATTACTTGGGCACGTGCCATTGACTTGATAGTGTCATAACATACTGGTTTTCCCTTGGAATGTGCTGGACAGCTAGTAGCAGTAGTGCTGTTTTTTGTAATTGTTTCTTTGTTGTATGGATTTTTTTATGCTGAGGATTCCTGTCTGCAAAACAGTTTTATCTTTGGGCCCAATAAGGCTGACCTTAACTTTCTTCAAATTCAGCTGACACCAGCCGATATAAATGGCTTTATCCTACATATTTGCTCTTATACAGAGCTTGCAGCTACACAGCATGCAGTTCACAAGGCAGTGACTCAACCATTGCATGAGCAGTATTAGTATAGGACGTTCAAAGGGGATGTGAGACATCATTATGTAAGAGAATCAAGGCCATGAAATGTCAAGATTTTTAGGTATAAATAAAACTTTTAATCAAAACAGAACAACAACAGATCGGACAATCTCCTTTAATAAACGTTTTGTGGGTTCACGTTATTTCCCAAAATCAAATGATTGTGTTGGGATAGTCACAGGACAGATACCTTACTGAACCTGCAAGGGTGACAGGTGGAATCACAGCTCCTTTATTCGATTTAGATATAGATTTAGGCTTTATTGGCCACGTTTCAACCAAATCCTCTGGCAAACACTTGTGGAGGACCGGTTTTGGTTGAAATGTCAACAATAAAACCTGTCTTATAGGATAGGATCTTATAGAAAAAAATGAACATACACATTTCCATGACAATTGAGAAACTCCATCAGCTGATGAAGATCATGTGATATGACTGAAAGCTTCAGAACAGCTACTAAATAGAGCCTGGGCTGAGATTCAGGTCAGGAATTAATTATGAACCTCAAATATATTGATATTTGATAACAATTACTGGATGTTAACAGTGGGTGAACCATTTCAAAGACATTATAACTCCGGATCAGAGTGGGGGACCAACCGACCAACCGACCCTGCCATCCCGAGAGCCACTCTGTAAGGTAAAAATGACCTTTTCAAACCTGAGAGGTACTGCCATGCTGGCTGCCATTTCTGCCTTGCTAAAGCTCCCCGTGCTCAGTCTGCTGTAATGACTTTCCCCAACACCAGCACCAACACTAAGTGGGCACCCGGCGAGCACACTGATTGCCTTCGGCTGACCTGGAAACGTCTGCTCTTACCTGCACCCAACACCACTCAGCGAGGCTCAATCAGCATACAGTTCGCAGCCACACTAAAGTACAGCGTAAGAGCTTCTCACTGTAGTGGCAGTGAAAGATGCAGTGACAGCCTCTATAGCTGGCTGCATTAATCCTTCACTGGAGCTGAAATAGGAAGCTGAACTGGGGCATTTCAGTGTGTGTGTGTGTGAGAGAGAGAGAGAGGTGGAGGGAGGGAAAGAAGCAGGGAATATGAAGTGAAGCTAATTTATCTTGATGCATTGGCAGCAATATTTATGAATTACACAGAAGGCTACAGTTTGAATTTTTACTCTTCATGCAGATTATTCAAGGTAAGACTGAGTGAAGAGAAAATGGATTTGTGACACTTCTGATATAATTACTTCTTTACCGTTTTGGAGGCGGCTGCGATGCAAGCGGCACTGTTCACATGCTTTCCTGCATGCTTTGTGTGTACTTGGAGGCTTAAAAAAAAAATAAATTACACTAAGCAGCAGATAGGGGTTGAATCATCCCTGGCTGCCACCAGAAAAATGTACCAGAGCATCAATTTTGTCCAGTGGAAACAAAATGGCAGCACTCGATGGGGTTACTTTAGTGCAGGGGTCCCAAAGCCTTCAACTGCGATCGACATGTCGATCTTCATGAAGCTCCAAAATCAGGATGCTCTCCTAGAGCCATATTGGGCCGCATCTGCTGTGTGAAGTTACGGTCAATTTAACTTCCCGCTGTGGTTGTTTCTCATCAAAAGGCTTTTTTTAGGTGAATCACATGGAGACTTTTAAAGGATTTAAAATGTATGTGTAGTCGCCAAAACTTTAAATATTGCAGGGAGGAAAAGCACAAGAAGAAACAGCCACAATGTGCTGGTTAGATGAGCTGCAGGCAACAGACTTTTACTGCAGTTTGGGAGAATTCCTTGACTACTCATACACTGCACACCTCACAAAATCTGACGGCACGGCGCAGGTGTCCCAACACCCAATATTGACCCGTTTCCTCAGATCTGCTGTATTTTGCTCACATCAGTCGTGTCCAGTACCAGCATGCCTCCTCTAAGCTGGTTTTGGGAAGAGGTGAGGGTGTGTCAGTTGATGCTGTGCCTCAGTTTCCCTTCGACAAAAACAAACAATGTTGGTGACCACTGCTACAGCGTTAATGTTACGATCATCATGCACACACAAATTTTAAGTTTAAAGCAAGCATATCAGTGCTCTAAATACCCCAATTTTTACCTTTACTGGCGTCAAATCTACAGGGGACACATTAACCACAGGAAAGTAGTCTCAGTCCAATCCTTACATTATCCACAATGCTTTGCCCTAATGAGAATTCACTGTGTGTGGAGATCATAATTATGTCCTATAAGGCAGACCTGAGGGTGGCAATCTCATCTAATCCTCACCTCAGAGACTAATAAAAGACCTAATATTATTTGTGTGCAAGTGTAAAATGGAATACAGCTGTAAGATTTCAAACGTTATTAGATTACGCAGGAAATGAAGTCCTTCATTGCACAAACGTGGTTCATGATCACTACAACAGGGGGGGAAAAGTGCGATTCATGATCAGGCTTTTTTTTAATTACAGGGAATATTGAAATGACAGTTTGCAAATCTGACAAGATCTCCCAAGAGAAAGGGGCAGCACTTTGTAAAGTTGTGACATTTGAGAAGCAGCCGACCACTGCAAAAGAGAACTTGATGTATTATTCAAAAAGGCCACAAACAACCTTTGGAGATCGACCATGCATGTAAGCGGGCCAGTGACACTGTTCCTTGGCTGGAGGCTGAAGGAGGGAAAACAAAGCACAATTTATGGCTGTTTTTATTGGGGCGTAGCTGCTCCATCGTAACCCAATATCTGAGAAGGTTTTAAGTTTAATTGCTGGCCGTTCGTCTATTTGAAGTGGCTCCTGTTAATAAAGGATACAACAGACGTTATGCAAAAGGAAATGTATTTAAAAGAGCATGCCATCCTCAAATGGAAGCTAGTGATCAGATGAACACATTTTTCTCCAAGTAACCCTGGGTCAATTCATACCAAGCAGCTGTTCACTGTGAGCCAATGTTCTGTTTAGGAGTTTGAGCAAAAACCTTCACCTACACTTTTGTTGTGCCCAGAATTTAAAAAGGTGCTACCCTATCATTATTGCTGGATGTTATTCTATCCTTTAATCATATTTGTGCTTATAAATGTTTCAAGTACACCAAACACTGGATGAGGAAATTACATTTTTCTGCTTGCAGTCATAAGCTCCAGCAGTTCTTACAATAACCAGTATTTATCTAAATCTAAGAACCTCTGCTTAAGTGATTTGTGGACCATCTAAAGAGTGGGAAAACAACTTTAGGCACAATGGAGAGTAAGTAGAAAAAGAAGATGTAAGCATGCTGTTAATTCAAATGTACACACTTTCTGTAGCATCACGGGAAGCCGTGAGTAATAGTCACTGGTATTAACTTATGTAGAAGACATTATAAACTGATGTGAATTGCCATGTGAGCATTTTTTGACCACATTTTTGTCTGTGTATCGGATTTACACAGTGCAAACCTGCAGGTGCTCAGTGCAGTTTGGGCGAACGTCAAACATCAACGTAGGCTACAAAATCAAGGCAAGCAATGCCTTTTTGTGTGTGGCTGCTGGGGTTATAAAGGAAGGATCAGTCAAATGTGAAAAGTGACTAACACTGGAAGATAACAGCCCCATGTAACAGATTGTTATTTTCATTATAAATCTATATCCTCTCTATGTGTGTTTCTTTTGCTTGAAAAATGACAATAAATGGATTATCAAAATAGTTGCTATGTGATAATACTGCACTGTGCTCTTTAATCTATTGAAACAGATTATAGGAGTTAATGCGCACTCTGCTGAGAAGTGAAAAATATCTGTTATTGAACACCCCGCTGTAAGGACACTAAAAAGTGTTTTCCCTCCATACTTCATGTACATATCCACCCTATTAAAAACAACTTGACACTGTAAACAACTGATCGAGCAAACACGAGCAGAGAAATGGGAGAATATCAATCACTTCGGCAATCACAGGAGGATATAAATATTTCATGGGAAAAAGTAGCACATTAGTTTGATATAGGCTTGGCTGCCTTTTGAATAAATCCCTGGTGTGATGCTGAACACACACACACACACACACACACACACACACACACACATATACCGTCACACACATGCAAACACACAGGCTAAGACTTTGATCCAAAGCCTCTTACAGGGTTTTGCTGATTTTTCACCCCAAAATGAGAGCCCACAGATCCTCCTCTCAGCCCCCAATGCAAGACGCCCAGTGTCATTAGCTGCGAGGATCAAAGACGGCCAGAGGAGTGTGTCCGTGACATAAGAGCTTCACGTCCAGCGGACAAAGTTGACAGGCGTTAGATGGAGTTTGTGCGAGTTCGGAAAAACGTACACGACTTAAAACGTGAGAGTCAACATGGGTGTTCTGGCTCTGCTTGCATGTGTTGCAATTCAGAAATGTCGCCAACGACTATGGAGTCTTTGGACGGCACAATCTTGGCTTAACGCGCCTCCAGTGAAACCACAAAATCCACTGCACTTCCCACTCGGGGAAAGAAAAAACCCCGTAATATTCCTGAGGGGACTTCCTGTGTGTCTGTGGCATTCAAGAACTGTGACCTTATCATACTTTATGGTATTTTTCATTTCTCATGACACCACTATAATGTTGAAATACGAACTTGGGGATTTGCTCTAATATTTATACAATATCCTTTCCAAATCCAATTTAGTCCACTCAGCGAAGCACAAATTGGATAATAAATATTGCATACTTAAATGTCTGCTTTCCAAAAAAAAAAAAAAAAATTATATGTGATTCAAAGGTTAAACAGCTAATATAGAACAATTTTCTCTGCTTCAAGAAAGAGAGTGAACTCACAACTACAAGTATGTACCACAGACATTTATACATCCAACGCTGAAACTAACAAATATTATTACATTTAATTACTTTCAAGATTAATCGATTGGTCATTGAAATGTCAGATAACAGTAAATAAATAAATAAAATGTCCAAGTTGATGTATTCAACCTCCTTGTTTTGGCTCACCAGCAGTCCCAAACCCAAAAAATATTCCCAGGAGACCAAGAAAATCAGTGAATCTTCACATTTGAAAAGCTGAAACTTGAGCTTTTTATGGCACTGCTGCTTCAAAAATTACTAAATACATGATAGATGAACAAAATGGTTTCAGATTAACTTTCTTTGATCAACTAATCAATGGATCGACTACATCTTCCACCTCTATATACAACAAAAGATATAAATATTCTATATATACTATATTATATACTCAAAATTGATTTTTAATGACCATACAGGAGATGTTTACTTCTAATACTGTGAAGAATTTATTGTTTTCAGTGTGTGTGAAACAGACACAGTTTGACAATTTGGGACAATTTCAAAAAGGAGAATAAAAGGACAATATAAAGTGCAATCTAATCTAATCTTCTATCTAATCCAATGTTTATCTCTGTGGTATTATACCGAGGCTACTGGATGTTCTGTGTGACATTTGGAAATATTACAGTGTTTTGTAAACCAGTGTGTACTTGAATCGTGTGTGTGTGTGTGTGTGTGTGTGTGTGTGTATTAAATGTAACACACCCCCTTAAAAACCAACACACAGCAACAGGATCCTGCCAACACAACCCAAACACCTTTTTTCTTTTTTTTACAGAAACATCAACTCCTGGGTCCAACAACAACAACAACAACAAAAAGAAAAACACTAGAAAAAGTTAATTTTCTTTCCGCGGGTTTGTTTGCAGCGCCGCTGTCAAAACACAGAAAGCTAACGGTTTTTAAAAAAAAAAAAAAAATGTCCGCACACACACACACACAAAAAAAAAAGAAAAAAAGAGAAACTACGAAATGCGGGAAAGTTGCGGAGCCCTCACCTTGTTTGACGCTCTTGAGCCGGACGGGGTCTTTGCTGTGCCGGACCACGGCGCGGACGTCCCGGGTGGTGAGCCCGGCCACCGGCGTGTCGTTGACCTCCAGCAGCAGCTCGTCCCGGAGGACCCTGCCGCCGTGGCGCGCCGCTCCGCCCGGCGGGAGCTCGCCCGCCACGGGGAACTGCCCGTTCTCCGCGCCGCCCTTCAGCTCCAGCCCCAGCTCCCCCTCCGCGCCGCGGCGGAGGACACTCTCTCGGACTCGGCCGGTCCAGTGGCTCCTCCGCGTCTTCAGGCTGCGGGACATGGCTCCGACGGCGGAGAGGGGACGAGTCACATGAGCGCGGCCGCCGGAGAAGTTTTGTTTTGTGGCTCTTTTGAAAAAGTGCCCCCCCCCCCCCACAACACCGCCACCGCCCCCCCCCACTCACTCACTCACGCACACTCACGCACACACGCGCGCACACACCGCGCCGCGTGTCGCCGTCGGTGAGCCCCGCTGCGCTCGCGGTGCGTTCACGAGCCGCGGCGGAACATCGGAGCTGTCGAACTTTATTTTATCGATTATGGGGAGAAGGTATTGGAGGACACTGGCCAACACCTGGCAATCACTGGCGTTTAAGTATTTGTGTAAGTTTATTAAAAAAAAAAAGTGAAAAACAATCGTATTATGTCCCAGAGAATTACTTTACGTTACGTTGTTATAACTGACTTTGTATTTTCATCCATCCACACAATGTATACAACAAGTCTTTCCAATTAACTATTAACTATAATCACTTGCAGACATTAAATCACATTTCAAAAATTACTTTTATAAGTTTGTTTTTTTACAGTTGTACCACTTTAAAGTGCCTTTTGGCCTGTTTATATCCAATAAATATGTCATTTAAATAAATATATTAGTCAGTTAATCAACAGAAATTTACGTTATGGTTCATTTTGTAAGGTTTACTCCACCACACAGTCTTTTGTGCAAGTTCATTTCTAAAATAATTCTGTCTTAAGTGCCAGATTTTTTTAAATGCGTGTGTTTACAACTTTCAAACTTCAAAGTTTACATATTTACGAGGGGCACATGAAGGCAGCATCCAGCCCCAACCAACCCAACTGACCCGGATGTGAAGGATGGAGGAGGAGGAGGAGGAAGGCTTTTCCCAAATCCAGCTTTCCATGGAAAAAAAAAAAAAAAAAAGAAAGAGAGGAGAGAGAGGCAGAGTAGCGGTATTTCCACTGGCAGAGCAGCAGTAATACGTTTTATTTTTTTATTTTTATACCACAACTATGTCTCTTCTTTTTGACATTTGTTAACAGACACTTCAAATGCTGCTTTGTAAAAGAAGTGAGAACCATCCACCACTCAGGCTGAATTAGACCATAACACTCAGCATAACTTGTATTATTTATGGATCAGCTTCAGCGAGTTAGATCAACAGGCTCAACTCAAACAGCCTTTTTTTCCCAGCTGCATTGTCGTTCCTTTCCCCTTGAAAACGGACTGCATTGATTACAGTCTATTTCTGGTCGGACAAGGACTGACAAAGGTCAACTGATTCAAATACTTTGTTGGTAGAGAAGTCTTTAAAACTATGAGTTCGTTATTTTCTAAAGATTCACCCTCAGGTGAGCTTGACAGCAAACGATTTGATTTCCTTGAACACCCTCAAGGTCTTTGGTAAATGAAGCGTTTGTATTTTATGAAACACTTTCAAGGGCAGCAAGTATTTCTCAGCTGTGACTTCTCATTAATTTTATTCAGATTTCAGAAGCATACTTTGTTCCCTGAAACAGCATTTGTGATACACAACCCAGCTGTAATAGTTTTGTCATTCGCCAGAAGGAATGGCTCTAAAAGGAAAAATCCCCTTGTGTTTATCTCAAACTAAAGGAAAGGGACATAAAGCAAACGGAGAACTGACTGAGTATAATCCATCTTCAAACAAATGTGTGTTGTGGGTATTTTCCTTCACGGGGCTGACATCTTTAAAACTTCCAATCTGCTTTGTGAAGCCTCTTGTAACATCTCTTCTTACTCTTCTTACGTGACTGAGCTCATTTTAAGTAATGATAGTTTGCTGCTTTACTGCCATAATTGTATTGATATACAAGGATAATGGCCATGCTACGTCGCAGAGTTGTCTGTCTTAGCAAGTTAATCCTTTTTGAGCCTTGAAATCGTGTTTTTCTCATAACAAATGCAAAATTCCGGTAATGAGTTGAGATAAATGCACTTGTTTCCCACACAAAGAGACTTCTTATCGTGTCATTTATTCTGTCTTGTTCAATTATTTTTCTGGAAAATTCCCAAACAGCGCCGTAACCAGGATTTCAAAACACCATCAAATTATAAGGATTTATCATATTATGAAGATGCAAATGCTGTTTCAAAGCCACGTCCACACAGCCAGATATCAGAATCCACTGGGTTATTTTATAGGGCTGGGTATCAAACCTCTTCTCAAATCTTTCTGAGTACAGACTGAAATTAGGAACAGTTTGACACAATAATCTCAGCTCAAGGTCAGATTACTAGCGTTTCCAGAGGAATCATCCACATCTCATCTTCATTAACTAGAAGGTTAAAAAAATGTTAAAATTCATCAAATGAAACAATCTAACAAAGAAAATTTTCGATTTCCAAGGGGCGTTATCGGCGGGCGGAGACAACCAATCAGAGAAACGAAACGCCTTTCTGTCGGACGTTACGTCCTGTCAGAAGTTCGGTGAACACATACTTCTTATCAACATAAAGTTTAAATGTTTAAGCTGTTTTTTCTTCTTTTAGAGAAAATTAACCGTCCAGTCCGTTTAATACTGCCGCTGTAGCCGACCATGGAAGACTCCACATCAGCGGCAGCCATCTTGGTTATGTACAAAGATGCCTGAACGGCACTCTTCTCTGTCGTCATCATATTAAACCCGCCTCGTACTAGATAAACCGTTGTGATTTGCTTGGCCACATACCTGAAACAACGAAATCAGTCTGCCAGAACAAATCTATCTGCCAGAACAAATAAAACATGAGCTTGCAGATTCGTCTGGTTCCCAGGCTAATTTCTAAATATATTCAATGCAAAAGTACTGGAATCAGCCTGTCAAATAAACACCATGTGTATGTTTTTATTGGAGAATGTAAACTCCCCCCCCCCACCCAGGTTGCTAAAACCACCAAATTTGCAGTCAAAACACACAGGAGATGCCCTGCTTAAGAACGGACGCAACAGTGTTTTTTTTTTTTGTACTTGCAGATTTGCAGAGATCGAAACAAAGGAAGAAAAAGCAGCTAGTTAAGAGACAGAGTTGTATGATGAAGATCAACTTCAACACTTTGTTGCAATCAATTTCTCCTGAAAACAATTTTCGCTGTCCTTGAGTTGTGATGACAACAAAGCGACAGACAATGCACCATTTTTCTCCTCAGCGGGATTTGGAAAAGTGCCTCTGCATTCCAGAGGTGGGAGCGCTGCATGCAGACTTGGAGTGAAAATTAAAACAGAGAAGGAAACCGAAAGAGAAGGGGAGTATTTTAACAAGGGCAGGAACTCTGGAGGCAGTGTTTGAACAAGGAGAGGAATGCTCTGCGCGTGGCAGAATAAGTGGCGGGGAGGAGAAGAGAACATCAGCAGTGCAGGGAATGAAAGGGCTGGAAAAACAGTGTGGGATTAAACTGTGCGAGATATGCTGGGTGGGCTCAGGCCTGGCACAATCAGCCCCATAAGCGTGGGCTGATGAGAATACGTTTTATGACTATTAAACCTAATGTCTTTGTTTGGAGAACAACATTTTCACAATCCCTGTTCACATCAATTTCCTGGAAATGTGACACACAGTACACACGCAGTACCTTCAATTTCTTTCTGCAGATTCACATTGGAGAAAATCACTCCGTTCAGCCATCAGTCGCATCCGCACGACCAGATGGGAGTTCATTGGCTCAGCCAGTGATGCTGCCCCTGGGATCGCTACACTATTCTGCTACATGATGTAATGGTTATGACAGGCCTCGTTGCAGGATAATTAAGGCTGGTCACGAATAAAGCGAAATTGTCTGATGATAGCTTCCCTTGCCAATGAAAGAGGAAGTTATTATCCACTTTGTTGGAGCGACCGCTGCCATTCCAGCTCCAGCGGAGTCCTTGTTGGCGTTTTGGCTGCTTGTTTTACAGTGTCGCACTTGATACAGGGTTGAATGATTGAACAGAAGCTGCTCTTTCCAAGCCGACAGCGTGGTCAGTTTGTCTTATTGAGGCCATTCCGTCCGAGGCATTTGACCTGTTTATTTGGCTGCCATCTGCTCGACCTTGCAGCCCAGGAAATGTCCAGTCCGTCACTCTGTATCTCGCTTTGCCTGACCCCCAAGGAGGAAGGGGTGCCAAGAGATGTGCAGCTGAACCTGATAGACTGCCAAGACAGCATCTCTGGCTTTGCCGGAGCTGGCAGAGAAAGGTTGGGGACGCTGAACGACGTGAGAAAGTGTGGAGGCCCATTCATTCATTCTCAGGCTGTTTTTCATGGTTGGGGCTGGGCTGTTTAGTTCCAGGTCCATAAAGATACAGTTTTGATGAAAATGAAAACGCTGCCGTGTAACTGACATTACTGAATCAGGACTGTATGACTCTTCTTTCATTGCATTACTGTTACACAATGCTCTCTTTAGATCATATAGGCTATAAGCCAGTAAACAAATCTGCCAGTTTAATAAAAAAAATAATAATAATTTATTTTCTGTGCAATTTAGCTTTTTCAACAGTTATCTGTCTTCCCATTTGACATTTTAAATTTCAAAACTGTAGATATAAACAGGCTTTTATTGCCACATTATTGGAGTTTTACTTAATAATAACAGTCCCAGAAAATAGTTACCATTTTCAATAATCTGTACAATATGAATACATACTCAGGGTTGTGGTATACATACTGTATTCTGGCTAATGAGAGCCAAGTGACTTGTTAATTTGCTCTAGAAAGTTTCTTTTTTTGCAATGTGAGGAGCCCTGCCTCAAAATAAAGTGCAAAGCCTCTGCTGAGTTACAAAAAGAGCTGTTTCCTCCTGTGCAGCTCCACTGCAGGGCCTCCCTGCTGCTTTCTGCCCACTGATGAATTAGTCTGTATGCACCTAATAACACAACCTGTAAATCAAAGAACTTCAGGGTGAAATTCAGGGCTTTTGTCTAGCAGGTTTGATTTGATTGCCCTCTGCATGATTATAATGGTGTTTTACCTTCAGTTGTGACCACTGTTATGATTGTGTCCTCTCTGCTCTGCTGTCTGATTTTTAATTTATGTCCTCCCTCTGCTTTCACAGCGAATGATTTAGGCGGGATTCTAGCGAGCTCTCAGGAAACCATCACATCACCAAGTCCTGGTCTTTCCACCATCCCTCCCTCCTCCCTCCCAGCCTATCAGCTCAGACAGATGAGTACCTTTTCCCACGCTGAGGGCTTTTAACTGCCCGCCTCGTAGCCTGGAAAGAGTCCCACCGCTCACTCCTGCAAAACCAGACTGTACTTCGCTCCCACTGGGGAAAAAAACTACATTCACGCTATCACAGTCGCTCATCTGTCTCCACCAGTCGGCCTTCACAGGGTCCATCATCCATCAGAGGGGGAGCAATGACACTATTGCCATGCAATCAACAGCGTGACAGCTTGATATACTTTCACAAGCCACATCTCATATCCCGTCACAAAGCACATCTGACAAACCAGATATGTCTAGAGACAGGTTGCGAGAAGATGGTAGCTTTCAGTCTGTTAAAGATTATGTGCAATATTTTCCAGCTCCTTATAAAATCCACCTTTATCTTCCAATAAAATTGGTAAATTTGTTAAATAATAACAGATTTATTTGTCTGCTTGGAGAATAAAACAGATGGCAAGTTCTAGTTTCTCAGTGTTTATGGCTCAGGGTATTCAGTAAGCACTCAATAAAAGCATACCCATACTCGCCTGCATATTTACAAAGAGATAAAGAGATATATTTTTTGTCTTTATCTTAAATACAGCTTAGATGGTGTTGGTGTAGGTAATTAATCAATTAATGGAACAACGGGTGCTTTATTTGTGACCATATGTCCACTTTTAAAAGTAAGAACGTTAATCATCAAAATCAAAAACTTTTATATACCAAAATTCTCAAAATGTAAATTTATTTCTGCATTATCATATCTTTGAAGTATAACATGTGCAGCTCCTGGTAGCAGCATTAGTTATTCTGCTCTCTACTTTATCCAATCTGCACATACATTTATACATTAGGTTCCTTATCACTGCCTGACATGTGGGCACATTTATGCTGTCAGACGTATGACCAGCATTATAAAACCTTGGCGCACACAATAACATCTTCATGGCATTAATACAAGTGACTGTTAAGTCCCTGCATTACTGCTCTTAATACCTGAAATGTGTAGGGGCATACAGGAGACCCTGATCAGCCACACTTTTATATAAATTGAGCATATATGAAAACTATATATTATAATGATACAATAATGATACAATAACAATTGCTCAAGAAATATTTTAACACATCAACATGCATATGTTGAAGAAAAATCAATAAATGGAGTGATAAAATGTGAAATAAAAGCACATTAACCTGAAAAAATGGTAAGCTCTTCAGTGTCTAACCTGCATTCTGGATTCTGAGGAGGTGTTTAGGTTCTTCTCTCAAACTCATTTTATGAAAAACTTTTTCATGATTGATTTGATCGAACGCCTCAAAGGCATATGAAAGGGTCTAAGTGGAATTACAATAAATAGAGCACAGATTAGAGCACCAATTTATATGTGTGTGCCATGCTTATCATTTGTGAAGATAAACAATTCCAAGCTGCCTGTAATTCTCTCGGTCACCTTGGACAGGATGCAATATAGTGCCTATATGGTTATTAATTTTACCAGTTTTATCTTCTTATTCTTCTTCTATGGCAGGGACTAAAAGCACTTTTCATTGTCTCTCTGCAGTCATATTCTGAGCTAAAGTAGTGAACATGTAAAAAGTTTTTTATGGTTAAAATCCATGTGTTACACTGAAGAAATACACAATGTTTTCCCATCAGTTCAAAAATTTACATAAAATCACCTATCTTGAGAAAACAAACAATTTTGGATGGATTTAGCAACTATGGCACAAATTCAACAACGCAGCAACTAAAATTCACTAAGTAGAATAATTTGATATGGGAATATGGAATGGGGAATACACTTAATGACTCTATATTAGCATTCAACAATGACTGATATAGAGACTACCCAATACCAGTGTTGCTGGCCCTTGTTTGTGCCTCGGATTTAACCTTGAATACTTTAAAATATGTACATCTCTTCTTTAACAGACACACTTGACTGTGGGCGTTTCATTACAGCCTTGCATAATCCCAAACGTGGGATTGCTGGACAATCAGCAATGCTCTTGAGCCCGCCATTCAAACACCAGATCACCACGGTTTAAGACTTAAAATAACCTTACAACTGCTGAGACAGAGGGGGCATCCAGAGTTCGGGCAGTGGGCCGAGAGGTCAGGTATCGCCTGCGGCCGGTGGCATCGGCGACACCGACTGGCACCTCTGTGAAGGCAAGAGGATTAAGAGAGCAAAGTTGATCTCAATGTTTAGAAAATACCAACAGAGCCGGGTTGAAGAGGTTAGCGGAGCTTTCAGTATCCTCCTAATTAATATTCAGACCTTGCAAGCTAATGCCCCTTTGCCCTCACTAGTCTCTGTTTCTCCGGAGTGAAGGAGTTTTTGTTTAAAGACAAATTTGTCGCCTCCAGCTCTGTGCCTCGGTCTGCTGCTGAACGATTGGGCGACCACGGGTGAGCTTTTCCCAGAGGCCTTTTTCGGTATTCAGTTCACAAAGCCCCGTCTAAAGACCCTCATTGATCACTGGCTCCTTAAGATCCTCTCTTTTCATTCAGGGAGGAGTGACTGTTACATCACTGTCGCAGAAAAATAGATAAATGTCATAAATAGAGTCATCTGATTTATGAAGGACTGGTGGGGTCACAGTAACAGTCCGTTCCTTATCTTACAAATTATTGTCTTTATCTATATTGTTTTTTAAATGTGGATCCAAAAAAAAAGTTTGTGGAAATGATTCAAGCATAACATCTTAGTTGCTTTGGTTTGTTGATACTTTAACATGTAGTCAGTTTACGGTGTTAATTCAGCTATTATCTATCATCACATATTATCATGTGACTTATTAGGCTGAAACATTTCCATTAAATGGACCTTTTGCCAAAATACTATTTCCATGTTCAATAATGAACCTTTAAGCTCACCTAGTGGCCTACTTTAAGACTCAACACAGCCCAAAATGATCCAATAAGGATGGAATTTGTGGACATATGCTTCCCTGTTGATGTTTGGAGTTACTGTTTAGTTACAGATAATGTGGGAAGAACAAAAAGGCTTTAACCACTTAATCATAATAAATCATTGGAGCAGCTGATTGGTTTGTAGATAAATTCACATCTGGATGCTGAAAATTGACAATGTTCAGGAATTTAAACTGAAAACCATTGGGAAAATGAACTCCGTCTCCACTGATATATTTTTATTTTTAGCAAGACAATACTAATGATGGGCCTTTTTCCCAGCAGACATTTTGACTTGACATGGTGAACAAAGCACAGGTGTTACTAATAACATTAACAATGGCTCTGTTCTATGCAAGTGTCGCAGTAAGCCCTGACAGAGTGACAGTGAGCCAGCATGCACAATACCAGGCCCGTAATTTCATTATTTACCCCTGTGTTTTCTTCTACTGTGACATGTCAAAATGTCCTACAGCCTTTTGCCGAGATAGATGTTGCCGCTGTATTTTCACAGCCCTGCTATATTATTTTATGTAGAATAAATTAGTGAAATGATTTCCGACTGCATTTTCACCTATGCTGCTTTGTGAACTCACCTGAAGGTTATGTTCGCTACAAAAGTGAGAATTTCAACCTGTGGTATCAACAAAAGGCCCTCGCTTTTTCATTTCTCTAACTACCATGACCTACAAAACTCCTCAAACCTGCCACATTAATCAAATGCTTTATTTTTATTCATCACTCTGCTCCCATTCTCCCTCAAGCCTTTTTGACAAGGCGGCACCTCGCTCACTGCACTCCACTGTACGCACCTCCTCTGTCATGCAGATGCAGCCCACAACTTAATTATTCATCCCCAATCTATCCGTTAACAGCAGCCTACACGGCAAGTCACTCACCCCCAGTCAATAAATATTCTCTTTGCTAAGATTAGAAGATTTTGCCTGACCTAGATATTAAATCAAGTTATTGTTCCAGCTCTGTCATGCTAAATTTTCTCTGACAGTGAAGGGAAAGGAGAAAGAGGAAAAGAGAGGGAGAGAGGCGGATGGATGGTAACTTAAATGAATGCTTCAGTTCAACAGTGACCCCTACTGTAGAGTGCAGACTGGTTTTCCTTCCCTCAGGGCAGACGGCTTAGAGGGCTCTTTAGTTCAGAGAGGCGAGGTCACTGTGTCTTCAAAGTGGCTTCCTCTCCATGCTGAAATACTCAGAGCGGTTTGTTAAACACAAACTACATCCTCCCCTGTGTGTTGACTGCTCATAGTTTCCACACCTCTCCTATGGAGTCCCAGATGTGCCCGAATGAGTGTTTAATTATATAAATACATAAATTGATGAAGAGAAGAAAAAGAGAAAACTTTTTTTTTGCTCACAGTTTGCAGGAGATGCTGGCAACTGCAAGATGAAATGATGAAAGCAAAAGATGAAAGATGTCATGTGTTTCATACACCTGCATGTCATCACTAATTACTGCGCAAACTGTTTTCCTGTTTTTAAGCCTCCCATTGTACCTTTTCACAAGCTTGATAAAGCTCCGAACTGAGCTGCTCGTCAGTGTTAACAAAATATCCTTGATCATGTTTTTACGGCTTTTTACGGCCATAAACACTTGAAATGAATTAAAAAAGTAAAACCGGTCCATAAATAGACAAAAAAGAAAAAGAATTTTGACTTTGAGGTTCAATCACTAACTTTTTATTGAGCTTTCAACTTCCTCTCATTAAAAACCATGAGATAACACACCTTACATCTGTCATTCATGTTGATGAATCAAAGGTGTAAATAGAAATAAACTAGTTATTCATGTGAAAAGTCTTTAACAGCCACTATTCCATCTTCCTATGAACCAGCAGTAAATGTAAAAGAAAGAGAAGGTCTTCATTTTTTGTGTTATTATTGCATTTTACAAGTCATTCGTCTGCTTTAACATTTATTTCTATATATAATTCTAACTTTTGCTTTAATCTGGGTATAGCTTTCTTTAATTTAAGATGTGTAAACCACCTAAAAAACCCACGGAGCAGCAACAGAATCTCTGATGGCCACATAGAACTATTGAGTTTTTATACATAATTGAAATGCTAATTTAATCAATCCATTCATAATTAGGTTTTAAAAATCTTACATTGATGAAATAATTATGATTATTATGAACACTTTAAACATCAAAATTGTTTGTCATAATACAGACTCCATGGTCCTGCCCTTCTCTCCCAGTGCATGTCAGTGTGGTCACCTCCACAATATGTCAGGAATGCATCCAGAACCCGACACGTAATCCAGCCCTAATCCTCACCTTGACCATTTGCCTGAGCGACAAGTGTAATCTTTGTTCAAGGTTGGTAGACCGCTGGTTTTGGGTGATGGACTGGAGGTTGCGGCAGCTATACCAGCCACGCCACAGGGGCCAGTTCCTCTGGAGTCTCACCTAAGTCCAGGCCCATACAGCTGCAGCCTTGTCAGTGCGAGCCGCATGCTTTATGCTCCCTCCGTTGCAGGGAAGAGTAATCACTGGTTCTGCAGCAGCAGTGAAGATTTAGCAGTCCTTTTACCTTCAGCCCAAACCGTCAGTCACTCAGAATAGAGCAGCTGCCTGGAGGCTGCCAATGGAAGTATACATCATCCACCTATCATAGCCTCCTCCTGCTGCTAACCACTATTACGCCGTATGAATCAATGTGTCAGAGGGAAATATTCATGAAAGGCAATTAAAATAACTAAGAGATCCATCAACCATAAACACAGGAGTTGACAAGATTACCATCTTGATGAATATTTATCACAAGGAATGGCAAGATCAAAGGGTTTCTCTGCAGCTGAAGCACAGGCAGACCTCTCCCAGAGCTGAGTAAATGCAAAACAACAACAAAAAAAAAAACATCGTGGTGTTTGCTCTGTGATGAATTTGTTAAATGATAAGGATGTTGGTTTAAATAGACAACGGGGGCTTGTGGCCGCTGGTGGAGGAGGGTGGAAGTGTTCAAGGGAGATTTGACTAGCTCCTGCAGGCTCCAATATATTTGGGAATAAAGCCCTGAAGCTGAAGAAGATTCTCAAGGCCATGATAAGATAAAACTGAGGAAATTGTGTAAAGTACTTAACCATGACTCCAACTAATGTAGAGTAGTCCCTAGAGCTCCTCATATGAGTATGATTCAAGGACCTAAAACAAACAAACAAACAAACTTGAAAAGTGCTTGTGATGTTCAAAGGTACATAATCATTGTGTGGAAATAGATTTTTGAGAAAGTGTTGTTGATTGTTCAATTCCAGCATCTTTTTGGGAATTAAATATTTGCTGTGAATTAAATTATTATTCAATTTTTATTGGCAATATTATTGTTGTTATCAGTATTGTAATTATTGTTATTGTGTCCGGCCCCAACAGCCTCCATCAGTCAGAGGGTTAGGGCAACGGGAATGTAGCCTGAAAGGTGAAACACAGGGCAAACTCAGTGCTGCTCACACAGCTCATTGCTGTGAATGCAGGGTAATAATTGAAGGCAACCTAGAGGAGTGTATGAACATTTTTATCAACTCAGATCATCTCATCTCCCCTGGATTATGGCAGCTGTAAGAGGACACGGTGATTTTATTGAGTAATTAAAGCTGAAACTGTAAAAGTAGTGGAGACAAAAATAGGATTTTGAAAAGTGAAGCCATCAGATACCAAAAAGCAACTTTGATCTTTTTTTTTTAATCTGTCTCTTGAGATTCCCTCAACTGTATACAAGTGTAATACAAAGTTGCTGTAGTACACCCATCATATGGGCCACTACCATATTCACATTACTCTTTTCACAACATCCTCATGTGCTTATTACTTGTCTTGTGGACAGAAACTGGAACTGTAGCACATGAATATACCGTTGTTTAGCCAAATCTGAAATATCAAATGTCGAAGATGTTAAGCAGTACTTGAATACACCATCCAGCAGATTTTGCCAATCAGTGCTCTCACCTCCATTACCCTGCAACCATAAACCCATCTAACTTTATCTAAAAATAAGAATTTCCTGATGGTTTACCTCCGCTTTTATGTCTCTTAGTAGGGTAAGGTAGTAAATTAGGTAGTAAATTAAAGTTGTTAATAATATTAAAATTCAATATAAGTGTATTTGTTTTTTTTTATACTGATAACCTCCCAAAGGTCAGAGTTCAGCCACCACCACATCACTGGCTGCATGTTAAACAACTACAGTATGTTAACTGAGTTTAGGTAGTGGCACAGACAGGAAATGGAGTGAGACAGATGTCAGACTTTTACAAAGTCCATTAAAAGTATCATTAAATTTGCATATGACCCAGGACGGAAGGTTGTTAAAGCTTAGCAGATTATTTGAACATTCGATAGAGTCGGACCCCAACGTTTTCATTCAAGGCTAAACTCCGCCATCAGCATTCAGACAGGATGAGTTATTGCCTTGTCTTGCCTGAGCCTTGAGTGTCAACCAAATTAAAATCCTGCTCAGGGCGGAGGACATATAACAGGAGAAACTTTTCCTACAAGGTGGGGAGGAAGGCACAGGGGAATGCTTGGAGGTAAACAATCCCGGGCCTTGCAGCAGGTTTTGGACGATTTTCTGTGACACAAGTGTGTGGGAAATGGCGTCAGGGGATTGGAGGTGATACTCTGGGCGAGGAGGATGGGAGAAAGTTGGGTGAAGTGAGGACGGAGCCAGTAAGGTTCCTTCAAAGACCCTCATGACTTCAGCGCCATCACTAACCTGAAATGGGCTCCTGTGCTGACTGACTGGATTCTCTCTTATCCAGTCAAGCTGATATGTGAGTGGGAAAGAGAGAGCAGATAGCCTCCCGTGCTCTCCATCTGGCTACTGACACACACTTTATGTTTACCAATGAGCTCGCAGAGGAGATGGCGTCATTCAGGGCGACAGGTAAGGGTGATGCTCACCGCGAGCCTGTCAGTTCCTGTCTGTTTTTCCAGTTTCACATCCATGAATTGAGAGGAGGAGAACAGGGACGGGATCAAGACGTTCTCCTTAAAGTTGATATGAGCGATGACTGCTCCTGTTGTACCTGACCTGTCTTGTTAGTGTGGCTTCACGAGCAGCTTTGACACCAGTGCTGTTATTTACTGCATGTTGTTGCTGATGTTCCCACTACTGGATCAACAGAGGTTCAGAGACATGGCTCCTCTTGATCATTTTTTTTACAGATGCTCTTATCTCTGAATCTGATTATGTGAGTAGTTCAGTTAAATGGATTAATATATATTTACACATATCCCTGTATAGAGAACTTGTTTTTTATCTTGCATTCTGGATATTTAGAATGAATATAATCTAATGTACTATTACCAGTGGAGCAAATAGTTCACATTTTGGGAAATAAGCATGTTCACTTTCTTGCCAAGCGTAAGATCAGAGGATCGATGCCACTTTCATATCAGTAGGGTAAATATGTAATGAAGCCAGCACCTCGTTTGTTTAATTTAAAAAAAAAATAATTTTTTAAACGACTGCATAACACCTTTTGAAAAACAGAGATTCAAAGGTTTAAGTGAATAGCAGCTATTCACAAAAGGTAAATCTGTCTTTATGTGTTAAGAATTGTATCCATTCATTTTGCATTCAGGCCCAATTCACCTGAGTTGGCCTGAGAGCCAGCGGCACATATCCTTGGCTCGGCCGGGTGCCACAGCACTGATTATGCTCTGATCCAGCTCATAAGCAACCGGCCTAATTCCAGGGGCTCAGAAAATATGACACCTCAGGGGGTCTTTGTGTCTTATCTCAAAGCGAGGTCCAACCATTTAGTGACACAGAACTGAATTGTTCGGTGGAATAAAGAAAAGAATTACGGGCTAAATGGCAGCGATCCAGTGAACAACGGTGGCTCTTATCAGAGCGACGCAGGGCACTGGAGGTTTTACCTCAGCTGAGGGTAAAATACAGTTGAAAAGGAAACAAACACAGATGTTGGGCTGTCTGCAATGTCAAAATTCATTTCAGAGGAAAATGCAGGTAGAAATTGAAATTCATTATATTGATCCAGGCATTGTTTGGTGAAATATGAAAGACGCTTCCTTTTATATGCGTTTATATGTTTTGTAGAGATATAACAAACACGCTCTCCCTCTCTCTGTGCATCTCTCTCTCTCTCCTCCCCCTTATTTACAATGAGTCAGTCCCCATAAAAGAATACCAATCCTACAGCAGTCTCAGTTATGAGGGAAATGTCCCCTCCTAATACCATGCTGACAGATTGCTTTCCGCATCAGCAGCGACGGTCCCTCAGAGCTCCACTGCTAATTCTGTCAGACGTCACACACTTATGGAGACACTAACATCCCCCTCTCCCCCCAGCCGCCTAAAAAAAGACATGAAAAGCCTCATAGTCTGACTGTGGAGCTGTAACTGACGCCTGTCAGCATGGTAGGCAGGAAAAGCCAAACAGTGACATGCACAGAAACACACACACACACAAACACAGGGTCAGTGCCCAGTGAAAGCCATGCATGGTACACACAGCAGTGTATCCAATGTGATGAACACACTGCTCATCACACCGCGGCGCACGAGAGTCTGGCCGGATGTCGACGTATCAGTTCGGATCTCACGCTTCCCGCTGAGGTCGGGTGAGTCGGAGTGAGCACAACAAGGGAGACTTAATTCAGTTAAACGTGTGACTTTGTTAAGATACTGAAAATATAAACAGAGAAAAAAGATGTCTGACGGAAGAACAGCCAAGGGCTTTACTGTCACCTTACTGTCAGCTTTTACTGTTTTATTTAGTGCAGTGATTTTAATAAAAAAATCTCAACACCTTTCAACTTTAGGGCCTTGTCTCAGCAACATAAGTCTTAAGAAATTCAGAAAAAATCTTGAATACATGACATGTGAGTTACGCACAAGGTAAATACTAACAACAATACTAGGTAAAGAATCCCTCTAGATTGCCAAACTTAAATTATTGTGCTTTAAATTCATGTTTTATGGAACTGTAGCGAACCCCAGGAAATATTCTGGTGATTATTGACCAGGTCAGCTCATAGATAGCAGAGTGGCCTCTAGAATCGCCACGTATGAAAAGGTATCTTTTCCCCTGATTGGAAGAATGATCATGTACGTCATGAAATGAAGAACCAAATGTTTATCTTAATCCTAACCCCTAACCCTTTCTTTGCAAAGTCTTGATGCTAACGTCTTTTATTTAATCAACTCAGCAGCTCAGTAAGTTTACGTTTGACCTTTAGAATAAAATAAGTATTATGCTCATGACAAATAATATCATTGCAGAAAAGATCCTGGTCTTTGATGCAGTGGGGTTCTTTTTAAGAAAGTGTGTACAATCAAATGGCCAAAATAATAATAATAATAATAAAAAAAACAATCTGCAATTGTATTATTATATATAATTGTGCAGAGTAAGTAGAGGGTGTCAGTTCTCCCCCATGGCACTCAATGTAGGACTCAGATGAGAGGGATTTTGGATGGATTATGAGCAGTTGTACTAGCGGGCCTTATTATTAGTTGGCTGAGTATATCATTATGAAAATGTCTTTGACTGTGAGCTGCGCAGGATTGCATCTCTTCTCAAATAACAGCTAGAATTATGACAATTTGGTTCCACAGAGAGTAAAAAAGATGGAGACCGAAAAGCCTCGGGGAGCTGCCACGCATCACTAACTTGGAAACGTACTTACACATGTACGTACACAAACACGTACGCGTGCACGCATGTGTCCTCTTGCCACTCTCGCTGTCATTTTGTCAATTAGGGAGAGGAAGTGTGGAAAGCCATGATAAAACTTCTAAAACACTCCTCTCATTACAGCCTTATTTCTTTTGAAGTGACCTACTTGCAGAGACAAAAGCTGTCACGAGATGGAAAAATGCATGAATGACATCTCATGTGGAGATGGGAGATGGAATAGAAGCAGCACTCTCATATCTCAAGGTGTATATTGCATATATACAGTATATATTGACTCATGTACTGTATACATTTTCAGTGTGTAGTTATACTTTGTTCCAGCTGCTCCCCATAACCTCTTACCTGTATAAAGATATTCTCGTTATCTTTCTTTTGCTCAGTCTCCCTCCCTCTCTCCCCAGAGGGTGAACTGTAGCTTCTAAAATCTGCTATATTGATCTAATTCTTGAGTGCTGGTCCTGTCACTGACAGATGAAACTCTGGGAGATATTACAACACACAATACAGCTCTCACCAAACCGCACCAAACTCAGACAGATGACGGCTACTAGTTCTCGCCTCGTAGTTGGCTGGAGGTTAATTTGCATCAACGCCGTCATTGCAGCGGAGCAGCTTGTTGAGCAAACATGGTGAATAATTGAATTGGGTCTGGACAAACACAGCTCATGATTAAAAACAGACTGTGACAACATTAAGAGCTCGACAAACACAAATCAGCAGTCATGGTAGAAAGCGCAGGGCACAGACAGGAAATTGGTGGGGTCCAACAATCGCGCCCTGGGGGACAACTCCCATGCTCAACCTGGTGAATTAAAGCGAAACAAAAAAAATAAAAATGAAGGAATTGGGGCTGTATCTAATAGAGAACTGTTTGTTGGGAGTGTTTTGGGACAGAGTCGCGCTCTCTGTGGACAAGACTTTTACTTCTACTTCAGATTGTGGAGCAGGAATACCAATGAGAAATTCATAACTAGGACCGCAGCCAAAACAACCTCTCAAAGCCTCCTTTCTAGATGGGCTCTGATGTCCCTGCTTAGTGTGGTAATAAGAAGCTGGAATTAAGTATTGAGGCTGAGAGACACAAGTTTGCAGTGCAGGAATGCCTCTTTGCATTTCTCACTCTGAATGTACAGGTAGGGGGTTAAGTGGGTATATTAGGCAAAGATCAAAAAGATGATTATGTACTGTGAAGTTACACCTGAGTCTAAAAACGCTCCTCGGTAATGTGTCATTATTGCAAACAGGCAATGCTGCTGTGCAGAGTGAGGCAGACTTTATCAGTCTTGGAAGTTGTCAGCCTCCCAATAAGCAGCTGAATCTAGGCAAAGCTTCAATTTCTAAAAAAGTGCAAATGTGTCAAGTTAATACATAAAAATGCTATCACATGCATTCATTATACTATCATTTAATTGGCTCTATTTAAGGCATTACATCACCTTTCCTGTTTTAAGTACTCAGTGCTGAATTCCCACAAAAAGACCAAAACCAACACTGAACTGATCCTATTAACGAGTATTATCTGTGTGGCCAAAGCCTGATATTGTACACATCGTTTTCTCTGTGTCATAGATCTCTACTGTTGTCCAAAAACGATTAAAAACACATCAGTGAGCCACACTGTTGCTATGGGTGACATGTTCCTTCATTATGGTGAACATGGGCACTGTAGTTTCTGTTGAATCAATCGCCCATACAGCGTCCTGCTGCCGTAAACACTCATTAGAGCTCTGAATGTGTATTAAACTGCAGACGACAAGGGGACTTTCCCAAATAAATACCCTATTTACTCCTGTTTGAGTAATGTTTGCTAAAAACTATAGTGCCCAACTGTTTTTAGGAAATTAGTTAGCCTTATTCAAAAAATGAAATGAAAACTTTTACCCATGTTTAAAGATTGAAGTCTTAAATAGAAACAAATGGGTCTGTGGCAAGTTTGGGAAGTCAGAAAGTATTGAGACTACTGAACTGCTAGTTTAGGTCCTCTCATGAGATTTATTGATAATAACAAAAATATAGAATATTGCCAGCCTTATACCTTAAAGTACAAACTTCTCTTTCTGTTGGTTTCTTTTTACCCTTTTCTATGTAAAACTGAAAATGTATTTCCTTGTAACTTCTGATATATTGCACCAAGGTTTTTTAGCCGAGATATACTGTATTTCCCCTCCAAATATTTATAGAAGTTCCGTTTTGGGTTTAATTCAGTTCCTTAAAGACAGACATGGGTGTGGTAATAAGACACATTTAGAGGGAAATTAAAAAGGTGCAAGGAACTTGTTGACAAAGTTCATCAGGGAACTGTAGTGTGTCATGTTTCCCTCCAGAGGGCAGGGTCTCGACACCACCAGGACCCTGCTAAACTCGTCCGTGACTGCAGGCACAATTGTTTTCCCTTTTCAGCACGAACATTATTAGTCCCGTCTGTCACTAATGCCTGTTCCGGAAGCAGCGAAATGCACTTTGCTGCTCTGTAGTCAAGCATCGGGAACAAGGCGTTTCCAGGCTAACAGCACCCTGAGTGGGTGTCACTCTGGCTGCAAAGGGACGGAGAGGCACAAACAGAAACAGTGTGAGTGTGTGTGAACAGCAATTCATTATCAAGGAAATGTTAGAAGGCTTTGTTGGAGCTGCATTTCCTCCTACGGTATTTGTACCACTCCCGCTTTCCTTCATGCCTCGCTTGACCCCTTCTGCACTTTCCCTGTATCTCCCTCATGTGGCAACGTGCTCATCAGTGTGAGCGATAAAAGATAAGGCCGGAGCAGCGAGAGCGCTTCTGGATTGTTTGAAGTGGTGCGATACCTGAGGTAATTTGGACATTCCAGCTCCTGCTTCGCCCTGAAGTAAACAGAGCTGACACTTTCTTAGGGGTTTTCAAAGGCAAAATGGAAAGATTACATGTAATCTTAACAAACATTAAACCCACTGGCGCTTTTAGTCATGGGCGTTCCACCTCAGGATGTGAAATACCATTTTTAAGAGAGGAAATCATGAAAGTGAAGGTTCTTTTTCTCAGTGTCACTGCACAAAAAGTACTTAAAGGATAAGTGGTTTATTATAACTTGAGTTAAAGGCCAATGTCCAATGTGGATGTATTTACAGTACGTGTAACTACAGTATCTCTATCCCTTTTTTTCCCATGTCGGCTCGGCTCTCTTATAGCCTTCCTGGGTGGAGCCACAGTTGATCCACTCATGCAAAATGCCTGGGACACAGTCAGGAAATTGCGAGGATCCTGTAAGCCCCATCACCAGCCTGTGAAAGGTCAAACGGAGCGCTGATCGTAAAAGGTTCTGTCACGAGACACCAAGCTCACAGCCAGGGCCCAAATTGTCCGCCTGAACCGCTGGCTTCCACTTCAATCCTCTTCAGGGTGCCAACACGACGAGCAACATCTTCTCTGAGTGCCATCCCGCTCTCGTCTAAAGCAGAGAGGGATGGCAAATGCGGCAACAGGGCCATGCATAAAAGATGAGTCATGAAATAACCTAGTAGTGAATGTGAATGAGTGCATAAGTGCATGTGTGAGCGTGAGTGTGTGTGTTGCAATGGACAGGAAGAAGACACTGTGCCCACTGCTTCTTTTATCTGCTCCTTTTGTCATTCCTTCTCCCTTTTCCTGTATCTCATGGGGTTAAAAAGCACAAAACAAAAGGAGATACATCCAACCACTTCCTGTCTCAATCTCAAAGGCGGACAGGTTGCCGGACGAGATTTAGTTTGTAAGGTGGAACAGACAAGGTGAAGTGGAGATGAGATAAGACTGACTCAAACAACTGGAAGAAGAAAAACACACACACACACACACACACACACACACACACACACAAACAGGACTGTCCTGTGTGTGTGTGTGCAGATTATTATGCATCTGCTTGAACCACAGAGGTGGGGAGAGGATGACAGATTTCTCTCCCCTTGACTGTCACCGCTTCCGGTCTCTGTGTGGGCTGATAACACCGGAGCTTGCTAATTAATTACCTATTGGTGCATTTATCGTCTGGTGTGAGCATTCATAACAGTCAAACAGTCATGGCCTCCGGGATGGGGGGGGGGGCTGATACCCTGCGGACACTCAGCTGCGATGTAGCGTTGGAAAGATAAAGTCAGCTTCTTCCTGCAACACTGACCATCCGCGCAAATAGCACTAGCTCCTAAAAACACTATTAATAATAAATCATTCATAGTTTCTGAAGTGCTTTACGAAAAGGCACAGGAGCATGAGGCATAAAAAAAAGTTAAACTAAACTGAAGCTATACAACTACTACAAAAACATATATAAGGATGATACATGTAGCATTTTAACATAAAAAAAATTAGTATTTAAAGCTGTACTTATTAATATTTTATATGATTTGATATATATATATGGTCACATGACTAATATTAATTATTCATAGTGACAAACCCACAGAGACCCTCAGCGTTGTAGCTCATTGTTTTGGTTTTACAGCCCAAAATGTTTCTTGTTTTGGTTCACTGTCACTGTTCTTTATTGGTCATATACATCATTATACAAGTACATTGTGTAGTGAAATGCTAAATTCTTTAAAAAATGTTGTACTAGTACATGCAAAAGCAATTAAAATGAATGTGTATGTATATGTAAAAGTTATGTTGAATTTAAAGTTAAAAAAATAAATCTCCATCTTGTTGAGTCATTCTGTTGATTATAGAGCCCTGTGATAATTTTTTTGCCATAACAATGGAAAGAACTTGTTAATTGGGTGAGATTATTTCCCTTGTTTCCAATATTAATATAATTGTTTCATGATTTCTTTTTTTACATTCATGGATAATTACTTTTTACCCTAGTGGACCAATTCGCCTCTTTTAATATGCAAGGAAGCTGCACATGGAGAAACTAGACTTATTGCACCTTATCATTGCACGAAAAATCTTAAAGCCTAGGTTGAAAATTACAGTACTTATTAAGATGGATGTTTTTGCACATTAAATACAAAATCATGACTCCTAATAATACAGTTAATTGTTTTTATCATAGCAGGAAAATCACAAGTGGGATTTATCAATAATTTAAGATAATAAAGTACTATCTTATCTTATCTTATATAAATAACATTAACAGTGGCTTAATTCCATTTAGATTTATGCGTTCAAAAGCCTTTGTAATGTCCATGTTGGTTAACTGGGACAATAAATGGAACTGAGCCATTGTTGATGTTACTAATTACACTTGTGCTTTACCTGCTATGACAAGTCAAAATGTTTGATTTGAAAAACTAAACACCTTTTATTAAGAAGCCAAAACCAAAGTCAAGATAAAATGTTTTCTTATAAAAAAAAAAAGAAATGCATCTAAGAATGCCATTACAAGGAAACGCTGCAATTAAGACAAATAAAACAAACACAATATCAAAGCCTAATGGTCTTGATGATAAAGATCAAAGCTAAAAGCTGATATGAGAATTTGAGAAAAGCTGTGTTTGTCAAAAAAAAAAAACTTGGCAGCGTCTGGTGGCTCCAAGTAAGTTTCCATCTCTGCAGCTCTTCTGCTTCCACATTATAATTAATGTGACAAAACCAGAGCATTACAGAGAGGACTGGCAGCCTCCGTGGGCCGCTACATTACATTTCAACTTCCATACCAACGGGTTGGGTTTCAGGGGAAATGTGCTGATATGCTTTATCTCTTCCAACTACATAGTCTGAGCTGTATGGTTTTTGCAGCAGGCACAAGTAGAGTTTTTTAGGAAATATAGTTTTAATTTTAAAATTCCCAAACAACATAGCAAAGTTTTAGAGTTATAGTCCAAAAACCCTGAGAAACAGTCACAAGGGGCCCTGCACAAGGCTCACTTGAAACTACTCTATCTGAGCCTTCAGTATGACCTGTAAAATCTTGACTCTAAGAGATAATAAAACTTGGGATAAATGGCACCAATTAAAACGCTCAGCTACTGAATTCTTAATGAAGATATGAGAACATCCTAGAAAGCTGTGATAGTAGTTAAAAGATGAGATACAGGCACGCATGACCTTCTTTAAATCTGTGGAGGATAATACTGTTTTGATGTTTGAATTGATTCTCAACTGGTAAAGTGGATAAATGTCTCTACCTGCTGAAGTCAATTCAGCACCGAAATTCGCCCTTTAAAGGGCCAGTGTGCAGGATTTTGTGGCATCTAGTGCTGAGGTTGCAGATTCTAACCCACGGACTACCCCTCGCAAAAATGTGGAAGGCCGTACCTAGAGCCAGTGTTTGGTTTGTCCGTTCTGGGCTACTGTAGAAACATGGCGCTGCAACATGGCGGCTTGTGGAAGTGAACCCGCTCCGTAAATATGAAGGATTCACAGTTTCAGGAGATAAAAAAAACAATAAAAACATAGTTTATGGAACATTATATTCCGTTTGTGCCAATAGATCCCCCTAAATATTACACACTGGTCCTTTAAGTTTCAGGCCTCTGGGAATAAGTTGAAGGACAGACCTCCAAGATCACTTCAAATGAAATGTTTTCTCATCATCATCCAGTTTGTCATAAATGGCTGTGAAGGGAGAATTATTGCTCTGGGCCGATCTTGTTTTCCTCAGTCTTGTGACACTGTTTGATGTTGCACCCCCACACCTTCCCATCCCACCAATCTCTTTGCTAAATCTGCATTATTTGACGCACACAGATAACATTACTCCTTTTTCTCCTGCCATCGGACGCTCCGAGCTCAATTTCCTCCTTCTTCCATTAACCTAAATAAATATCCCAGCCATCGCAATCAAATCAACGCGAATGACTAATTTATCATGTTTGCAGTATTTTATACTGCTTTTACACTGATCTAGCATTCATCAGGTAGAAGAGGGGAAGTTATTCTTGAAAATGGAGAACACTGATTTATTGAAAAAGATGATGTTTCACACTAACATTTCCCAGTGTTACTCACCAAGACTTTAGACTAAAACAACAAGGCAGTTGACAGCCAGTTGGGCGAGTATCAGTGAACACCTGTCAGTGTGTGTTTATCTGGGTAACCTTCCTGATTCAAGGCATCACGCGACACACATTCATACGTACATGAAATTCTTGTTTTTCTTGTTCAGAGAACGCGCAGGTGGGCTGAAATACTGTGTTTCAATTGCGGATATTGTTGTTTTTACCATTGGAGTCATTTTCCTTATTACACCTTGTTTCAAAAATACCGACACGTGTTTTTCAAATGTTCCTGCAATGAGTCGGACAAAAGCAGGAAATCACACTCAATGATTCAAGGCGATAGTGAGAGGGGATTATAAAACTCAAACAACACAACAGTTCAATGTGTTACATAGAATGAGCAACGCTTTCTACTAGAAATTATGTGTTTCCAGTTACGTTGTGTTGGAAACTTAAACGCTTCCCGGATTACATTCACAGGCAATGTTTGAGTGTATTTGTGTGTGTAAAAAGTGTGCCGCACAACTTAAATAGGTTGTCAGTGAACATTTGCTCATTATGTTGATAAAAAACGCAAAACGAGAAGCATTACGTTTCCTTTATATTGTTATAAGTTCTAGGAGACAGGGTTGGAATGAATGGCATGAATCATAACTATAAAATGTTAGTGGAGTGAAAACATGCTGGGACAAAAGAAAATTGGTTACATTATCTTTAAATAATTCTGATACAATTATAATTGAAATGTTTTGCTTTTGGAAATGTGAGACAATCCTGGTGAAAATCAGAGCAACACTATAGGTTCCCTTCATCCCATTCATTTCAATGATACGGACCACAATGTCTCTTTTGATGCTACCACTTGGAATTACAGATTCAAAATGAATCACTCTTTTAGTGAAAAGTGGCCTCTGATTGTGACGAACCTACAGAGAATTATCCCTCGACTCTGCAATTTCTCGTTCACTGTAACGTTCGTCGTTACGACTTGTTACGGTGGTAATATGTCAGTGTTGTTCTGATGCCCCCGAGTGGCCAAAAATCAATGAATGCAGCTTTAAATATGCCAGAAATGTTAAAAAAATATAAAATTAGAGAATTGTCATGAAAATATACATAATATGTAACAGATGTGAAGATAATTACAATATGACAAGAACAAATGCATCATGTTTATTATGCACTGAAGAGCTTGTGTGTATGTGTGTGTCACCATCTAAAACTATATTCTAAGCCTCGGCCCCTTTTCTTGTCTCTCCAGCAGAAGATGACAGCTCATCTCAGCGAAGACACGACACTATAATCCACAGAGATTACTGTGAGTCATATAAGGAATCAGTATCAGAGCCACGACCCGATCTGACTTCGGAGCAGTCTGGACCAATAGGGATTGATAAATGATCCCAGGCTCACAGGCAGGTGAAAGTTAGCGCAGTGACGCCACTATATTAATTTCCTTCCATCTTCCAACCTGTTCCCCTCTCCTTTTGGAAGCTCTTTGTCCCTGTGAGAAACCCATTACTGATCTTTAGTGATCGGCCGTCAGTCCCGCTGCTGGTGCCTGTAGTTCACACTGAGCTCATTCTTACGCCGGAAGATTGCGGGAGCATTTCTTCTCGTAGCCAGTTATGAATAGCAGAGTGCAGGAGGTGAGGAAAGAGACATGCAGAGGCATATTTTACTTGCACTGGAATGGTGCTGTGGGTACATAACTTCTGGTCTTTTTCTTTCAATATATTCACGTTCATTCACATTTTGGAGCTGTACGCCTTCAATTTATTTGTGGGATAATCATATTCATAAGCTTTGGAGGCGCAGTTTCTCTTATTTAGGGGCTTCGGGGGATAAACAGGAAGTATAATGTTGACATGGAGTTAGTTAGCTGTGGGCTACAACTTGGGCCCCGTTCTTTTGGTCTCCTGTTGTTTACGTTTTGGTAAATTGGCACCATTAAAAGTATGGTGAATATCTATATATCAGCCAACAAGGCAAATTCTGGATTTATAGGGAGCATTTTATTTTATTTATTTAAGTGGATTAATGGACGTTTAATCACAATGTGGACATCAGAGATAATAATATACCTGGAAATCTAAAAATATGTGTATTTGCTTAAGGTGCTTGAAAGTACCTTAATTGCCTCCAATCCTCCTCCGCTGCTCCAAACTACAACACATCGCTTACTTCCTGCTGTTTTCAGAACATCGGCATGGACCTGTTTCTCTCACCTCATGCAGTATCTTTGCCTCACATCTCTCTCCCTCTACGGTGCGCCTCATCGTTCCAACACCTCTGCTCCACGGCGTCCAGTGGACCACTGAGCGGGCCCTGTGGAGCAGTTTGGAGCTTACAAACCTCTACCTACAGGAGAGGATAATTATTCACACCTAATCATTCAGTCTTGGGAGACAAACCGACACATTAGTTGGCACAGATGGGGTGGAGAGCCACTGCGGTGTCTAAATTGCTTCCACGGGGCAATCCATATTGTTTACACAAGTTACTCCTGCTTATCACAAAGTCATTACAGCCGGAGGCAGATTATACAGTGAAGCACTGCCCAAACAACAAAGTATGTGTTGAGTGCAAGGAGCAGCACACTGGTCTCACTGTGCAATGCTGAGAGTTTGACACTGCAATGACTTCTGTTGTGTGTGTGCGTGTGCATGTGGGTGTGGGTGTGTGTGTGTGTGTGTGCATGTGTGTGTGTGTGTGTGTGTAAGATAGAGGGTGAGTTTGTGAGCGAGCTGAGGAGAATGCGTGTTCTTCTCACGCTCCGCTGAAGCATGAAAAACACTGTCAACAAGACACACTGTTGGTCAGACGAAGAATTTAACCTCTTCTTGCCTAAAATGACCTCTTTAAAAAAAAAAAAAAAACAAGATGGTATATCTCTTTGAACATATCAATATATTCGTATTGTTTGTTTGATAAGATTGATTTCTTTAATTTTCCTACGTCGCATGATGCCCAACCTGACATACTGATTGACAGGTAAGTCTATCGAATAATGGACAAATGTATTCTCTTCAAGGCACACAATCAGAAACAGGATCTGCAAAATGAATGATTCAAAGACCAATAGGAGGAGGTTTAAGGTGACGCAGTAGTGTGTTCTCTGATACAGCAAAAAAATAAATAAATCTCTGGCAGCTCCAGTGGAGTGAAGCAGCCATGCTGCCATCTGCTGGTGAAGAAGAGCAGTTAGGTGCCAGAAAGAAATTTTATATTCTTCTGTAGTCTGTTGCACACACACACACACACACACACACACACACACACACACAGAGAAAAGCAAAAAACTGCAGTTCAGCAGTTAAAGACAATAGATACACGAGCACAGACTCATGTTCAAGGACAGCTGGTTGAAGTGAGGAGGAGCTGCAGGTGTAAATCCACTCACTCAGTCTGGGAAAGGGCTCTGAAAAAGCCTCACATGTCATGAGTCAACTTCTGCTGTTCGGACAAAGTTTGTACGCACACACACGCACACACACACACACACACACACACACATTGAATGTGTCAGTCACACAGTGGAGGGCTTGAAGGCGCAGCTGAGTGACTGTCATATTGATTCAGAAGCTTCTGCTCACCTCTGCCAGCGATTCATGCCTTAGTTAGTTTCTCCTATTGATCTCACTCCTCTCACAACGGCAGCAGTGATCGACCTATCAGCCACCTGATTGAAGATAAATTTCACAGCCATATCACAACCCCGGGCCGTCTACAGCTTAATCCACTTATGCTTTCCTAATTACTGGAGTGTGTCAGAAAATGGAACGCGGCATAATTTAATTCCTGTTTTCTCAGATGTGCCCAGCATACTGAAACAACTAATAATATAGGCCATACACGCCGCAGCCTCTTTCACCACCACCACCACCCCTCCCCAGCTATCGCCTGTGGGCACCCCCGTGACATGACTTCCAATGAGCGTCTCCGTCTGACAAGAGCCAAGGACGATCGTTCAGCATGGGAGGCAGTTTGGATAGATATGCAACGGCAGACATGATCCACTGTGTGGGCAAACAACAGGGTGTTGTTTCGAGGCACGTTCACATCAGCAGGGAGGGGTGGGCGGAATGAAACAAACGCACCCCATGGCACCAATCGATGGCTTGTGCTGCAGCCTATCTGACAACCACAGAGCGACACCCGGGCAGGCAGATGGACAGGAGGAAGTCGGGGACAAACTCTATTTTGCACTTTCACTTATTCAATCAGTTGCTTCACTGTCTCTCACACAAATCCATTTCCCTTCTTGCACGAGGAAGACACAGTGGGAGGCCCACTGCTGCACGCTGAGATGAAAGCCACGGGTGACATATTGATTTCTGAATACTGACTTACTGATAAAGTTTCACGGGATAATGCAACTTGTCATTGCATCACATTGCTCGGGTGGAGCAGAGCTGCTTATTTTAGACACAGAGAATCCTCCTTTAAACTTTATCCAAACGTTGGACTCTCTGGGGGTGGGGGTGGGGGTGGGGTAAGGCTCTGGCAAACAGGAACTGAACGGTGGAACATCAAAAAACAATGTTGTACTGTACAAATGGACATCTGTTCATTTTCCCTGCCTCCTGAAAAAACATGATTGGCCAGGGTCTTTTTTTTTTTTTTATTTTAGCTGCGATGAAATGATACTGTGGCGAAGCAGGTGGGGTGGGCTCGAGAACACACACAAATACAGACACACAGGCGCGTCGTCTGATGGATGCCAACCACGCGTGTCCTTGGTTGATGTGCTGTTTCCACAGCAACACGGGGTCTTTATCGTCATCACGTGGAGAGCTGGGTTATGCCAGTGCAGGAGCTCTTTAAATAGCCGTCAGCAGTCCACAGCAGCACATGATAAGGCCAACCTCTACGGACTCTGAAATTGCCTGTGTCGTCACCATCCTACCAAAAATCCTTATTTATAGAACGCCACAAAGGTGCTTCACATACCAGAGAAATGAAAAGCTTGAATGGCCGAAGAGGAAGAGCAGAGAGGTAGGGTAAAGGTTCAGAAAATGGAAAGTGGAAAAATACATCCAGTTCAGTGTGCAAGGATGCAACAGATGCACAATCACAGACTGAAATATAGAAAAACAATGAAGCACAAGAATATGGGAATACACAAGCCTATACAAACATTTTAGGAAGTCCTCTCTGCCAGTCACTTTGCTGACAGAAGAGAGAGAAGAAGTCCAAACAAGACTGAGAGTTTTCATCATGCTCTTGGCTTTGTGAGGCTGTACTTGAACCAGAATCTCAAGGTCTGACAAGTGAAGCCAATGCAGAAGTGCCTTAAACCTGTATTCTTTCTAATGGCCAGCAGGGGGCGACTCTACTGGCTCCAAAAAACTCAGATGGCCAAGATGACAATGTCCACGTCAGCTAATTAGCACTAAACATGAGGATAACAGGAATGTCATTATTTTGCAGGTTTTTGGCATTTGGTCACAAACCAAAGTATCGCAAAACTAAACACTTTGACCTGATGATGGTGCTGGGCGTAAAAGTTATTACAGTTCCTCCAGAGGGGGACGTGAATGTCTGCAACAAATTTCATGGCAATCCATCCAAAACACACACACGTATACGTCGTTTGTTTTCATTACAGTTGAACTTTACATTGATCTTCAGCTTGGTGAAACAAATGTAGATGCGTCAGAGTTTAGTGGCGTAATGAAAACAGTGAAGTCGATAAGAGTGCAGTAATGACAGTATAAACAGTGAATTGTTGCCTGTAATTCTGCTGATTTATTGTAAAATGATGACAGATATACTGCAGCCAGCTTCACGGGTTTACCAGGAAAGGTGCTGATCCTTTTTCAAAACATGAACACGAAACACTCTTTTTTTTTTATGCACGGTGCTGAGTTGAGTTGAGTTGAGTTGAGTCACACTCCCTAATTGTGAGTTTTCTCCCTCCTACATGAGACAAAGCAACAGCGCTGCAGGTTAATTGGCGGTCGTAGAGCCCACATGGAGAGCTTTTAGCTGCCGGTTTTGAAGCCATCATTATGTCTTTCTTCTTTTTTTTTCTTTTCTTGCGTGGCGGATGTTGGAGGGTTAATTGGTGCTCGCGCAGGCCTTTGCTCAAGTATATTTAGGGATAACTAAAAAATGTTCTATGAATAACCTGGTTCCTGTTCAAATACAACAAAAAAGAAATAATTCAAGGCGAGGTGAAGGTACTGGTGAGGTTTAATGAGTTTTAACAGCTCCAGCAGACAAATAACAGACACACATCATCAACTCAGACTATTAATACCGGCATAATTTTGATCAGACATTCTTCAAATGTCTTTTTTTGCATTCAGCCCCTTGACACTTTTTTTTATTTGTTAGTTCGTCATTAGCTTGTTTTTTTCTCCTGCTTAGTATTTCTTCAGTGTGTACAGTTGAATCTTAAATCGGATCTATGTCCTTTTCTGCATACAAAACGTGTGCAAGTGAGCTGCTGCAGGCTGTCTCTGTTTCTGAGACTGTTTACAGTCTCAGCAGATTAATGTGACGGAGTCAGGAAAAGAAAGTTCGTAATCTTGACAATGTCACACTTTCGAGATAAATTATTGGGCGATGAAGATGGACTAATTAAGGGAACACAAAACACCTCTCTCAAAACAAATGAATTAAAAAAACTTCAAATTTATCTCAAATATAATTCAAAATATATGGAGCGTTCATGCTGCACCATCAGTGGTTGTTTATCAGCTGATTGCTGATAAAGTTCTATATTTTAGAATATATTTAGATATATGCTGTAATCATGTTTGGGAAAAGAGTGAATTTTCCAATGTGCAAAACATAATTTTTCATTTTTCCTTTTCAAATACAACACAGTACTCTTTTAACTCTCATTTTAACTATGTTGTACCTTTATTTTCTGGTTTTGCTTTATTGTTTTATATGCTGTATTTATTTACTTTGATGTTTTACTGTACATCACTCAGCACACACGCACTCAGATGTATCCCCCCATGGCCACACATCATCTTTTCCACACTGCTTAGTCACAGATGAGATTATAAGTGAATTGTGGGTGGGGGCTGACTCATGCGGGAAACGTTGATCAGAGCTGTGTCAACATTAAGGTGTTGTGACATCAGCTGCATCTTCCAGCAGCTGGAAAAGTAGGAAGTGACAACAGTCTAATCCAATAAGATCTAAACGTCTCTGCGATATCACCACAGTTATGATATTACAGCTCAGGAAATTCACACTATTTGGGGAACCACAGCGTGAGCTCATGCTTCATACGGATGCAGTGATTCAGAATAATCTCTAGAGGGAGCTATGAGTAAGGAAGCCAGTCAGTGCTGCATGTAAGGAGGGAGGGAGACTCAACTTCCTATATCAAACTATTTTAATACATGTCAGCATCAGATTATAAGAAGAACAATAACAAACGAGCCATTTTCTTTTCATGCATGTTCGAACATGTGCAACTGAATGAAAAGTCTCCTAAATTCCTATTAAAACAAGTGGAAAAAGTGAGATTTTTCCTTTTGTTTCTGGTGTTGCTTCACTTTCTTTATGTCATAAACAAGTCAACTCTTAACCTAAGTAAGTTTTAAAAGCAAGGTGTTTTACATCGGAAATAAGTTGGATCAGCTCACAACACTGGCAGACTTTATAAGAAAAGTCAGATTAGAGACGTCAGAGTGTGATTAAATGACTGGTTAAATTGGATAATGTTGCAGTGCAGCTGCCTGCTAATGTGCAGTGACACCACACAAAGCCATTAAGTGGACGGCGGCCGTGATGTATCCACTCTGGCACTGTTTACTGTTGACAGTCAGCTCCTCCTCCTCCGCCCGCTCCCCCTGTTAGATCACAGGCCGCTTTGGCTCGGCCGCCCTGACAGCAATTTCCACACACAAAGATGAGGCGGGCGTGTGTGTGTGTGTGTGTGTGTGTGTGTGTGTGCGTGTGAGGGTGTGTGTGTGTGTGGGCGTGTGTGTGTGTGTGTGTGTGTGTGTGTGTGTGAGGGTGAGCAATCACACAGTGATAAATAATTGAGGCTAGTTCTCTGGCATAAAACATGTGGGAACAGAAATGATTTCAAAAGAAAGAGGCAGAGAGAGGCTGATAATTACGGCTCCTATTGATTATGTGCTTTGCCTCAGAAAGGTTTTTTTCCCCTTTGTAATTAGGCATCGGATTCCTCCGGAAGTGCCCCTAAATGACCATTTACAGGATTAACTATAGATGAGTTCTGGTCTGAACCCTGCGAGCCCCCACTCCCTGTTCCATTAACAACTATATCTCTTTATGCTTCACATCACCGGCTGATGAACACGGACGACAACGTGTATTCAGCGGATAGTAGCTCCATTAGCGTGTGCGGAAACATTTGTGCTCTTGGGCGGATGGATCTGAAAACTCCCCTCCTGTCCTCCACCGGCTCGGAGCAGGTGGTGGGGTCAGGTGGATGCTCAGAGGAGGCGCTCCTCCGCGGAGAGGACGGGCACGCAAATGGAAGTGTGTTTGTCAGAAAGTGGCGCAAAAAACAATCTTTTTGTGCCAATGATCTTGTGAATAAGGAGTGATTCACTCACAGCGAGAGCAGCAGAAGGCTGCTGCCCACGGACAGGCTGACTTAGAGGAGGAGGGGGTCCGCTCGGCAGACTCCCACGGGAATATGACAGGAGCTGTGTCAAAGCTGTCATGAACGTCCCCGTTTGACCCTGTGCAGCCAAAAAATAGAAATCTATTAGTCCTTTCTCGTAGCTCATTTAAGCTCAATTAACTCAATTAATGACCTGAATACAATTAGATAATAAGTACAAAATAGCAGAAGAAAGAAACTGATTGAATTAGAAACTTTAGGCCGGAAATAATTGTGGATAAAATAGAAAACTGCCACATTTGAATATATATTACACACATAGTTTAATCTCAGTGGCCTCGGTGTGCTCCCATTGGCTCACTCCAGTTAGTGACTGTGCAAAGATTATTGGGGTGAAATGTACAGCAAACATAATCATTTTTTAAGAAGAGTGACCGGGACAGGCTGCAGCTGTACGGGTAATGAAGGAGTTGATCTGTGATATTTTTACCACACAGCAACTCCCAAATTATAAAGAATATATATCATTTAGATCTGATGATGTGTAACACATGTAAGTCTGACGTCTGTCTTTTATGTAAATATTAACTATATCTGAAATCCCCAAAAAAGTCAGACAACCTTCAGCCAAAAGAAAACTTATAATGCCCTTCCTGTTTTCTGACCTGCTCCTCTTATAGTTTTCAAACAGTCCCTTTGGTCCATTAATGAACCACTCAACGTCCACTTACTCTTACTTACTCTCCATTATTCTCAACCTTTAAACCAACGAGGATTAAGAGTCCTAAAAATAATAAAGAAATACAATTAACTGAGCTTCTTTCAAGACTGTGTCAGACCGTCAAAATCTCCAGAACAGGCAGGTCAGAGGATTTGAGTGCAGATTATTTTGTCAACCAACCAGAACGATCAAGATTGAACTCTTGAACTCAAAAATATATTGACTTCTCTTATACTACTTTACGTATACCGCATCTCTTATTGTCATGAGTCAGGGAAACCAGACTATTGCTATCTAGTGGTCCTGTTATCCTCCATTAGACAGAGACTTATTAGTCATTAGTCATGGCGGTATGAGTGACTTTGAATGTGACAGTGTTCTCTAGAAACATAATCGTCCCGTGTTCAGCGAGAGACGATGATAGAAACCACTGATAAGTTTCATTATTCAAATTCAGCCCAACACATCCTGCTCATGACAGCAGCATTTCTCAGCTATTTCTGGACCGGCAACGTGATTTTGGAATTTGTGCGGAGGGAAAGTTACTGCCGCTGTAACACGCTGGCTGGTGTCGTCTACGGTTTTGGTTCAAAAAGCTCATGTGACCGGGCGCAGGACCTCAACTGTTCCACAGCGCAGTGGGCACGCAGGAATGTTAAGAGGGTGGAAATGCAAAGTTTAATTCCAAACATCCTCATCAAAGCCTGCAGGTCTGCTCTCACTGGGCCATTGTTCAGGCTGCGAAGGAGAGAGAGAGAGAGAGAGAGAGAGAGAGAGAGAGAGAGCGTCGGGTAGACCTGCTTTGAAACTCAGTGTGCCCTTTACTTGTTATTAATGAGGGGTTTTGTGTAGACAGGCTTCATTTCAAATAAAAGCACATGCACAGACAGAAAGGTACAGTGTGCACACAGCCAGACAGACCAGTGGTTCCCCACCTTTTTGCCATTAGAGTTAAACCATGTCACCTGATGATCAGACCAGACCAGAACATTTTTCATTCATTACTCGGTTTGACATTGTGTTGTTTGCGCCATGTTTGGGAGGGGTTGTTGAGTTCGTGGCCGACGAATCCATCCCCTTATTTCCAGCTGACACGGGAGTTGCTGTGGCTGCTGCTCGGAGCGGCTAACCTAAAGCGAGACTGAGTCGCTTTGACAAAAACAAAAACACTTGGTTCCTCCTACAAATGATAAGTCAAACTGCGTGCCCGCCAGCCTCTCTAAGACCTACGGTTACCCATAACACCCTTCTGTAGAGACGTTGAGAGGTGTAAGTAACACAGAAACTGTTAACTGGTCGCCAGTTTTGGTTGCGGCGATTACCTCCCCATACACAACCCTGCCTACAAAGCTCTGATCGGCCCAGTTGAGTTTGCAGCTGAATTGCAAGAAAAATGTGGGTGTCGATTCAGAGGCCAAAAACTACGCAGTACGTCATTACAAACATAACAAGAATTTGAGAAAAGTCAGAGAAAGAAGGACGTTATGTATATATACTGTTCTTCCTCTTTCTTATCTTGTTAATCAGCTCGCGACCCCTCAGATTAATCTCATGACTCCTTGGAGAGGCCCTGTATACAATAAGACACACATTCACACATCAACTGACTACGCTGCGGAAAGAAAAAGCTTCCAGAACGACTTCACGTTGCATTCATCACCGGCAGCAGCAGAGAAACCAGAGAGGAGGCGGAACGCATTAGAGAGCTGAGGGGAATCAAAACTAATCGCAATGATGCAGAAAGAGGAACCACCGAGGACAGAGGAGAACAAGAAAGTTATTGAATGAATGGAGCGATCGAGGGTATCCGTCGCCAGCTGTGAGCCATTTTCAGCCCGTTGCACTTAACGGTGCTTTCTGCTTTCTGCTTTCTGCTCCACCTGACACACTGATAAAGCCCTGAAATAACCTGCCTGTTTCTGACAGAAAGTTTCTCCAACAGACCAAGGATGACTGGCGTCACTCTGAGTGGTCTGAAATCAACACTTGACAAAGACACAATGTTCCCCGGTGAAACACCTCGGCCCTGACGCACCCCCCCCCCCCCCCCCCCCCCCCCACCACCACCACCCCCGCCACCGCCACCGCCGCCCAGGACCCACCCATCCCAGAACCACCAGGAGCTATTTATAACAACTTCATCCCCTCTCTATGAACGAAGGGTCTCTCTGTCAGTATCTCCGTTTTTCCCTTCTCTCTTCCCTCTCCCTCGCTCACTGTTGCCATGGAGCCCGGAATCAGTGACATCACGGGGAAGAGTGTGTGTGTGTGTGTGTGTGTGTGTTTGGTGATGAAAGCTGGAATCTGCGGACTGAATGAACGTGGCCAGCAAATATCAGGTGACGAGCAGAAGCTCAGGCAGCAGGCGTCCAGCTGGAGCGTGCACACACAGCACCCTGCACCTGCACGTAACACACACACACACTCACACACACACACACACACACACACACACACACACACACACACACCCTGTACGTGGCACACACACACACACACACACACACACCCTGTACGTGGCACACACACACACACACACACCCTGTACGTGGCACACACACACACACACACACCCTGTACGTGGCACACACACACACACACACACACACACCCTGTACGTGGCTGGCACACACACACACACACACACCCTGTACGTGGCACAGAGACGTAAACACATCGAGCTCATGCAGCCTTCCACCCGCCCACTAACCCACCCAATACACACACACACTCTCTCACACACACACACACTCTCTCACACACACACACACAGACACACAATTGCATGAGAAAAAGCTAATAGGGTTAATGATGGTGACTTGCTCTTTCAAAATGGCTGCTCTGTTACGTTATATGAGATAACATCCATACATCACATGATGGCTGGTAATAACACGGAGCACATGCACGATGTTGTTGTTTTTAAAAAAGAAATGTCTCTCAGGTTATTAGTTCTTGGATATTTGACCTTTCTGATGAAACAGCAATTTACACAAATCAATTAAATGTGCCTTCAAGGGTCAATTCACGTAAACCCTAACAAAATAAATGCGTGAACATCAAACCCTCGTGGTGACATGCAGAGCTTCTCAGATGTTTTCTGAGTATCACCTCAATGCAGTGGAGGTCAGCTGAACTTTGTATGTAGTGCTAAAAGCAATTAACGAAAAACAAAACAGTAGAAAGTATTTTTTATTGAAACAATGTCCTGGTTCCCTGTGAACAGACTTCATTGGAACTTACTACCAAAGAAATAGTCCAAAGAAACATGTATGACATTGGGGTGTGTGGATATTATCCTGCAGTCAGGTATCTCCAATAAAATCTGAATCTCTATGGCTCCATCCTACTGTATCAATGGATTATCTATAATTATAACAAATAAAATAAGAGAAAATGGCATCTGTATGTTTTGTTGACATTCAGAAAGCTTTTAATACACTCAGTGGAAATCTGCTAGATCAGGCTAATTGAGTTGATGGAAGAATTTATAGGCCTATAAATAACAGACCATTTGTCTCCCTCACTTTTCTCGTTTTATTCTTTTATATTGTTTTTTTTTTGTTTGTTTGGGATTGTTTTGGCTTGGCGTTGATGCCTGTATGTTTGATGTTTCACGTACAGTAGTGTCTGTTAATCACATGTGTAATGGGTCAAACAGTTCGTCTGGAAAATGAACCATCTAATCTAAGTCTGAATCTAAGTTGGGGTATGTGAGCAAATACAAATATATATAATATAACAGACCCTTAAATAGCCCTGACAGGCCTCTCGCTGAGAGGCCAGCCTCGGGAAAGCGGCAGAAAATAGCCATTACTTGACAGAGAGAGGAGTTCTGCGATAAAAGAGCCGTCCATGAATAATGCACATGCACATCGGCAGCAGAGGCAGACTGCAGACACATGGCGTCTCCTGCACTGTGAGGGATCCAGTGTGTGGGAGAACGCGCCGCACAGACTGGAAGTGGGTCCAGTTCGGCGTTTACAATGAGTCCCGTCCGCCGCGGCTGCAGAGCCGATAAGCCCGTCTTATCTCTGTCGCCAACTGCTGCCCCCAGAGAAAGTGGCCGAGGGGAGAGCAGACAGTAAACACCGCAATGGAGCTGCAGCGAAATAAAGCCTCCATTGTTCCATCTTTTTACGCCCTCCGCCTCTCCCCCCCCCCCAAACGCACCCTTCAAACACTCCCCACCCTCGGTTTACTGCTCAGAGAAACCTCAACAGTGTCACCCGGGTTGCTTTAAAGGTGCTATAAATACAGCATATGCACCCCCCACCCACCCACACACACACACACACACACACACACTTCGAAGTCCTCCAATTGGCACCACACATGGGAGCCCCCCCACCACCACCACCCCGCCTTTACAGCCCAGCATCACAGCCAAACACTCAAACACTCATTTCTCTAATTTCTCTCCCTCAGACTCGCTCCACCTTTCTGTCAAGTCGTAATGGGAGCTCACACACGGGGATGCCAGAGTTAACGCCGCCGGCGCGCACATGCAAATCGCCAGCGCTCGCGCGTCAGCAAGAAACCCACACATGCAAAGCCCTCGCGCCGGCCCAAAAAAAAAATCGCTTACAGCTGAAAAGGGCATCCCTCAAGTCAAGGGAGGCGAGGAACCAAGCTGCGTTTTCTTTCTTTCTCTTAAACAAAGAACCCCCGAAACTTCCTGAGGCGAGACGGTAACTTTCCATACAAGCATTCGTACGCAAAGAAACACCCACAATGCAGTGCGCGCTGAGGGGTTTCGCAGCCGCAGACTCACTTGCTCTGCTGCGACCAGGAGCTCATTGTGTTAAATATTGCTAAGTCAGTTTACTGGCTCCATGACTCATCTCCACCTGTGCTGCTGTTACAACACTGTTATCCCACAGGTGTCACTTCCAGTATTTTAGAGCCTGCACCAGCAGAAAAAGTTGGCAACTAACGGGCGTGACGTAAAGAGCCAGATATTTCACTCATGAGCTGGTGGAGACCAAAACAGATGAAAAAGGAATTGAATATTGGACTTAAATTTGGCGGGTGGGCAGATACACGACTCCAAATGAATGCTGAAGTGTAAGTAAGCAACAGTTTGCTTACAAGTCCGCCATGCCAACTTTATAAATGTGATGTCAACGTTGTGTTAACGTCAAAACCAGTTTATGCAAAATGGCCTGTTCTGTATCATAGTGTTTCTGTGCAGCTGTGTCTCTTTGCCTTTACACGAAGTGACAGAAATAGCTTTTTGACTCCTCTGAGGAGGCATTGTTAGAAAGGGAGGCCATCGCTGATGGTATTCACAGGTCACGTCACGGCACATTTACAATGCAAATTGTGTTGAGGTGACGTCCAAGACACACAGACTGTGGAGATATCAGATCATAAGTGCTTTACATCACAGCCATTCGCACATAGGAAAATAACACGAAGGTGGTTTGTATACCAGAACACGCAAGCCAACCTTCTCGGTGAGGCCAAATGTTAGGCATGATCAATTTTCACACAAACAAGCCTTCCTATTGAACACCGCTGCCAGGAACACAGCACTAAAGGCCACGGAGGAATACAAATGTGATGGAGGTCGTGCAGGACGGACAACACTGGCTCTGTGGGACTCCATGCTTGGAGATAACAAGGTGCCTCGCTTCGTAAGAAATGCAAAACAGAATGTATAACCGTACGTGGCTCACGAGGATCTGATGTGGCACACTACAGACGCATCAGAGAGCATGGCCTATTGTTGATGAAAGCATCTTCTAATTAAAGATTTTGCATTTGAGAAACATGACAAAGAGACAATCCCTCTTTTGAGCATATTTAAGAGGACGCCCTCTCAGGCCAATAACATTAAATTACAGTCTGAGGTGTTTACGCATTAGGAGAGCATGTGATAGAAGCATGACATTTAAAGGAAAGATGCAAGAGACTGGAAAGAGGAGCACAATTAAATACATTCATCCTGCTCTGTGCGTTGGCAGATAATTAATAGAGCAATAATTTAAATTTCATTAGTGTAAAAATGCTTCATTAACTGTTCAACATACATATTTATAATGATACAGCCACTCCAAGTGGTTTGTAAATGGTTTTTATTAGCAAAATAAGGGAGATGAGTCTACAAAGATTCTCCATCCATGGAGAACATAAACATACATTGACAGTTGTGGCAGTTTCTTTATGTGAACAGATCCAGGCCTGTATTCATCGCTCTTCTTGGCAAAGCAGTACTGATCTAAAATCACAGACCAGGCTCCCTTTGACCATCTTAGTTTCCATCTACCTGAATGAAAGGCTTCGTGGATCCTGAAGCAGCGCCTCTGCTCTCAATCATCACAAGACAGGATCCAAGAACGGAGGTCTGAACTTTAAAACATGTCAGACCTCATCTTTTCTGTGGTTCAGTTTTTCTCTCCTTAACACCAAAAACTCCCAAACTCTCCTCCAAATACATTAAAATATACATTAAAATGTGCCAACCCTGGTCTTTATACTTTAAACACTTGAGCGTATTATAAGCTCAGTGCCTCAACTTACCATTTTTCGAATGGTTGGGAAGAATGGATATTTTATACACTGTTTAAAAACCAGAACCCCAGATCTTTGGGGTAAATGTAACAATATACATCTCAGTATTATACTGCGTGATCGGCCAGTAGGCCTTCCATTGTCATGGCGGGTGGGGGGATGTGGGTAAGGGACTGTGGAGGCTACATGTTGGTCACCATGGAGACCCATGTACCTTTAGACCAGAGGGAAATCGTCCTCCTCCCGATAGCTCAGTGGTGTGCACATTTAAGATAGCAGAGACACTAACATATGAAAACAGTTTACCTCTTAATGTTTAGAACAATTCAGCAGGCAACAGAACAAGCATTGGGACTACGACCGCAGTAAAAAGGCATGCGAAGGCACAAGTACCAACAAACTGGACTCAAAGTTGTACCCCTCTTCTTCCCTTTTGGTTGTAGGGAAGGAAGAAAAGAAGCATTTCCACCAACAGCAAAGTTTCCTTTTCCAGAGACAGCTGCAGAAGGAACAGGAACCAAAAATAAAAAATACGTGATTTCCTCAGAAAATTAAAAACAAAATAGAAAGTAAATTAAAAAAAAAAAAAAAAAAAATGTGTGGAAAATCTGCGGTGACGCTTTTACAATGGTACAAACACAAATGTCGTAACGCTAGCTCAAAATGTTCCAAGACAAAAACATAAATAAAGCTGTTGAAAGTGGCATATAGTACAGCACTGGTCCGTGACTGATCCTCCCGACTCTTCTCATCTTCCCCACCAAAGATGCACAATAAACTGGCTCCACTGCCTGAGGACAGAAGAGAGAGAGAGAAGGACACATGAAGGGAGTGAGGAAGGGGAAGAGACGGGTGTGAGTCGTTCTAAAAAGAGGTTTTGAACAGCTCGACCTCGCTGCTATCATTTCACAACCATCTAAATGGAGCAGAACATGCATCTAAGCATTTGATAAAAGACGGCACGGATTTCAGCGATGCGGTGATTAAATTATGCATACGATTATGATGGATTACGCTGCATCTTCGTGGTCATCTCCAGTTTTGTGCCCCCGTAATTCTGAATGTTTAAGCTCTGGAAACAAACCATCTGAAGCCAATTTGTTAAACAAATTTGAAAGGGAAAAGCTAGGATGCAGGCACACTTAAAGCAGGCTCCCACAGTCTTCTCTGCAACTCCCACTGCATCCTCATGCTATTTCCTAAAACCGTTTTGCCTGGCTCACACACACACACACACACACACGCACACGCACACACACACACACACACACACACACACACACACACAGGAGCCAGGAAACAGGGTGCGGTCCTCGGTTGAGCTCTGGTTGTTAGAAACATTAAGGAGGGATGATGAGGAAGAGTTTCTCACCAAGAAAAAAAGGTTGTCGTCTTCGTAGTCGTTCTCCTCAGAAGAGACCACAGTCTTTCAGGTTGTTCTTGATGATGACGTCGGTGACGGCGTCAAAGACAAACTGCACGTTCTTGGTGTCCGTGGCGCAGGTGAAGTGGGTGTAAATCTCCTTGGTGTCCTTCCTCTTGTTCAGGTCCTCGAACTGACACTGAATGTAGGCAGCTGCTTCCTCGTACGTGTTGGAGCCTGGAAAAGACGAGGAGCAGGAAGTGGAAGAGTCAGGAAGTCACATCATGGAAAAAGGGATATTGTTTGAGGACTGAGCGAAATGGCTGGCCTTCATCCTGCTAACTAGGCATTCTGCTTGTTCTTGTAAAAGGTGGAATTAGCAAAAAAGCATCAGAGCTGAATGCTTAGAGGAATAGTTGCACAAAAACTATTTAATCCTCAGTTTTTAACTGAACATCTGAAGTTCTGAAAACATTCGTCTCACGGTTTATTTGGGCCACTTTCAGAACGTTTTCTGTGAAATGCTGCCAGTCTTACCAGCGTATTCTGGGTAGCAGATGGTAAGAGGACTCTTCTTGATCTTCTCCTCAAACAGGTCCTTCTTGTTGAGGAAGAGGATGATGGAGGTGTCTGTGAACCACTTGTTGTTGCAGATGCTGTCGAACAGCTTCATACTCTCATGCATTCGGTTCTGAGGGGGAAAAAAAAAAAAGACAGGCTGTTGATCATTGTGCTTTGCTCGCTGATCCATAAACATGGAAAAATCTTGAACGGAACCTATCCTTTATTTCTACTTCTGTGACCCATCATGGTTCCAGTAAACAGAGACATTGTTCCCGCTGTGTAAGAACACGCTGTGCCTGCTACTGTGTTCTTCCGTGAGTCAGTGGCCGAAGCACTCACCATCTCCTCGTCCTCGGCCAGCACCAGGTCATAGTCACTGAGGGCCACGCAGAAGATGATGGCCGTCACGCCCTCAAAGCAATGGATCCACTTCTTCCTCTCAGACCGCTGGCCACCGACATCAAACATTCTGGAGGGGAGGAAGCAGTAAACGTAAACATAGACACACATGCACAATACAAGCAGTGTTTATGAAGCCCAATGGCCAAAAACACTGTCTGGTAGTCTGTCGGCAGGGTTTAGTGATGACAGTAGCTGATAAAGAGGAAGGAAAAACAGAACTTCTTTGTATATTGTTACTTCCTGATAAAGTGTTAAGTGTCAGGAAGGAAAAACAATTCAGAACAGAAGCAGACATGCATGGACTCTACGGGTCAGACATGGTGTATATATTTTCATACAATTCTCAGATTCAGGAACAATTTCTAGACAAGCAAATCCAACTATGAAGAGCACTTTTGGATCGGATTTCAAAACGGACACCAACTAAACTGTCATTTGGCTCCTGTAATACTTCCTATTGGTCTACTTATACTGTGGTTTTAAAGGCAGGACAGGGATTGTTCTTTTGACATTAAGAAAGATAATTATGCTCAAATAAAAGAAGTCAACACATTTAACTTGTCAAAACATGTCAAAGACAGACATCCTGGCTCAGCAGGTCAGTCCCCTTTCACTCTGTTTACCTTCACATCTGCAAAGTTAGTCATTAAACTGTTGGGAACCATGCAGAAGAAATGTTGCTTTTGATCCAGCTGGTTAGCCTGGCTGGGTAAATCCTACATTACATAGAGAAATGGCTACCTTACAAAAGAACTGTGATGTGTTGTAATATACAACAGTGACAATAATGGCGTGTCATCATAAGTGTTTGCGCTGCTGTCTGAAGTTGTTCAGAAAAAGACGGCGTAACATGGAAACATTAGTAAGGCTTTGAATCTGTGTGTGTGTTTATTTCTCTCTTCTGTTTTGCAGCAAGCAGTATCAATTTCAATGACACCAACTTCTGCTATCATGATATCATCAGACCTGCTGCCCCCACTTCCTGTCTGTGTTTTTTTTTTTAAACAGAGGGCCATAACTGAGTCACTGCTGATGAGCACAAAACCTTCACCGTCACAATTACAGCTGTACATGTACAAAGGGAATTTCTATGGGAGTGAATGAGTCAGAAACAGGAAGGAAAGCTAATTAAGCCGTCATGCAAAACACTTTGGGTCTAAGCCAGTTGTTACAGTGACAAAAATCTCACTTGAAATGCAGGTCCTTGAATGTGAAGTGCGTCTCCACAATGCCTGTGGTCTTGACTCGGGTCCTCAGGACATCCTGCTGAGTTGGGATATAGGTGCCCTGGGATATCCTGTCCAAATCGTTCAAGTAGCTGAGAAAAGGACACAATGAAATGGTAAGAGGGAGGAAAAACCGAGAAAAAAAAAACACCGGAGAGAAAAAAGGGAGTGAGAAAGAGAGCAGGAGGGGAAACAAGTGGGAGAAAATGTGTCAGAAGTATCGAGGTCAACTGTGTAACTGCCAGTTGAACAAACAACTCCTGATGCATTCTCAGTGATGAACCAAGTTGGATTCCACATTTCAGACTGAAAACAAGTCATGATTCAAACTTTCTGCCTGAAACTGTTTACTTCCTTGTAGAGCAACACCCTACAAGAAAATGTGTTTGGCGTATATCACATGACTACATGTTTTTGGTAAAATTAGGACATACCTGTAGAAGTTAGGTCAAATTTGACATTTTCAGTTTCAGATAAAAAGCTGGGCACTGCTAAGTTGCAAGATAAGATGCATCATTTGCCTGTGGTAAATTCAGACACGATTGCAAGATTGCTCAGTGGTTAGAGATGCCTCACAGCAGGCAGGTCCTGGGTTTTAACTTGAGTGTGCATTGTTTTGTGTGAGTTTGGTGGATTCCCTCTGGGTTCCTCCCTGGATCCAAAGACTGTACATGCAGCTGAATTGGAAACTCCCTCTGCGCAAGTGTTTGTCAGTCTCTCTGTTAGTCCTGTAATGGACTAGCCATCTGTCCAGGGTGCTGTCCCACATTTTACCAAATACCTGCTGGATAGGCTCTAGTGTTTACTTCAGTGTAGAGAATAGGTGGATGGATGGAATTTTGATCATTCTCTATGACTGTTTTTACCACAGCAGACATGTTTTCAGTGTTTTAGGTGTGAATACATCCCATGAATTAAAGTGCACTTAACAGAATGATCCAGTCTCATCCAGAAAATTACCAGATACAGTCGTGGCACTATAGCAACCATCTGTATTTTAAAACTTTCTTTTTCTTATTTCTGTTTGAATTGTTTAAGATTTACCTCTAACAATGAATTCTGAACAAATGTTAAAACTTTTACATCACTTTTTTATTATTTTCTGATTTTCCGGAGCCTGGTCTTAGTGTTGATGCTTGCAGCTTTGATTTGTTCTCTTTGTATGGGTACATATGCTGTACTCACATAAAACTACATTTTCACACACTGTGGGTGTATTTTGACCAAAGCTAATACCTCAAGGTTATTGCTGATAAATTACAACGGAAAGAGATTAGTGACCTCTAGCAGACAAACACGAGTAATCTCCCCTTCATGCAAACAAGGTCCTCCAAGGTATAAAACAAACAAGGTTTAGTAATTGTGTTTCCTATTCATGAAAGCCACTGGACAGCAGGATTAGGGAGAACCAATTAGAAAATGGCCAACAACTGCAGCTCCCTTGGCCTGCAACGTCACCGCTGATGTTTGTTCTGTGGCAGCAAAACAAGGCAAATGGCCTTTTTCCCCAACAAAACACGGGAGCTGCCTTGTGATATCATTTGTTTCAACGCCAAGGGCTCTTGCACAATATACAACAGATTTAAGAAAAATAAAGTCATTCTAGCAGCAGAGAGAACATTTTCTCTGTATTTGTCTTTTTTCTTTTTCTTTTAAAGCATGTGGCAACCGTTGTTGTGCTGGGGTGTAAGGTCAAAGATTAAATACTCCTTCCAGCCCCTGCTCTTCAGGCTTGTTAGAGGAGGGCAAATATTGACAGAGTGAAAGTCCAGACAGATGCATGCTACTGTAGCTTTCTGCTCTCTGAGCATGGCTGAAGGCTTGAAACAACATGGGTTTGGCAAATCGTGCCAGCAGCTTTCTGTGTGTTTACAGTTGAATGGCAGTAACTCGTAGGTCTGGTCGTCTGATGCGGAAGACTTTGTCATTAAAAGTTGTTGACGTGAATTGGCGTGTGTAGGACCACTGAGTCTTTTCAGTGGGTGACTCACAAATTTGGCTGACCCTGCAACTGTTACCTCGGCTGTTTGTGTGTGTGTGTTTGTGACTCACTAGGCTGCCGAGTCGTTGAGCTGATATTCGCGGGAGCGGCTGAAGCAGGCTTGAACACCTCCGTCCTTCCACAGACGCTTAATGACACCGGCCAGCTCTCCCGTCATGAAGCCTTCCTCTGCCGAGCCCGCCAGCACAAACAGCTGACGTGCATCGTCCTGTGAGAGGAGTCGTGTTGATCTTAGTATCATAAATCAACCTTTGTAATTAACATTAATCTCCCACCAAGCTGAAATGCCTGACACGGGGCTATAAGGACATCAATTTTGTTCTCCTATTTCCTTGTCTCGCATGTGTGCAAGAAGGGACATTTCTCACTGTAGAAGTGCAAAAAACATTTCTAGACATCACATAATCCAATTTGAACTGATATTAAATATATTTTAAATAACTTTCAGACAACCTGACAAGATGTCTGAAATCATGACTACATTCAGAGCAAAGACTACTTTGCCAAGAGTGTTTGGTGACAGGCAGACAATGTTAGTGACTGCCTGTTTTCCAACGCCACAGACTCGCTTTTGTTTGTTTGTTTCTACTCTAAACCGACCAAATTACACTTCTCTCTCTCTGTCACTCACAGCTCTCGCGGCATCGCCAAAGTCAATCTTGAGGCGCCCCATGGCTCTGATGATGGCGATGATGGACTGGATAGTGTTGCTGTAGACCACAGCCTTATACTGCTTACATTCCTCTTCTGAGTAGCCTGCCTCGTGGATGATCCTGCAGAAAAAAGGGGATAAATATGGTCAGCAATTGCTCCATTTTCCAACAATGCAAAAACTTGCCTTATACAGATGACAGCAACCTAATTGTTCCAAATGCTACCGTCATAGAAAACTCATCTTTTCATGACCAATCCTCCCCACTGAATTATGTCTCCTCTTTTTCAGCTTTCTTAGAAATGACAGATTTTCCTCCTCAGCTCTTATTAAATATCTCTTTTAATACTCTGACTGTACATGCTCATTGTAGCGTCCGCAGAAATATTGTCAGGCCATGCCGGCCCTGATCTCTATGCTCCTCATTTCTGGTCTAGTCTGGTAAGTTACTCAGGATAAAAGCATTAGCTGAAAGCATACATGTAAAATTACTAAGCTGGCCTCATTCTGTATTTTTGTCATTGTCAATAAAAAAACCCATGAAAAGCACAAAACCAACACTGTTAGTCCTCCTTTCAATACAGTTAAAAATGAGTAAATTGTAAGTTTGTTGGTGTGCTAGTGAGTATTTATGGCAGCAGACCAGTGAATGTGGGATCGAGTCAGAATAAAACTTTAGTGCCCATATTTATTTTAATAAAGGAACACGTCACCCAGTGTAATGTGTGGTGGTGATGTGTTTTTATTACTTTTCAGGAAAAATGTAAGTCTATGGCACAGAGGAGTGAAATTAAAAATATGTCAAGCTTTGACTACACAAGCTATAACTGTCAGTGGGGCTGCAACTAACAATTATTTTCATTGTCGATTAATCTACCTATTACGTTCTCAATGAATTAACTAATTGTTTGGTCTATAAAATGTCAGAAAAATAGGTAAAAACACCTGTCATAACTTTCTAAAGCCAACAGTGACATTTTCAAACTGCAAAAAATCAATTTACTGCTGCAATAGACAAAGAAAAAGCAACAAATCCTCACAATTAAGAAGCTGAAACCAGTTTGGCATTTTTGCTGGAATTGGTTTTACTTAAATGGTTAATTGATTAAAAACAACTGCATCAATCAGCTAATTGATTGTTTGAAGTGTTTGAGCTGTACTTGTTAGTTTGATCAACTTATTGTTGGTTTGGTTTTTTGGCTTTGGTGACAACAAGAAAAATGTGGAATCTCTCTACACTTTCATTATAAAAAAAGTGCATAAAGCATCTTTCACCAACTAACAACAGGTAAATGTGATCTGACAGCTGTATTAAGTTAGAATAAGAATACTGTAAAGTAAATAATTTCTAAAAAAAACCCCCAAAAGAACCAGTAGAAGAAGCTTTAGAGTGCTGTGCATCTGACATGTGTATCTCTGCTGTTTGATGAATGTATCCATAAGGACGTTTATGAAAAATGTAATTCATACGCAGGACATACACAGCATGTGGATGATGTATAGGCAGAGTCTATATTAATGTATTCTGCTGGGTTGTCTTCATGATCCATTATGCATGATACCTGTTTTTACTGCGGTTCACAGGGCGTAATATTACCCAAAGAGACACTATAAAAGCATGATTGGTGTTTGACACTGTTTGTTTTGTGGAAAATGAATACTCTCTCAGTGCCATTATGCATATCTGATGAGAGAAGTCATTGTTGATACACTGGGAGAAGAAGGAGAAAACGTTTGTTTTGATTGTTCAGTGTGCAGAATGATAAGATGCGCCCGCAGCAAAATGAACTCACTTCATCTGCTTGACAATTGTACTTTTCCCTGATTCACCAGCACCTGGAAAAAACAGAGAAGAAAAAGGTTATTACAGTGTAAATAATGCAAGAGGTTAATGTAGCGTGTTTTTTCTTATCCATTTTAAACGCTTGCGTAAATCAGCTCACTTCCCTTAAACTTAGTGTTTTATACGATGATCTAATGTGGCCAAATGACATAAGGAACCATGAAAATAAAACCTGAGCATTACCACCTCAAATAAAGGAGAACTGAGAAACAAGAGAGTGTATATATGTGTAATTTGAGGTCTGTATATTACCCAAGTGTTGAAGTTAAAAGGAGTCTTTAAACCTCGGGTTTGGCCTCCGCTCCAGGCAGTTCCAGCCTAACATACTGATTGGTTTGCTTGCTAAGCTTGTTCTGTTTTTGTGTTACTGAATCTGACATTGTATAATCCAACTGTGTGTTTGGAATTTTATAAGCAAAAACTTCACATCGTCAAGAATCTTGGCCTTTCCGTGGGGCGCAGCTAACTATATCATATATTGTTATTGACAGTGCTGTGAAGTTCCGAAGAACATGGTGTCACTTCAGCATGGGAGGGCACTCGGCGATGGTGACTAATTAGATTGACGGCGTTGTAGTTGAGACATAGTTGAGACAATGCTATGATGAAAGGAGCGGAGGGGGGAGGGAGAGACGGGGCCAGCATAAAGGGAATCAGGACCGTTGGCTCGGCTTTTGCTTTGTGGATCTTTCAAACGTCACAGTGCCATGGCAACTGCTGTTGTTATATCCAGGACATTTCGAGTGTGAGGCCACAGTCACCTGAGGAGGCTTTGTGGTTGTGAGCATGTGTGTGTGTGTGTGTGTGTGACATGTTGGCTTCCACTGAAGCCATTATGTATTATGCATCTGCTGCTCTTTTCCCTCAACTGTACTTGATGTCCCTATAACCAGTCACTTGGAAGTGCCCTTTTATTAATTCATTTTCTTTTACCAATCAAAGTCATTTGTCATGTTCTCAGAAACCTTGTCCTCTAATGGGTATTACCATAAACCACATCAGATCTACTAATGTGCACTCTACATCCTCATATTACAGCAGTGGAGTCTTGCTTCCAGTGAGGCGATTGGCTGGTTGTCACTGACGTAATGCTCCTCTGCCACTAGGGAAGATTTTTCAAACCACTTGAGTGTGGCTATTCCCCAAGTAAACACCCCCAGCTTCTCTCTCAGCTCTACAAATAAGGGGAAGTGGAATCGTACCATGAAATCTACAGTTCGCTGTTACCTCGTGACACTGTCAGCAGAGACAGGATGGTTTACTCTTGCATAATAAATCATTCGCCTAATCTAGTTCCACTTTCCTTCATGTTGCAAAAACATAAGTGCATTTTTGACACATGCCACTTGTAGTTGAGCCTGCTTCAAGCTGTAAGTAATAGCTCTCTCCCTGAGCTTTATTTATAATAATTTTAACACAGAATGAATACATAAATATACATGCATACCACTGCAGTGTGCACACTATCTGTCTGAATTCCTACAAACTTTCCCTGCTGATAGTACAACCCTGGCACTTCACCTTCAGGATAATTGGCTGAGATTCACCCGGGGACACATTATTTTAATTACGTGTCACCACTCAGGTGCCGGAGCACCCTGGAGCGGGTTGACGATACAGTGGCAGCTCCCTGTGCTCCGGGGCCAAACACTGACTGTGTGAGTCCCCCGCGGGACGGGCACACAGACGGGAAGATACGCTGCTCGGCTGGGCACGGCTGGCCCGTGAGCTGGCACAGTTGCGCCCCACCGCCTGGCCAAGAACCATTTTCACGATGCCACAGACACTTCACATGCCGACGCAGTGCCTCTCAAAGTGGGACGCGTGACGATCCACTTCAGCCGGGCTATGAGCTCAAACTGAAGTAGCTTCCTTATAAAGGAAACCTTAAACTAACTGCTAGTAATGTGATTTCTCAGTATGGCTTTTCTATGTTCTTTGTTAACAGGCTGTTATGAGCAGAAAACACAAAGACCTCACATCTAGAGCTGAAACAATTAGTCAATCAGCAGGAAATTAATCAGCAACTATAATGATAATGTAATATTTTTTTTCATTTATCTTTCAAAGATGCCACACATTTCCCGATCTTAGCTGCTCAAATGTGATGAGTTGCTTCTTTTCTCTATTTCATACCTCTTTAAACTGAATGTCTTTGGGTTTTTGACTGTTAATCGGACAAAAGACATTTGAAGACGTCACCGTCAACTTTTTAGCTTAACAGAGGAGTGATCATTTTGATGAGTGAACTACAGCTTAAATTCCCCTGAAATTATATTGCAGTGCATCACAGTGGTTGAGAAACACTTGGATATTGGTATCACAAAGACAAAACAAAGTGATATGTGATGACACTGATGAATCAGTGTGGGAATCTTCCACAATTGTGAAAAATGAAGAAGCGAGTTGCGTCAGAGAAACCTTTTGCCACTACTGTTCACTGCACAGAACCCTTCATAGACAGACAGTACCAGTTTACCGAAATGTAAACCAGCAGCACAACTGCTATGGAAATAAGCCTGTCTACTACTTCTACGCCTTCCAATAGTTAAAACTGGACGAATTCCATAAATTCAGTGTCAAAGTCGTTACAATCAATGAGGCGTGAGCTATGTGTTTATGGGAGTGACTTGGCTCTGGCCTGTCTACAGCAGTGATATCATTAGGGTGTGGATTTTGTTTAAGCTGCTAGGCCTGACACAGACTTGTCCTGATTTTGACCTGCACACACAGAGGAGTTGGGCCGGTGGACGAGCCACTGAGCCCTCTACCATCTTAACATCGTGATTTAAAAGCCGCCGCCAAATGTGGGTAGATTTTCAGTTTGGCGAGTAAAATCTTGTTAATGGAAGTGCAATAAAAGCTTTGCGAGTAAAAAACAGTGATTTATCAAAACGTTTAGTGCGTTAGAACCGATAAATATGTATTTTAAGGACTGTTAGCCAGAGAGCGCAAAAATTAAGGATGTGTTGATTCTAATTATTATAATAGCTCCTTGCGCCTGATTTACTAAAATACTAATGGTAAAAACTTATTTAATCACACTATTTACTGCCCAGTGAAAGCATGTTTTAATTAAGGCGCATTCATATACATAATTTTTTTTATTCTACATGTTTTAGTAAGTCAGGGGGTAAGTCTTTATTTGTATCTTTGGATTAAAAACTTACCTACAAAGCAAACTCTCCTAGGAACCAAAATTTCAAAACACACACACACACACACACACAGAGACCTTTAAGGGTTACATGGAACCACAGGCCTGACCTATCTTTCCTCATGCAGAGTCATGTTACACACCCACAGCTTTGATACGCCCACCCCAAAAACAGCTACAGATTCAAAACCACTGGAGCAGCTGGTTTCTGTTTCTAGCGGTTCAAACTATTTTAGGAAAATCCAAGCTAACCCTTCCACTGAAAATGAAGGGTTTTTTTCCCTCCCTTTTCTCCTTCATCCACAGAGAACAGAGCCGTTTCTATCTCCCGACCGCAAAAGCATCTTTCCTCTTGGAACTCCCCCTGCACTGGTTGATAAACCACAGAAGCACGAAAGGCAGCGAGGATGAGGAATGTTTTGTAACAACGGCAGTATGGAGACAAATGTGATTAAGATGGCGACCATGCCTGGGCCTCCTCCATTTATAGGTTAACCATATGTTGCTGCTAATTCTCTTGGAAAAGCTATGTGTGCCTGCATGCCAACCAAAGTTTGCAAAAATGCCTCTTGTTCAGGCTCCATATTCACTGCAGCTCGTGCTTACTGTTGGGTCAAATCAACGGCACCAAGATACATTTGTGAGGTTACAGAGGGTATTTTCCACTTTTAGGTGAGCAAACCCAGGGCTTATGAACTTTGGCACAATGTTCTGACCACATTAGTGATGCCACATTAGCAGCATGACCCAGACATCCCTCCACTCTGTTATCCACTCTTATTCCGTCACATACATTCCTCTTCCTCTTTTACATTCTCTGTCTCCCTACAGTCATTTTCCCTTTATGATTTATGGTTCCTCTCACTCACTATCCAGTTCCTCTTTCCCCCACCCTCTCGCCCTCTGGGGGGATTTAAGTATGAGTCACTCGTGAAGGATTCCAGGAGCCTCAGAGAAGTGCTACCCACCAGGGGAAATGACCACAGGGATTGATCTGCCAACAAGCAGATCGAAGATCGTTTCCCACACACACTGGCACAGACTGAACTATTAACAGAGACGTCCAATGATGCTGACAGCGATAAAGGAATGCGAACAATTTAACTGCTTTGATTGTCTGTGTTTATTGGGAGTCACGCTGCACTACATGTTTGGCAATGCTGGTTACATAATTTTTATAAAATGTGGAAAACATAGAAAGAAATATGACAAAAGTCAGACAAGGATTATTAATATAATCTTCCCACAGTTGCACGACAGCTATAGAAAGAGTAATTAGGCTGAGGAGATTGTAATCTATTTTAGCATGTAGATATGAATAGTAGGATAATTGGATCCTGGAGATGATGGAAATAAAATGAGAGCCAAATAAAGACCGAGAGCTAAATGAGAAATGGTCAGTTTTGAGGGAGAAGAAAAAGAGATCACATTCCCACTCTCTACAAAAGACACTTGAGCCTGCCAGCTGGTCTGGATAAGACGTGTGCACACAGACTCGCAAAGATTCAAATCATTTTTTATGCAAATTGAGTTTTTTTTTTTTTTTTTTTTTACGTCAGCGTGGTGATTTGATTTCACGGCTGTGACGGGGGGAGCGCAGATAAGCCTGCGATTAACATTAAGGACAGTGCTGGAGAACCAGGAAACGAACAGGTTTGCTGTATACACAATTATCTACCCATTTGGTAGGGGTCACCTCCACGTGATAAACAAAAATACTTTTATGACTGTTTTTGACCTTTTTTCGCAGCATACAACACGTCTCTAAAGCCCTGCCAGCCTTTTACTACCAAGCCCCATGTTTTGGGGACTTTTCATCTTTGTTGACGGGGTGTGTTTAGAGAAAAGTGTACTCCAGAATGATTTGGGAGTCAACAACTCCAACACAGCATCTTTTCAGTGACCGTTTCTCTGCAAGGTAAACAACTTAAACTCCGAACGCAGGCCGCCCCCGCCCCGCCTTCCCACAGCGGAACTTTTTCATTTTTAATGCTTCAGTCATTAGCAGCGTTCTCATCTTACTTTCTCCCCGGCGTGCCAGCCTGTCCCCGTGTGTCTCTTCAGGCAGTAACCTGAAGAGGCTATCAGGCTGAATGGATCAAACACAAATGGCAGGACACCGACCAACGCAGCCACGCGTGGGGGGAGAGGGGGCACACGACCTGGCACACAACTGTCACGACACACTCACAGTTTTTTACCAAAAAAAAAAAAAAAAAAACAGGCAGAAAACAGAAAAAACAGGGAATGGCTGAACTAATGCCACACGGTTTGTGTATGAGCAGAACAGCTGAAACTCATATTCCACCCTGCAGCAGCATAGCAGAAACTTGACCTAACTTGCTCGCTTTCAGTCAGCAAGCCCCATCTGGCCTCCAAGCACCTGAGGAATGCGGTCTACCTTTGCTGAGAAAATATGTACATTGTTGCTCAAACAAAACGACACTAACGGCACACTGAATGTCATGTATATCCCAAGAAATGCAAAGATCGATTCATTTTGATGCGTGAGCCAATGAGCGACTATAAGAAGAGTGGAAAAAGTGTTGCTAAATCATCGAGAGGAAATGTTGTTTATCTTTCTCTGGTTCACAAATCTGTCCACAAAAGCCACTAAGAGCTCGTATTCTGTGCCTTCTGTCAGGTGTTTGCCTGATATTGGTATTGGCTTCAGACTTCGTGTCCTGGTAACCCACATACCATGTGTGTGCATGTCAACATTTCCCAAAGCTAGGGGATTGATGGAAAAGTTTTTCACCTACGGTCTCTATTTGCAAGGATAACAGTGTTTCCCCACATGTAAGTAATGCCATTCATTTCCACATGGCCGGCTTCTAACTGCAAGCAGTTGACATAATTGTGCATACAGGAGCAACGGCATGACGAAAACACACGTAAGGAACGTGAGAAATTACAATAATGGCGTATAAAAGACTTCAGCGGGGGTGCTGTACAATTCTCACGGCCTATTTTAAAAGGGACATATCAATTCACCAAAATAAGAGCCTGTGATGGATTCCACGGCACTGTTCAAACATGAAGAGAAAACGGTTTGGTACACAAATGTCAGTCACTCATCACTCTGTGAGTAATGAAAGTGTCATGGGGCAACTATCTGTAGATCAGCACGTCCTGTCCTTCAACTGCTTAGTTATTTAAGTTGATCAGCGGCCGCTCTTTCAACCTCATGTTTGTGACTCTTATAACTTAATTAGACTTAATTTTTGCTACTTCATTATCATAATTTCCTTCCATTTGTTGGGAAAGATGCCCTTTCACAGACATCTCTGTGTGTGTGTGTCTCATACTTGAACTTGTGATGAGAAAAAGACAAGGCAACAGGGTGCAAAGTTTGGCTTTCAGACACAGGAAAAACTGTAGAAACCGCAGATGATACTAGGAGAAAAAAGGAAAACAAGCCCTCCATTAGGCCAAGCAGGGGCTGGACCTTTAAAACACCCCAAAATGAGTTGACTGCACAAAGTTTCCAGTCACTTTCAGTCGGGCCTGTGTTCCCTGCGTTGCTCTGGACCAGACAGGAGGAAATGTGCCATTGTTGAAAGGATTTAGTCAATACAAATGGTCCACAGAGGCCGACAACAGGGCGAGGGGAAAGCGGAAAAACCTGCAGTGTGTGCAACATTTAAATAAAACGGACCGAAACGCCATTTAAACCCAATTTATCCTTAAATGTTTGACATGTTGGCTCGAAACTTTTGTGTCACGTTTAAGTAAAAAAAAAAAACGTTGCATTTCGCGGAGTTGACGGTTGACTAACGTTAACATGGAGGAGAGTCACAGCTCAGTTAACGATGAGGAACTGAAAACTCCCGTTAACGTGACCGACACCTCCTCAAACTGACCGTTAACGTGACCGACACCTCCTCAAACTGACCGTTAACATGACCGACACCTCCTCAAACTGACCGTTAACGTGACCGACACCTCCTCAAACTGACCGTTAACATGACCGGCACCTCCTCAAACTGACCGTTAACGTGACCGACACCTCCTCAAACTAACCGTTAACATGACCGACACCTCCTCAAACTGACCGTTAACGTGACCGACACCTCCTCAAACTAACCGTTAACCTAACTGACCGTTAACGTGACCGACACCTCCTCAAACTGACCGTTAACATGACCGGCACCTCCTCAAACTAACCGTTAACCTAACTGACCGTTAACATGACCGACACCTCCTCAAACTGACCGTTAACATGACCGACACCTCCTCAAACTAACCGTTAACCTAACTGACCGTTAACGTGACCGACACCTCCTCAAACTAACCGTTAACATGACCGACACCTCCTCAAACTGACCGTTAACCTAACTGACCGTTAACATGACCGACACCTCCTCAAACTGACCGTTAACGTGACCTGCACCTCCTCAAACTAACCGTTAACGTGACCGACACCTCCTCAAACTAACCGTTAACGTGACCGACACCTCCTCAAACTAACCGTTAACCTAACTGACCGTTAACGTGACCGACACCTCCTCGAACTGACCGTTAACCGAACAATTAACCGACACTAACGTCCGTGTTTTCTTTCTTCCTCCGCTGCCGTGGGGGAACACACAGGCAAAGTTGGTCCCCTCCACCCTCCACCAACCACCTCCTCCATCTTCTCCTTCCTCTCTTACCGAGCAGGAGCAGCTTGACCTCCCTGGCCGCCTTCTCGCCGTCGTCCCGCAGATTCCTGTCGATCATCTTGCTGCGCTCCACCGCCGCCTTGTCCTCGGTGCTCAGCGTGCATCCCATCCTCGAACCGTGTCCGTCAGACCCAGGTGGTGTGTAAAAAAAAAATATATAGATATTTTTTAAAACACCATATATACCCACATGAAATGGTTAAAGCTGCCTTCGCCCCGCACACACGCCCTTTTTTTTTTTTTTTTTTAAATGACAGATCGGAGGGGAAAAAAAAAAAGGGGGAAGCGACTCGACTTTTCAAAAAATGGTGCTGGCGTTTTTCTTCAGCCCGCTCGGGTGATTCGGGGTTTAAATCCTGCCTGTGTTTCGAGGTGAGGCTACCGTGACAGCGAAACAATGCCTTGCTGATGTCTCTTCCACCCGTTCGCCTCCATTCGTTGCGGCGGCGACTGCCAGTGTGGTGCGTGAACGCTCCGAGCGGACGTGTCCCGCAAGAAGCGACAACAGCCACGCTTCCGGTCCGGGCCTTCACAATAAAAGAGCTCGTTTCCACCAACCGAATACTTAAAAAAAAAAAGACTTAAGTTAAAACACAGTCTGCAATATTTTTTGTGGTAATTATCTTTATATTTGACTGTTGATTGCAAAAAAGAAAAAAAAGGGAAAAAAGCATATAAAAATACTATAGATCTGTAGTTAAGCAGCACACTAACATTTAGACCATATGTAAGTGGTTCAAAAACAAAATGTTAATGGTGCCAATGTGACATTTTAACACCAAAATTACTTTAAATGTTGCATCCTGGATGCCTGGTGATTGAGAGTGTGAGTGCAATGTCCCTGGTCTGATTATGGCTGGGGACCTTTGTTGTATCGCTCCCCTCATTTTCTGTCACCGATGTACTGTCCACTGTCAAATCAAATCGTTTGACGGTGTCAAAAGCAAAATGCTTCAAAAATACAGATTTAATTGAGACTATAATGTACAGTGCATATGTTATTGCCCAAAATATATTTCAAAATCCTTGTCTAGGCCTTATTTTCAGTCCCATCAACTATCAAAGATGAAGGAAAACAGCACTGTGTAGCCTACATTTGTCTTAAATTGTCCCACCTGTAAAATAAAACTGACTTGGACAGCCTGGTATTTCATAATCAATCAAAAATGTTTGACTGCTGCTGAAGTGCTGGCCTGCATGAGTATATTACATAACACATGCATACATTGGCCTATATGTAAATTTACAATCAAGGATGAATTGTTACAGTTAATTTAAATGGATGGATTTCAGTCCATTATGTGTATTATGTTTTTACAGGTGAAAAGAAAATGTACATATTCGTCTATTTTCATTCGGTTTTCTCATATCAAACATGAAGCTGAACTTTCATTTGGTGTGTGTGACGGTTAAATACCAAACCTTTCATCTTCTTATTCTTACGCCTTTATTTTGAAGGTAGACGCCCAAACCGGAAACGTTTTGACAGCTGAATGCATTTCCAAGTTGCACAGCCATAACTTTACTCACTACTACCTAAATAAAAACTCATAATTTTAACATTATAGACTATATCATGTGACTTTTATTTTGATATACAGTATACAAAATATTTATTTGCCTTGTGAGTATCACTAACATATTCTTAAACAGATATATTAAAATATAGGCTATGATGTATTCCCAGTATTATACACATAGTGTGTATTAATACTTCTCTGATCATTACCTGTTTAGGCTATACTGACTGTGTAGCCTACATTTCTAGCATGTATTGTTCCCATGGAAACCAATCCTCTAACCATGGCAGTGTCAGTCCCTCTCCCTACCCATTCAGCTGACCATTGTTTGTGGTTTAAATAATTTAGCCTGACGGACAACATCAAGTGTGAGTCTTCAGAGTCAACAGTCTAAAGGCTCGTGGCGTTCCCTTCGTAACTTTCCACACGGATCTCCTTGGTGTAAACATCCCCGCCTTTCCATGCAATTTTCATTTCAAATGTGGCTTTTTGGGAGTACATGCAAATGTGTGGTGTTGACCTTTCCATTCTAATCCTATGCTGTTTGGAGGTTTCCCTCTTTGTTATCCAGGACCTCTCCAGGTTTGCGATAACAGGAGCTAGACGGTGTATACCCTAGGCAAAAAAGGTTATGTCATTTTATCTAACACAGAAAATATCACAGACATGGAGTGCGTTCATGTTCTTTGAAAAGGACAAGGTTCCTAGTTATAAAAGATGTATGTATACCTCTGCTTATACTATTAAAAAAAATTAGATTCTACTTTGATCTTTAAAATCAACATTTATGTTTTTTTCTGAGGCTATATGTGTGCAAATACTATACAAGAGAAAAATACAATTTCTAGATGGTTGTGTGCTGTACAGTTATTGTTATGTTTGACTTCTTTATTCTGTCATATGAATAAATAAACCATGAAAAGAAGATGTCATACTGTCGTTTGCGTACGTGGTGATCTTTCCAGATGAATGAGAAAAAACTGGTTTGTTAAACACACATCTAAAGCCGTAGAGGCAGGGATACAATGATTCATTTAATTTTGCAAAACACAACTTATAAAACGTATTAAAGCCCAGACTAGAAAGTGCATTGTTAGACTCCAAATGTGGTATGTCACTTTGGTAGGTCTTCTTTAGGAAACGGGGGCCATCAAAGTGGGCTTTTAAATGACAAGAGTCTGGTCAAAAGACTGGCTTAGGTGGGTTATTTATGGACGGGTGTGAAAGAAAGAATCACAAATAATGGTTTTGGAAAACAGACTCACATAAGTATTATTAATAATGTGTTTTCAGTAAAGATATTACAGCAGCTGGCACAGAACCAGAAAGCCTATAAACCCAGTGTTTGCCCAGACAAACTGAAAACCAATCCAAATGTTGAAGTTGTACTTGCAGGATCAACAGTAAAGTCAGGTGAGATGACACGAATGTGTGCTTAAGTAGACAGAGAGGGGTCTTTGGCACAGACAGGCCCTCTGTACTGAACATGCAGCCAGAGGAGAGGGAATGCTGGTGCTGCCCTCCAGTGGCTATGGCATGTAACTTCACAGTGCTGTGGAGCAGTCTGCTGTGTATGGGCTGTATGTTCAACCCTGCAGCGCAGCAAGGCTTTGTGATGTTGCCATTTTAAAGAGGCAGTCCACCAATTCTACACCTAAGGATGAGTTTACTCTTCACAGGGAGTACAACACAGCCAGTAATAGCACTTTTATAATGCCTTCTATAAATCTGAAGGAGCTTTTTACAGTTGGAGAAAATAACCCCTCATGATGTCATCAGAGTTATTACAGTTTGGGCTTGAAACTTCAAATTTCTGACAAAAATCCGTTGCTACAAACTGGGGATTTAGACTCTGAAATGCATGTGCATTTACTGGGGAGGGTGTGAGGAAAGGCACTGTTCAGTGTTTTGGAACTTGACCCGTAGAGACTAAACGCCAATTAAATTCATTTATGATTAGTATTGTTGTTTGGGGGAAGGAACAACCAGTGTTATATAATTACGTGCCAAAAACCCAAATCACGATAATGAATTGAGATAAGCATGGCGTAATATGTGTAAGAGTGATAAAGAGCAATTCATTTAAATATCCCCAATGGAACTATACAACCACCAGCTTTTTCTTTTTCTTTTTGCACAATGAGAATATATTTAATAATTGAAATGTTCCTCCTTTTCTGTTTCTGGTAAGCTTGTAGCTGGTTGAGCAGAAATTTGAGAGGAGATAAGAGATGAACAGATGAAGACGGATAGATTAGAAACAGAGCCGCAAAGAATATAATGATAATAAAAAGTCTGTGAGGGTCGTCATCATCCAGGTCACTGGATATCTAGAACTGTTATCTGACATCCTGATAAATCCTTGTGAATGAGGATTCAAGTCTATGGCAAGCCCAGCTGGCTTTATCTTTCAACTACTAGAACCAGGATCAGAAATGAACTTTATTTTCTGCACTACTTCTCTGTGTGCCAACTCCTCTTCCAACCTTTCTCCTCAGCCAATTGGAGCTGTTATCTCCTATTCAGATAGTGCTTACTGATACCTTGGGAGACATTGCTCACCTGAACGTTAAACCTTCCTCGTTTTTATGTAACTTCATTTGTAGGAGGTCCCTGGGCGCCTGCCAGAGGTGTCTGTGCTTTTACCTGGCCTCAGCTGCTCTGTCAGCTCCTCTGATGGTACAGCCTGACTGTGCTGCTGCTGCCGGGACACAAACACAGACGAGCTGCACATACTAGCACACACCACAAACACAGAGGCAGAAGGAGCACAGGCTGCCAGGCACAGACAGACTGACGTACGGTCGAACGGAGGGAAACGCACACCACCATGGGCTGCTTTAATAGGAAGTGCGGGCTGATAGCCGGAGCTGTGTTTGGGGCGTTGGTAGCCATCCTGGGAGGCATCCTTATCCCACTGGGGAACAGCGTAATTGAGGGGACAGTGGAGAAGGTATGGTGCTCAGTTTCACCTTGTGTTGGAGGATAGGGAGTGACATAGTGTGTGAACGTGTGTGTGTGTGTGTGTGTGTGTGTGGGTGTGCGTGCGCGCGAGAGATCAAGGTGAATCAGGAGAAACGAGAGGGATGAGGTGTGCGTTTTTTGGAGAGCTGCTTCAACTGTGCAGGCAGCCGAGTGTGACTTGTTTTCATCCATCAAAAGATCAGCTTCTGTGAATCTTTAGACGCTGTTAAGAAAAATGTTAACGGTTTAGACCTTTTTTTTTTTTTATATAACAGAGCATCCTCCCTTTTCATGAATCAGTGGGGCAGCTGGCCTGCTGGCAGTCTTGAGGCATGTTAAAAATAGACTGTCTGTGTGCTTGCTGGGTTTAGGAAGCTGTCATTGAGCCTGGAACGACAGCTTACGACAACTGGGTGTCTACGGGGGGAAAGGTGTACAGGCAGTTCTGGTTCTTTGACGTGAAAAACCCCCTGGAGATTCTGCAGTACGGCGCAACTCCAGTGGTAGTTGAAAAGGGACCTTACACATACAGGTAAGGTGGATTTGTTTACCTCTTGAAATGTCACTTCGATGTCAGGCTTTTGGAAAATTTGATTGGAAACACATGCATCATAGAAACAAAAGTGTTTTTCACTTCCTCAGTTAGCCACTCATCACATTTAACTCGTGTCAAATAAAATGATCTACTCTCCCTCCTTCAGGACCAGATATCTCCCCAAACACAACGTCACGTCTAACCCCAATCAAACTGTCTCCTTCCTGCTGCCTCTGGGCGCCATCTTTGAGCCATCCATGTCAGTGGGACCAGAGGAAGACAAAGTCACCTCCCTCAACCTGGCGGTGGCTGTAAGTGAGCGTCACCCCACCGTGCGGTGATTCCTGCCTTGACTCAGCTCTACTGTTAATAGCTACTGTACCTCTGTTCCGAAGCCAATACAAGCCATGCCAAATCAAGCAGTGCCGCTCTGTGGTGGGTTGATTTGGTCTGCAACCGCTCGTTTTTACTGGTGGTTCCCAACCTTTTTGGCTCGTGACCATCTGTGACAGATGTCGTTTGTGAGCTGTGAGAGGTTTTATCAAAGAGTGATTTCCCCCCTCCCTGACTGTTCATTTGAATAATTTGTATAGAGCTGAAAACTGTCCAGAATTTCACAAGAAAAGTAAGGATTAGGGAATAATTCGTACAAGAGACACACTTTGTGTAGCAGAAATTCAGTGTGTTTTATCCCATTAATCATCTTGCAACCCCTCATTTATCTTGAGGGTCCTGAACTCCAGTTTGGCAACCAGTGCACTTTATCATGGAGAGTTGTTTCTCGAAATATTTAATTTAATTTGGGGCAAGTTAAGATTTATTCTGACTTGGAGTTTTCATACCGATGCAGATATAAACGTTGATAAACGTTGTTTTCCGTATTTTCCAAATCTTTGCAACCAGCTTGACAAATGCCAGAATTTTCCTGTAACTGTTGTCTGAACATAAGCAAGAACTTTGCCTGAATAAAATTGTAAGATTAGCAAAAATACGACTCAAACCAGGAACTGTCTGATCACAAAGAATTAAGTATGTAAGTACAAATCTGAGTATAAGTACTTGGCGGTTATTGGTGCTAAAACAGTTAAGGTTTGATACCCAGCTCGGTGGTGACTGGTGGTGTGGCTTGAGGCTGATATTCATTAGCCCATGATATTGCTGTGTTGGAGTCTGGTCATAATTTCACAATGGCAGTCTTTGATTATGGGCACAGTGTATAGGCCTTCTCTTCAAATATTGATAAGGCTCAAATGATGACTGTAAGCTATTCTAACAAGAGCCTCTGTTTGTAAGTAATTATGTAGTGTTAGTCACAAAAGAGGCTTATTTTCTGGCTTATCTCCTCAGGCAACCACAGCTGTTGTGTGCAGTTTTGCATGTGTATCGTTATGGAGCCATACTGTTGCATTTTGTATTTGACATTATACGTTTCCAAAGATAAATGTTCTGTTTTTTATTTTTACAGGGCGCTTATTCACTGGTTCCACCAGTGTTTCATTATGTGCTGGAGAAACTGATAAATTCAAGCAACTCCTCGTTGTTCCAACACCGCACAGTCAAGGAATTGCTGTGGGGTTACACAGACCCCTTGTTGAAAGGACTTGTGGGCCTATTTGTACCTGTGAGTAAACAGATATTATGGCATTACACTTGCACATATAGATAACAAACACCGAAGATTTACTAAATATTTAGATAGTATTAAATGAAATGTATTTTCTCTAGTACAATGGTACCTATGATGGCTACTACACAGTCTACAATGGAAAAGACGACATCTCTAAAGTGGGAATAATGGACAGGTGGAAAGGACATAGGTGAGTCAGATTATGAATAAAGTGAAGGAGATTTTGAGTCTTTTAATCAGGTTCTGCAGATTTTGACAAGTGAGAATCCAGTTTGTTTATTTTTATTATTGTGATATTTTAGGCTGTTAAATGATATCAGGTTAATCAGGCTGTACAGATTTTGACAAGTGTTCTGTTTTTTGAATACTGTAATATTTTCGGCCGTTGAATCAAGTTTGTCTGACCAATTTTATTCTGTTCAACAGGAACTTAACTTTCTGGAACGACAAATACTGTGACATGATCAACGGGACAGGTTTGGCTCATGCAGCAATGTGTTTTGGATTTTTTTTTTTTGTAACGCACTTCTGCAGCTCCTAATGCAGACGAGTCACCTTGCTGACCATCACCTTGCTGATTTCTTCTCCCCTCTTCCTCAGATGCGTCTTCATTCCCTCCCTTTTTGGACAAGAAGAAGCCTCTCTATTTCTTCTCATCAGACATCTGCAGGTGATGAAGAGTTTCAATTTGTGGGAGCAATTTCATCTGATCGTCTGACTTTGCTAACATTAAGTGGGCCAGTAAGTGTCAGCGACGGGAGATTTAACATCTTTAATTTGAAAACGGCAACCTTTTGGACTTTCCTCTCAGTAACCACTAGAGGTCAGAGCTTTCCAATACCAAAAACCATATGCTTCTACTTGAGTCAGTCTGAATTAAATTGCACAATAGAACCAGAGATTTCTAGGTACATGGAGGTCAGTTGCTTGAAGACTCTTGAACTGTTCTTTGTGTTGTTTTGTCTTCAGGTCTGTGTCAGCCAGCTTTGAGGAGAGCCTGGATCTGAAAGGGATTGAAGTGTACCGCTACACCCTGCAGCCAAACACCCTGGCGTCCCCTACAGTCAACCCAGACAACAAATGTTTCTGCAGAGACGAAAAGACCACCAAGAATTGCACCCTGGCTGGAGTACTCGACATCAGCTCCTGTCAAGATGGTCAGTTTGCATTTGTTTTGTTGAGCTCTAACATAAGTTAAGGCTTTCTTATACAGTTGCTTCATTCTGCTCAGCAGCTTGGCATTTTGAATTCTTTTTGTTTCATTGCCATCCAAACAGGGAAACCTATCTTCATCTCTTTGCCCCACTTCCTCCATGGCAGTCCATACCTGCGAGAGGCCGTGCTGGGCCTCAATCCCAGCGAGGAGCACCATGTCACCTACCTGGATGTTGAACCTGTAAGAGCTTCTACGCTTTCATATTTTAACTTTCAGGGGCAGCAGGTCTGATTCTAATTTTTTTTTGGGGTGTTATTCCACCAGACAACCGGGTTCACCTTGAGATTTGCCAAGAGAATTCAAGTGAATACGATGTATGGGCCATCAAAGGTCATCACGTAAGTTGTGCTTCACCTTTTGAGAAGAAAAGATTTTGGGAAATACGTCTGTTGGCTTTCTTGACGTTAGATGAGACCACTCTTGTGTCTGTAGGGTAAATGTAAAGCTATCTATCTTCTCATTTAAATCTTGGCTAGAAAGCGAATAAGCGTATTTCCTAAAATGTCGAAGTACTGTATTCCTTTTAGAAAGTTTGAGACGTTTCAGAGTGGTTGTGACTCTCCTCTGTCACTGTCAAATAAAGGCAAAAAAATGATCAAGTTTGAGACATTGTGCACTAATGCCAAGTAATGAACTCTTTCCCTGCAGGGTGCTTAAGAAAGTCAAGGATTACACCATATTCCCTGTTGTTTGGATGAATGAGGTAAGATAAAAAAATGGAGCCCCGCAGTCATGAGGTGCATCTTGGGATGCATAATAATATGTTAGTAACTCTCTCTTTCTCTGTCTCCATCTATGCAACCAGACAGCTGCAGTGGATGATGAAACGGCAGACATGTTTAAGAGGGAGCTCATCTCCCGTATCCAGATGTTGGAGATGATTCAGCAGGCGCTGCTGGGCATTGGTGTCGCCATCTTCACCCTGTGTTTCATCTCCTACTGCGCGGTGAGGAGGAGAGATACCAAAACAAGCTGGCGTTAATTAATTAATTAATTAATGCAGAAGTGTCTATTGTGTGAGAGTTGAGGAGCACAGTGCATTTAAGCTGCTACGGGACATCAAACCTTTTGATATAGACTTGCACTTTTTTGTAATTTCAGTGTTATTTATAATGTCATACCTCCTTTGATACCGGGGGGGAATACTGTGATTTTGTAAAGCTCAAGAGCTAGATTCCTTTGCCAAGTATTATTTTAATTGCAATCACTGTTAACTCAATCAGGGATTTCTGGAGGGAGAGTAGATGGAGAATTCTTTTAACTGTCAGGTTATTAAGCCGCACAGAAGAGAAAAAGTGTCGGTTTGACATCCTGTAAAAGAAATGTACATGAATGTAATCTTACGCAAATGTTCATATCCTTTGCTGAACTAATGTCTTCAAAATAAGTAAAAGCTGAAAAGGAGTTTTTTTTCATTGGGTGTCCTATTCCTGGTATTGGATTGTTCCTTTTATCAAAACTGGTCTACATTCCCCTCGGCCCAAAATGCAGCAGAGACTGCCCCTGCTGCTGAAACAAACCTCCGCATTGTGCATGCTGAAGCAAAATGATTTGGTTTTCCTCCTCACCTTGAGTGGCCCATAAATCAAAAAGAGTAATAAAAATGGGCTGGGGGGGGGATGATTATACTGTGGTTACGAACGGCACTTGGGTTTGTTTAGTGAGAAAGCAGTTTGCCCAGCAGGAAGCCTCTCTTCAGTTTTGTGGGGTTTAAATGACCCTGTGCAGCCTCCTGGGTGTCTTTGATTGTACCGTGCGATCTGAATCTGACATGGAACACGTACAGTATGAGGGAGTGTGTCATTAAGATTAAAACAGTTTTGCACCTCATCCTTGAGGTGGTGCAATTTGCAACCTTGGGGTATCTCAGATACTGTTACTGTCGTAATAAACCTGTTCATTTTCCATGTTGTCAAAATTTCTTCATGGGATGATCTTTTAAGAAATAGTTTGACATTTTGGGAAATACACTCATGAACCTTTTTGGCAAGACTTACATGAGAAGGTTGATATCACTCTCTTATCTTATTTTAGCTTATCTTAGCAAAAAGACTAATTTCTTTCAGGTTCTACTATTGAGATATTACGTGTTAATTAGGCAAATGTTGTTAGGTCAGAGCCAGAGTAGCTTTTTTGTGTGACAACAGTATGACTGCACCTTTAAAGCAATATAATAAGGCTTTTCATCATAACATGACCCTGTAACGGAATCTATGAAGTAGACAGAGGGGTGATGCATTGCCCAATAACAGAAAGAGAAAGTTCACATTTTGAGAAATTATACTAATAATAATGTCTGACAATAAAATGCATGATCTTTCTGTGAAATTGAGATTCATCTGAAGAGATTTATTCAGGCTATCATGACATTAATAAATAGAAATACACGTTTCATAACACTGAAATTACACTGAGTTGAAGCTGACATGATTCTGGTCACACAGTTTTATTAAACGTGGAGCAGAGATCCTTATGAGGGAAGATACAACTAGAAAGTCTTTTCTCAAAATGAAAATAATACTGTATATCTCTGCAACTTGCAGATACAGTCATCGTTGGTGAAATATGTTGAAATTATATACACAATGAAAACACGTTTTCACAAAACTCGGCACAACGTTAAATTAAAAGGAAACAAACAAAACAAAAAGAACTCTGTACACAAGCAACGAATAATCTCTATCTACATTAACTACGCTTTTGAAAAAAAAAGGTCTATTCACATGTGTCAAAGGGTCTATCTCACAGACTATCTCACTGAATTAAAAGTATGTCCACTTCGTTGTAGACAACGTGGAGAATGTGGATCCAAAAAAGGATATTGTCATGTTACAGCATCTACCATTTTCCAGGTTTTAACTAAAATGTGCATATCTACTCGTTTGGTTACTCAAACCCAACCCAAGCAAGGATTAAGAGACCTCTACATTACTGACGAATTTCTATAAACATGCTTCTGTGCTAGAAACAAGAGAAGTATGATACAATATGCAGCTGAATTACAGTGAGGCACATTCTCTTACTTGTAGGTCTAAGTAATAGGAATAAATATAGGAGAGAAGTTTGCAACAGCTCACACGGAGTTTCATATTCTACTCAGTATTTTACATCAGCACTGGATGTTGACCTTTGAACAAATACATTTTTAACTTAAAAGCACTGTAATATAGCACTTTTTATTGGGACCACTTGCCATCTGTGCTTTGTATGAACAGTGTTATTGCAGACAGTATCGGAGGCCATTTGTCAGGACTTTTTATTACACTACGTGTGCCCACAATGTCCTGTTGTTAGTTCCAAGTTAATACAGAAATGTGAGTAGAATCTAATAAAATACTGGTACAATACTTCGAGAGGGCACTCACTGTCAAACATGCATCTGTCTCCCATTTGTCCCTTTTCAGTCTCCTTTATTTGCTATCATGATTTCAAATTACCTCCACTTTATGTGAACAAAGAACAAATCAATTGTGACCTAATATCCGGCCGGGCCAATTTCCCCTCTAATATCTAAAGTATGATAAGATCAATGACCATAGCTGCGTCTCAAGGTGTATTAGAGCAAGCGATATCAACTGAGACCACCAGTTTATTAGTGGCACTCATAACAGCGCCACTTCAGTTCGTGCTGCGACTGCGACAGCAAATGAATGGCTTGCGGGTGCCTGTGCGTGTGTATTAGTGTATGTCACAGCCATCTGGTCACAGTACCTCATGCAAGAAAAAGAGATATTGCCGAATAACAACTCCCCGCACCCACCTCCTCGTTTTACTGTGCGTCCACAGTGCAGCTCTGCAGTTTGAGATGAGAGGAAAATGAGGATCTGGGTATAGGAACAGAGGAAGGCGTGCGTGTCAGTCTCTGCAGCTACCAGCTCCCCGTGTCAGACCTCTGGGAGGTGATTGCGGCGGTTGCGGCTCTTCCTCCGGTCCAGCAGGGGCTTCAGTTTGGCCAGGTCCCCCCTGAGAGGTCCAGGCGGCTGAGGCTGCTGCTGCCTCTGCTGGAGGTTCTGCAGCTCCTTCCTCTCTTTGCAGTATTGCTGTACAGCCAGGCTCTCCGCTGGGCTGAAGGCTGCCAGCAGCACCTTGGGATGCAACGAGCTGGCCCAGGCCCACGGCGACTGCTGTTTGTCCGTCAGCACGCTCACCATGGCCTCGCTCAGCACTCGCAGGCGGATCTTGGCCACGGTGCGTTTGAAGCCGTTCTCGGTGGTCAGGCAGTAGTAGAGGCCCTGGTCGGACAGCTGGACGGAGCGGATGAGGAGGCCGTGCTCCGTGGAGAGGACACGGTCGCTCAGCTTGACCTGTGGTTGGCACAATTAGGCGGTGTCGTAATCACATCCACACGGTTTATAGCAGAGAGTTGGAAGAGATCCAAATCAATCTTTACACTAACTATCAAAGGAAGAACATGAATAAATACTACATGCAGATTAAAGGGAGCACTTATGTTATGCTATCACCTTTGCAGTCACCACATTTTCACACCTATGAGAGATTTTGAAGCGATTTATGCATGAAGTATGAAGTGTAAGTGTTTGTCAAACAGAATTACTGATAAGTTGAAATGGTAGTCAAAGTACAAGTGCTGAAAGAAGTTGAAATGCCTTCGTCAGCATCACTTTAAGAAAACCATGAGACTAAACTGATGCTTAGCCCCTAAATGCAGCACTTTTTATTCTTTTTCCACTGACTACTTTAAAATCGGCCAGGCCTTAGTTTGGATAAGACTCCAACAATTACACACCATAAAACTAAAGTGATTTATTTGAAGGCCAATTTCTGTTCTCATGGGGTAACGGCTATGAAACGGCCATTATTCTGAATCTATTCCACAGAGGTGAGAGCTAAATCCATAAAAGATTGTGTCTTTATCAATCAGGTGCCCTCTTGCCCAGGATTATTAAATCTTTCACAGCCTTTCGAGAGGTTAAAGGGCTGTCAAATATTTGTAAAATGGTCCCCTGCCGAGAATCTAGTCATTAGTCAAGAGTCCATGTCATTTTTTATCTGTATCACTGCTGATTGGGATGCTCTGCTGCCAATAAGGTCTGGCTGTGTCATTCCTCAGGCGATACAAGTCCTTACCAAGCGTATAAGTTCATTTGATTGCATGACATGTTTAATGTTTGATGTAATATTTAACAATGTGACCAAAACCCCAGAGCAGCTCCCTATAAATCAGAAAAAAGGACATTTAGTAAGTTATACAGTATCTCGTAGGGATTTTCATTGTTTTCTTTGCTCCACTTCTGCTGCGAGCCAGGGCTGTCAATGTTGACCTTTGACCTCTCTAAATGTGAAACTGACCTCTTTCCTCCTGTCATTGTCCCTCTGAATAAGCCAGCGAATAGAAGCCTGGGGAGACTTGGGAATACACTCCAGGAACGTTGTGTTGTTTTTCACCCCGTACTGCGTCATCTCCACTGCGTTTCTGTAAGCTATCACACACACACACACACACACACACACACAGTCACATCAGACGTCACTTGCTGACATACGCAAACCCCACAGATGGACTCAAATCTGTCTGAAGTCCCAACAGTGAGAGTGAAATGTTGACACAAAGCTCAGTCTGGCACCTGCAGCACAACCATACTCCACCCAGACTTCTTCAGTTTCCACAGACTAACAAAACAACCTTCAATGCGTCGGACAAACTCAGTTTCGTCTCATTAACCGTGTCATTTTTATTGCAGCTAAATGGTTCATCACTCAGCCGGATGTATGACAGGGTTCTGACTAATTAGTGGTAATGGCCATATGGTTGGCTCCCCCAGCTCGTGTTAATTTAGAGATGTAAACTGTTCACCAAAATGGACGACCGGGGAGCAAATCCTCTCCTCTCATTCAACTGCAGCCCTGCCAGTCGACTGTGTGAATTTCCGTGGAGGATGTTGTGCAGTACCTGGACTTGTCAATGTCTGTGTAAATGTGAATCTGTTGTGGAAGTATGTCTGCTGTGACAAATGTCCCTTTACAAACACATATCTTAGGTAAATATTTAAAGCTGCATTACTTGATTTTTTTCAGTTTGAACTTAAAAACAAGCTGAAAAAACAACACTGACATAGTATCACCATACAGTATGAATTTGTTAGGAGCTATTTTGCTGAAAACAACTGCCTGCTGTTGTGAGGTTGATGAGTGTAATTTGTGGGCCGTAAAATCTAAACAATTGTCTAAAAGAGGCTAAGCTGTGTAGAGCTGAAGGAAAACACAAAGTTGGGAGAACATTCTCTGTGGGTTTGTCCTATTTCACACTACACATACTCATTTTATCCTTTGTTAATATAAAAATATTGACTAATGCAGCTTTAATTACCCTTTAGATTGAATCCTCTGCACTGAGTGAGTGGATTTCCATGCATAATGTCCTGCCTCCTGCTTCTCCTGAAAAAGGGAAAAAAATAGAGAGTATAAATACACTACAGCTTAATACAGAAATAATCATGACAACCTTCCTCCTCACATGTTCATCTCATATTGAAACTGTGGAAGAAGCAGTCGGAGCCAAAACAATGTGAGGAAAATCTGACTGTTATTCCACTCAGTGGTGCACACTCATATATAACAGCCTGAGGAAAAGAGCATGTAAACAGCTGACACATTTCAGACACATTTTCCGCAGGAACACAGGGGCTGAGCTTTTGTTCTGCTACCAAACTAAACATGACCTGCGTCTGACTGGAATGTCAAGAGACAGGCAGCTGGTCCTCAAAGAGACCAGCGACGTATCGGTTAAGAGGCGAGGTGTCGCTCATACCTCCTTGTCTGTGTTATGTCTGGACGGAGGGAGGGAAACAACAAAAGCAGAATTAGTGACATGGCTTACATTGAAGCGTGTACTGAAGGATTCCAGTTGCGATCTTTTGCCCTCACAAGTTGGGAGCAGCTCTTTTCTGTTAATGTTTAACACATTTTACTGTTGCCAACATTCAACATGACTGGGCGTGGTACACATTTTGATTTAATTTTTGTTGTATAACTGATAAACTGATACTACTTTGGTTGTTTATTGGAAGCCTCAAACTTCACTAGATTCTCATGGCAAATTGGGCCAAATTGAATGCAAGTAAATAGAAATACTGTTTACTATTTGAAAATCTGCACTATGCTAATGTTTATTCAACACTATTCAAAGTTTTGAATAGCTGCTGCCATGAACAGGCTCCATAATCAACACCTGTCAGCACTTATTAACATTGAGACATTTGTTTTGGGGCCTTAAGGCCTAGTTTTTTTTCCCATAAACTAGAGAGCAATCCTTGGTGGGATTGGTGGACACTTCATACTTCTTTGCCTGAAATTTAAAGACACTGGGCAATGGCACAAAACTGCAGTTATGAACCCTACAACTGTAAAACCTTTGTGTACCTTTTGCCGGTGGGATAGAAGCGAGAGCAGCTCAGTCCGTCCCAGGCGCAGTAGGGGTCTCTGGCGAGGCAGCAGTCAGCGCAGGCCGAGCCGTAAGCGTGACAACGGTGCAGGGAGACCTGCGAGACCCCGAACTCCGAGCTGACGTACAGCTGTTGCTGCAAAGCAAACAGTTCAAATGTCAGCCGCCCTGTTTGTCTTAATAAGTGGCCGGTTGACAGGAAAATGAGGCAGAGCGCCGAAACAATTATGGCTTATTATTTCCTTGCCTTTGGGAGGCTTATTATGCACTGGAGATCTCTGTTGCGTGCATTACATAGTAGCCACAGACAATGAATAACATACTAAAACAATAAAACGGCACTTAATTGGTGAGGAAAGCTGAGTTGGAAGGACACTTACTTTTTTTGAGGATATTCTTAAGTTTGTAACAGGAGCTTGATTCTGTAAAATGTCACATACAAGAAGCAAGTTCAGAGCTCAGGTTGGCGGGAAGACTAGAAACACAGTGAAGCAGCTGCAGTAGCCTGGCTCTGTCCGAAGGTAACAGAATTCACATATTTATTATTTGTTCAATCATGCCAAACAAAAAAGTGTGAATAAGCACATTTCCCAAAATGTTGAACAATTCCCTTAAAGCGACACTAGGTAACTTTAGGTGAGCAGAACCAACAGTGGCTTCTGCTGCCACACGTGGTGATTACAGGACACTGGCACCTTTATTGAGGATTGAGGATGCTGCACTACTGTAACGGGAACGAAACTCTATTCAAATGGGAACAGACTTCGACACAAGATGGAGAGGATATGGAGGAACCGCGATGGAGAGGATAGGAAACATGTCTTCTACTGAGGTGAAAAGATTCTAATTTCTGTTTTACTATTGTGGCGCCCCTTGTTGTGCAGCGTAGTGCCGTGAAGCGTTACGCACTTTTCTTAGGAGATCCTGCTTGGGCAAGCCAAGTTACATAGTGCAAGAACAGGCGTTCGGGGCACAGAGTGGGGATGAAAGAGGCAAAGAAAATGATTTTGCTGTTATTTCAAGGTAAAATAGTTACACTTCAATGCTTTAAATATTATTTTCTATTGCAGAGAACAGTTTATTACACTTTATTTTTATTATTACAGAAGGTAGCCATCTAGGATCAGCTTCTCGCCATATGCCTTTAACTTTCGAGAATGAATATATTCTGTCTTTTGAGAATACACCTCTTTTGATTGAAGGATTGCTTATAGTCCAGGTGCAGTGGAAGATCTAAGGGAGCCCTGGCCTTTACTTTTGATCACAGACCGATCGCACTTTGAGCGATTTGAGCCAACATAAAACAGCATGGGCAAAGGTTTACTCGGGGCAACAACCAGACCCTTGTGGTATGTTAGCATGTTTCCCATCACTCTACACAGCAGAACATCCATCTCCTGAATGCCACCCTGCTTTTGTCTGCCTGCCCCTGGCCTTTGTGTTGTGGCCAAGCCCGCCCTCCTCCCCCTCTGCCTTTGATTTTTTTCGAAGAGAAAATGAAGGAGGTGAAAGTAAAAGTGGAATAAAAGAAAGGAGAGAAAAACAGACAGCTGACCTTAAACACTTCCAGCTCCTCCAGGATTAGGTCTTCATCCAGGGAATGATTGCTCGGCAGCACAATCACCTTCTGTACTGTACCTTTGTCTGGGGGCAGAAAGCAGACGAAGCTGTAACCACACACACATGTTCAACAACCGTGTGAAACAGATACGGCTTCACACACTCATGTGTGCCGTCAGAAGAACAAAATAATAAAAAAGTAAACTTCAAGTGTGTTTTCCTTTTGCCCATGTTTGCTTTTGAATTAGGCATGATAACCATGGCCAGTTTTCATTGCAAAATCAACTGTGGCAGGAGTGGGAATGGAAGCTCTTAAGCCAGAGGGGAGGACAAGGGCCACGCAAAGGGCAAAATGCAACGCTACCGTCATCAATAAGGCTGTTTTGTCCTGGGAGTTGGAGCAGCAGAGCACGGAGAAGGAGTTACAGTAACGGCTCCTGGAAATGCCTGATAAGAGCGTCTCCCCCATCCTTCAGACAAAGCAGCATTTTCGGGGCTCAGATATGGTTAGGCAGCACTGGCTTTTCTTCAAGAACCCAGGCGGGAGAAGCAGAATGGACAGGCTGCCTGATAAACACGAGCAGCTGTGAGAGAGAGTCTCAGAGCGGCTTGCTGAATGCAAACGTGCCCAAGTGGACACGAATGCACGCATAATTGTATACGCACACACACGTATTATTCTGTTTAACCACCATTTTGTAAGAGCAGAAATAACACATCTAGGTATATATATATGAGGTGAGGTGATATAATTGTTTGTGTTTCAGGTCAATTCTAAAAACAAGTGACATAATCGAGATTTGTTTAAAAGTCACAAATAAAATTATCTCAACCCACCCATGGGTTCTTTCACATGATTAAATTAAAATATAACTGAAAGAGGTCAAAGTCCTCTCCTTAAGGACCTTGACTTGTCTGTGACCTATTTGCTGGATAATTAATGCTGCATGCTGTATCATGCTGTGTCATGTTTTCAAATTTACTATCACACCCACAGTGTACTATCCCCTCTGTTATCGGTTTATCTGATAACCAGCCGTGGCAATGGGACTCCACTCAACAATCGGTCACTTATGAAACACCTCACTGACGACTCATGTAAGAGAGGGATGGATGGTGTTATTGCTGTTTTCTGTCATTTCACTGTAGATTGGTTTGCTTCTAATTGACCTAAATATATCATTATCAGATTCTTTACACTTTCAAATATTTATATTAGTATCAACCTCAGAACTCCAGTATTGGTCGAGCTCTAATGCTCCTGCCAAAATGCAGGCTGTAATCTTAATTTATCACTATTTGTTACGTAAAAAGTGACCTTGATACTAAAAGGAGTTTTCTTCCATTTTGCAACCTCATTTTTTTAAAAAATCAAGTCAAACTGCATGAAAAATCAACTGCACTTTTTTCAACCTGCAAAACTGCTGATCAGCAGATCATTCTCTTGATAATCCTTTGACTCAATAAACAATTAGAATTGCTTTGGGATCAAGTGAGATTTAAATCAATTCCCTTCAATAAAGACTCCATGTGTAACCAAACTACTTCTTGTGTAGGTCCTTTCTGAGGGATATACATGAAATAATATAGCCATAAGAAATGACCTCTTCATAAAGCTGAGAGGCTTAAAAACCCTCAAAGCTGGCTACACCTTGCTATAATGTGCAGGACTACATTTGTCTGGCACTGTCTACATTCATACCTGTGCCCAGGAAGAGCACCTGGTAGTTGCCGTCGGCAGCCATGACATGGTCCACTGCCACTGATGTGTATTTGTAGTCGGCGTTGGTCCGAACCACCAGAGGTCGCCTCCCCACTGGGTAGATGGGGTTGAACATGACAGGATGGTTCCGTACAAAGGTCACCACGTCGTCTGGGAACTCCTTTGTTGTCTTGATGTCGGGTGTGAAAGCTCCACCGGGACACTGGAGAAACAGAAGGAAGTGAGTGCAGCGTGTTAAAAAGAATGACATTCACTTATCCTAACCCACAGGTTTTATCCCTCAGATGATGGTTAACATTGTGTCATTCCAATTGGCGTATGTGTTTGCATATGAATGTTCTTTAGCTGTATTATCCTGCATTTTCTGGTTAAGATAAACATTTTATGTGAAATTTTATTTTAGAATCATGCACTGAAAAAGCCAATGTCTGAATGAATGAATGGCCTAGAAACAAACTCACAGTTCCGGGCCTCGGATAAGGGATACGCCCCTGGAAGGCCACCCACTGAAAGTTGGGCCCCTCCCTGTGAGCGAACGGCCCGTTGAAGACGGTGAGGATGTCGGCCATGTTGTAGACACACACCGCTGAGCCTTTAAACACGGAGCTGAGGAAATGAGATGCATACTTGTGTGAAACACAACAACGGCAACCTACTACACTCACAACCTTGAGACACACCCAGCTAGAATATTCTGCAGACGTTTATTAAGATGTCAGTTTCTAAGGATGTCATGCAGTCTGGGTGGAACCGCTGCCACCCCCCAGTGGGAAAGCTCACCTCTTTCCCCCTCATTGATCTGATGTGGTTTGGCTCAGTCATTTAAAACCACACTGCTTAACACATAAAAGAGGCTTTGTTGAAAAGGGGAACAGAAGCATATTGTGCAAAGTGGAGCCGGAGGAAGAAACACAGTGTGGAGACATCGAGCTAAGAGACCTCAAGGACCTCTCTGTTTGCTTTGGCTGTGTTCTTTGAGTCAGGATACACTATTGCAGCCTTTCTGTGATCCTGAGGTAACAAGTGGATCAATGGGCCAGTGGCAGTGTCACTCTGGGTTAACCAGACAAACCTTAATTAAAAGATCAGAAAAGAAGGATCAAGTGACCATTCCTTTAAACCTCCTAATTTGCCATGCGACCCTGCTGGCTGTGATTTTCGGCTGAATGAAAGTCGTTTAATCTGTTTGTTCAGTGTGGTTTTCTTTAATTACCTCAGAGGTCTAGACAGTATGTGGCAAACCTTTCTTTTCTTAATGTCTTATGTCAAAGGTCATGATTTTTAAATGATGTTCAGCATCATTTTAATAGTAGTAGAAATTCTTATAGAGCATAATATTTACTTTACTTTAATTCAATGTATTACTCCATAGATCATATCATTGCTATCCAACATATCTCAAAATTTGGTCATTTTTGAATTTTCTTCATATATGTAGTGAATACTTGGGAGGAATTTAATAAAAAGTGTATTTTTTGGGGGAAATGGAAGTTATCAATATATGGCAAAGTTGTAGCCATGACAGCAGACAATGATTCAAATATAGAAAGAAGCTACAAATTCTAAAACAGTGATGCTTCACACACAGCTTCAACCCGGCAGCACAGAAGATCTATACAATCACCACAGTTTCCACTAATCTCTGGGCACTCAAGATTAGTGTCACCAATTCAGTAACCAACCAAATGTGAAAAATGGTCACAATCTCCCCTTCTGTTCCTGAGGTATGGCGTTGAATAATGGCCAGAGAAGTGTTTTTGCAGAACGTTACAATGTCACAGTGAAGTTGACCTTTGACCTTTGGGATATAAAATGTCGTCACTTCATCATTTTATGATTTTATTTAATCAGTTCATCCTTGAGTCAAGTCAACGATAATAATCATACAATAATGAAATTCTCTCTGCCCTCAGAAATCCTGCTGTGTACTATTACTCCGTGCCTGTGGAAGACATCGAACAATACAAATCATGTAATACATATTCTGTATCAATGCATACTGTAAATATATCTCTAAATAATGCTCTGCTGCTTGCGATCAGAAGTAAAGAACATCAAAATGAAGGCCATACAGTATGGGGAAGCCAACAGGACGTTGTAATTGATAGTTCATCATCTGAAGAAGCTGTTCTGCAACATGACACGTGACGTCTCTATGTAACGGGCCCTTTGACAAGCACATCCTCTCCCGCTGATATCCACTCAGTGATTAACATAACCACTGAGGCCTGCAGGAATGCTACAGTTGGCTCCATCGCCGTCAATCTTACCTTGTGGATGTGAAGACTCCAAACACCAACAGGCCCTTGGGCTGATCGGTTTCCAGCAAAAACATACTTTCTGTAAGGGAAAACACACATGTGGACACATAGACAAATGCATGTGTAATACCTTGAACAAATTCCCTTTATGCAATATCACCTCATCCTGCAGGTGGGATTGCCAAAAAAGTGATGAATGCGTGAATTAATAACTGCACATGCTGACAGATGGATTGGTCTGATGAACTAAATGGAAAAGCAGGTCTAAAATGTTTTCAAAGCTGAGGCTAAGGAAGGACTGGAATAATATGCTCATAAAGAAATACAAGGTAACCAAAAACAACAGGACAGTTGTTATGAAAATTGATAAAGGCCCACAGCCCTAATCCAGACTAAACAAAGGAAGTTCCAAGGATTGTTTATGGAGAAAGCAATCGCTCGAAACCTTGAAACAAAAATAGCAAGCTTTCGGGAATTAGGATGGTCTCTCTGGCTGCATATTTTCTAAAATACAAATTTGTTTCATGGACCATGAAAATAAAATGGATCTTGGAAGTCACTCAACAAATAAAAGGAAATATATAGCATGCAAAAACACCACAATAGTCTTCCTGTTCGCTCATTTTACTAACCCAGTTCGTCAAAGTGAGTTTCAGTGCCATCTTCCTCCAGAACTGAACACACCATCCTGGCCTTAAGGAAGGTGGTCCACTTGTTCACCAGACTCCGCTGTCCTCCAATGTCACTCTGCACACAAAAGCTGCACATAGCAACTCGAAACTACAAAACATACACCGTTGATTTATTTAGGCACAGACAAAGGCACTCACTGGACACACTCTGGCCACCATGGTGTGGATATTTTTAGTGTTTCCACTGTTATCTGTTAGCCTCTCGCGGAAGAAAAAATACAATTTGGCGTCATTGGGGTCTGTCCCATCTGGTATCAGGTGGGCGTCAATGAAGATCGGCTCTGAATGAAAGAAAGGAGTGCATGGAGACGCTTACAGTTTACATCAATAAATACAAGGAAAGAGAAAAACTCTTATTTGAGTAAATTAATACACATTCAAAATCTCCAGGGAATGTTTGTGTGCTCACCACTGAGCCACTTAGAGTTGTGCTGGTCCGTCCGCACTGCATTTCTCTTGGTCAGGCTCCTGAAGATGGCAGCATCTGTCCCCATGAAGTCAATGTACATGCCTGAGAACAGCTCCTGGTCTAGAGGAATGCACACACACACACACAACAAATCAACAATGTTCTGACGCATTTTGTAGATCTTAAAAAAAAAAGAGACACCAATGCACAGTTCTCAGACAATTGAGATAATATGGATAAAATCTGCCAACATTTTATTCCTTGAGTGATAAATAATGTTAAGATTGTTATCATTCCTTCACTCTCACTTCATCTTCCATCAGTTCATGTGTTTTGGAGGATGTGGGGCCGACTAGGGGAGGATTACGGTTTGTGTGGCCCGCATCCCAGCTGGCTTGCTAAGGAGCGAGTGTCGACAGCACTCAGATGGCCACAGAGGGTCCAAAGCACGAGGACGGGGAGATGAAGCGCAGATTTCATCGAAAGCCCACACACTGCCTCTGATCGTCCTCTGAAGCTCGGAGTGCTGCATCTCTGCTGCCACGGCTTTACCTACGACCTCGACTCTATTTGGCAGAGCTGCCTTCCTTCCTATCCCTTTAGGTTACTCCACCCGCCTGGCTCCCCTCCTGGGCGTGTCTGAAGGCGCTCACTAGCTGGCAAAGCTGCTGCTGACATGGCCGTGCTCGGGTGTCAGAAAGCAGAGCTGAGGGTGTCAACGGCAACCCTACACCTCCTCGACCAATCCCAGATCAAAGGAGAGAGAGAGTGGGGGGAGAGGGGAGGCTGCGTCCTGACCTGAAGGAGGTACTGCGTTAGCTTTTGGTGTTTGATGTGTCTTAATGGCGAGCTGAAATTTGAATTCTCCTCACTTTTTGTGAAAAGAAAAATAAACTACAATGAATCTGTATATTTTTCGATTTAATCCTCTATGTGGCCGTATCCCATGGCGGGTCAGTTGGAGTTGAAGTGAACTATTTTTAGTGCACCAATCAGATTACAGTATCGACATTGTCATTCAGAACGAAACATTCACGTCCCCTGGAGAACACTAATAAAGTGGGCTGTGTTACAATAGAAACGAAAAAAAAGCTTTAAACCTTTCTTTTTGGAAATTACAAGTTTTTAAGGGTTTTGAAGAGGAAAAAAACGATAAAGGAGGAGGAAGGAGGCACTTACTGAGCATGACGGAGACTGTATTCACTTGAGGGTTGAAGGAGCACCTGCCTTTTCCAGATTCGGTCCTGGAGTCAATGTGAAATACTTGTTCCTGTCACAGAGAAAAGAGGAAGTCAGAGAATTTGGAGACAGGTTTATATGATAAGTTATTCCGTCTAGTGGCCTCTACCACAATAAAACTGCATGTATGAGTGTACCAAATGTCCCACAAGGCAGCCCTGCTCACGTTTCTTTCCCTTTTTGTTTTAAGGAAGCACAGAACTGGTCCTGGCCTGGTCCACCTTAACTGGCCCGTGTGGGACAGTAAAAAGAACATTCCATCTGGGAGGAGAGGAGGAATTTCCCTGCTAAAGTGTTGGATAGCCATCTCTCCATCTCGGGTGGAAAGGCTGCCAAGTTTCAGCCCCCTCCGAGTGGCGGTCTGGACGGTCCAAACGCCTCTTACAGTAACCTGGATGAATTATAACGCTTCCTGTCCAATCCTATTTAGATCTGACCCATGGTGGTGCTACAACTTCCTAAAAAGGGGTGAGAGTGACGTCAGCCGGGGGTTCATTTTTCCAGGAAAAAACAGTCTGTTCGCCAAGACGTTCTGGAGGTGGGCTGAATCTGTCTGGAAGATTGTGTCATTAACACTACACTGCAAAAAGTAACCAATTTAACACGAAATGTTATGTTGCAATGACCCACTTGTCCACTCACAAATGTATTTGGTTTATTGTTAGTTCATTGGATGTTTGACGTTCACCGTGAAGAAAGTTGTATGCGATAAGTTGGATAGTAAAGTACTAAAGTGCTCTTCTTAAATCTGAGTTAAAGATGTGTCTGCTGTGACGTCACATCTTGTCTGGAAGCCAATCGCGGTCGAATATGCAACTTATACAAGTGCGATGTGGAAACTTGAAACGCCCGGTACACACACTTAAAATTTCAGGGAAGTAGGAGACATCATCCATCAGGCAGTTCAATGTTTGAAACAAACCACTTTTGTGTATTCATAGTTATATCAGAGCAGCTTGATATGCTTTAAAACATGTCTAAGGGGATCATTAAATTAATAATAATAATATTAATAATAGTAATAATAATAATAAGTCTGTTTGTACTGATAAATGTTTCTAGGGAATTTCTTATTGAAGTGTAACTTCTTTGACAATGAGTGGAGTTATCACACACTATAAAGATTTAAAAGACTAAATAAAAGACAAATTGCATCAGTAAGATGGACATTTATTGCACACATGCAAATAACTTTCTATCAGCCTTCCTATCAAGTTTCAAAACAGCATAATAGTCCGGGCCACGTTCTCAGGGCAAAGGTCCACACGGAGCTTGCTGTCAACTTCCCTCTACAGCAGCTTGTTATACTTAACAGATCCCTTTCCTTGAGACACTGACATGTTTGAGCTCAGAAGTTGCAAACAGAGCAGTCTGCCTTTCAAACATAAACCCCAAATGACAAAAGGCACCGCAGTGCGGAAAGAGCCTGGTCGGGACGCTCTCTCGCTCTGCTTATTAACGTTTGGCAGCAGTCGGCAGTCTGTGGCTGAATGTTGTTCGCTCAGTGAGCACTTTTCTCCTGGAGGGCTTCCCTGCTCTCACTCACAGATTTGTGTGGCCGGAGATGAGAGCAGAGCACCCAGAAAACAGCCCTCCGTCCCTGACACTAGAGCTCCATTTTCTCCCTCTTATCCTCAGCATCTCCTCTCATGTGGCATCAAATGGACTACACAAAAACTTTGCACACAGTTATAGAGTTTCTAACAATGTTTTACCACATTACGATGCTTCTAAATTCTTAGTACACCAGTCATAGAATATTTCATTGTTGAAAACAATCTCTATCTGATGCTGCACATGAATTTTATTATAGGACAAGATAAACTGTGATAAGATTATATCAACTTCATATACTCTCTCCAGTAGAGAGTGGTGTAAAGTCATTATGTTTCATATTATTGCAGTTATCAATATAAAACCTCTAAATGATTTGTTAAAATCAGATTTATCAATGAAAGAAATCTCATCCAGATGCCTTGAGGCATTTTTATGATTACTTTACCTCTCTCACAGAAAATTATTTTTGTTTACTTGCTCTGGGTGGCAGTATTCCCACTACTTTGATTCTATTGTGCTCCGGGGTGACTTTAACAGTCAACGCTTAACGTATTTTTAGGGAGTAACAAAGGGGAAGAGAGTTATGACTAACTGTCCCAGCTGAGTGATGAGGACATTAATTACATTAACTCAATTATAGTTAATGTAATTAGGTTTGTTTTTGAAAAAACCTCAGGGGGATCGCCACATAATCTTCTTTTGCTCATTATTTTTATCTTTACAAAATGTCCCATCACCAAACCCCCTTGACATTATTTAAAATGTAATAATGCTATATCCACACATTCAGTTTAAATACTTTTTAGATTACATTACATTTATATTTAGGATTAGAGGTACTACTGTAGATGTTTTTTTTTTTTTTTTTTTTGTGGTGTGGTATCATTCATCAGCCTGCAGTGAATCTTCAAGTGTTTCAATGGACAACCAGAGTTGACCACCAAGCCAATGTCCCCAAAACATGGTTTATACCGTCAGGAGTTTGTATATTTAGTGAAGTGAATCTGTCTTCGTGTGCCCACCTCTGGTCTGCGGCCCCTGTTGATGTACACGCAGACGGGACTGTACGCTCCGCTGCCACACATGAACAGATGAGTTCTGTTATAAGGCTGCACCACCCGGATGAAGTTCCCACAACCATGCTGAAAAAAGACAGATGATCACACAGAGAGACACATAAAAAGTTCAGTAGGTGAAAAATAATAAAGGTTACTGATTCATTCCGGTAATATGTTAAACCTACAGTAATTTGTTATTAGGAACCTTCTATATGATTGATTTTGCTCTTTAAAGCAACACATGTAACTTATGAGAGAAGAAAATTGCAAATGAAAAGTTGCATTAATAGGCAACTAAATGCACCATTGATTAATTCAATACACTCAGAGGTTTTGCTGCTCCAGCCTTAGTTGGTCTGGTATGAGCAGTTGCTTATGATGGGTAATGTTAGTTAACTTAGTTAACGCCCATTAGTGACTTAGCTCACTAACTTTATGACTTTTCTTCACTTGAGGTACTGTTTCAATAGCTTAGCATTTAGCATTTAGACAGTGGCCACTGTTCAGCAAACATTATAGTGTTGCTTTAATGTTATTTAACCTTTAAAATAAACAGTATAAATAGCAACACTCCTCCAATCCTTTACAGCACTGTAAAAAACAATTACTGTTCATTACTGCATATTTTTTTAATCTCAGCTATGACACACACACTGAAACAGACATAGCAGAGGTTACGGCCTATTTCCTGGTATACAGCCAAGGTGAGCAGAACTTGTTTATCTCTCCTGAAGTATCCTATTCCATATGAGGGAGTAATTCAAACATATCTCACTTGCTATGACGGTTAAACAATCACATGCCGTAGAATCAAACAATCTCAGAGCTCACTGGTCTGGTATTAAGGCCAGTGGAAAAAGAGAGTCAGTGGTATATGTGATATATCTAGGTAAGGCCGATCACTGATACCCTTCATTCTTTCAGATCCCAAACCCTAACGGCAGCAACGGGAGTGCTGGACTTTGTGGCTAATTAAACCTGAGCTTGCAGAAAGCAAGTGGAGAACGGAAGAGGGAGAGGAAAGAAGCAGGGAGGAGAGGAACACGTATCCAGGGAGCCGTCAGGAACTTGGCCATGGCTGCAGGAACGGCAGCTGCTGCAGCTCATGGTCGGTGCACAGCTCCACTGGAAAAACAACAGAACTTTCACCGTCACACGCCCATCTCTGTTATTTATCCCACTCCTATTTATCTCTCTTTGTCTCTCTTGCTTTCTCCTCACTTTTATCACCCTCATCTGATCCCACACCCAGTAGGTCGAGGGGCCTGCACCCGTATCTGATGTCAAGTTTCACAGAGCCACATGTACATATATGTAGACGCAACCTGTTTTATTCTGACAGAGCATCCATCAGAGGCTCTGTCCCAGTTTATAAGCCACAATTTTTACACTACACTAGATCTTGGTTGTTTTACCTATATGTTATATATATATGTGTATATGCTATATGTAAGAGAGTTGCATTTCTTTTTCTTATGGTCTTATTGCCCTTTTGTTTCTAAAACTGGTCTGTGTGTTTTTAGTTCCTGTTATTTTTTTGTTTGTACAGCGCTGGTGAACTGTTTTTATACAAGCTTTGTAAATGAATTTGGACTGGATTGGAAATGTGATCACATTGACCTTAAAGTGGAGGCTTTTGAGCAAGCAGCAAACAGACTCAATCAACCTGGCTGGTCTATATTTCTCCTTTGATGGCACCCTCCGGCGCAAACAATGTGCGGTCGCTCCCTGGATCCCGCTTGACCACAAATTCTAGCGGAGAAGAAGGAACTTAATATATACAGATGTGGAGGATAACCATAACAGAGGCATGGTGGCTCTGATTCAACTGAAGAAACCTCTGAGAAAGGAGAGCAGCATTATGGAAGAGAAAATGAAATATACTGCGGTAAAAAACAAACCAAGAGTTGGAAAAAGTGACCAAGAAAAGTGGAAAAAATAGTAAGACCGAAAGAGAAACTGGCAGTGTTGCAAGTCAAAAAAGGGATGATACAAGGAAGAAGGGCCCATTGAGTGGCTCCGCACAGAGCTGGCTCACCCAAATATTTGTGGGAGCCTGTCTGTGACTCAGAGCGGCACCAATCACTCAGTGACTGGAAACAGCTTCTTCTCTATTTCTGCAATAGCATGTTGTACAAAACCCTGGCTCTATTGCCCCAGCTGCTGTCAGCGGATGGAGAGATGATGGAGAATGTTGGACAAACAGGCAGCACTGGTCATAGTTTGATGCTTTTTATGGTAACTTGTATGTTTATGTAAAAAGTTGCTTAGGAGATTTCCTATTTAAACTTGTCTCTCTATTTCCCCACTGCAGTGTCTATAGGCAACTGTGCATGTATTATTCCAGAACAACCCAATTAGGGTAAAACAGAGGCGGAGAAGGAATCAGTCTCCTGAGTCCTACTGTATGTCTTCATTAAATCTTGTTGCAGCCTAACAAGTGCTGCTCAGAATCAGGCCGGGTTATGAAATCCCTGCGTCAATGAGCTGCGTCCCATTTGCAAGCTTTGATTATGGTTTATTTTTCTACAGCGCTCCGTGGCCCTCAATCCTCCCACGCCTCCCTCTCGTCCTGACAGACGTTGCCGATGCCAGGAGGACTCCGGGCCAGTCGGTGACCCCGCAGACATCTGCTGTCTGCTACACATGTGGCTGGACCTGACACAAGCTCACAGATGGGAGAGGGAAATCCCAGGAGGTGGCACGCACAGTTCCCACTTGGACGAACGGATCTGAGAACAGCTGACAAAACCTTAAGTCTAGATTTTTATTGAATCCAAAACATCACTGGTGTAAGGGACACTGCACAGTGTACGTCATCATTGTTGTGCTGAAGTTAGATATTCAAGTCCTCTGTTCGAAGGTGGATGTGACCGACTATGATGAAGAAATAACTTTTACAACACTGTCCATCGCTTTATTCAGCAGAATATGTGCAATGTACATGTGTAATGTTAAACACTTGTCCACAAACTAAAGAACCACTACTGACCAGGTGCAAGATGGTTCAGGCCAATACTGCCACAGCTAGGGGTGATGTGGAGTAGTCCAAGTCACAACAGGCTTTTATCCTGAACTGATTCTTATTCATTTTTATCTGATTATACACAAAACTGTGCTAATACTGGTGCTCCCTTTTGTTTTTCATCAATGTTCTTAATGCCGGACATAGACAGATTTTATGTCACATGGTCAAATTGTTATTTTGGAGGCTTTCTGGACAGTTGTTTTGAGTGCTTCTGTTGTTATTAACTTTGTTTATTTATTTTTATTATCCAGCATTATTTATCCTGAAACTTGCAAACATTAGTTACCAGAAGCTACTGGTCATACCAGACCAAGTAAGGCTGTAGAAGCGAATCCTCTCAGTGTATTCAGATGAGCAACAGTGCATTTTATTGCTATGGATTCAACTTTTTAATTTCGTAGGAGGAAAAATGTGTCTAAGTTAAAATCTGCAGTAGAAGTTGTACACATATTATATACACATATTTACAAAAAATGTGGTCTTAAAGATGAACCATAAGTACTAACTTTGAAGCATGAACATGTTAAAATGTTCAGATATTTACTGATGGCAAAGTAAGAGCTTCATGATCTGATATGAGTATTCATATCTGTATCTCTATATATTTATTATTTGTATTATTTGTTATAATTTATTGGCTGAACTCTGAAAGCCCCCAAGAAATTGGCTTTGAAATGTTGAGGGTTCTTACCGTAGGGTCCTTTCCTGCCATTTGGCATTCCTCTATCTTGGTTGGAGACGCAGGCCAAAACACCTGGTGGAAAAGACAAAACAGCATTTAAACAAATGAGATGTGGGGAAGTGAGCCCAGGAAACTGGTAACTGACTGAGAGAGATATAACATGCATATACCCAAGTTAAGATCACATCCTGTTTACACAGACAGAAATCACAGGGAAAATGTGTGGAAAATGAACAAAACAAATGTTCTAAAAGTTTCAGTCGATAGAAGTGTCAGTGTCAGTGATTACAGCCAGCTATCGTCTGTGGAAAATGCGTGTGTTTTCAAAACCGGGAGAGGTGCTTAAAGGTCTAGCCTGATGAATATATCAAGCAATTTGCTTGGAAAAAATGGATGCGGTGCAGCACTCCCTGGGGAAACCTAAATGCTTCCCCATCTGTTTATGCACTTCATGCCTGTCAATTACACTGAAGATAACTCTTTCACTGCATGCAGAATCAGTTATCAGAGAGCTCCAGCATTTTTATGCCTCTTTTGAATAACCCTAAAATTGCTCTGATTGTGGCAAATGTATGCTCATTTGCATATCATTGCACATATTAGAGTAATACCACTGCAGCAGGTTTACGACGGGCTTTACACACTGTTAAATTTAACAAACATTTTATTTTCTCCTTTGTGGTGGTGAGAGAAGAGAGATGCTGGAGGCCCGCAATGCATTAGAACGAAATGTTAATCAGCGACCCTAATAATAAGCATCTGCTGACCTTAAGCGTGCCATGGGTGATGTTGTTGATGTCCATGGAGAGGACATTATCTTTGCAGCCCACATACATCCTGTCCTGGTCCTCGTCCATCTGCAGGATCCTGTAGTCCATGGCCTTGTCTGATATACTGTAGTGTTCAAAGGACTGGGAGGCCTGCAGGTCTGAGAGAGGAAGACATACAAATAAGCTTCTTTCCACACTGAGGTGAGAGATGTTTTCTCCTACTTCTACTAAATTAAAGTCAAGAAAAAACAGCTACATACAAGCCCATGTCAATCTCTCTTTGATCTCTTGATCTCTTTGAACAACACATCTCCACATTAGGCCTCTATGCATGAGCCCACGAGCTTTAAGAGAGATCTCTAGGATTTGGATGCTGCTCTTTAAACATGTGTGAGTTCTCAAATAGTAGCTTCACTCTTGCAATTTCATATTGAGGGTAGCAGGCAGCAGCAAGTTACTGCTACACTATCGATCATTATCATTATAGGATTAGGGTTGGTATCAAACCTATGCATTTTTGGTAACGACTGAAAAGAGTCTGCGTATCCAAAAGTATCCAAAACTGTCGAGAAACAAAAGTTTGAACTCCTGATCAGATTTTATTTAGGCAGTGTTCTTGTAAATTCTATATTGACATAGACACTGGGACTCAAAAACCCATAATAACCTCCCGTATGGTTAAACTACATTGCTTTAGGTACACTGGTAAGTAGCACGATACATAACAAAACTCCAGTGTATTGGGAAAAATGCAACACAGTTAGATGTCAGAGGACATACAGTATAGATGTCATTTTGGAAAAAAATGAAACTCAAACATGTCTCCAGAATGCATTTTGCGTGTGAAATCCTCGTTGCTCTAATAAGTGTTCTAGTTTTTTATTGGATGTAAGTGATCACAAAATGAAATGAAAATGAAATTGTCCAATTTCAGAAGACTGAATCATCAGAATTAATTATCTGAACTACATTGAATTAATAACATTATCATTATTGGCTGAACACATTACTGAACACAGATCAAATTGCCAATGAAAATGATCTAATACTGATTTGTTGCTGAAGATACATCTCACTAAACTTTCATCCAGTCAATTAAAGTGAAACTGTGACTACAGAGTACATGTTCATATACTGTATTAAAAAGTCTCTTCTACTCATTAAAAGTGCACATTGTTCACTCTCATGAAGTAAACATTCACAGACAGTTATTTTCAGCCTGTTTGCTCCAGAGATAAAGAACTCTCTCCCATACCATCAAAGGCCTTCACTGTCGACGCTAAACTCATGCATATTTATCACTTTTTCAATCTGCACTGAGAGCAGGGGGAGTGGGGGGCAATGTAGATCTACACCCTCCATTTCCTCCCCTCCACTGACCCTCTTTGAGCTCTCTTTGTATTCCCTCCTCTAATCAACAAACAGGTTGCCAGTGCTTTGCTTCAATGCCTTGGGCTAAAGTCACATTTTCATTATTATGTGACATTCGCTTTTGAGACTGGGGCCTTTTATCTTGAAGAAAAGTGGCTTTCCTGTGGCCCTCCTCACTATGATCACAGGCTGTTGTCTGGCGCGTTCGCCACGTAAAGGCTGCAGTGTTTAACTTCAAATAAAGACAAGTTAACCACCTCAGTCATATACGAGTTTCCCACGACTCTTCACTCTCTACAAGTTTAGTTAATGGCCTTATATGGTTAATGCGTCGAAGTGAGAGCAGGGTATTTTTGAACATTGTATCATCCGGCCCCTAATGAAGAGCATACACACAATTACGACTCTGTTTTTACTTGACCTGCCTGAAACAAAATTAAAAGTGATCGCGTCCTGTCAAGCAGATATGTTTAATAAAGAGAAACATCTAAAATAGAGATTGCATCAGCCTCCTGTTTCAAAGCTGAGGAGATAGCATCGCAGAAAGCATCACAGAGAGCTCAGCGCGGAGGCAATATTTTCCTCATGCCGAAAAAGGCTTAAGATGTTAGAAGCCTCGCTCTGCCAGAGTGCGAGCCACCAAGGGTGAAAGACTCACTAACAACTAATTAAAAACATGCAAGGCTCCAAATTCGGCCAAAAAATATCAATTTAATACATCTTCCCAAAATAAAGTTCTTGGAGGTGACTCAGGAAACCTTTTAGACCACGATACTGTAACTCATTTTTACACTCGGAGGTAAATCTTAATTTAAACACTCTGCAGCTGTCATTAAACATACAAATGTTTACAGAGGATGGTCTGGGCAGGAGTTTGAGTTTTACAATCGCACATTACAGCCTATAGAGGCAGAAATAATCTCAGTGGTTGAGTTAAACCGCGGTGGGTAGAAGCCAAAGAACCACATCTTTTTAAATGATGTAAGTTTGGGGTGAAGCCCTCTGAAAAGGGCAAGAGGCGAAAGTTATGAAGCATTTTTTTCTTCTAGTTAAAACATGCAAAGCAGCTATACAAAGTTTTCTTTGTTGGGTAAGCCAAGCCTTAATTGCTGTAGGATAAGCTGGTTTATTGGGCACAAAAGCTATTTTAGAAGTGGGGCTAAGTGACATTTCGAGTTAATTAACAATATGACTTTTAGATCAATGATCAATTTGACTGTTTAAGTTAACTAAAGCTATAACTAACTGATGTTAGAATAGCAGCAGCTTGGCCAATGTTAGCTCAGTCAATTAACGATACGCCCAATTGTTCATTACAATTAATGGGCACAAGAATATAACTAACTATAAAATTTCAAATACAAATCTAAGAATAGCGAATACAAATGCCCAGCAATTGTGGCCAAGTCCTACAATTTTGCAGTCAAAACACTGTAAAATAATTAAATATGAAAACATTAACTGCAAAATAATCAAATGAACCCTTTAAATGTGGCAAATCTGTAATAATTCAACCATAAATCACAAAGAAAGTTGCGAATCTACATGTGAATTCACTTGCACAATTTTCCCATTCTAAACTTATAGAGTGATCTGTCTTTTACCAAAGAATGAAGCTTAGTTTAAGTTTTGGCTCTGAAAAAGTTGAGGTTCTCTGACTTCTAACGCTGCTAATTGACTTCAACATAATGGTTCGCTCCTGGCATGGTTCACTGTCTCTTCAGCATCCCTGCAGAACATTCCATAAGGGGAAAACATTGTCCAGAGGGGTGTGGTGTGGGGTGAAATAACTGTTTAATATTATGGTGAACTTTGTATTGTTGTCTCAGTGGGGGGAAATAGGAGACTTTCATTCTCCTTTGTGAGGGTGGAAGGCCAGTTAAGCCCGGTGCTGAGGTGGGACGCAGCGGGTGTGTGTCACATGGATCCAGCTTATTCGCCGAGAGACAAACCGAGACCCTCAGGAGCCCACATACCATTGGATCCGGTATCTTCTCGCTGCTCTGGTTTCAATCTCATACAAACATATGAGTCATGCCCGCACTGCTGCAGCATTGTAGACCAACATCAAAAGTTCACATTGCCAGATGGTGCACCTGCTCTATCAGGGAGAGGGGGTGGAGGGGGGCTGCTCTGAACAATCATCAAGGTTTCAGAGTCATTCAATATATGCAGTGGGACCAACTGTTTACAGAGTCAATGCCAGCTCATAACCTTCGTATGAGGTCTTTGTAGATTGATGTCGCTACTGGTGTTAAGTCCAAATTCATTCCCTCAGTGGCATCTGATCAAGTTTTTATGACACCACAACAGTTTGCACAAAATTAGACGCCAATAATGGCAATTGATCAAAACAGAAATCAAAAGTTGGAGCACAACTGTTTTCTGTTTTTGTGTATGTGAGGAAGAAATCCTCTGGACCACATGTGGTTTGTTAGTTGGGAGTTTATATGCATTCCTCATTGTTGAGATCACAGAACCTCCCAAGAGGGAAGAGTGTCAAAAGTGTTTGTGGACATCGTTACTCAGGTATCGTCAAGCAGTTTGTTGTTGGCAGTGTTGTGCTTTGGGATGCAGATTTAATTATTTTGTGGATGTTGAAGAATAGAACAATACACAAGAGAATAATAGACTTGTTCTGCTTTGCGAAAAGAAGGTGGATTTGCAGTTTGAGGGATGATATTTCGTGCAAAGATAGAAAGGTGGGGACCGCACACTTGACATTAGGACTGGGAAAAGCTGAGGTAATGTGAGTGATGAAATGTCTTATTCTGTGTTGTTTTGTCTTTCTTGCTGCTGTCCTCATTGCAGCGGGAGACAGAAAGAAACTGAAAAAAGAGAAAGAGGAAGCAGGGTATGAACACTGACAGTTGGTGGGTTTTCTATTATGTATGTGGGCAGGAGGGCGTTACACCTCCCTGTGGACCTCACAGCAGTCCCCAGTGTCCTGCCTTTGACTTTGAGCTTTGACCCATAGTGCCCCATTGGTTGGATGCCAGACCAATGGTGATACACTCAGTCCTGATCCATGCGATGGACAGTGGGGTTAGCGGAAAGGGCAAGGCGGTGACTGGGAAGCTGAGACTTTCTCTTTCTTTGATGTGTTTTTTTCTTTTTTTGTGTAAAGTGGTCAAGCGGAAACAGCACAAAAGCCTTTTGTTGGGCCGGCGGTCATTCAATATTAAACAGCAGGTCTGCTTTCTTCGCTGCAGAAGAAGTCGTATTGGCTGAAAACACTCCTTGCATGTTGGAGGATGGGCAGTAATGCAAACGAATAAAACTAGTAGATCAAAGTTTTCTTGAAGTGATTTTTTAATGGTTGATCATTTAAAGGGGCACTTGTGAGAGACAGTAAAGGAATGGTCAAAATCAAAGCAGCAGAGGCCAAGATAACCTGACCTGACGCCAAAGATACTGGATCCTGCAATTCCCATAATGCAACTAGAGTATTTTATTAGACCCCTTCCTGAAACACCCAATCTCGTTCAAACCTCACACCTCCAGTCTGTAATGAAGGATTTTCTTTGTTTTACCTCATTGGAAATTAAATATCTTTGGTTGACAAAAACGATGTCACCACAAGGCCCATTATGAGCTATTCTGGAGCTCTCAATCATATCACATGACCTTCTTCAGCAGATGGAGTTTGCCCAGTTGTTGGGGAATTGTAGATGCTGTAAATTATCCAGTTTTCACGTTGCTTTAAAAATTGAGATTAGATTGGTTGGAAAAAAACAAATGTAATGGTCATTTTTCACTACTTTTGGACATTTAATGGACTAAATTATTATTATTAGTGCAAATTCAGATCTACAAAGGTCGCCTGGTGTTGTGACATGTATCTTGATGAACGCACATGCTTTTTGTTTGTGCTCTCACTACAGCCTTGAGGAAAAGATATCTGAAGAAAGTACAAGCTGTGATCATTGTGGCGGGTAATTCAGCCCTCTGTAAAGCGTAACAGAATTGATTGTTCAAGGGCAAAGGCTCCAGGATAATAACCAGGAGAGGCATCGAGCAACTGAGCCTCACAGAGTAAAAAATCCCAGAACATCCTCTTTTTTGTGATTGTGGTGAAAAGCCAAGTAGAAATAGAAACAAATGTGTCAACAGGAAGGGACCTGTCATTGCACCCCTGTTTGTTTGGCAGCAATTCAAGTGCAGAGGAGATTGCAGTGCTCTCTTAGCACTCTCTACTATTTTTTCTGTTGTGATTATATGGCCAGGAGAGGAAAGGCAACAACCACAATGAAGCTTCACTCAGGTTTTCAACTCATATGACTTTCTGACAGACTTGGCCTCCAAAATTGTTTGCGTGATCAAATAAGAGTTTTACAGCAGTGCCTCCAGCCGTAAACAACAATTCCATGGTTCTGGTTTGGGATGTCCGTACAAGGAGTGGTTTGTTGTAATGCAGCATCGTAAAAATTAGAGATTCACAGTGGCTGGAAAGTATGTGGGATCTTCATGAGAGAGACAACTGTAGTTTGGGTCCACCCACGCATGAGGTTTTAGGAGCCGGTGCCAACTGACAGAGCTGGTGTCGCTTCAAAAGCCTCAAGGTCTTCTTCCAATGGGATGGCAGATACCAAGAGTTGGGAGAACACGAAAGGAAACAGCGTGGCGTCAAGCTTTATTTTGAATGGAAATGTGATGGGAGAAAAGTGGTTAAGACTTAAAAACACAGCTGTACTTTATAAGATTCCCCCTGCTGTTTGCCAAATGAGGGAGTCACCTCATGAAAACCCATCTGCAGAGACTTTCCGGTCTACATGAAAAAGGTGATAAAATCAACATGATGCAACAATACGGGACTACATTGTCAGAAAATTAGCTTACCCCCTTGTGAAGCGGGGATGAACAGCTTTAATCAAATTGACTGCCTGCCTGGAGTGTTGGGTTTTTTGATTAACACCAGTGTCTGAACACAAGCCAGAAAGTCCCTGCACCTAATTAACACTTCAGGGTTGGAGGGCGGGCCAATTACAAACCAACCTCGGTGTCCCCCATGCAAATCAGCCCTCATCAATTGGCTTTGTACCTGAAAGGCCAGCATGAATAAATTAACTCCATGCTAATGAGGCTTGCCTTCCATTCAGTTTAAGGAGAACCTGTTCTGTGGTTGTCAGGGGCAGCCGGTGGGAGGACCCCAATCACCCGTCTTGATAAATATTGAAGCAGGGGCTTATACCGCCCCCTCGCAATTCATCTCTCCTCACAAGATGGAGTGGGTTTCATCACGGAGGCCTGACTTCAAACCTGGTGCCAAATACCATTGCTCTTTGTCCGGACAATGCTAAGAGCTCTTCGGGTTCAGTTCTGGATGGCTGCACTTACCTAACACAGCGCTGGCCCACTCGTACATACTGCGCCAGTAAAAGACTTTATCCTGGCAACTGACAGGCCCCTCCAGAGAAAAATAATGGCTGTTGCCCGAACGGGACGGCCATCCACTCTCCCTGGGGACAAGCCTGATGGTATACAGTAATGACTGGTGGTGTATACATATGTCAGAGGGGAAGTTAAGGTGTCGTTCCACTGAGTGGAGACCACCCAGGACGTTTTGCGCCGGCTGACAGAGTCGTCCAATTGTCTGTCCAGCCGACGTGCTCCACATTCCCAGGCAGGCTGTGCTCAGCGCTCAAAATGCAAACAGCATGCACAAACTTACTGTACTGCAACTACTTATCATGGAGAGAAGCCAGCGTTGGCTCAGAGAGGGAAGGCTTTATATCTATTACGTCTCATTAATTGTCCGATTGTTGTCTGTCGCCAATTATCTATATCCAGCCATTCGTAATGGGAATCATATGGCTGTACAGAATGCCTGAGCTCTTATGCATGCCGTCTTTTACTTTGGCTTCCCAGAGCAGACGCCGCATCTAAATATGACATGTGAGCCTGGAGTGTATTTTCTCCCTTGGCCCCGTGTGTGTGTTTGTGCAGAGTGATGTTATCCAGCACCAATGTCAACTGCTGGTTTCATTGCACGGCTGACCTGCTAAGGTGTTGGCTAATATTCCCAGTAGGAGCTGAAACTTGAGATGACAACCTGTCCATCTTGCCGCCTCGCCAGCCAGCTAGTTTGCATTCCCAATGCTCCAATTAGCCCCTGGCCTCCCCTCCACATGTCACCGGCAGCCGCTCCTTCGTACAGAACCAACCCATACCACCAGCCACCGCGCCTCTCTGACCTCTCACCTGCCCACACCAGAAGCCTCTAGTTACTGCTCACCTCCAGCAAACAGTAAATCTCTGTGATTTTACTGTCAGGGAGGCTCTCGTCATGACTCTCAGAGCGAGGGCGAGGCTTGCAGGAGATATGGGTCAGAGGCTCCTCAGAGTTGATGTGTTTACTAGTCATGGAGGACGGCCAAAGGAAAAAGCTCAACCAGGTGGGACTCCTCTGTGCCGTCTTCGAGGCTGAAACTGTGTCAGGCTGAAAAAAAAAGCTATATTTCTTCAGTGACACGATGTTGCTGAGGTCGAGGGGTCGATTCTGTGGTGCTGAGTGAAGGCAAAGTTTTGCCGCGAGGGCAACAATTACAAATGCACCTGTTGAAACTTTTGCCATTGGCTGGACAAGCTTGTTTACATACCCTTTTGATCCAGGTGCTCAAAGAAAATCCACTCAAGTCATAAAATATTTCCAATAATGGAAAAGGAATCCATCTTAAGCCATAATCCGGATAGTGAATGCATTTTTTACCCCTGCAATGTTAAGCACTGCTCAGATGATGGGAAAACCCGAATATGAGAGTGGTTATTGAAAAACCTGAGCTTATAAAATACACAACAAAGGAAGGAGTACAAACAAACTTGCATAAATAGTTTAACAAGAATAGGTCATTGATTTGTGATAATGCCAACCTTCGACCCAAGGATTTTCCAGTTGACCTTGGCTATCCTTGGAGAGATAATGTCTTTGTTCGTATTGACGGCCATTGATTACCTTTCAACATGTTGCGGAGGAGGAATAATGAAACATGCAACAGGGCTAGCAAGGTCAGCACAAGAATGGCTAAACACAGAGAGAGAGAAGCAGCCTGACAGAGGAGCTGTCAAACATCTCACACGCCGTCAGCCCCGAGGCGGTGCAAGCTGGAGCTCACCGCACTCACTAACCTTCCGGGCAGAAATTGTCCATGCTGCAACTCAGGCAATTAGATGGACATCTGAGGACATGAGTCTGGGGGAAATGCATACAACACAAAGAAATAGCTTGCTTCGTGCTATGGACACCAGTATTCAGGCTCAGAGAACACACACACACGTTCACTACTAACCAATGGCTATTTGTAGCATGTCTCTATATGCCCTTGTCGACAGCTTTGACAGGCCTATGCTTTGTCCTGCCAGGAATTCCCCATAATCACAGAGCATCACTGATTTTACTTCACAGGCTTTATTATGTTCACCACAGAAAAGTGTGGATACTAACGTGCAGGTGTAATGTGAAACAGAGACAGGAAGCTGTCCTACGTTAGAAAAGAATTAACCTTAAGGCACGGACATAGACATCCTGGCCTGCTCCTGGCTACTTGTCAGCATTGATCGTTGGCATTTTGACCTTTGTTGACCACAGAAGACTACAAATACCCACCAAAGTATGGTGTCTGTGTCGCTGGATGATCATAATGTTCGTTTAACAGGTTGTTTAAAGACATTGCCATAGAGTCTTTAAAAAGCTAAGATGATTTATCATAAGCAGTTAAACCTCAGGCAAAAGAATATCTTTTGCATCAGTTTATTTTTCCCTCCACTCACATTGAATTAAAATATTACACAGTACTTTACAAAAGGTTAGTTTTATATTGGCTACGATTACCCAGGCAGATCGTCTCTCTAAGGAATTCAGAAAACAAAGTTCTGTTCAGATTGTTGGAATCTTAAAATGGCCTGGTTTTCTTAGGCTTTAAGTATTTGAGGTATCCACTTCAAAATAGCTTGTAGATTTTATTTCATAACCGGCAAAGCTGGAAAACCACATAGTTTTAACAACAATTCAGCAAAAGGTTTTGCCACTAAAATGCAATCAGGTCTAAGGAATGCACATTCAGGCACTCACCAAGGACTAACATACACTTTCTCCAACAGAGTCACACAAGTACGCTTCTGCAAACCCTCACCACCAAGTAAACATCCTCAACAGACTGACATCCACCTACAGTGTTTGAACAGCATCATTGCTGTATGAATAACGGGGGGTGAGTGGGGGTAGTAATGAGGCATGATAAAAGCAAGGGGGGATCTGGTGTATCCGCTATCAGATGCCTGGTTCCTGATCTCAACGCCTGGTTCTGTTCAGGCTATGAAGGAAAGCCCATGTGGCTAATACCAGCGTGAGGGAACTCTCATTAAACTACAGACATCATCTTAATCAATCTCTCCTACGTCTCAGCCAGGCATGTGCAAAATCTACATTATCCACATTATAACCTGCAGGCTCGCTCACTTTCAAATAAACATCTTCATGGTTTGACATACATACTGTATACAGTATATTTCTAAGTTAATACTGTATTGAATGCTGGAGTTTTGCCAGAACAGGGTGAGACCACTGATGAGGTTAAATGATCCGGATCATAAACACAGACCACTGCTAAATGAAGGGATAAATGAGGCTGAAATTTTGATCCCACCATTCTTGGAACGGCGTTTTGGCCTACCTCTGATCTGGTAGCTGAACCTATAAGTAACATATTAAATGTGCTATGTTTCTCAATATAAGTAGTACTCTTCTTCCAATTTACAGCATATGAATGTTAATGTTTGCCAGAGGTCATGTGATGATGTTAATACCACACAATCATAAGACAACTTCTTAAACAGCACATTCATTTCCTGGATGTAGTATTTTGTCCGTGCAAGTTTTACATAATTGGAAACAAGATTCTCTCGAAAAGTTTTAACTTGAATCATGATCAGTTTTATTTAGCGAGAAAAGTTTTATTATTAGAATTACAATATTACAATATGATACCTTAATTTCTGATATGTAAAATTTGAGGAAAGCAAGCACGTTTACTATAAAACCCTTTTTTTCTCCATTTAAAAAAGAAGCCAAATACGAAATATTGTACAAACACAAGTAACCATTAAGAAGCCGTACTGACATTTTTAATATCAGTAGATATCTAACCAGAGACAAGAATATAAATTTCAACAGCTGACTGACTCATTGCATGCACTGTTGCCCTATCAGATTGTAATAAGGACTTCATAAAGAATGTTGAAGGGCTGTTTAACTTTCAAAACAAGTCAGGCTTGTGGAAAGTGCCAACTTTTAAATTGGGTGATAAGACCGGATCTATTATCCCAATGGTATCAATTACATTTGCAAAGTTGCAGTCAAACTTTGTCTTTCAAATCAGTATAATGTAGTTACTTCCACCTTATTCTGACAGCAAACATATCTAACAGCAAACATATATAACATGTCATGAAACAAGCCAAAATAAACGTTGATGTACAGGAGTAATTCTCTTTTATCACACTGGGGATCCTTAAATAGTTTTGCTGTATGGAATGGGGGCCTGTGTTTATTATCTGAGGCACGGAAGAGAAAGGCACCGCTTGAGAGTTTATTATTTGGGTTAGCTGCATTTTTCGCTGTTTATTATGCGGTTTTAATTGTGGTCTGGCTGTGTTCGCCTGAAGAACACAAGAGTAAGCAGAGCGAGGGAGAGAGGAATGTCTGAGACGGCAACTTCTCTGCAGGACGCGAGGCTACGCCGGGAGTCCCATGAACCTGCCTTACCCCTGGATTGGATTTCAGCAGTGACACGAGAACGAAAAGGTGGGTGGGGTGGGGGGGGGGGGATATTCCAGCGTCCAGATCTATATACAACCAGAGCGTCTCACTCACTGCTTTATTTTCTTGATTTAGTGTGTTCCAGCTTGTGATAATTAACAGGTTTTCACATCTGGGAGCAGAAGAATCCAGGCTGCAGGACTAACCTTTTGGCCACCCAGCAGGTGCCAAACCACCTGCGCCTTCTTCCCCTCTGGGATGCCACTCTTCCAGTCTATTTCTATGACTCTTCATTCATCTTTTGGCTGCTTTGGATGGAGCCCAAACTCCCTGAATTCTTCCCTCAGTGAGGACTTCCAGTGTTTACAGGAGGAATGAGCCTCCACCATGGGCCCTAAGAGTCTCCCTACATCTGGTGCTCACCCATGCCGAACTCTCTCCCGCAGCCAAGAGGGAGTTATGACCCTCATCTTCCTCAGTTCAAAATGATTTCCAACTCAAAAACAAAAAGGTGCAGCTACTCATGGCTCTCTGATGTTTTAAACTCAAGTGTTAAATCAAAGCTGGAATGTAAATTCACACCCCAAGTTGGCTGTTTAGCTTTGATTAAACATCTTCCTACTTCAAGCTGCTCTTTCCTCAATAAATTCACCAAAATGTATCCCAGGGTAATCGTAGCACAGTACATACAGATAAACACTCATTAAGAATAAAGCCCAGACCCTGTTAAAGAATCAGTGCACTGCAGACACCAAAAGCCTAACTCTCCATTTATGGTCCTCCCTGCAGCGAAAAACAACTACAGTAAGTAACACAAATCAAATCTAATCTGCACTCTGAAAGAGAATCGAGCGTTCCAGGATTATAGGGATTGGCTCATTTTCAGCATCGCCATTTCTGACCTTTTAAAATGATTATTTGGAAACACTGGAGGAGCAAGGAGGAAGTAATGTGAAAACCACAGATATGATAGTGATGCTGTAGGTTTTTCCCCCTGCATTCAGTCATTAGCTTTGGCTCGTTCTCAAGCTGACTGCCATATTTAACAACTCACACGGTATGCAGAGCAGAAACAGACTGCAGGCTGGTTCTGATATTTGGAATGAAACAATAATCAGAGAAACCTGAAGGCACAAAAGGGAGAGGGAGACAGGGAAAGAATGACAGTGAAAGATTTAAGGAAAAAATGAGACCAAATTGGGAAAAGACGTGGCAAATTAAGTCTTTAGCCACAGAGAGAAAGAAAAGGAAACTACACCTGTTTTAGCCTTCTGCTCTAAGGCTTTATAAACTGCAGAAACCTTGCTGACGGACAGCCTCAGCTGCTGTGTGCTGCCTGTTCCACAGCGAGAGGTAGTGAAAGGTGATCAAACGTCTCCTTCAGCCCCTGCACACTATCCAGCCACTGCGCAAAGGTTACTGCACCACTCATAGCTCAGGGGCGAGAGTGATCGGCCAGCTCATCTACACTGACTCACGCAAGCATGCAACACACTTAAGTTGAACCTGCCTATACCCCTACACTCCGCTCTCATTTCAAGGGGGCGTCAACAATTCAGAAAATAATCTGTTTCAAAGAAGTTAAATAAAACAAGGGAATCAAAACCAGGGGCAGCCACAATGCCCACAGGCCTGCAGTAGGGAGGGGTGTGATTAAAGTTTAAGTAGGAACAGATTCAGGGTAATGCTAACAAGCAGTGCCACCTCCTGCAGAGATCTGACTTTGGACAATGGATGGACAAGGATTGTCCAAGAACGGAGCAACCAAGGCCTCAGGTGTGTACGTGGGTGATTGATTGTTTGTGTACATAGTTGGATAAGTTTCAAAGATTAATCTGATCAGAAAAGCAGCATAGTTGCATAAGTTCTACAAAGTAAGATCTACAAGGTAAGCTGTATAGTACTCCATAATGATGTAGCCCCCAGGCTCGCCCTGATTGTCAACCATTTGTTCAGCATTAGCTCAGTAAACACATGGCATCGCTGCAACGTCATTACATCTGCAGAGGAACACAACAAGGGCCAAGTTGATGTTTTCACATTCATTTCAGGGGTGCATGCTTGTTATTTCTTCTTACCCTCAAAGGAAAGGAAGACTCTTGGCAGGGGCTGTGGGAGGCTGGAGACCCCGGCGGAGAGGAGACAGAGAGCCAGGAGGGAGAGCGCCATAGCCGACACCAGAGGTGGCCTGGCCAACCCCTCTGGTCTGCCCATGACTGCGCCGCTCAGGAACCCTGACCAATCACCACTGCCTGTTGGAGAGAAAAATCAAAAGGTTATGAGAACATTTTCCCCATATTTTCAATTGGAAATGTAAAACGAAACAGCAACATTAGCATTTGTTTGGAACCATTTGACCCATTGTTAAAAATCAAATGTCAAATTTAGCCCAATTAAATGTGTAGGATTTGACGATTTCCGATTGGTGCCCCAAAGTGGTGGTATCAACAAAGACAGTTATGCGTGCTGTGACATGAATGGGGTGAAAGTGACAAATGGTCTACACAAATTGTTCCTGAGATTGGCTTAAGAAAAACTTATGCTATAAAAAAATAATTCAAATATTCTGTAATCGCATTCTACAAACAGTGGTTTTCACCTCAGTACCTTTTGATCTTCAAATCAAAGCTTACTTGGATGCAGTAGTTTCACATTAACATAATAATGCTCATAAGACAATCTCTGATCATAATTACTTAATTAAAATAAAATGCCATCCGTTGCTAAAAGGATAATTAATTTTTCAAGAGGACAGAAATAACACACAGAATACACATGACCGACAGTTGCAGTTAGTCAGTCCGACAGGCCCAGACATGCTGGAAAACTACGCTGAATGAAGACACAGATGGGAGCACAACATGTCAGTTAAATCCCATCACTTGCTATATCCTTGCGATGTACCTCTGTTAAATATGGATGAGTTAAATCTGCACAAAAGAGCTGCTGGAGAAACACTCCCCTCAGCGTCCTCTGGTTCCTTTTCCATAACAGGACAAGAGCAGCTCAATTATTGATAGAGGCAGGTACTGTACTGCCTGTGGGGCACTAACTACTGCAATGCAAAACTCCACTGCTGGGAAAATACTTTTTTGGGTTTAACCACCCAGACTGGCTGTTACACTACCAAAAGACATTGCACTAGAGAAAGACAATGTCCATTTTGCATGCACAAAGAAAATACAAGGGGGTGTATTGTATCTCTGCTCTCATGGCTTATAGATATGCAATGAAAAATTGATGGCCAAGACACAGGAAAGCTGCGTGATTGCTATGAAAATTTCAGTTTGGGGTGTAGTGTACAAATAGGTTGAGATATGGGTGTGCGTGGTGGAGTGAAGCATGACTGAGTTATAGCCGAGGTGAAATTCTACAGTTCAGGTGCAGAAGCATAACAGATGGAAAACTGCAGAGGAATGAGATCCCTTTGGCTGCACTTTAGAGAAATAAAACAGCATGAGGCTCATCCAGACGGCCCCGGCCGCTGTACTGCAGCCCCTCTCCTGCTGCATCATCCACACACACACACACACACACACACACACACACACACACACACACACACACACACACACACACACACACACCCTCCCCCAGAGCCTGCATCAGCTCGGGCGTCTCCACAAATTTAGCCCCCAGGCGAATGGCCGTGACCCCGTCCGGAAGCTCAGCCCGGTCCTGCTCTGTTCTGCCTTCTTAAAGGTTTGGTTCACCCAAATTACAAAAAAATACATATACATTTCCTTTCTTACCTGTTTTGGTATCGAGCGACCCAAATAGTTTGACATATCTGCCTCTGCCGCAATACAATGTAAGTAAATGGCAAATTTCTAATCAACTGCAAGCCTTTCAAGGCTCTGAATGTTTGCCATTAAAAGAGCTGTGTTAATAGTACAGTGTGTGTCCATGATAGATCCACCTGTTTAGGCTGTATTTGTTTTTGTTACTGTTTCAGGACTTAACCAGGTCAAAACTTGACACTAAGGTTTTTGGATTCAGGTCTCACAGCAGCCGAGTCCAAGTCTCAAGCCCTCCTTTTTTGTGATTTAAGTCTACAGCTTTGAGAGTAGGGAGAACTTCTTTGGTGCAAAGTACTTTCAGATGCAAACTTTTAAATGCTGTGAGAACCACAAACTAAATTCTGTTTGTATTTGGGTGGCGGCAGAACTGTCAGACAAGCATATGTCAAAACGTGAAAAAAACCCCCCAAAAAACTAGTGCAGCATCCTGGAAATTATGTTCATAGTGTAATTTAGCATGTTATGATTCAACGTCAAACGCCATCGTTCAGTGCCAATGCAGTAAGTAGTGTGTCTTTTGAATGTCGTGAAGCAGAAAGTTGTGGAGCTTGCGGTCTTGGATGGGTGTGTAGCACCCCGCCAATTAACAACTGCCTTTTTATTAGCCTTAACCACAATGTTTCCATCACTTTAAGTGTTGCTGTTGACTAAACTTAACCGTACACCCACAGCTTATTACCATAACCATGATATTCCCTTCACCTAAATCAAACTGTAGTTACCATATCTGGACATTGTAGAAAGTAAGAAACACATTAGCATTAGACACAAAAATGTTGACATTGAATGTAATTAGGGTTTTTTACAGAATCGCTCAATATTGACATTCTTGTCTGGAGTCAGGATTGAGTTACCACTAAGTGAGAGTACAATGCGTGTTTTTTTGTTATCTTAAGTGAATCGACCCTTTAAACTATGAAAACTATGACACCTACCCCTCCCTGCATGCTCAGAGAGATGGGTGATCTCCTAGGGAGAGGCTCTGGCCTGGAAGCGTTGGTCTCACAGCTGCTGAACTCATTGCCAAGGGGAATTTGTCTCCATCTGAGCGTCCTGTGACATCCCACCAGGTCCGTTTTTGACACTTCCTTTTCTTCACAAACACCGTCGGCTCTATGATGAGCTCACTACCCGCCTCCCTCACACTTGCGGACCACCGTAACCCTCGCCTGGATTAATAGGTCTCCCAATAAAGACGTGCATTAGTGTTTGTTGCAGTGAACAAAAATAATAAATACGTAATTTTGTTGAGCTCTTCAAAGTCCAGAAATTCCAGTGCTGAGTCTGCCAGGAATCTCTGCGATGGCAATTAAATGTCTCCACAAAAGGAGGTCAGCCTGAGTGAGTGAGTTATATTTCCACTGGGGTGTAATGATAATTGTGTTTATTGTGCATTCCTTGGCTGACAGCCTAATGAATTTTCCATCTCACTATTTCAGAGGCACTGCTCAAAAACTAATATTGATGAAAGTACAAAACTGCAGAGCTAGACAAGCAAATGGTCTTGGTTTTTTTTTCCATCATTCAAACTGGGTCTGTGATTGTTTGGCTCCCATCTGCTCCTGTTAATGCTTTAAACACACGAACACAATTTAACTGCGAGAAATTGAGGCAGAAAGTCCTCCCGTCTGCATTTAGGTTTCATTTTTATGTATTTGGGTCTTTTTTAATTTTCGTTGACTGGAGAACAAGAATTAAAATTGAAATGGGAAACAGCTCCGGTAAACTTGCCGTCTGTCCCGGCTCTAACAGGACGGTGTGTGTTCATACCACACCCTGTCATTCAGTTGTCAGTGGCTCTGTTACAACCACATGCTCCCGCACACACACACACACACACACACACACACACACACACACACACACGACTTGCAGGCACAGCTGAGAACAACAAATTGTGTCTATTCCAAGTATTCAAACTTTAGACCTACTTATTAAATAACATGTGAATCTTGTGATCGCAGCATTCAAACCCTGTGATTCTTGAAAATCCTCTTCACAGTATCAAATAAGGGCTTTTTAAAGTAATGGAAAAAGCTTAAGCCAGACCAGAAAGCTTTTCTGGTGCAATAAAGTTACACAAAAATGCTAACCTAACCAAATAACCATTTAAAAATGCTAATTTTCTGTTTGTCTCAGCTTCACAACTGCAACAAAGTCATGACTCATATTCTGGAAATGTATACTGTATTTAAAATAGACGCAGAAGCATGTGAGGGAAATAAAACATGTCACAGTAGTCGGATGTAATGTTACACAAGATTTAGAAGGAGCAGCAAGTGAAATGTGTGAAATTTGGCAGACTCTACAACAGTCAGATTGAGTTTACTTCAGCTACTCTCACCAATTCTCACTGGTGGGACTCTGCACCTGTTAGCCTCCTGCCTCCACCTCCTCTCTGCCTCGGCTACAGTACGCAGCAGTACAGCAGGTAGACCCTCTACCTATACAGACACAGGATCCAGATCAGTTCCTGGTGCGGGACTCACCTTTTAGGAGCTTCCTCCACTGCTGGTCCCACTTGAACAAGCCAGGTACTGAACCAGATCTGGATCTTATTTATCCCCCTTTAAAGAACACCTTGTTTCCAGTTTCCTCCAGTGACACCAAAGAAGAAAAATGCTGCTATTCCATCTAAGTGCTCACAGAGCAGGCTTGACTGAGAGAGCACAGGAGAGAGGAGAGGAGAGGAGAGAGGGAGGAGAGCGAAAAGACAGAGAGGGCTGGTGTCCTATTACACACTCTCCACTGAAGTACCCCTCCTCCTCCTCCTCCTCCTCCTCCTCCTCCCCACCCCTCCCTTCCACGATCTTCCTCCCTCCCTCCCTCTGTTAACTAGACAGCAAACTTTAACATGTACAGCTCAAATCATGATTGAGGTGGAGGACTCGTACTTCACACAGAGAGAGGGTGAAGCCAGAAAAAAGGTCAGACACAGCCAGGACTGAGGCTGCTTTTAATCTGCGCATGCCATTCCAAACATGTCACATTTGCCCTTTTCCAATAATTTCTATTTTCAAAAGTATGAACAGTTGTTCCGCAATAATGAATCAGCTTGTAATTATTTGCTGGAACCATTTCAGCAACCAGGCCGTATCAAACTGTGCAAAGAGATAGAAAGAAAGCAGTTAGAAAGCATTGCGCTTACCAGACCTCTGTAACCCACTCCTCATCTCTGCTGCCACCAGCACAACACACCCCAAACTGGACTGAGCTGTCGGTGGTCCAGTTGCATTGTGGGTAATGTAGGTGCCAGGTTTTGACTAGTAAGGGAGAATGCACGGAATAAAAAGAAACGATACCTCTGGTTCTGCTGTATCGATTTTTATTGCATTGCTGAATATGTGATGTACTGTTTTATTTAAGTGTGTGAGCAAGTGAACGTTTGCTCAATAGTGTTAAACAAAAAGTACAGCTGAGGCTGATTGGAGTATAATATATAATACTTCTGACAAGACGAGCGACAGGACAGCGTTTCGTTGCTTTGATTGGTTGTAGGTCTGTCCAATTACATTAATTGATAACGCCCCATGGAAATCGAAAATTAACTGCGAAGTTCCAGACTAATACGTATTTGCGAATTAACTTGATTTAAGGGTGATCCATGCAATAGCTGGAGAGTCGTTTTGCTTAAAATCCCCAAATTCCTCATGGTGGCGCTAGAGGAAAATTCAGGGTATCACCAAAGTTATTAGGACACATTGTCTAGGAACCATAAATGTCTGATAAAATGTTGTGCCAATTCATCCAATTGTTGTCGACACATTTTTCTAAAAACAAGAAAACCAGCTAAAAAGTCAAAGGATTATCAACATTAGTGGGTTTCATCCTCTGGGGACCATGAATGAATGAATGCATGCATTTGTGTTACTGGGCTGAGCGTCTCATGTCCCTTCACTGCAGGTATGAGCCAGGATGTGAAGGATTTTACATTTTAGCTTTAAAGTAGAATTAGAGCTTTTTTGCTCAAATCACATTTCAGGAAAGAGTGTGTGAGTCTGTGATGACAGGCAGAGAAAGTAAAATGGGGGAGGAAAGTGGGGATTAGTGGCTAAAAACAGCTGAGTTATTCCTTTTTTTCCTTTGCTGATGCATTCTTTCTTAAACTGCCCCAACCTTTCAGTATATTCAAACATCCTCTTTTGAGTAGTCTTGCCACTGAAGTGATGGATTTCATCATCAGGATACATAGTAAAGTAAAGTAATAACATAAGACAGTCTTCATCCGATGTGGTCAGCCATTAAAAAAAAAAAAAAGATGTGGAGCATGTAGAGAAGATATCATGTTCAACTCTTTTGGAGGGACGGAAAAAATCTTAAAGTTAACACACAATCGCTTTAAATGGACTCATTGGTGAAAGCTTGCTCAGCACAGGGAGTTAAAAATGCCATGTAGAAGGTCTAAACCATGCCAAACCTGCATCAACACAAACTTATTCCATTAAATATTTGTAGCTTCAACACAAGCCCAAACCAGAGGAGTCAGGAGTCTAGAAAGACTTGGCTGGATAAATGAATGCTACAGTATGTATTACCATGTGTTAGGTTCTAGCAAGATGCATTTGATTTAACTACTTCCATACTGAGGGCGATTATGCTCCGTTGGCATTTTCATGAATGGATGCGTTTGTTTTAGTCCTGAGCTGGGTGTCACTGCAGGTATGAACCAGGATGTGAAGGCTTTAGTTTTTTTTTACAAAAGAAAGAAGGTAGAATTAGAGCTTATTGCTAAAATCACAGCTCAGGAAAGAGTGTGTGAGCCAAGTCTGTGATGAAAGCGTCAGACAGACAGAGAAAGTGAAAACGGGGGAGGGAGGCGAGGATTGCTGGTGGCTGAGACAGGAGGAAATAATTACCCGTCTCCCTGACAATGGAGCCTGATTTACACCACTTCAATTAAAGTGTCAGGACGGCCCACTAGAGCGATGCTGGTTTTTTTCATTGGGCTCGATCGCATGCTCATCATTGGTGGAGGAGAAGAAGAATGGAAAGAGGTGGGTGAAAGCAAAATAGAGGTGAGGCGTATCCTGTACGATCCCCATGGCAGAGCCTCAGCAGTAAATTAACTTAATGAGTGTGAAGAGCCAAAGAGAGTGTAACACCACACAGGTGTAACATCTCACAGAAGACATGATTATAGGAAACTACGTCTTACAGCAAGTGATTGTAAATCCTCAAAAAGACATATGTATATATGTGCCAAAATCATGTTTGTCTCTAATACAGGCCGGTCACGCAACATCCTATCTGCAGTGACTGTGTTAGGAAATTCGCAGGTGGCAAGGCTTAGGCTGATGTCGGGTGCTGTGCACGCAGCGCTCCTCTCCTGCTTCATCTTCTTCTCAATGCACACATCTTTGAACAACCTGTCCCTTGTTAGCACCACAGATGTTACGCATTTGTCATGCTGACGTTAAATGCGCAGGCCAAGGTCAGGGGAGGCCCTCCTGTGATGCTCGCCGTATCACATGCACACGGTAAGATATTGTCACAGGCTCAACTGTAGCGTACGGCCACTACTGCTGTAATATTTTAGTTTGGCTCACTGCTTACCTTTCTTTTATGGTTTTGCACTAAGTTTCTCAGCCAAGGAAAGTGGACCTTATATACAAAGTGTTCTTCTGTGATTCGCAGGTGTCTTAGCTTTCCAATTTCCCAAAATTAGTGAGAAAATGATCACAAAAAAGTTGTTAAAATTTCCTAATAGCATCTACTTTTTCATCATTGACAATATTTTCCATTTCAAAAACAGCTGGACACATTATGTGTTCTGCTTCACTCAAAGTCCTTTGAGTGTCTGACACTCTCCAAAATGAAGTTTTCTTATACAGTAATAAAATTTTCCATTTAATCCATAACCTATTAAAACTTGCAAAGTGAGCAGTCATACACATTCCAGTCAATGTAATACAGCAAGACGTCCCCATTAGCTGGTTGATGATTGCTTGATAATTATTTAAATATTAAGCAGCGTGTCATTTATCAGCTTGATGCGTGACTGAACCTCTAACGGATTGGTGTGCTGCACATATTGTTTCTGGCAATAAAAAAAAAAAAAAAATCGGACTTTTCCCATCGAGGCAGCCGATCAGATTTTACATATGTTCATTCCATCTGTGCAGTCGGTGCATATTTGTGGCCTACACTTCTGTTAGCCCGTGAAAGTGTGAAAATAAAAAAAAAAATTTAAAAAGCAGAGACGTGAATAATGGGGGCCGCCAATTAGCTGCCAGGCACCAAAGGGGCAGATCTGATAAATGCTAAACAGAAATAGGCAGCGTCCTTCACTTTCAACAGCTCACTCCGCGAGATTAATCGAGAGGTTTAGACACCCCTGCAAAAAGAGGTGAGGAATTCTGCCAGAGTCACGCTCCGTGTCAAAACTGCTTGAGGGAAATCTCCCTGCACCTCTTTCTCAGTGTCTGAAGTCATCAGCTAGGATCCATACATTACTGTACAAGTACAGTGCTGTGTATTGATGGAGTCTCCACCGCTGGGGCCGGCTCTGCAGTGTGGAGTGACTGGGGCTGAAAAGTGAGATCGACTGTGACTTTGTGTTTTTTTTTTTCCATAATAGACATCAGCAGTGCACGATCTGACGCTGCAGACGAAACTGAAGGCCCAGCACAGAGAGGAGGGAACAAAGAAAAGGTGAAAAAAAAAGAGTGCGGACAAAGCCGGTGGTAGGCTACAAACAGTGAACTCATTACAGTGACTCATTTGTCTGCGGACTATTTTTTGTTCCAACTAATTTTGTATCTTCCAAAGCTGAAACCCAACCAGACCCACATGTTGTCGCTCTGTTAGGTACAGATCTAAACCCTAAATGATATAATTTAAAATTTGTGAGTGGTTTGGAGCGCCAACAACAACAGTGGTTCAGAGCTCCAGTCTTACTATACACACATGGTACAAAGCCACAACTGCTTAAACAAAAAGAAAAACTCATAAACAACAAGGGGATTGCCCATCCCCACATAGAAATGCCTGCTGAATCACACAGCAGCTTTACATCCCTGATGGCCAAAACCACCTACATATTAAAAGGTGAGACAAAACAATTAAAGCTGCCAAGTCAGTCAGCAACATCGAATTTTTCACCTACTTTAAGCTTTAAAATGTACAATAATTCTACAACATTACATTCAGGCTAGAGATACTCTTTGGGCTGACCCTAACCCAAAATACAAAGAAAACAACCCACTGCTTTCTCCTTACCTCCCTCCCTCAGTCCTGCTTGGTACAGGCCTGGACAATCTGGAAACATTGGCAGCACCTGGTGGAGCACATGTTCACAAAGGCACTGTCCATATCAAGCCAACAAGAAACCAAAAACACACAATGGCAATCTGAAATCACTCCCTATATAACAGATAAGGTTGACTCTATACAGAGCAGTATGGCTGTCATTTTTGCATCTAGGAAACGCAATCCATCGCAGGATTGTTAGCAGGAAGAAGTTACTTTTTATTTTTTTGAGGGCACAATATAGTGCCTATCATTCGGACACTCAAAATGGCGGACAGCACTACAGCATGTAGGTGAAACTGAAACAGTGACACAAGAGAACTTGTTGGGTATCACCCCTTACTTAGGAAAGTCTGTTTAGCTGTGCTGTTCTGCTCCTACACTTTCTTCCAGTTTCCTGCACTGTGGCCTGTGGCCTCACCTTGATCACCACGCGAACATGATGTATGTCCACAGCAACTTGTCCCTGAATTAGTAAAAAGTAATTTCAGGCAATTTGCACGACTAAGGGCATGTACACACAGGCTGACGTGGAAACACTGATCTGCATTCCTGTAGTTAACCTTCTCATACCTCCGTCTTTAGACTATGTATCATGTTGTGATGTCATGGTGACTATCTACTTTTTAAAGACTGGAAAAGAGTGAGGTAATGCGATCTTGATTTGATCAGACTATAATTAAATATAAAAAGAAAAGAGCATGATGCAGAAAGGAGGAGCGCATTTCTGCATGCTTTGGGCTATTTCTGACCACGACGGCCGGTGTGGAGCCCATCTGTCCCTGTTTTACCTGACACACTATACTGGTGGTTTCTCATGTGTGTCTCCTCTCCTATCACTGCAGATCATTTCCTGTCCTCCACACTTCCATCTCAGTGGGTGGGGGGACATGATAAATCAAATTAAAAGTTCCCTACTCGAGGCATTAACTTCCACAAGGGCACTAATGGAATCTGGTGATGATTTGTCCCACTTCCTGCTTCTTGTGTAGCTGCTGTACTGCACGTGATAGTGAGCTCCATAGTAGGATGCACTGAGATCTTAATAGATTTAATAAACGTCATCCACGCCCACAAGTTTATTAGTCTGTCTAATAAACTTAATGAACGTACACGTAAAACAGCCGCTGTTACAGTAGTTGTGGTTTCAGAGGTAGCTTTACAAGCCTCATGTTGGACTTATATGTTGATTACTGGTTTCTAAGCAATTTTCCAGATTTCAAAAGCTCTGTATCAGGACTGCAGTGTTCTGTGATGATCATTTCTTGATGCATTCTTTCGATTCCCTGATACAGACATTGTGATGTTTTGAATCATTCTTATCTGTCTTTAGGGATCAGCAAGATTACTTCCAAAAGATTACAATCCAACCTCTTGAATTTAGGTGTAGGTTTCCCCTAAAGTCGCTCCCAAGCTAGAAATAAATATTTTCTTCACATTGTATGACAATGACACGTACTGTATGTATTCCACATCTGTTTGTGCTTAGGCTTGATTAGAGCTGTATCAGGACTTTATGAAGTGAAATTATTCAACTTCAGGGTGCCACTTTTTCACATCTGCATCACATTAAAAAAAGTGGGGGTGTCTTGTACAGCATTTTATACAAATTTATGTGAAATGTTGTTTTTTTTTAATTTATTTTTTACTTTGTGGGATCTTGTCTGGAATTGAAAATTAAATTATTTGTGTTTAAATTGGTGGGTCTGTGGAAGACCTTAATATGTAATAAGTGGACAACTCACCCAAGGCTGTGGATTTCCTTCAAAGTGGGACTGACATATGTTTTATGTTCCACACACGTAACAGAATATATAAATTAATGTGAGAAATGTATGTAGATTTACGACATTGTGAAGAGTTATTGTTCAATGTAAAATACAACAGGAGGTTTCAATGGAGAACGTAGATCTAAACATGAAACAGCAGATTTTTGTCAAAGTGACTTTTCAAAAGGCTGGACAACATTCAAAAGAGTATTACAACAGGGCTCGGTAGCAAGGATTTTTAGAAACATTGTAGTGAGACAAATGCTGGATATGTGGATATTTGGCTGTCTTGATGAGGTTTATGGCTTTGGGATTAGACTCAATGAGACAACTGGCCCCAGAGACTTCAGAGTTTGGATCCAGTAGGCAGAGGAGAAAAGAGAAATTGGGTTTTGGAAGGATGATAGTGTTGGATACCATTCGGGTGGTTGAGTATCTAATGTTTTATAGCTACTGAGCCAGTCTCTGCAGTGAAGAGCGGGACAAGAGCTTGGAAGTGCAGAGAATAAGGCAGTTGTGTTGCCCTAATGAAAGCTGGGAGGAAAATTGTCTGCAGAGTTTAATGGAAATTTGGACCAAGGAGTACGAGATACGGGGCAAGTAGGCAAGCTGAGACGATAACAATGTAGTCCAGATTGTCACCCGAGGAAGCTTGTTCCTGCCAGGTAATGTTGGAAGACAGGAGTATGCTTAGAGATCATGGGGCTGGCATATGTTCTGGAGGATGAAATAGAAATCCTTAAAAGCATTTCAAGGCAGATTGGTAGGAGAACAGTGTGGACTGAGTGATGGTGGAGAGGATAGGGGGGTCTACATTGGTGGAACTAAGTTGAGATCAACAGGGATTTGAGACTTGAGCTCTGAAAATGTTTCTGTCAATGTTGACTTTATAAAAAATGTGCTGTTGAATGATTCAGATTGTTAGCAGGTGTATATACTATGTCTGAAACAAAACTGAGCACAGGTGAGCTGAAAAGTGGTAATAAATAATAATAATAATAATAATAATAATATATATATACACGCACACTATGTGTTGAAATAGAATAGAAGGAAAGAAGCAACAATACGTGACTGGAAGTGAGTGCAAAAGCAGGAAAAGGGTAAAGGCAATGACGTGTTAGAAAAATTATGGATGATTATCAATGTGTTGAATAATAAAGTTAGCTGGCTCCAAATCTATATCCTTTCTCTGTATCCTTCCCTGCTCCTCCTAGTCAAAGACTTCTATTCACAGTGCAAACACTCAGCAGACGCTATCAGCTAAATAAGTTATTTTAATGATGAGCATGCCTGAGAGACAAAGAAAGACTTGAAGAGTGAGCAGTATAAGACGGTACATTATGCAACACACAAGTTGCTTCCACCCGTCCTGCTACATTCAACATCATCATCACGGAGGCAAATCCATTTTGGCCTGTCCGTTACAGCTCATTAACTTCCTGTGGCAGTTCCCATCTCGTTACTTTGCCTTCTGCTGCATTTTATTGAATTTCAACCCTCATTTCCCCGAATTGTCATTGTGTCCATCTTTTTTTCCCCTTTCTTTACAGTGAAAATACTATCAGACATGTTCTACAACTGCAAATAGTCTGGCATGCAAAACATGTCTTCTGTCTTAATGTGAAGTAGGAAAACAAACAAAAAAACAACAACAACAATTGAGCATTAAATAAACTTAATAATGGGTAACTCTTATCATACACTAATATGTACCTAATAGTTTGAAAAAAAAACAACTGCTTCAAATCAGCTGATAGGAAATGTTGCTTTTCTTATCAGTTGATTTTGGTTCACGTTGGTTTAACCTCCAGTTAAACTCTCTGAGCAGCCGTGTGCCTGATTTGGCCCGTTAACTTTGATAAGATCTACAGTGATTACTTTGACAGTAAACACCCTCAATGACTGATACTGATGAGATTCTACATATCAATTGGAGACAACCCTAAAAAAGGAAAAGAAAAAACCTGTTGCAACAAGCACATTCCAGCCCAGGTCCATTTATCAGAATTTACATGACTTCAGTGAATAGTTAAGGGTGGAGACAGAGTTAAAAGTCTGCTCGAGGGGGGACTGATATCTATTTTATCTTCTTCATCCAAAGTCCTGTAATTTGACTGTCACTGCGGATCACTGCAGTGACTTTAGATCTTCACGCAGCTCCTCCGCAGGAATTTCAATCAGGGGGAGAGGGGATTCTCCTTTGGGATTTTCTTCCCGATCGGCTCAGAGCAACAAGGTCACTCAAGAGTTGCTATCGTGTTCAACGCGGTTAATGGCAATACATATTCTGTGGGCGTACCAAGCTTTAAGCAGATCACGTCAGTGTCAATTTCGAACAGTCATGATTGTCCGAGTGAGCCTTCATTTAAGGTCAGGGGTCACCTGCCTGTCACCGTCCCCGTGTCAATCACAGGTTGACCTCCCTGACCGAGTTCAGAAATGGAGAAGATGCGGATTTTCTGCTGTCGCCGCAACTCTGTCCACAAGTCAAAACACAGTGAGCGTTAATGGTGTTGATCAAAAGGACTATGAGCATATAAAGAAGAATGGAGAGGCTTATTGTTCTGTCAGTTTCACATATACTCCTATGAAATTGTTGGAATCATGACAAAAAAAAGTCAAAATTGACCCAGCAGAACCAGAGATACCGTTTTATTCCACACATTCTTCTTCTTTGTCAAACCACGGGGCCTACCTTACCCAAAATACGCCTCAACTCAACAGTTCGGTCAGAGATTCGGATGTGTAGCCTCGAGCCACTAGCCTCAAGTGGAGATGAGGAGCAGGCTACAGAGGCCACACATCCAGATTTACAGATAGCCAAACAAAAAGAGTGTTTAAGCTAAAGGGAGCCAGCGTCATCTGTCGTGGACAATGTACACACCTAAAGTTCCCTAAAGGCTCCTTTTCACAATCATTTCAAACACCCGCTGACAGCTAAATGGGACACTTTGCAACACTCATGGCATTGTTTGGAGTGTAAAGATGGATGAACACTTAATGCATCAACGGGCAAAAACAAACCCCTCGATGTATTGGCATTTTCAACTATCTCTCAGCGCATCTTATTAAGGTTCTTTTTGGGTTTTTCAAAGTTCAAAGGTGAGTACTGTCTGCCTCAGAGCGGCTAAAACTCAAAGGATAGACAACCTCATTAGGCTGAGTGCCAGGGTCTCTCTTGAAGCACATGGCTCCACCGCCATCAATTTATATACATCAGCAGATTGTTCGGATTCACGGAAGCCACAGCCCCCACACGCTACCTGCATTATGAACAGATGTGCCAGGAGCTGGAGCCCCTGATCCAGCGGCGCATGACGAATGGCTGAATTTCACCAAAGGCCAGGGGTCAAGTCGTATCCCTTACCCGACCCTGGCATTAGACACAGATGCATGATGTCAGTTCCCATGTGTTAGGACTGGTAGGTGACTGCAAACCCTTTGACACGCCTAAGACTTCCCCACGGAGCTGCAATCCCGGCAACCACTCACCATGAACCGTGAACCTTCAGTTCCCAGATACCCACCTCAAATTATCCGGTCCCAGAGGAGCGGCACGCTTTCTTCCATTCACCTTCACCTGCGATTCCCCTCTGCCAACCAGCCCCCAGACACCCACCAAAGTCATTCACCTGTGGAAGGAAGCATATAGTACAAGAAGAGGTTCAAATTATGTCTCAGCTTGTAGGTCATGGTTTCGGTATGTCCTGACCTTGTAAGTCCTGGTGAACAGCAGCTCCTTTTTATTATTTATTGAACACTACACAGGCCTGCCACTTAGTGAATACACTGCTAAAAAAAAGGCACCGCTGCACTCTTGTCCTTCCCCCGAAACCAATTCAGATGTTTCAACAATCTTCCCTCTTTTCACAGTGAAATGACTAATTCAGTAATTAATGCTACAGCTTAAAAGATGAATGGAAGACAAATTTGGTATTCAGCAGATGTTGAATTTAACAGTGTGTTATCTGTGTCATTCCTGGATGAAAAATTATTTCATGCAGCTGTTTTTACACTGGAAACCTGACAAGGCTCCACTCTAAACACAATGTTTTGCCAGAGATACTGTCTTTCCAAAAACTGTGGCTTGCTTTCCACTTTGTTACATCATGGTTTTGCTATTCCTCTTCATTAGTCTTACTGTATAACAGCAAACTCCATTAATGGATCCAAATGATATAAAGTTTTGAAAATGCTTCCAACAACGATTTTTAATGACTTTATGACTGTTGACTGTATGACTCAACAAATGTGTAGACTCAGTATAGATGTCTAAATATTACGCAGACTTACATCCACATAAGGTAAATTTATGTGAAACAAAGGCCCATTTATCAGATTAGAGTGCCTGGATGGCAGCAACAGGGAGGGTATATTGGCCCTGTGTCACCCATCACTTATAAATTGGAGCTTGTGTAAACTTCCTGGTGTTTTATTTGCTTCCTGAGGTCAGGGGTCTCCTGGCGAGCATGACCAATCACAAGATAAATCAACGTCTGAAAGCATTTTGTCATCGGCATACTAGAATTCAATTAGCTTTAATTCACTGTAAAGAGCCTCGATTGGCCTGTTGTTACTCATCTTGATGGATGATGTTTTTAACAGTGAACTTGCATATACACTGCGTGAGCTGAAAAGTGCTGAAACGTAACACTTGCCGTGAGTTACGTCACAAATTACTTCAGAATAGTTTCTACTTTGTGGATTCAGTCAACACGTCCATCATAAAACCTTTATACGGAGATAATCTTTCAAAAATCTTTTAATGCAGTTTTAACATGTCAGTGTTTTTAGCCTGGTAGTGGCTGTTGGATTGGCGATGCTGGTTGGTCGATACACCACTTGGGTCCAGACTGAAATATGTCAACATACTTCTATATACTTTAGCACCACCGTGAAGTTTACATTTGTGGTTTTGAGTGAAATCTCTCAGCACCTATAAAATGGATTGTCATGAAGTTTATGTTCCACTCAGATTGAATTGCAATAACTTTAGTGATCCCCAGACTTTTCATGATCGAATACCTGCAAAACTAATTCAATTCCCATCAGCCTCAGCTGCACTTTTTGTTTAGTACCAATTAGTTAGTGTTCAGGTCAGACTAAACTGAGATGGCAAAAATGATACGTTGGCATTTAGCTCAAAGCACTGCTGTGTCTAAGTAGAGCATCACAGAGCTGCTGGTATGGATGTAGACTATTAGTCTTGTTGATATCTGTTCCTTGGTTTAAAATGGGAAAAAACTTTATTAAGTTACAATGTTTCAGAAGCTTGTTAAATAAAACAATCAATGCAGCTTTCATTTATAAATGTTTTAAATTTTTTTGTCTCATCTGCTACGTTATTTTTACATTATTCTCTCTCTATTTCTTCTTTTTTAATTAAACTGGACTTTAATAAAGCAATATAAACTAAAGGATATGCCGTTTGCACTGAAGGAAGTTATGCAGGTGGTTGACATGCTTTATTAATATGGCTAATTGCGTCAGTACACATTATTTATTCGTGCTTACATTTCAATCTGGGGGCCCCTAAAGACCAAACCAATCAAACCCTGAGTGACAGTCTGATTGAGGCTCAGACAGTTTAATCAATATGCCCAGGATTAGCAGTAAGACGGTGTCATCTGAATAGCTGCTACCTTTTAATTATCGTTACTGCTTTGCTTGCTGGAACCAGGCAGAACCTTTAAATAACCATCTCAAGTGTAAAAGGAAAGCTGAAACATTGCCAAGTCTGTTTACTCTCCATCAGTTTGGAAAATAATCACAGTTTTCATAAAGGTATTTTCTGGTGCCTTTAAAAAAGTCACATACAATCTTTCAGGAAAATTATAAATCCAACAATAAGATCCGCAGTATCATTTTAAGATTTAACATTTTAATTCATCACAGCCGAGGATTCAGTGGTTTCCTCTGAGTGGTACTGCAGCATGAAGGTAATGCAGCATTTTTAGCAGCTGAGTATAACGGTTGGAAATCAAATTTTCCACTCTTCTTATCAGTTCTGATTTGAATCACTGCTGAGAGTAATACCTTCTAATCTCGAAACTGGAATCGCACGGAGAGAAGATGATATTATAGGAGGAGGATATAGCTATGACTTCATGCTCATATGGGGAGCTGCTGCTGTGTCCAAGGTTAGCCCTGCTTCATCATAAGAAAGAGGCTCATAAGGCAAACAATCAGGCCATGCCGAGGATTATATGTGTGAACAAGAAGCCCAGTTAAGGTGTCATTTGTACTTGGAGGACATTCAAAAATTTAGAACAAACAAACACACCCGTACGCCCGTCATCGATCAACTGTCAGTTTTTAATTTCAGCACCTGCTTGCCAAATGAAGACAAATGAGTAAAATATGGAAATCACTCTTGAGTCCTCATTCTGACCAGCCTCTCCCCCCCTCTATATAACTTGGAGTTGTTTGTATTTTTGTCTACCACACAACAATTTAATCACAACGAGGTCTGTGACCTGCCACTCCCCATTTTCTTGATTACTTCTGAAGGGTGATACAGATCAATAATCAATCCAGTCCACGTCTACAGACTAAAAGAAATGCCCCCGCCCAACCCCCACAGAGTTGCTCAGACTTATAAAGTAAATGAGGAGGAGGGTAGCACTGAGGGGCCATACAGGGCCAAGATGTTTAATTAGTTTGACCCTGTGAGTGCCAAGGGACTATGTCCACCCCAAGCAGATGAACAGTGCTAATTAGCTGAGTGGATGATCAGAAATACTCACAGGTAATTCCATGCAAGGCTCTGATAGATTAGGTCAGAATGAACCTGTGGACTCATTTTCCCAGGGGAATGTGGGGCAGACATCTTTGTCTCAATTCCAGATTGGGTTGGATGTCCATCTGCCACAAGTGGCTCCATCCCTTCAGCAGGAAAGCAGTCACAGTGGCAAGTGGCAGTGGATATATGAAAATGCATGTACCACTGAAACATGAGCAAATAAGGCTTGAACCACATTTTTATTTTTTAAGTATTTTGCGGTTTGTATTGAAGTCTAAATAAATACTATTTCTTTGTAAAAGAAAACCAGTACTTTTAAAGGGACTCGCCATAATTTCGCTCATATTTACTCTTATGTAAATGCCCACAAGCATATCTGTGGAACAGCATTAAAACCGACAGCAGCCTCGTAACTTACCGACATTTGCCAAGCATACAAATCCCAACAGAACAGAGAAAAGATAAGGACTCACCATATGCATAGGCCGACAGTAGGAGTAGGAAGCGCAGGGAAAATGTGATTTATTTTCTACAAAGCTTGAAACGACATTTTGGGGCAGATCACACCTGAGCTTGCTTATAAAGTTCAACATACAGTTAACAAATGAGCTGCTTGTATTATCCACTCCCAGAAAGTGTGAATTAGTGAATCAGTTTATATCCAATCATATTTATGAAGTTGAACTGTCAAATTTAGTAATATTGACTGGGTAAATGGATTGTGGCATTATTTATGGAGAACTCCTTTTTTTAGGCCGAGACGTGCACATCAATCTACAAACAGTTGTAGCTTTATTGACAGATCAGTATTGAGTGCATATTCTGCATACACTAAAAATTGGCCATGCACAGTATTATATTAAGACATTAAATTAATGAAAGTTTTTATGCGGTCAATGCTAAAAACAAACCATCAAATGTACAGTGTGTAATTTATTTTGTTGTTTTTGCTTGATTACAGTATATGCAAAATATTTGTGGCCAGTGAAACACAGAAGAGAAGCTTGTGCTGTATTTCATGTGTTCATGAAAACCTGCTGTGTGACTTTGGGCATCACTGGCACCACAACCAGACAAGGATTTCCGGGGGTAATTTTGTAGGAAGGCAGACAACAACACTCGAGGAATGGGGTTATATATGCTGGTATTTTGAAAGGAATGCCCACAAGCTACGCATACCTCAGCTTGTTAACCACCCATTATAGATTCTTCTGGATGAAAAGAACCCACCTGTTCACTCACTGTGACACTAAGGTTAAAAGTTCAGTAGATCTGAGTTTGGAAAAGGGGATGAATGAGTTGGAATTTAATTTTTTTTTTTTTAAAGCAATGAACATTCAGTACCACATGTCTGTCTGCTGTGTGTTGAGTGGAGCTTTGCTGTCCAACTTCCAAACTGAAAGCATCTGCAGAGCCACTTTGTGACTACATTCACATCTGTTTCTTCAAATCTGACTGCTGTAAAATGCAACCGGAGGCCAGTGAATCTTTGTTGTCTTTGTTTTCTATCATTTGTTACTTGTAAACATGCTTCCTTTTATGTGAAGGAAAACAAAGCCTTTTCTCAGAGTTCGGAACGAAGCAGGGAGTGGAAGCAAAGTCATATTTTAACACCGTCAGGTCAGGATGAGGACAAAGACATTTGCCAGCACTCTTTATTATACCCCAAGAGTGTATACAGATGATATACAAATGAGATGGAGAAATGAGAACGTAAGCAAAGTTAGCGGTTGGTATACGACTCCCAGGGGCCCTGTACGCTTCTTTACAGTCAGTTTGACACCAAACACATAATGGGGCAGGCAGGCGGCCTCTGGTGAATTGGTCAGGGCAGTAGTCCTCACACACACACACACACACACACACACACACACACACACACACAGACAAACACTGCATTTCACGGTTTGCTCTTTGAGAAACAAACACTGCTATTCCCTATTCTGACACTCATTTCCTGAGCGTGTTTATGCTAAAGCACATCGTCCATTAAAGCCAAACGAAGATTGCCGCAGTTAAAACAAAGCCGGCAGGCCACCGAGTCACTTAATGATGAATTCTTCTTTAAACAGGGAAATGTGGCAGCGAGCCGGGCGGCGTTCAGTTGAATTAATTTACAGTAAAGTGTTTGAGGCCCGGCCACCTGCTGTTGCTGTATCACTTACCATTGATCACAGAGTTCAACGGAAGCGAGGCTGAGTATCAACAAACATTCATTTTCTAAGGAGGAAATCAAATGTTTCGCTGCGTTTACACGATGGATTACTACCCACGAGTCCACCTCTCCTGCATTGGCTGTTTACTCATTACTCATACAGGCAGGATCTGGTTCCACGGAGTCCCGCCAGGGTCTATCTTTGGCCCACAGTTAGTTCAGAAATCTCTGCAAGGATAAGTTTGCAAATCTGCAGCTCTATATTAGGAGGAATTCTGGCCGTGGCTTTTCTGCAGGCCACAATACTGCATAGCAGAGTGCTATGAAACTTTATATGAGAGTTTCATATCAAAAGCATGCCTGCTAATGCAGCCATACAGAGCTAACATGCAAGGATTCATTACAGGGGATAGAGAAAAAATGCGTTAGTGGTTATGTGATGCAGTGTTGAGGATCTTCAGGCCTTCAATTACAGGGTGATTGGGGTCAAAAAAGCTGTTCCCCGTCTGCCATAACATTTCATCAGCAAGCTGTGGATTTGAACATGACAGGAGACATTTGACTGAATCAGCAGACCCTCATTATAAGGGCAGCTCGAGACCACGCACACTTGTTCCACATCTGAAGCACATCAAAATCCAAAAACCTTCTTCTTCTCTTTTTTTTTGTTTAAAAAAGGCCTCTGTTAACCCTTTATGTCTTCAGTAACTGACAAGGCAAAGGGCTGCGTGGAGAATATGAGATGTATTACGCCATTTGTCACGACTACCATCTCCAGCAACCGTGAGTTAAAATGTGAATTTACTGCTGTCTTGGCCAGCTGCCAAGAGGATACAGTACTGTTTGCTGCAAGAAAGAATATGACTCTTCCATATTTGTGCTGCAATCTAGTGAATATAATAATTATTTTGAATTTAATCTATTTTAAAAAGAATAGTTCCACATTTTGAGAAATACAATAATATTGTACACATTAACCAAATTAGATATAACATGTTAATTCCAGATAAAAAAAAAAAAGAGACTAGCTATTTCCCTTGGTTTTCAGTCTTTGTGCCAAACCGAGGTAACCAGCTGCTGGCTGTAGCTTTGTATTTAACGTTATCGATCTTCTCATCTGACTCTCTGCAAGAAAGTCAATAAGCATATTTCTCAAAATGTTGAACTATTCCTTTAATAAAACAATATTGATTGCTGAAGCTTTAAAACAATCCTTGTGTAGATCTCATCTATATTGGCCGCTCTGGAAGCTGACCGGATAATGAAGTTCCACTCGCGAATGAAAAAGATCTTCAGAGAGTCTGTGAGATAAGACAACAGCATAATATCACCAAGAACATCATCCACACACAGCAGCATTACCAATCACTCATACTCTGTCATTATCAGGCTTTCATGGGCCAGCTGAGGCTTCCCTTTGAGACCGCTCCACCTGTGGCTGGACTGCACCAAGCCAAATCAAATTAGGGACCCAGGGAGCTGTGTTGAAACACAGCATACCACAACTCCCATGTGAACCCTGCAGCTCTTCATAACAATGTCCGATAAGACTTTGGGAGAGTAAGGGACCATTATCCTCTATCTCATGGTCTGCCAACTGTCTCTCTCCCGTCGCCTTATCAAAAACTCAGTTATGCCCCACAAATCAACTTGGTGGGAAAGCTGAAAAATATCCCAGAGCTGGGATGGCTGCGAGAGCTGTGTTGGCTTCACTTGCACGATTTGAACGAGGTAAATGAGCAAGGCATTGGCCAAAAACTTTGATGATTTGAGTCCTGACTCCAAATGTATCAGTACAATAAAAAAATCCACACAACACTGTTTCTTCTGTTTCATTCATATCTCCTGACGGTCTACCAGCTCTTGTGATGTTTTTTCTGTGAAATACTGAGTTGATTCCTGGAAGCCAGAGAGAGCAGGAGGCTTTTTTGAGCAGGCGGACTGCCTCTCGCTCATGCTGTGTAATTGGCACTCCGACACAGCGAGGTATCCCACTCCCTGACAAACTCATCCCACCTCCGTCCATCCATCTCTCCATCTATCCATTCATCCAACCCCTCCGCAGTTTTACCCAGCTGGCACCATCTCTCTTCTAGGCGCAGCTGCTATTATACACACCACATTAGAATAACAGGGCTGCAAAAATGACCATGACCTGTTTCTAGAGTTGTGGTTTTTCAACTAATGATCTGCTATAACGCTAAATCCTTAGAAGTTGTACAGCCATAACCTTAATATAGTTGTTTTTTAAGACTCAGAGTCCAGACCATGCTGGGTTGGGTCAGCTAAACCGGTATTAGCAATGCAAGAAAACTGCAAAAAATCACCCATTCAGGACACAATGACACAAGCTGACGTGTCATTGTTGATGTTGATGACTTCGGCCTGTTTGCGGCTGCAGCTCATAAATCACCTCCTAATATGCAGTCTTACATCTGGAGTGTTTGAGTCACAGCTTTCATTCTGTGCTTTATTACTACTCGGAATGACATTGATTTTCTAAAAAAACCATGTTTGGTTATGAAAACTACTATTTTTCACAAGAACATCTTCAAAGAAAAAAAGATCTGCCCTGTATGGGCTGTTAGTGATTGCCAGAGGAATGTTTTCAATGGTGTGGCCGGAGCGTTTGATGCCTGAGATTGAGATCCTGAATTGCTTTCTCATAATATCCGAGGAGACAACGCCAAGTAATACCACAAGTCATCTGACTGGCAGGCGGGGGAAAAGTCCATCGAATCTTTCAGAGCTTTTATTGTGGCAGGTTGCCCAGCGCTCATCTCATAAACCACATTGATAAGGTATTGAGTTGTTCAATTTGGTGCAGAAACACACAGTGTGTATATGTGTGACACATTGTGATGTGTCATCCGTCCCTCTCTGCAAGCAGAGACATGAAGCATGAAAATATGTCTGACAGCTGTGGGGAAAACATATGCAGCTGATAAGCTTGAGTTAAAACAACTGGGTGTTCAGCTGGAGGTGATCACGAGATATTTCTACCAGGAAAGACACATTCCAGATTTGACAAATTCAATTGTAATTAAGCCACCTCAGACGCAACCCCCACAAAAAAGAAAGAAAGAAAGAAAGAAAGAAAGAAAGAAAGAAACAAACAAATTAGAAATGCCTCGATGTTTCTTTTTCCCTCTTAACTGCAGCTCACATCTTGTGTCAGCACAACAAAAACACAGCGTGCATATATGCACAACATAGACTCGAAAAAGGGAGTAAGAGCATACCATTATTACTATTACATGTTGTACTATAACTTCAGTATTATTAAATCAGTAAGAACTTACAAAATCATGACTGATGAACAGGAGTGAGGCTCCAACTGGGAATCAAATTTGGAAATGCTGCCACCTAGTGAGCATGTTCCGCTAATAATCAAAAAGTGTAGATACAGATGTTTGGTACAAACCTAAATTACAAATGTATTGCTTCATAATTAGAAAAAGGCAGGTTTAATGGTCTCCCTGAAGAGGAAAGGCTTTTTTTTAGGTTATTTAAGGTAAGAAGGAAGATTTGTTTTCTTGCTCATTAGATAATAATTTAAAGGCTATGGCTGAGCACATAACAACTGCCAATACTATAAATATTGTGGGTTTAGGGTATACTGCACCACATGATATTATGTCCTAATATGGAAATAATATAGTTATGATATGATTGAACTCATACATGGGGGAATGATATAAGGACATTTTTTAAAGAGTTTCTCACTATTTTGGTAGAAATATCAAAAAATGTACTGAAAAATAAGATATTATATGTTAAAGTTGACTACAAGCTTTAAGAACACAAGGTTTCAGATGAGAACTGGAGAAGACAGCAGTTCTGTCTGCAGCCACTTGGTGCTGCTCTCTCAACATGCATCATGCTGCTGAGGGTTATACATGACATTTAGGGATTATACACTAGATGGATGAAACACTACAGACTCATTTTTCACGACTTATACTGATAAGTCAATAACCCAGGTAGAAGCCTCACTTTTCCAATTAAACCTATACCACAGTGATTGTGGTAGATGAGGAGGAGATGGAGAAAGAGAGAAGCAGTTAGTAAATATTGCCCAGTAACACAAGTCCCCCCAATTATTGACTTTTGTACCAATTTTAGAATGCTACATGTTCACTAAGTACAACTCTCAGAAAGCAACATCTGCTTTAAACCTATAAAATTACATTCTTGAAACAAGTGAAACTAATGATCTATTTGAAAATATGATGTACATATCTTATTACAAGCATTTGAGGACTAGATTTCTTGTGCTTTATTCCAGAGTTGAATAACAAGACCATCAAAAACCATGAGGCTCTACAATACGGGAAGTGACATATAATACGTGGAACACAGAGGTTGTGAGTGTGGGAATGCTGGGAAACAAAACCCTGAGCTGTGCTGTTTTCTTCAGTATCCTGGCTTCTGTACGCTCTGTCAAGTAAACTTCCCAAAACTCATCATCATCAACGTTAGAGTGGCGCAGGGAGCGAAGGCTGATCCTCTGTCTTGGAAGGAAATTCCTCACTACAGTCTTCACCTCCTCATCAATCAGTCCTCCCGAGTCAGCGCCAGTCGCCTGGGCATCGGATGATGCTGACATGCTGAGAAACAGAATGAAAATCCTGCAAAAGAAAAAAATAAAAATAAAAAATCCTGTGATCATCATATACATCTCCAGACATTAAATGCTTGTGGAGACCATGCAGCTCTGTTGGCAGGAAATGACAAACATTGGCATACCAACATTTCAAAGCCTGGATGAAAGCTTGAATTGAACCAAAATATGAAAATTTAAGCAAATGTAAAACTAATTGACTCAAGGAGGCAAAACTGCACAAGCCACATATATACTTTCTATCCACTCCAAGACGAGTGAACTGCACGAAAGCTTATTACGGCAAGTACCTATTCCCCAAAATGAGTGGGGAAATGGGTAGCTTTGAAGCAAACATCCATCAAACATTTTATAGTTTGCTCAAATGAGCAATCAGGGGTATTGATGTACACAGACTCTTAAGTGCAAATCTGTGGTTTTCGTTCAAAGGGCTTTTACTGGCAAATCAAATGAGCTCAGCAATCTTTTCTAGACAGAGCAAAGCAAAGCATCTAATGCCGTCCAAAGTCATTTTATGACATCAAACATGTACACAGTCAGCAAAAGGGGGATGGAGGTGACTCTGCTTGGAGTTGTCAAATGAATATACTGTTTATAGTTTGATTTTGCATATTTTTCCTTTTTAAAGTGGATCAAATGTCAGAATAATCAGAAAAGTCAGTATGTAAAACTATGAGTCCGTTACAATACCCTCAGTATTTGCGAGTAGTCAAGCGCTTACTTTCATGATGCATTTCCAGGAGCCGCCACAGTGCCCAAGTGCCCAAGTTAAGACTGCGAGCATGTGGAAGTTCATTAGACACACTTGATTAATGAGGCCATCCTGTGGCTCGCACAAACACATGGAGCACAGATTCTTTGCTGGATGTATTTAATTTTCACATAATGAACAAGTAAGAAGGATCAAACACAATGCATTACAGTTAGAATCAGACAATAGTGAAAAACAGCACATTTAGCTGGGAGGAGTACTACAATTCATAAAGCATTTAAATCTGTGTGTCCTACTGGACTGGTGTTTAAGCTCCAACATCCCCAATTTGATTCTGGCGATCAGGTCCTCCCCCTCTCTCTCCAACTGTTTCCTGTCTTCATCTCGAGTGTCAAACAAAATAAAGGCAGAATGCCAAAAAACAAAAATTATTTAATCAAGTTATCTAGAAGCATGTAAAAATGACATATTGTGGTGTTATCTTGAATGCTTCCTCTCTGATTAAATCTAGGAGGGAACACATTTCTCAAAACGATATGATGTGTCATATTTATTTTTACAATGGCAGATATGCAGTGGACAAAAAGCATTGCGTTAAGAGAATGGAGGAGATGCTGCAAAACATTTAGATAAATTGCGGATAATGTTGAGACAGTTTCAGGAAGAACAAAAAAAAAGTAAACATTGGTGGAATAATATTTAGCTTTCTCTTTGTGAGTTAATATTAGCAGTTGAATTCCAAGTTTGATTGACAGCTCATGTATTGCATGATTTCCAAAACAGTAAAGTGCATTGATTTCTTCAGTTTGAAAGTTTGTTTCTGACCTTGAAAACAGTTTGACAAAAAAAAATCTTAACTCAAGGTCCACTACTTACCACCTTTTCCCACAGCAGATGTGTGTGAAAACTCAGTTGTTTGAGCCAGTGAGTGTGCTCAGCTCCATCAGCTGAGGAAGACTGCAAGATGTGGTTAAAAGCTCTGGAAAGAGTGACTGTAGTACACCTTGAGTCAATTGATTGAGGCGAAACACAGATTTTTTTAGATGCTAACTGCAAAAATAGTGTACTGTAACAATTTGTTGTGCATATTGCATAGAGTTAAAATAAAACCGGGGCACAAACAACACCTCAAGAGGGTCTGAGGTCCTTTTGAAGGGCCCTGAACAGCTGTACCACAGCGTCCGTCCACGCCTCTCTCTGCTGCTGGTTGCTGACTCGAGCCAGCGTCTGAGCCGTGTACACCAGGGTCAGCACCGTCCTCTCAAAGTCCTGCCAGCTCAGAGGCTGCCGGCGCTGGGAGAGCTCCGCTGTCAGACGGCGGATGTCGGAGAGCCTCTTGGGCAGGACGTCGTCACAGATGACCTCCAGCTTCGCCACGCTCCTCAGGGAGGCCAGCTCCTCGTCTGGGATCAGCATGGAGTGTTCCTCACCTTGGATCTGCATTCCAGCTAACAGGATCTGGGAGACACGTGTCCATCAAGACTCAGGAACTATCTACTCACATTACTAACCAGCTAAATAACCAACTTACGAATTAGGTGTTTTTTTGTAAGGTAAAACCTATCATGCCGATCTACCAAAGAAACTATTTATCATTTTGTAAAGTGAACTGAGGACATCCTAAGATTTTTTATATTTTTAAAAAAAGTCCTTTCATCAATGTCAGTAAAACTTTCAGTAAACACATACTTCACATTTCTGCTCATGATTATCAGAACAGCAGCGGTTCACAGGTGTTTTTTCATTTTTTCAATCAGGAGCTTTCAGCAGTGCAAGATGGACCAAAAGTCTGCGACTTGGACAGATCTTTTGCACATTCTCAACATGTTTAAATGGGTTTCCAGGGATGAACCTCTGAGCCATGCAACACGTCTAAACTCACAGGATCTAAACTGACCTCGAAAAGCAGGTTGACATCCTCCACTGAGCGCTGGAACGTGGGATTGATCAGCGAATATGTCCCGCGCTTTATCCAATATGCAGATGGATACAGAGCTAGAACAGATAAAGAGCAGGGAATCGGGTTAGAGGATCTCCCTGGTATTCAAGAAATCAGGGACCACATTATCCACCATGGCATGCAGGTGGGTGGGCCAGAGGTTGAGAAAACACAGATACATTACTGCTCAAATATTATGCAGGTGAGATTGAATCTGGCTCCGGCTGTGCAGAGGGTAATTGGTCTTCGACCCGTGACACAGATGCTCCTATATTTACAAGTGGCAGTGGCCGGTGCATCCAGAGGTGAGATATCCGCGCTGACAGAGAAGCAGGTGTTGCTGACCTCATTTGGTCAGATTTCAAAGTGTTAGTCCATATGTGTAGCAGAGCGGGGACCCCGTAATCTAAGGTGTCCAGGTAGGGCTGGAATGACACCCCTCGCTCTCAGCTAGTGGAAACAGTTGCTGCTGCGGCATCTCTATGATAAAATACCATGAAATCCATATTTTATGGGGAGGTGATAACGAGAGGCAATTCCACATGGTCACACACACCTCTTATCCAGAGGTAGACAGTAACTAAGTACATTTACTCAAGTACTTAATTTAAGTACAATTTTTAAAAAAAAAAAAAAAAAGGTCCTGGCAATGCACTGCAGTCGTTTTTGTTATTTGCTCTTATTCCTTCAGCATTGCTTCCAGGTTTTAATGCACTACATTTATCTAAGAGCTGTAGTGTCTAGCTAGTTTGACAAACAGTTATCTTATCAGTAAGAATATGATGCATGATAAACTCTGAGAGAAAAACTTAAGACCACTCAAAGAGCCATCTTTTAGTTCACTGGCTTAAAATGCAAAAGTAAGTTAAAGGTAAAAATTCTCTAAATTCTTAATGAAATCAGGAGGACATATCTATGTCCAAGGAATGATTTATGAACTGGCCTGATCTTCCAACCACATATTTTTGTTCTAACAGCGTTATGTGATAGTGAGCAGACATTCCCACTGCTAATGGAAAGTCATTGGGAGGTCAAGTCTAAACAAGACTGGAATAAAAAAGGACGAGAAGAAGAAAGCAGAGGGGTCACACAGGGAGTCAGAGTGATCCCATCTCCCTTCCATTCTGTTTATAATATGACAATTATTGCTGCCCAGACTTTTTAAATATGTTCATATTATAATGCCCCACTTTTGTGTGAGAATCCAAGACTAAGTTGGTGACACTGCTTCAGGAGAGTAAAATGAAAAGGAAATTTGATTGGAGCTCACAACATAACATAATGTAGTAAGTTAAACCTTCCTTTGAGCTTTTCCAGAAATCTCGCTCTCTTTTTCCCACAGCTTCGCATATACTGTTGCCATCCAGGGCTTGGCTCAGCGTGTAAACCATCACACAGATCACACACACATGGATCTTAATGAGGTATACAGTACAAACACTGGGCTTCATGAATCCCTGAATTCGGATCCAATCGTCCTCCTGCCCTACAGCGGCCTCGACGGTGCGCTGCCTCGCCAATTCTGCAGTAATGATCAGCCCTGCTGCCCGCAGCCTTGTCGGCCAAATACATTCAGCGTTATAGCATTTGTTAGGCCAGCCAAAGCTGCACGCGCTGGCTGATCTCCCCATGTACCTGCTTCCTGCTTGGGTGACTGCCAGTCTCAGCTCCAGCTTTGCTTTTACAATCCAGCCACCATTCAGAATGTAAAGAAAAGCTATAGCTCCATGTTGCAGTGTTGCATATCCAGCATATTAGAAATACTGAGGTTTAAGAGTTCAAAGTCTCTGTCCGCCGCCTTTTAAAATGTTTCACCAGCCACCAAGAAAAGTCTGTGAATCCCCCCCCCCACCACACTGTCTATATAAATTGAATAGCTACACATAATTGTGTAAATGGAGCCAGATAACTGTTTCTCCCTACTTCCAGTCTTTGGGCCAAGTTAACCAGCTGCTGACTGTAGCTTCATGTTCACCGTGCAGACATGGGAGTGGACTGAGAAAATCCAACCACCTCCATGTCGCCGTGTTTGTGGAGGAGACCACATACCAAAAATACATCACGGATCATTTATTCACAAAAGCAATATGTCTCGCTTCACGCTTCCAGTCTTTATGCTAAGCCGAGCGTCTCCTGGCTTGCGTAAAAACGTGTAATTTAAGTGTTTAAGTACATTATAGAATGTAACACCAAGGAACAGTACTGAGGACATTTCCCCTTGATTCAACACTGACGTGCAGCCATGAGTGCAATGTAAAAAAGTTTACATTCCTCACTGAGTGAGTGGCTCCTGAATGCATGAGGAGAGGAGGAGGAATGTCTGTGCAGTCATATTAGATACTGAATAGACACTGCAGCTTCAGAGGGGCATTGTCAATGCAAACAAAACAACAACCCATGGGGAAAGTGTGCCTATTACAAACAAAGGTTATGTTACCAAAGGATGGAGGAGCTGCATGGAAATGACAGCCTGGAGGCCAACCCATTGCTGATTTACATTTAAAATTAATAATCTGTGATTTACATAAAAGTTGTTTGCTACTCTCTGCCATTGTTTGCTGCAACGCCACAGTCCTTTGGCATGCAAGAGGAGCAGCGAGAAACAGCAGTGTGGAATAAAAATGTTAATGCTCACATGTTTGGAACAGCACTGCTGTAGACGCAGGAACAGGCCATGTGTTTTATAACATTCATAAAGCAAAAAAGAAAAAAAAAAAAAAAATTAAATAATAATAAAAAAAACCCTACATGGAAAAGACAATCAATGTTGCACATTTGCGCAACAGCAAAGTAAAACAGGTAGAGAACTCAAATGCACGACTCAGTGGCATACAGGTAAGATAAAAGCAAAGTTTAATGTGTAGATGGTCAAAAACAGGTCAGAGAAAGAAAACAAAAGGGCAAGGCAGGCAGGCTAGAAGTCCAAAGATGTAGGCAAAGGATAAGACAGAAAGGAGGATGGAGGGCAGGCAGGCAGGGTTGCACAACAGACAGTGTGGCTGGGAACTGAGGGAAAGGGTTAGGTATATATACTGAGGAGCTGCTGAGTGGATGGGGAACAGGTGTGCAGCTGGGTGTGGAGGTCAGGTGATGAAAAGGAGCGGGAAAAGCTCAGGGCCACTGCAGGGCAGGGAAGGTAAAGAGTGAGGAAGAAGAATTAAGCAGCTAGACCACCAACAGCAATTGAGATGACCAAGCTAACCAGATTATTATTTATACATAGTAAGATATATCAGAGTTCTTTACGTCCTTTACGACTTGGATATTTATGTGACCACTTTTACTGGTCCGAAGGTGGTAATTACAGTAACTCTGATATGACATGAATGCAGCAGTAGCTAGGTAGACTATGCCAAAAAACAACTTGCTTATAAGGATTAGGCATTGAAATATATGACGATCATTTAAAGGCCCTGCAACTAAGTATATGCGTTGTGTGAACTTAAAGCTTCATTAATTGTCTCTGCACTATATTCCCAACTGTAGAGTAAAATTGATTTGTTAGTATTAAATATTAATGTTTTAACATGTTAATGCAGAGGAACAAACAGACCTAAGGCGATTAATATTTCTCATTTTTCTCTCAGGTTGAATATCTAATAACCCCCCCGCTTTACAACATCCCAGCTTTCCCTGCTGCTTGTGCTAAGCCTGTTCATCCCTTATGCTTCCCGTCCCTCCTCCAGTGCTCCAAACAATCGGTGTTTTGGATGAGCAGGCTTCCCCCAATGTCATTATGCACAGGCAGGGAACTTGTAATCTCCCGCTAACTGCTTGCGAGGAGATGAGGGAACAACAAAGATCCATTAATTAGCAGGGCTAAATGGTATTCCTGGCTGGAGGGATGTCTTGATGAGAGAGGGAAAAACAAACAAAAACAAAAACAAAATGGATGTCTGGATCCCTCCGGCTTACGGTAAAAAGGGGGTGAAAAGGACACGGGAGGGAATAAAATCTTTGCCACAATGGTCCACCTACTGCTTAGCATTTCAATTCACCCCAAAATGATGTTAAAGTCCAAACAAACTGCACTTTTATAGCTACTCAGATCCAAAATATATAATTTACAATGTACACACAGACTCAATACACCCACTGTGGGACAAAACTATAAGAAGCTAAGCTGCAATTAAGTCTCTTATTATCACCAGGGAAGACAAGATAAGATTTGATGCTGTGGATATTAGGATATTGGGGACACTGGTGATGACTGGAGATACTGGAGAATGGTCACATATGTCCAACTGATCCACCGGGAATCATTGTGCTTTCCATAACCATAGCCCTTTAACACCTCTTTCAAAAAAACCACAATGACCAAAATGATGAAACTTTTAGTCCAGGGAGATTCTTCTTTAAGTAGTGCTTGGTGGCGCAAAGTTAAGTGAAGCTATGAGTGAGATTTTTCCCTTTAAAATCCATCCTCTAAAACAAACTTCAGGATATTTGGGGACTGAAAAAAAAATTAAAGCTGCACTAATTGATATTTGTTAAGACTTTTTTATGGAACAAATGACTTGGTCTAATGTTTAACGGGTCACTTGTAGCGATGAACCCACTAAGAATGATCACTTTGCAGTTCTCTTCAGCTCCACGGAGCGTTTTATCGTCATTCAGCTCTTTGTTTTGGTTTTGCTTTACTGTTTCGATTCAGTGCTGCTCTCATCAACCTTGTTTTCATCTGCAGCAGACAGCTCTTTTCACTTAAAACTTCACTGATAAATCCATTGTCTGATGTGTAATTAGGTAAATGTTTGCTTTATAAGGTGATCAAATGTTAATGTTGTGTCTAAAAAAAAAAAAGAAATCTATCAAAAAGCTTAAAACACATACATGAATAAATACAACAAGGCTGAAGGGAGAAAGCTCTTAAAAACAGGTTTGTGTAACAGGTTTGTAAAACTCTGGGACATGTGTTTTTCAAATGAATCTAAAAGAACAAAAACAACAGAACCTTTATTAGTCACAGTATTTTCTCTCCTGTAGCTGGTTTTAGTATCATGTGACTTATCCGAAGATTTCCAGTTATGTAAGTGCTGAGAAAGGAATTTCCTCAGTGAGTGGCTCCAGTAATAACAGGCCATCACTTTTCACTGGAAAATGATCTGTTGATGTCCTGCCTGTCGCAATGATCCTGATATCTCCGGAAGACAAACACATTCTTTCACAGTCACTCACACACACACACACACACACACACACACACACACACACACACACACACACACACACACACAGAAGCAAACCAAGATTGAACCCTCATGAATGTTTGTTTCAAACTTCTAATAGGTTTTAAATGGAGGATCATTCAGATCAGCTTTTTACAGGATGTTGGCATTGTGGCCTATGGAAGATAATAGAGACAGTGTGTGCACGGAGCAGGTGAGACTGCACGGCCTCTCCAAGCCCACCTACCTTTCCTGTGGTGCTGAGTGGCCGCCAGGTAGATGGACAGGTAAGCCACGACGAGTAGAGCCCACCACTGCGTCATGTCGATTATCCTCAAACACAGATGCGCTCACACAACTCAACACACCCTCACACACAAATGAACATCACAACGGCGGATGAAAACGCTCCGACTGTTGAGTTTTGGCATTTCACATGCACTACTTTCAAATGCAGGATCATTCCTTCATTCACTGTACTCATTTTTCTGTTGCCTCCTCCCTCCATCCATCCTCTCTCCCTCTCTCTTTTTTTTTTTTCTGTGTGTGTGTTCTCCACTCAGGCCAGGCTGTCTGGGCTCTCATCTGGAAATCATCAGGATTTGGGTCGTGTCTGCCCTCTTGGCTGGACTTGTCTTTCAGCTACCGGCTGACTGCTTGACTGGTTCACTTACTGAGTGACTCTCTGATTGACTGGATAACTAGGCGACTGACTAACTGGATGAAGGGATAGACTGACATGCAGACTGACTGAATGAGCAAGAACCAAACCTGTTCTACTACAGGAGTTGGTTGGGCTCCAGCTTGATCGCCCTTATCAGCTCAATGGATTCTGGTTTCTTTCAACTTGGGGTTTATTTTCCCTGTTTTGACCAACAGTTCTGATAACATCGTACACACTAAGTTGACTGCTAATATCTGGGAACACGGAAACATGGCTGCAATTAAATAGAGGAACTAGAAAACAAGCAATCAGATGATAAGACAGACTGTAAACAAGCCAACACAAGCTACATTTTTATTTGACAGTAAAATAGAACTTAATTGCATCCAAAATGTGTCATTGCACAAGGAAAGTATGGTAATTGCCTAAATCGAACTAGTCGGTCTGTGAACTTTAATGGATGTTTACAGCCTAATTTCAGGCTAACCTATTTTTAGGGTCAGTTGGTGCACCAATTTGATAGAGATTAAAATATCTCAGCAACTATTGGATGTATTGTCGGAACATTTTGTACAGACATTCATGCTCCCTACAGGAATTGTACTGACTTGGTGATCCCCTGACTTTTCCTCTAGCAACACCATGAGGTTTGTGGTTTTGAGTGAAAGGTCTCAACAACTTTTGGATGGATTGGTATAAAACATTGTGTCAGCTGTACTTTGTGTTTATTGCTACTGCTACAAACTTTTGAACACACTAAAAAAAAAAAACAACATTACATAAACATTACATAAATATGGCCATAACATAGTGTTGTGGCCATATTTCCAGATCTCAACAATGAATTTGCTGAGTAGCCTATAATGTTATCATGAAACAATCAAGATCCTGGATTGGTTTATAAAATGGTTTACTACAAGATCCAAGTTGTAATAATTGTTTCTCCTTTAATGTATTCTGTTAAAAATGTGAATCATCCCTCTGACAAAAACCTTTTGGTTGCAGGTAGCGTGCAGCAGCCACGCAACGATGAAACCCAGACAGAGACAGACGGAGACAAACAGCTACAAGTCGACAGTCAACAGCAACAACAACGTGAGGGCCACTCAGAGCATCTTGATTCAAGGCTGTCAAGACTCTCTCCACGTCTTTGTGCTCTCTCCTCCACAGCCTCTTCTGCTCTTTGTTGTCACAGAACATGTGAAATAAACACACCGGTCTGGTGCCAAAGCATATAATAGACTGTGTAGGTGCTCTGGATTTCAGACGGTTTGTTTTCTTGGCTCAGCCTCTAAGGCTGCATCTGCTAAAATAAAATACTGATAATATTCCAGTGATGGTCTTGTGTAAAAGAAAGGCACTTACGCCCAATCAGTAGATTAGAGAGAAACAATTAATTATTCAAATAGAGGCTGCAGATATCAAACTTGCTTGTTTATTCTAACAATGTAACGCTGATAAGAGCCCACTATTCCTTATCGACGCTGTGCTGTTGGAATAATCAATGAAGTCTGGTATCTGTGCGCGGTTATCGTCAGCTTTTTGAATGGCAAGTCACTACATTGTTTCAGCTAAATATCCCCTGTTGATAAAAGCAATCACAAACGGCAGCGCGAGGTGAGTGGTGCTCCCATTTCATTTCAGTGGCGATAAAAATATTGAGTGAACATGTGGGAGCCATAACTCTGTTTATCTGGATACTTTTGGAGCGATTTGATGTCTGTATGAAAAAAGTTGTCAACAACTCGGCATTCATGTACTCCATTTTAATGCTCCAAATATATGATGGCAGTAAATAGAGTGGGGAGCAGGGGCGGAGGAACACAACGACAAACGGCTCTGCCTGCTTGATTAGGAGACATAAAACATAATCTTGTTAATCTAGTGGCATTCAAAAGGTTTGATTAATCTATACAGCGCTGGTTGATGCTTTACTGCTGCCATATGTCTGATTGAATATTTGCTCGCAGCAGATGGGAAACCAAGGTATGATGTCCTCTCTTTTATTTATTTATTTTTTTTTAAGCCTGAAGAACATGAGACACATTCACATGGATGAGGAAGCTGGACGAACGCCTCGGTGGACAAGCTGTAACTCTTGTCTGCATGTGACTCACATGACTAACACATGAGGTGAAAGCAGATGGCACTCTGATGGGCAAAACAAAAGTCTTTTCTCCAGCTCACATCTTCTGCGTTTGCCGGCCCTGTAAGACAGAGAAAATGGTACTGACCCCTGAACATGCGGGGTTATAAACACACAAACACACAGTCCACACAGATGGGCCGTAAAAGCTTTTTTTTTTCTGTAATGACCATGAGGGGGCAGTGTTACGACACACACATCCTGAGCGACCCGCAACTACCCAACTTATCCAAGATCCTGCAGTGAGTGCTGCTGCTCCCCAACTCTTTTGGTGATGCTGCATGAATTCAGAAAAATAATTGAAATCTATTCAGATAAGGTCTGACAATATGAATGCAGCCACTTAACAGAGATCAAAGGGTTGTTTGGGTTCAAACCAGGTGGGGACCCTCGAGACATCCTTTAGTTTAATTGCTTCTATGCTGTAAATCACTGGAATGCCTCAAATATGCAAATTGTTACGAGGCCAATGTACATCTGAACCTGTGTGAGGCTCGCTTAATAGTCAAATTGCAATCACACAAAAAGTCTGCAGCTGCAGTTTTATCTTACAAAGCTGTGAGTCGGGATGATAGGTAAACACCTGACCTGATTGTGCAAATATAGAAAAATGGTGGGATTTGTAATGCTGAAGTCTTGTACTTCTTTCCACTCGAGGGGTTGTGACTCATGGGGTGTGTTTTGAGTAATGGCTCAAAGTTAAAACCATGTTATAATATATCGAATATTGCTTCTGACAGCTTGCAGGAACTGAAGCCTGGAGGCCACAGCAGGAGACTGCATGTACTGGATGTAAAACACACTGCCTTCCTGGAGGACAGCCTCAAGCAATGAAATGAGTAGTATGTTCATTGTTACTATATTGCAGTTCACTTCTGCTGTGTTCACAGTCTGTGTAAACCCAAACCAAAGCCTTTAAGAGGTTATGAGTTAGAAATTTTAATTATTTTTAATCCCCAACCAAAGCTCTGCTGAAAAGCTTTTTGCCTTCGTCAGGCTTTCACTGTAAATGAGACTTTGTTCTTGCTTGATCCAAAAGGTTCAAAAGAGGCAAAAGCACAGAGGCAAGTCGAAATGATTTTTTTGGAGCATCGTATTCACTTTAATCAACGAGTTAGAACAGAAAACTTAAGAAAAAGCGGGGACACGGTGCAAGAGAAAAGTGTATCATGACGATAATTGCAACTTCTTTGTCTTTCAGAGAGCTAGACCGAGTGAGAAAATGGAAAAAAAAGAATTAACAGTTGGAAAGGAACTCTTATAAACTTTAAAACCAAGGTCCGTTGATCGACCATAGTTAAATGGCAGCACGGCAGCCGTCACAACAAGTGATGCCTGTGTGAGAATAGGCTGTCTGGCACCGAGCTGGCAGGAGGCACATCCCGCATCAAAACAACTGTGTATGAGTGCACGAGTGTTCAACCACAATGCCTAATCATCATACCTCAAGCAGAATAATTACCTCAACTGTCCATCACACCTCTGCAAACAATTTCATCAAGGCCCATCTGAATAGAAGCACAGTCACAGCTCAGCGTTGAGTCTTTAAATGGAGTTGGCATGTCTTGGACAGCTTGCATTATCAGCGGTTGGCCCTGGTGGGTGCCGGGTGTCTCCAAAACCAAAAAAGTTGCTACTTGTCTGCCTGATACATTACACGCCAGAGAGGAGACAGCTACAGCCGCATTCTAGTCTGAACAGACCACCTGCCTCATTACTGTGGCATCCACTATTTTTCCTCCACACAATGTCGTAATTACTCATTAGAGTAAATCAAGCTTTTTAACTGTTGTGAAATTAACAGGATGTCTTAGTGTAGTTCACGTTGCTAATTTCCTCCTTTGTCCCCCTGCTTGTACTGTTTGACCAATTAATTTATAATGACCTGTCCAGATGGCCGCCACCGTTAACAACGTGTAAATGTGCACTGCAAAACAAAACAAATGAGTATAGTCATAGTCAACACGGGACAAGAGGTAATACATGATGAATTTATATATAGTCAGAGAGAAACATGTGGAATCTGTCTTAAACTTGCTCATCTGTCATGGACCTGCTGACTTTCCCTTATTGTGAGCACTTTAAAGGCTTTTTGTCCGTGTTGGCTTAAAAGTTGAGCTTGACAGTTCATTCTTGACCTCGGAAGCAGCTGTTGACACAACAATCTCCAACTTGGCAAAGCTGGCAATTGCTCAGGGCCCCAGACCCCCGTGGGCTCCTGAAGGCCACGGATTGTCTATGCAGCAATTACTTTGTGGCAATTTGATTAACTGCAGATTTTGTTGCAAATGAACCACTAACACAACATAAACTGTTGTAATGATAAAATGAAGGTAGTTCCTGTGTTTTAACCTAGTCTTGAGGCCCTGTCCCCCTGGGTTGGGGGAACGTGTGTGTGGTTTGCTAAATAGGGGCCCACAGCTCCTTTTTGCCCTCGGGCCCTCTAATGGGTTAATCCGACCCTGCCACTTAAGTGCTCCACACGGCTATTATCTTCTTTTCCAGTAAAAAGTTTGGTTTGTGGATAAATGTTAGTACACATTGAGAGACCACCTTACATACTTGATCACATCATTATACTGTATATGTAAACACTCTTAAACAGAAACTCATGACCCATTAAATCTCTAAGTGTAATGTCTTGAATTTGCAACCTTAGGGGACAGGTCAGTTAATATAGGCTACCTGATAAAATGTGGTTCTACTCGTTATTCACTACTATAAGGTAACAAGCTAAATAACACTAATTGCTTGCTTTTTTTCCTGAATCCAAATCCTCTTTTTTAACCTCTTAAAAAAGGTAGCTCCTTATTAAAAGCCAAATAATGTTAATATAAAAAGCTTGCAGGCCTTTTAAGGCTTTTTAAAGGGATTCATTTCTCTGGTGAAGGTATAGTAAAGTTTAAACTGCTTAGAGCTAAACAAGCCACTGCAGTGAAAATTGCACAATGTTATGTTTTATTGATCTTAAGGCCAGCCAGACCTGGTGAGGACTTAGCGTCTTGCTCAGGGATACTTTGGCAGGGTATGCACTGACCAACTTCTTGGTTTGAATGTGAGGGGGAAGCCGTTCCACTCTGTGTCACCCAGCTGCCAGTAACTGCTGCCTAATAACTAGAATAATGATGGATATGTATATTTCATTTCCTGTGTAATCACTGCACCGCTCATGCTCGAGTGTGCGTCGGCGGGCTTCAGCATGTTAATGAAAGGTGCTTATGGAGTCGTGGTGAGAGGCAAACACATGGGCAGAGCGATAACATCTGTCACTGTGATCATGACCGATGCATGAATTGGACATCACGATTTCCAGTTACCATCATCCCCTGGACATGAGTAATGAGGATGTGTTTGCCGGGTTTGATCATCAGCGCCTCCATATTAGCAAACCCCAGAGAAGGAGCTGTCACGATGCGAGCCAGAGGCGCCGAAACAGAGTGGGCCAGGAGTTGTGCACATACAACAAGGTAGTGAAAAATCTTTGCCGCTTGTGAATGCTATGAAGTATGTGGTGTTTTTTGCAGGAGGTATAATTGTATTCCAGGAAATGTCAAGAGGTTGGCCAAAGAACTTGATCAACTGACTTAGATATCAATGCATAAAATACTGTTGTGGTTCTATTTCTTTTACCTTTTCACTTGGGTATAAGCGAGAAAAACTTTGATGTTGCACTGTAAGTATCAGAAGCAACCTGTAGATAGCATTCATTCAAGACCAGTGTTCCCTTTATCCTGATTCCACTCATGACATATCCTCGGCTGCTTCCGTTATGGCATTTGGCATAGGTTTTTATACTATTTGCCCATTTATCCAGGCTTGGGACGGCACTAAGGATGCATTGGCGTTTGTATCCCCCAGTGGCAGGGTTGTGGCTGGGGAATCAAACTGCCAACTTTGCAATTAGTGGATGACCTGCTATACCTCCTGAGCCACAGCCCAGCTAATTTCATGACAAAGGACTGACTAAAAAATACTTCAGACCAAAACTCTGTTTGAAGGTTTCAATGGAAAAATGCCTTGCCTCTGTTTTGATGCTTTATTCAGACTGTGACTCCATATCTTCAGTGGTACCTTTGCACATTCCCTGGACAATATTTTGCATTCCTGCACATTCTTTTAATTTAAATCTTATAAAAAAATTATATTGCACATATTTAAAATAATATTTTTTCATATTCTGTATTGTAAATATTTCTATTCCTATTTTATATTTATGTTGACTTTTGCACTACTTGTTTCCTATAAGTTTTATTGTTATGCACCACAGCAAATTCATTGCATGTGAAAACCTACATGGCAATAAACCTGATTCTAAACAGGCGATGCAAAAGTGAGACAAAGATGCATCCGTGTGAGCTGAGAATGTTTCAACGTGAACAGGAACAGCACACTAATCCCGACGCTGGACGTTCCTGGTGAGTTCTGAGATTAGTCGGAGTCTGAGCAAACAAACATAAGGTGAATTAACTCCAAACACACCTTTAAATAGCTACTGATGACATAATAATATGAGATTAGAGTACTAGCAGTATTTTGATGTATAAAAAAAGTTTATGATTTTTTATTTTATTTCTAATGTTTTTGGTCTCATTGTTGTCCTGCTGGTAGTATAATGCAAATGTTTTCTTGGGATTATGGCAAACTTTCCTAAAAAAGTATACAAGTATTTTTTTTTCCTCCATGTCCTTTCCTGGGCTCTGTAATTCTGCACGCATGACATGATATAAAAAAACTAAAAGCTGCACATTATTTCAGTCAACTTTAAGCAGACTTGAGACTCTGCATCTGCTTCAGTCTCTATCTGACACCTGTGCCTCTGGTGACAGCTTCCCCAACCTTAGCGGACAAAAACTTCCCTGCACCTGGTTCACAGAACAAAGCAGCTGCCCTGTGAGACATCATGTGGATGAATGAAAGATGGAGAGCAGAAGACCTGTGCTGAACCCAGCAAATGAGGTCAGCTCCAGGTCTGGGAGGCTGTGAGGTGTGTGTGTGTTAGTTATTATTATTATTATTTGTGTGTGAGGTAGTAGACTGGGGGTGGGAGGTGAGTTGGGAGGTGGGGTGGGGGGGGGGGGTTGAAATGTTTGCTCTTGGCCCTGAAATGGAGAGCTACACATCAAAGGTTTTGCAGCCCAGACCCCAGATGGGTAATAGCAGGATTGGACTGTAGCCTTCTGCTGGTGGACACAGGTGGGGGGGGGGGGGGGGGGGGCGGCTTTATCCGATTATCATATGATAACTTTATACGTAGAAAAATCCATAACTTCCTATATCAGGTCCCCTTAAAGCCGTCTTCACCTGGGGGTTGAAGAATGGAACGCTAAAAAAGTTGTACAAGGGCACCTCCTATAGACTACTTGATAGAAATACACTGATTCAGCATAGTTGGACTACAGAGACGTGGAACGATGTCTAATTGGTGGGAAAGTGAAATCCAATGATGCTGACATAAAAAAAAAAAACAGCCAGGAGAAACAGTCAAAGGGAAAAAAAAGCCAAAAGCAGGAAAGTCCTTGGAGAGTGACTTCACTCAGGCCTGCAGTGGCGGAGTCTGAAGTATGTGATTTGTGGCTCAAAGAGGCGGTTGCATAAAAGGTAAAGAACCACTGCTTTAGAGTGCATTATTGTGCTTGCACTGTAGTGACTTAACACAGATAAAAACAAATGTTCAAACTGTCAGTTTTTTAAGGGTTCACAGACAGTTCGATGTCTTGTTCATTTCATATCAGACAGTGATTATGAGCAGTTAAAAATATCTCCAACTTGGCTAAAAAAGCTACACAAGTTACAGCAAAATGGTATCAAAGCCACAATCACTGGCAGTTAAATCTAAATATATCAAGTATTCACACAGATTCATTCATATAGATTCAGTTAATTAAAACACATCAGGGCACAGTAGAATGAATAATAAAACCAACAAATATCCATTATACGAAATCTATGCTATTGATAAAAGGCATTTTTCATCAAAAACATATCAAACAAGGTGGATTTGTGGCAACATATCAATGTTAACCTTGTCAATATAACATAAACAACAAGAAGGAAGTGTATGCGCGACGCAGTGAACAGCTGGGAACGAGAAAACCATCTTTCTAAAACATTTCATCTCTCAGCTTGTGACTGGATTTGGGCTATGTCGTCTCCGCCACTCGCATGCTCAAGCCTTGACTTTCTGTATGCGATTTCAAAACAACATCTGGAGGGAGGGAGGGAGGGAGCTCAGCTTGAACCTGCCTTTCTCTCTTCATTGTGCGCACGTCTTTGTGACTGTCACAAAGCCAACCAAATCCAAATCTCTCCCTTGTTAAAATCTCACACTTCTCTCTCCCCCCCCCCCGCCCAATCCTCTCAAAGCTGTCTACCGCGGAGCAAAGTGCCTTGTTAGATCAGATCTGTCGCTCGTTCTCCTGCAATATCCCCGGCTCACGAAGTCCGGATTATACAATTAAACTCTGCATTTTTTGCATTTCAAAGCTTAAGCCCTCATCAGAGCACAAACATACAACATACACACTCAGATTTATGAAAATGAGCAGAGAAACTTAAAGCACGCCCACTCAAGTGAGAGATGTATCCTCATCAGAAATGCAAACAGCTGGTAATTAGTTTGTCATAGTTTTGTGTCCATGAGCTATTCCTCTGTTGTCTCGGTTCTCTCTTTTCAGGTTGTTTACTGTGACTGTGATCCTTTTCCTCTCTCCGCTGCCGTTTCATTCATTCGTCTCATTAGCTGTACCGCTGCACAGTCAGCTCTCAGAGCTTCCTCCATCAAGGCTTGTCCTCCGGAGCAGACGCGCTCTGGTTGCTTTGCTTGTTCCCTCACATCCTCAGGACCAGTCAGTGACAGCAAATAGCCCAGGATCGGCCTCGCTACGCAGCTACAGCTCTGCCGTAAAAAGCCATAGCTCAGTTGTTATGACCAGAAGTTAAGCCTTGATTCCCTTTGCGGTGAATGCTTTTTCTCTTTTTGTTGGCCCATCCAGTGGAGCAGTAACAAGTCCAAATGTTATGAACTAACAGTTACATCTTTAGTCACACAGATTTTGTGAAGGAATCGGGGCCTTAGAGAGCGTCCCTGGCTGTTCTGGGCACGATGTATTTGCTGATAATTTTGACTTGGTTCGTATGGACAAAAGAACATTTGTGACTAAAGGCACCAAATCTTTCCTACGCTGGAATTGGAGGGGACTACTTCCGGCAATATATGCAACTTTTCAAAAACTGAACTGAATTTCTGAATTTGAAGTATATTGACGCCTTAAATATCACCACATGGAAAAGTGACAAGCTGATTGGATTGGAAGCTTGTTAGAAGATATCTGCTCCTTTATGACCAATTAAATGACTCACACTCTGTCTCTGACGGCCTCTGCTGCCCTTTTACCAGGCTAATGCTCTGAGTCTTTGTCCCAATAGTTTCTAGTTCACATTAGTTAGCTCTATAAAAGGAATACTATCGTTTTGGGAAATATGTTAGATGAGAAGATTGGTACCTCACTCATATCCGTCTGTAAAATAGCTACAGCCAGGAGATGGCCTCGCTTTGTCCAAAGGTTAAAAAAGAAAAGAAAAAATCTACTTACCTCCATTTCAAGCTCACTAATTAACTCATAATATCTAATTTCTTTAACCTGTAAAAAGGCCCATTTTCCCAAAATGTTGAACTAATTATTTGTTCTTGATGCATCGCCACTGGCACGGGATGTAAATAGACGATACAAATAGGAGATGTGGTGCCATGTTTCTACCACTTCTGTACTCTGGGTATAATTACAAAAGCTAGTTTATTACTCAGTTAATATTTCGGCTTTTTCAGGGTTTCTCAGCCAGATCAGCAAAGCGATAGGAAGGAAGGATAAAATGCTGGAGATCAAGGTGTCCTCATGTGCACTCGCTGCTTCTTAAAAACCAGAGTGTGCTGCCTCCACATCTTCCCTTCCTATCTCTTCAAAACACAGCCTCCTAGAGTTTTTTTCCTCTGATGATCCAAATTGATTTTAAGGACAATTGTGAAGCATAAGCTTCCTTCTGACTTTCGCCTTCAGCATTTCACTTAGCTTCCCCTCACAATACGGAGGCTTGGGGAGGAAATGGCAACACAATAAAGGAAGGGAATTTACACAAAAATTTGGAATTTATTCAATCAAAATCCTCAAAACTGTTTTTTTTTTCCACAGGATAATCTTTTGGATTAATTTTAATCTTTCTGTGCCCCAACTATGCATACTTACCCAGACTGTGAAAAAGCAGTGCCCTATATGTGTCTCTCCTCCCCAGCAGTCATTTCTCTTATTTATCTCCCCCTGCTCTCTATCTGTCCATCTTGCCTACTCATAACTTATTCCATTATGTCCCTCCGATTCCCTCTCGCTCTAACTCCCCGGGCCCCTCCCTCCCCTTTTACTCTCCTTGTCTTTCTTTCATTTTCTGTCAATTTCCCCTTTCCTTTCATCCTCTCTCTTGGTGTCAGGATACGAGGTTTCTCGCCTGCGACGTCAAGGTCCGTTTTTTCAGTTATAGTCACGACCGGAGGACGCCTCACAGATGTGACAACCCCGGCAGTGACCCAGCCTTAAGCGTAGCGGCACGGTTACAGTCAGGAACGCCATGCAGATGCACAGGCAGGTCAGGATTGGGCCTCCGCTTTACTCGGGGTTACGCGGGGTCATCGTGTCGTTTTGGCCGTGCTGCTCGGGTGCGTTTGTTTGTTTGTTTGTTCACCATCATTTGTCCTCTGCTGTCACGCCTCCAGGTCAACCCCCGTGGTTTCGTTCTGGGCCCCTCCAGCAATGACTGTTCTGACCCCGGCAAACCAGGATCACACATGCACAGATGCACATACTCATTCCTCATCTACATGTGTTTACTCGGGATTCGCGACCTTTCATAGAATTTTCTATGAATTAATACAAGCGTGTATGTTTGTGAATAGAGAGAGTGAGGCCACCTCCCGGGTTGAATGGATTTTTTTTTTTTTCCTCTGCTGATACTCTGCAGTGCTCTGGGGAACACTGACCCTGGCAGTTTGCTGGCAAGCCCGGGCCCCCATTGATCACTGCTCACACAGGAAAACAAACAAAGTCCTCCATACTGCCTCGCCCCCCCTCCCCATCAGCCCCTCGCAGCATCTCCGAGCCAGCGACAGACTCCGGGGCACAAAAGGGCAACGCTGGGCCCATAATCCTGCATTACCCAGCTGAGGTTTGCTCTGCACTGATAAAACTTTACTACAATATATAAAATAAAAATCACATAAAGAATATTTATTAAATCCGAAGGTGTTATCAGCACTGAGGACAGCACACACGGCTTCAGAATCTCAATAGAATTTCTTTTTGCAATATATGAGAAAAAGATATTAGGTTGGAAGTAGAGTAGAGAAGCTTATTTATTTATATATATTTAAAAAAACATCTGTTCTGGTCAATGAAGTTGACAATGTTGGATGATGCGTCTGAACTCATGAGTTCGTTTACTTTCCACGAGCTGCAGAGAATCATGCTCTGCTCTGGAGACACCTGCAAAAGGTAAAAAGGTTCCTCTTCTGTCTGTTCCATCCAATATTTCAACATAGGTGAGTGGTTTTTATCCCGTGAATCTGTATCAGATATGATGTAAAACTTGGAATTTTAAAAAGGGACTGCATGGGAACGCCTGAGGGGAGATCTCCTGATGACATCACAAGATTTGATCTGTTTCTTTGTGATGCAACCGCGTGGCTGACCTCGCAGCGCTAAAACCGCCAGCCATTGATTCAAGCCTCCCACCTCCAGGTGGGCTAACTCCTCCCTGAAGACTAAGCACTTTGTCCAACACATAAATATTTAATTATGTTGAACACAAGGGCAGAAACTCTAACACCAACAAATTCCAAATTCAGAAAACTTTTCACCCATGAGGACGAATTAGCATTAAAGTTTTGTGAAACTTTCTCAAAGATTGGAGAACTACAGATAAACAAAAAACTCTCTGTATAATTAGACTCAAGTAGCTACACCATAATTAAGACCGGTACTATCGGTTTTCCTTGATAACATGATACAAACCTTTTATGTTATAAATCTAAACAATACAGGAGCTACATTCTCTTTGTGTGGCTCTATTTCTGGCATGGAGAAAAATATAGTTTCTTTATTTTCCACAGTTTCCTGATTACAAATGAAGTGACACTGTTCTTTGTGTGCGCAATTGCTTCCTGGGTTGCTTTTTTTCTGTCACAGCGATGCTTCCCCGCGATCAAGACGAATCCTCCTCGCAGAGAAAGACCCGCCGCCATACCATTCACATTATTTGCACTCACTACACTTTTGCGCTTGACAAGATAATTGCCAAAGCCAAGGCCCTGTGCAATTAAAAGCCAGCGACTGCTGACAGCGAGGGCTTGCGCAGAGGGAACACGGCGGGGATGAGACAGGATCTCAACAAAGGTGTTCCCAGAGAGGAACTGTCCCGGTGTTTCAGCAACGCTGACAGGAGTGCATGGGGAATCAAGTAAAGTTTTGCCATCTCAGTGGGACCAAAACGACATGATGATCTCGATCTCGATTTCATTAGCAGCTGTGAGAGAGGAGCGGGGGAGCAGGCGGTGAGGAATGGTTTGTCGGGGGTTCTGGAAAGGATTTCTTATTGTATGTGTATGTGTATGTGTGTGTTCACCTGTCTGGGATACTAAGTGGCGGATCAGTTTTGGTGCTGGACCCTTTCAAAGCACTTGGCCCACAAACAAACATCGATCCCTCACAACGCCCGAAGGCCAGAGTGAAGGTCTTGAGCCAGATGGTCAAGCCTCAAAGAGAATTGAATTAATAATGCATTCAGATGCCCCTCATTAACGCGTAAAGCTAAACATTCCCAAGTTTTTCACTAGGATGCCCCCCACAGCTGTTGATTAGATATTAATATCAATGGTAATATGCAACAAGATTAATGGTACTCGATATTTCCTGACTTTGTGAGTTGATAAGGATCGCCTGAAAGCTGCGTTAAACAATTTTACCCAGCAGATATTATTTTCATTTTGTTTTGATGTTTTCTTTTGAAATACTGGATAATTTTACCTGTTCAGGCCAATATTTAATAACTGAGTTGGTCACTGCAGTTCCTCTGAGTTCTTTGGAGCATTTTAAAAAAATATTTCAGCTCATTCTTTTGGGTTTTATGGCTGGCAACTTTACTGTTTTTGTTTATCATCTTATTTTCAACAGCAGCAGAAAAGTAAAGCTCCAATAAACCCACTGTACGCTGCCTGCCCAGCACAAAACATTAGCTGGTGAACATTCATTATTATGGTGATTATTAAGCAACTAAAACATAAAGCCAGATATTTTAATGAGGAGTTGGTAGACCCCAAAACTTTGCCCCATATGTGTCAAAGTTGTGTTTACAGCTTGTTCCAACGCTCCCAAGTGGCCAAAAAGCCCCCAGAACTTTTCAGTTTTTTTTTTAAAAAGCAGCATTTTCTCAGACACTTTTGAAGGAGCCTCTGAAATGGGACGGACCTTGTTGACCCGTCATGATGTGTTCAGTCTAGAAATGCAGGCACTGGACTGGGACGCAGCTACTGAGAAATATATTGTGTAACAGTCCTGGATGAAACAGCAGCAGGACAGTCAGATTAATTCCACAGGTCAGATGACTCAGTTATCCAGCTGATAGAAATGTCCCCTGGGCAGGGAGCTATTTAGATAAACACACACACACACACACACACACACACACAGGTTTGCCTGTGAATGCATGAATACATGGCCAGAAGGAAATAACTGTCACCGGCGTTGTGTGTTCAGTCTGAATAATTGTCAGCCTGCATCTATTTTTATGGTAATACGTGCAACCCTTCTGTGCATTCAACATAAATCAAAAATGTAATTTTTCGTTATAATGAAGAAAAATTACCAACTTGTGGCTGCACAGCTTGTTAGACAAAACATCATGACGGGAGTTCCCGTTGGGCAACGTGGCTCCAACCTTTCCAAATGAGCTCTCCAACACATGCAATCGATAATTGTCAACCCTCGTTCCACTCTTGAGAGTGCAGAGTGCTTTCAACTAGTCCAAACTTTGCATTGTTCTGCCAAGCCTACCAGTGTCACAGCCACTGATTAATCAGGTGCTTTGCGCTTAATTATTTAACTGCACACTCATTGGTCTGTTTTCCAGGTTGAGAGAAAATGAAACAAAGAGGAAATACTGGGGAAAAACATATCAGAACACTAGCTGTGCTGTTTTCATATAGCTTAGAAACCAAAACAGTATTATTTACTTCAGTGCATATCCACGATCCCACAATGTCACAACAATCCTGCATGAAACAAATCAGCCCTAATATAATAAATTACAATATTTCACCCCCTGAGCACTGGCTTATGGTAGGAATGTAATAGCATTTTCATTAGTGAGTTTATTTGTTTATTGGCAGTTTTTGAAGAGATACAATATTCGTTTAATTATGAAAAGGCAGAGAGTGGCAATTTGGGTTAAAAAAAAAAAAAAAAAAAAAAAAAACAAGAATTGAAAAAGGAAGGCAGTGAGGCATTAAAAACAAAATGTTGTGTATATCAAGTCTGCCATGGTGCTTAATCATCCTCGTGTCAATAGAGCAACTTTCTTTGAGCATGTTAACTGTTGTCAATAGTCTTGGTCTTTTTTTTCCTGAAAAGCGGTCATGACTTTCCAAACAAAAAATTAAATATTTGTTTAGTCTTTACTTTCTACAGAATAATGTAAACAAGGACACAGACCATCAGGCTGAGCAAAAGTTCAGTTAGATGAAGCCCTTCGCTGCTGAACTAAAATAGAAACGTTTGGCAGTGTTCACTTCAGAGGTGGTGATAAACGCAGCAACCAATGACCTGCTCCGTGGAGTTAATAGAAAGTTTGGTCAACTGATCAGTATACAAAAAGGATTAATTGAAAATGATGAAATGTCAAATAGGAACAGGAACATGTACATAAATGAGATTAAAAAAAAGGGCACAATTTGATCTATATGCAGTTACTTCTGTCTCAGTTCACAGCTGTTTATGCTACACTGTAACTGCCAAAAGTTAGAAACATATCCTATGTTTTGACCTTTATTCAAACAGTGAGGTTTCGCTGCTGCTCATACAGTTACACCTCACATCTGGAAGCTGCCCAGTACTGCCAGTCTGAGTTGCTGGTCACTGCGTAGCTCCACTGGAGCATCTGGGGGTTAAGGGCTTTGTTCAAGGGCACCTCAGTTGTGGTAATGAGGGAGGGACAAGCACAGCTCTTTTACTTTCCCCACTCAGCTATATCCTGCCGGTGCAGAGCCAACATTTGCTAAGGGGAAGGAAGGCTGATGAGATTGTCATTAGTTTCGCAGGTATTTGGTCATTAACCAAAAGCCAAATCGAAATTTTGACCTCGTGATTGCGCCTGATGAAAAGTGTTACAACTCATCCAGAGAGGGAACGAATGTGTGTACCAGATGTCATGGCAATCCGTCCAATGTTTGTTGAGACTTTTCACTTAAAAATCACAAATGTCAATTTTGTGGTGGCACTTAAGAGTCAGTAGGATCCATCTTCTGGGGACCACGAATGTCGGTACAAAAACGTCACGGCCATTTACCCGATAGTTGTTCAGACTTTTCAGTCCGGACAAGATCGACTGTTTACTGCAGCTTTCCCTTCAACAGCTGGCGATTCTTCTCCAACACATCAGCACAACAATGTAGCTCCGGTGCAGCTCCAAGTCTTTACACCCCTCCTTTTCACTTTTTCCATCCGAGTCATCACCTGAAGCCACCTGTTCCCCTCTCCTGGTTCTGTCAGCAATTTATCCCAACTTGCTGTGACCTTTGAAAGTCTCAGTCAATGCACCAGATTGTTTTTTAGATTGCAAACATCTGTGTAGTGGTATCACAAACATCTACTGTATGTGTAGATGTATGTGTAATTTTGTCTTCATATTTTCCCCAGGCGTGATTTATTAAACTTTACAGTTTAGGATTCACTTTTAGCTTAAATCATATGAAGGTAGGTATTGAGTTATTTTCTTTTCATTCAGGACAAAATTACTGGGTTGTTTGAGGAATGAAAGTAATTTAAAAACAAATTACCAAATGGAGGTACACTTAATGACATAACAATTTAGAAATTAAGATATCTGCTCCTACTATTTCTGTGTCATTTCTTGGAAATGTGCAGGGACTAAATTGCAGCAGTTTTTTAACATGATAGTCACGTGGCTAATCATTTTCTACAATGAGTGCAATTTGCCACCAGTTTTAGTCCTCTGAGGAGATTCTCTCTCTCTCTCTCTCTCCATTTAGTCATCTTAAATTCTATTTTTAACAGACACCTCCTCCTCCTCCTGCCGTCTTTTTCTTCACTCCCTTATGTTATCTCATCTTAAAAGCACAGAGCGGCGAACACCACTAAGAGACTGAAGCCAGTCTCCATTTCCATTGAACGGGCCACTGGCCTCTGAAGCGAGGAGAGGACGTGCAATGTGTCTTTTTGCCGCCCACTCCTCAAATTAAAAGTCAAATGTTGGCATCCTCTTCCTCTATAGGCCTCTGCGTGATCCCATTTGAACACCCTTCATGGAGGTTTCAGTGCAATTTGTTTGTACATGATCTCGGGAAATAGTGGTTGGAGAGGTGATGGCGAAGCTAAATGGCCTGGTTGTAGTGATAAATGCGACACGTATAAGTCAGAGTGTGTGTAGGGAGGGCTGTGTGATGGTTATAAGGTCTAATCAGCACATCATAAGTCTTGTAGATAGGAAAAAAGGCTGATCACGTATTAGCTTTTATAGCCTATTTACCATATTAAGACATGTTCTCAGGAGTCAGAAATCAGCACAATACTGACACGTTACCATCAATGTCATTTGTCCACATTATGCTCTATAATGGAGGTCAGCTGTATAAATAATGGTGCATTTGTCATTAAAATTAACCTTCAAACACTAATTTGAGTGTGCATTAGCTTCCCAAAGATCCCCAAGATAAATTCTGGACGTTAAAAATGTGCTAAATAAAAATATAAACCTATGCCTGCTGTTCAGTTTTGCCTGCTACTTGTAAAGATAATAGCCAGATGGCAGGACCATGAGGAATTAATGTGAAGTTATTTTAGAAATTAATAATTTTAAAGGAGAAGGATGGTTGGGGAAAATAGCGTCTCATCCCTTCTGTCAGTGTCAGTCTCAGTGGAAGCGTTGAACCAAAGGGAGTCAAAGTTAACAAAAACACAGAGAGTGAGGCAATGTTGAGAGGACGGAGAGAAATCACAGTGAGAAAGTCCTTCACAAGTGTTCTTTAAATAAAGGTCAGCTTCACTGCTGCTCGGGCTACTTGGAACAATAATAAAACTTCTGTCGTACCCAATTAGTTTCTGCAGTGCTTCTGCAGATATCAATACAGGAAATGTGGCTGAGGATCTTCTGTCACCAGCCCTCAGAAGTTTAGTTTGTTGAAAGTTTCTCAAATATCTCATCAGCCTTGAAGAGAACCTTCTGATCATCAATGTCAATGACTTGATTAAATAAGATAGTAAACTGGCTCATAATTTCTGGTTGTTCTGTCTGTTATTTTATTAGCCGGGTCTGAAGCGCCCCAGCTACGGATGTCCTGTAAGACTGAATTAGTTGTAATGTCAAACATGATAAATGATGGACAAATGTTTCCTCAATTGTTTCCTTCAAGGCAACAGATTTAAAAAACAAAACAAAAAAAAGACTTTTTCTACACCAACTCATCATCATTCATCGTCATTTCCCAGGTTATATATAACTCTTCATCAACCCATGTGACCACTAAATCAGGTGTCCTCAATCCAGGCAATCACTGCAATTAACAGCTGTGTCCCAATTCCACACTACAGCCTAAACCTAAGATGGTTTTGAGTATGTCGTGTTTACACTTGAAAAGTGACAAAATTACGTATAATCAAAAAAGTCAGCATGCATCCTGAAAAACTTGATGTTGATGAGTGTGGTGTTGACTATTTTCTCCCAGTGCAATTCACAAAAGAAATAATAGGAGCTACTCAAAGCTGCAAAACAAATTGTGGTTGGAGGTGAGTCAACTCCAGGAACATCTCAGAGATCAAACATACATATTATGCCATAAAGATGTATAAAATCTTTGGAAAAAAAAAAAGTTGCAGTTGCACATTTTACTTTATTTCCTGTCTGTCCTGATTTCTTGTATACTAACTGCAAGAAAAGTAAAAATTATTATTTTATAGTTCATACTGAACAATATTGCTGAAACTGTACAGTACATGCACTGGTACAGTTGCACAATATTTAAAGAGAAATTAACAAACACATTCTCCAATTTGCATATCATCCATTAAAAAGTGATTAGCAGTTCTGTAAGCCACCAGCACTTCAGTAATAATACTCCTCGGTGATGATAACAAGAGCAAAACACTACAAAACAATGTGATTAAAATGTAAAATGTAAAAATGCAATTATTTTAAAATTAAAACAACTGCACGCATAGTGGTGTTGAGCTTAAACAATTGTGAAATAAGACCATCCAACAGCCAAAACCAACACATTTGTTCTATTGGCAACACACCAAACCTGAGGCTCCATGTGAAACAGACGTGTTATGAAACAGCTGACTTGACTTTAGTTGCCAAGAAAAATGTTTAATTCCTATTCTGCAGACAACCTCTTTCCATCAGTCGCTTGCAACAAAAGAAAGTTTGCGTATCTGACTACAGTCATTTTTCTATTGTCCTCAACATCCATTACTGTACAAGACTGTGATAAAGACAAACACGGAGCAAGAATGCAGCATTGATATTCATAAAGTGTGCAGTAAAAGACTAAGGTACTGAAAAGGTTAATAGAGTGCATTTAATCTATTCTTCTCAAAAGATTGCAATTGAATTACCCTCCAAGCCTGGAGGAAAACCTCAACTCTTAGTAAAAGAACAAAAGGGAAAATTAAGGTGTACAGGTATTTGCACCGCTGTCACTTTGCACAAAGATCACTGGAGCGGGTAAATAGTTTACTTCCCCATTTTAATTTCTACACCCCAAGCCTCTGCCATCAGTTGGGCTCGACGTTGTAATTTCAGCCCACCACTCTGTAGCCTGCTACGCCACCCATGATACGCCTGCATTGTGGTTCTCTATAATTCCATCGGGGGAGTAAAGGAAAAAGAAGACAGATGCAAACAAGCATAATCAGTCCCCCTGAGAAGCTTTTGCTGATGGGTTAAACAAGTGCCCTGCCTGCCAGCAGCCATTAGCCTGTGCAGCTAGTGCCAGCTCTGACAGAGCATGGGGATGTTTAGGACTCAGAGATAATTTGAAAAAAGCCCTATAATTGGCTGCGATCTGTCTGACAGCTTTGAGTGGAAGTCCCCGGGGCCTCCATATCGATGAATCTTCCTGATATGAGCCTGAAAACCTCCCTACCTTCTGCCGGCAGTATGGGGTATATTTCAGACATCTAATGGTCACTGCTGGAAGTTGCTTAATCTTCAAGTCTTTTAAATTTAGCAGATACTGTGTATCTGGATAATGATCTGGAAAAGTTGGGGAATGATGGAGTGCTGTGGTGGGCAACTCAGGTATAGCTCTGCATTCTCAACAGATATAGCTACAGGAAATAATGAATAGCTGACTCTTATTTTGTCTTTCCTGAGTTAAGGCTTGATAGATAGATAGATAGATAGATAGATAGATTACTTTATTCATCCCCGAAGGGAAATTAAGTCGTCATAGCAGCCGGTATATTTGAATACAATAAAATACAATACAACAATAAAATACAATACAATAGAATAAAATAGAATAAAATTAAATGTTCCAGTATATGGAGTGGAGTGTTGTACAGGGTACACAGTGGAGAGAGATACAGTTCATAGGTCTCTGTGCTAACACCGCTGCAGAAAGTAATGATGGCTTTTGTTTTAACCGTAACAGCAAACTACCCCTAACCCCAATCAAGTGTTCTAGTTGCCTGAAGGATTCAATATGCTTCAAGCGAACTAGGTCGTACGAATACGTCTAAAGGTTCCATGGGCTCTGCCAATCTTAGAAAACTCAAGCATTTCCCTCAAATGTTTAATGTCCTATGTTACTTTTTGAAGTAGGCTGCTTTAAAGAGTGCAGATATGCACGTGGAGACACAAACCATCCCTCCACAAAACCCAACTACTCAGACTTTGGCTTGGGAGCATATAAGCCTCTCCACAACTTAAGAGTCCAGCAGCAGCATCACCTTCCATAGCTTGTGGATTACGTTGAAAGTTGCAAACCATAAATCAGAAAGTGTAGAAGTAGGATCTTTCATGTGGAGGAGTCACTGAAGCAGAACACGATCAGATAAACGGGTAAATGGGTGTCCCATAACACGATAGCAGTGCGTTCACCGCTCACCCGATGACGAAGCACCTCCACCGTGCTTTACCCGGCCTCCTCGTCAGACAGCTCCTGGCCAGCGTAACAGGACCCTGGGCAACTGACACCTTAGCCTCGCCACACAATAAAACACTTTATTAACAGAATAGCCATGATAAACAGCACTCCTCTGACTGTTTAATGACTTGGTCAATGCTGTGACATACAGCCTGCCTGAGACTGCCAGTGATTAAAAATACTCTCCACACACATACTGTATGTGAGCACCAATCAAGCTGTTTTCTTTCAACTCCTGGGGCTTTAAAGCTTTAATTTTGGTGAAATAACATCCCACTGTTTTTTCTATATGTTGATGATTTTTCACAGAGAAAAGAAAAACAGAGCAGTCTTTTTTTAGTGTTTTTTAGTGTTTCCCATTACAAGACTCTGCTATTGACCCACTGTATAAAGGAGTGTATCAGTGTCTGAAGGACATTAATGTGGTTACTGTGCTGCTCTTAATGAGGCAGCACACTGCCACTGAGGCCGCTGTCTTATTAAGACAGAGGTAGAGGATGGAGATGTAACTGTCACTGAATGCCAAGAAGAGATATGATCATAATGCATGGCAGCATGGCAGACGCTGACATTAGTCAAAGGGGACGACACAAGTGGAGACATCAGCCCTGTCGTAATGGACTTGGTCTTAGCCTCAAGTGCTACCTGTACTATTAGTCACTCAGTTCCCTCTATCACTCTGCCACAGACAGACAAACAGCGCCTTGAGACAATAAATGAATCGATAGGAAAAACAAAGAAGATCTTTCAGAGATTTCACTGCACCACAGGCTACAGAGCGACTCGTACTCCATCCGAGCACTCAGAGGGTACGGTGTCCTCATTCATTTTGACGGAGAGAAATGGTTGGTAGAAGTCCTTCTTAAGTCTTTGTGGAAGGATATGGTTCCGCAAGTTGGCCAGGGAAGTTCACAACTGTTGTAAAATACTCTGTGGCCACTTTTTCAAGTTGCTTTAGTAGAATCTTGGCCAACAGGGAGCAGAAGAGCTCTAAAACAAGCTAAAGGACACAGAGCCTGACAAATGGCAAAGTGTAAGCTGACCATTGTGTACATACACATCCAGCAGAATCTAACCTCCCATTGGACTTGTGTTTCTGGCCAGCTGATGAATACAAGTCAAATATTCAATTTTCTTTTAGCTTTATTTTAATATACACCATGTCCTTAAAAATGTACACATCAAACCATATTGATAACTTGGTGTGTTTTCCTTCTGGATGTACCCATTTGATAAAAGTGAAGACTGTTTATATGAAGCGTACATGGTCAGCAAAAAGGTTAAGGTTTCTGGTGTGAGCGTCCATTGTTGCCCCCAGACACAGTACATCCATGGATTTGTGCTGTTTACACCAAATTATGACCCTGCCATCACCACGTCATAACAGAAACAAATATCTCGACTTGACTTAACAAAAAACACTTTTTCAGAACGTACTCTACTGTTTGTTTACATGGAACCTTCACCTCTGCAGAATCAAATAAGTGAACAAAACACATAACTGCACATTGCATCAACCTATTGATTGGAATATTAACCTGCTACATGGAACAAATTGTCCTATAAATTTGAATTGATTACAGGATCTAAGAAGGTAGCACAAAGGTGTCAGAGAGAATGATGATTACCGGCAACAAATTATTTACAACTGTGGAGGGCATGAGCTGAATTTGGAATTAGAGCAAATAAGTATGGATTAGTTATGTTGAGTAAAAAGGCTCCTGGATGATTTATTATCTATTTACTATTTATTTTACCATCTATTTTCTATTTAGTATGAGCCTCTATTTTGTATTTTTTTCAATAATTTATATTTTTCTTTATTAATATTTCTATTAACTGTGTAAGCACATGCTTTTATGTTTAGTGACCATACAGTATATTTGCTTTTAACATCATATGGGACCCAGTGGGTGTTAAAATGGACACCTGGTTGTTAAATCTCCATCTGGCTCCTCAGAGAAGTTTAGAAGTAAAGTTATGTGGACAACAGAATTTTTTTAAAGTTGCTGAAACAGAACATCATAGTGCAGCGCAGGAACGGTGTCTCCAGACAAATTACCCAGGCTGTCTCCGAGTGCTCAGCGGCACGCACAACCATGGCTGGCAGCCACGCTGCATTCGACGTGCTCAGCCGTCATAACAGTAATAATGAATCCGCTTTTACATCCAATTAAAATTTTCCTAATAGCATTGTGGTTGCATCGATTTCTCTTGAAATGGCTGTTCAAGCTGAGAACATTTGCAGTGAGGCATCTAGAGGGATTTGGATTGGGCTCATCGCACATTTGCTTCGAGTACAAACAAAGAGGGACTGATAAGTAAATAGCCCGTAAGAGATTTATGCTTATGCATGTTTATATGAGCATGTCAGAGCACAACTGCCTGCTTTTAAATGTCTGCTGCTGCCCTCTATAGCTGCTCTTTGGATGTTGGAGACAATGATAATGATGTAAATCTCCAGTCTACTCTACAACTTTCCTGCTCTAACTTCTGTTTTCCTGAGCAAAAATGATGTAGAGAAGACAGTTAAGGGGAGGGTGAGGCTCATATCACTTCTTTTACTTGAAAGCTGGCAGTAAAAATTCCACATGCAAGAGTGAGGCTATTCTCCACTATTCTCATTTCATTCTCAGCGACAGTTTATGCAAACAGTATACATACTGTTGTACGTATACGGACACACAAATAACATACATACATACACCTGCAATACACACACAATTTATTATCTGAGCATATGTCAAACATGACGGTGGAACATCAATATTCAGAGTAAATGTTCCCTAGTGAGGTTTTATACGATGGTGTATTAAGGCCAGTGTAGGTAAAAAAAAAAAATATAAATACGGAGCACGGGAGTGGGTGGGGGGGGGGGGACTATTCCAGGAAAAAAAAAGTACATTTACGAGAAAAAAAACTTGAACATTGCAAGTTCACTAGTTCACTAGTTCACGTTATAACAAGTTAGAGAGCACGGGCACAAAGACCCTGAAAAAAAAGAAGAAAAAAGATAAAGACCAGAGGTGTGTGGACACTGGAGGAGAGTGGACAGAGGGCACTCAGCCGTAAGCACGGCCCCCGCCAACTTCACGCCGTCCCTCTGGTTGTCTGGAGAGGCAGTCATAGCAGATGAGAGGAGAGCCAGGGCCCGCTGTCGGCTGTCCTACAGTCCCCTAGCCCCCTCCACCGGCTCTGTAATCTTTATTTTTATTTGTACCTACAACGGCCCAGCTGGCTGTGGCTGATACAGTATATGAGCATTTAGTATACATAGTACACATAACCGCATGCTAAACTTTACTTAGTTGTAAACCCTAATGCTCAACTGGTCTCTCAACCACAGCTCATAAAATGACTGTTACGCCTGTTAAACTGCCTATTTGAGTGTAAGACTGTGTTAAAATAGGACATTTCAAACCAATGACTGAGCTTAATCAGGCTGTTACATAAATGTGCTTAATTCACAATACAGTAAGTCCTGCAACACAAGAGTATACAATACGGCAAGATGAATGCATTCAGAAGAAAGACATCTTGGCTTCCCCCTCTGCTAATCCATCATTTAAGGAGCCGTCACTTTTGCCCTGTACTGTATACTTTAGCTGTACTATTAAATAAAAAAACAAACAGTTGGCTCTCGTAGCCATGCAGGTTTACAGCCAATTTGTGTGCATTTACAATAGAGTGGGTGCCAAGCAGAGGCTCTACAGCAACTCTGGAGACTCTGGTGGCTTGCAGAGGGTCCATACAAGGCTGATACACTAAAAATTCTATCTATACAGCAAGTTTTGTATTGCTCCATAGTGTTGTGATTGGCTGATGATTGTTGTGGGTTTATCACAAACAGCATATGGTAGCTTGGTTGTGCAATGAATAACTCTCTAAATATATGTATTGCCTCATCAGATTTTCTGGATGCACAGACTAAATCCCTAATAAGGGCTGATTTCCAATTTCATAGCGTCTTTGGTAGGTAATGAATAGCCATTAGTACGTTAAAAGCACTAATGGCTTATGGTCAATGTCTATCTATATTTTAAGCATTAACTCTTCAAACAGCAGCTGCATGTTCACTAAAAGACCAGAAAACACACAGGACACAGAGTGATAAGGACAGTGCCCAACAGACAGAGCGCTCTGGTGCACAGAACACAATGATAACCAGGTCGGCTCACAGCAACGTAGTTAAGTGACGAATCAACTTCAGACCCAGTTTTAGCAGATACTGAAATACACCAAGCCAGATGTAATGAACAACAGCAGCAACGCACGGGTTTATATTTAACATGTTCGTCAGTGATGCTGCCATTTAACCATACTGTGTTTTACCTGTGTAGGAGTCCTGTGAGTGATCATCTGTGCATAGAGGATACAGAAACGGCCCAAAACTTTGGCAAATGCTCAGAAGCCGCGTGCACAACTGCAGTGTACATTCTTGCTGCTTAGGGTTTGGTATAACCAATGTATGTGTACGTGAAGCAGAAATAACTCGGTGACCATCCTGTGTGATTTGCAGTCGGTTTAACACTGAATACTGAGGGGAACAAACGTGCTTCCATTTGCATTTTCATATATTCGGGGGTACCCCATGGCAATTGCGTGCTTGCCCCCACAGCTATATCTTATTAAAACAACATGCCAAAATGAACTAAATTCAAAGGTTCAATCAAAATTTGTCCAGTGACTTTCAAAGTGTTGGACTCCTTCGATTTAATGCTTGATTTCATGCTTGGCTTACCTTCAGGTCACATGACAGCTGAACTACAACTAGGGAAATAAGTTATAGATTTGCTGAAAATCAGTCATAAGCTCAACTAATGCACAAGACAAGGAGTCAATAATAGATTAGAGAGAGGGAGAGATACCCAAAAGGCAATCAGGAGTCCGTATTAATTATGCTAATGATTTGGATTTGCTACTTCATTAAACACCGTTTTGAGCTGGTTGATCACAAGGGTAGCTCCGCATAAAGTCTCTGTAGCAACTGTGTGGAGAAAAAAACAGATGAGACAAAGACAGACTGTGTGTTTGCGTGCGTGCATGTATGTGGGCACATGTGCTAATTACTGCATCTGGTAATTACTGTAGGGACACTCAGCAATCAATTAGGTTATTCTATGCAAGGGGATAATACATAATACTGTATGTATTTCAACTCACTCGCAAATAATGAATGTTTTAAAAAATTTCTATAGTGCTGTTTTCTGTTGAAATAAAAACAGTGGTTGCATAATTCTTTGAGGAAAGATTCCCTTTGATTCAGCAGATAACTTCACGCAGTTTTCTTTGGAAAACAGCAGGTGGGAGCAGAGTTCAGTTGTTATATATGACTTGTCATTACACTCATCTTTCCTTGTCAGAGGAGTCATGCTTATATTCTTGTGATTTATGGAATATTCTTACACATTTTTGGTTATGTTTTTGGAATATAGAAATACAAAGAAGTTTGGGACCCACTGATCTGCATAGCACATGACCACTGTGCCTCATACAGAATGTGAACATGATACTAAACTAATCGTCCTAAACAAGATTAGTGTCTTTGTGAAAGCTAGGAAATTGCCCAGGGTGCCAGCACAGCGATAAAAAAAAAAAAGCAATTCAAAGACTAAATGAAAATGTATTGCCAATGATTCATTTCACATTTATCATCAGAATCACAGGCTTTCTACTGCAGACATCAAGATTATTTGCTGGCTTGACGAAGACAAAGGGAAAAATGGGGTCTTTTATATTCCAAGAACGTCAGTGTCAACCAAAAGCGGACCTCAGTTTTCTCCGGTCGTTCACTTTGAAAGTAATTTAAATGAGCAGAAATAAGATGGTACACGTTGGGGGGTGGAAGCAGGGAGACGAAGCTGTCAAAACGTGGCCAAGTCATTCCATAATAATTGATTTGTATTTGTTCTCAGGCGAGAGTATACAAACATGGCAAGTGGCCTAGAGAGGCATGTGTCTGTCTGATTAACAAAGCACTGCAGCACTCACCGAGCACTTCACAGACCTCTCTCTCGCTGTGTCTCAGTCTGAAGCTTCCCTCTGGATGTGCTCATTTGACAGGACCTGATGCAGCTCTTCACCACATGCTACATCTCAGTTACATGCCTCTATTGATTTCTCCACTCGCTTCCACCCCATGGACTCTTTGGCGGGTCCATCATTAATAACTCGTGTCATGCGTGCAAGCAGCGTTCAAACTTCCCAAACTATTTTAAAGTCGAGATCCCAAGGTTTCCAAAGATTCCAAGACCCAATCCCAATTCCCCCCTTGGAGTGCTACCCCTAGTTTTGAAGTGCCCTTGACTGGGTATTGACCTTTGAGAACAGAGCTACAAGGGGTATTACACATCAGCTTTTGACTCAATGTGTGATACAGTATCACTGAGGTGCTGGAAAAAGTGGATACAGAATATATTGTATATGTGTGTGATGACATAACATGCATTAGTCACAATGAGTACGATTTTGGATCTAGTTGTACAGTAAAACCTCAACACGTGTTATAATAAAGAGTGTGTAAAAACTCTTTAGCAAGCAAACAGAAAAGTGGAAATGGATGGCTGAAAGTAACTGAAGAATGGGTGAAACATGCAGTAATAGTTATACGAATACAAACTTGACCAGACAATACAAAAATTTAGACAAAAAACAGAATGAAAACATCTGGGATCACTCTTTTGGCGAAGGCGTCTTTGCCTCTGTAGGCTTACCTAGTCCTCACTACGCCTGCACACCGGCACACACACACACAAGCTAAAAATCTTGGGTTCCTGCAGGTATTTTTCCCAGGAAAATAGAAGCAGATTTTAGAAAGAAATCCGAGGAAATCCCTGGATCTCAGTTCACTCATCCAACCCTGCATCCCATCTATCGAAGGGATACAATAGACTACTTGATCTCATCTGAGAGGACATCAGAAGTACACTGGAAGAAGAAAGTTGGGAACTACTGTTTTAAGTTTTCAACGCAAGCCAACATCTTTCCATCCAGACTTGTAGGTTTTTGAACACTAACCTGTTGCCGTCACAAACACATTTTCACCCGTATTCTCCTCCAAAATCCATTTTGGATGGTAAATTCTTTTGTAGTTGCACAGAAAAAAACCCCCCAAAAGTCAATTTCTATTTATGTGCTGTTGCATCATACTTTGGAATTTGTTTTCTTCTTTCAAGCAAGAACAGTGAGAAATATACAATATTTATAAGTATACACCTGAGAACCACAAAAGGAACGTAGTACACCGGTGAAAAAGATTTTTTTCTCTAACTCGTCAGGGTGGTCAGAGTGGGAATTGGTATGATTGCAAAGTAGCTCAAAAACCATCAGGTAGTGTGATTGTTTGCGTGCTTCACTTCTTTTCGTCTGATTACATTTCATCTGTAGTTTAAGGACAAGCTCAGTGTGATGTGGCCTTGCCGAAATTGTCCTTAAGCTACAGTGCAGAACTACAGTAATCTTCACAATAACGCTGTTGTTCCTCTCGGTGTGTGTCAGTTTGAGAAAAGGAATTTGACTTGGCGTGGCCCTGAACAATCTGTTTTTCAGACTGCATTGTGGGCCGAACAATACAGCAGGCAACAGGTGCCAAATGATAATTAAAGGGTCATTTCACAGAATTGTGTTTATGGAAGGACAATTTTTGACAATGCAGTCGGTCACAATGGTTCCACGTCTGTTACCATGAGTATAATTTGTGATCCAGTGGCCACAGAAAATTAACTGATGAAAGTAACTATGACAATGCTTGGCATGATTGCTAGAATTGTCTGTGGATAGCGGTGCCTTTTTTCTATTACAACTGACTGCCCTACTATAATATGGAGCTTATTTGAATCGAGACATTCACACAAATCCAGTGGGAGTCAAAGTCAGTCTGTGATTCATAATAGAGCAGCTCGAGGCAGTAGATTGGTATGACAACAAAGATTAGAGTCTGCAGTTTTTTAACTTTTGGGACGGAGTTGTTCCAAATTCACAAATACTGATTAGATCGCCCAAGGCTATGAGAAAACCAAGGGTAACATTTGTCAAACAGCATGATGTCCCTCATACTAGAAAATGACTCCAGTTACTGATCTGATCCTATAGTACTTGAAAACAGTGGAATGAGTAGCATTTAATGTTTTCAGACAATAAAAAGTAACATAAAAAGGTGGCAAATTCTAAATTTGTTTCTTTCAAGTGTATGTCTCAAAAACTAATGTAGTTTACCACCAGGCAACAATATGGGGGCTTTCACACCTAACTGTTTTAGTTAGTTTTCAAAGAAATTAAGTTCAGATGACAGAAAACATTTTTAGACATATTTTTATTTCTGTTTTTACAGACTTTTCGTCACAACAAAGTCAGCAAGAGCATCTTTTTTTGTCCATTACATTGTAGTAATTCTTTTGAAAGCAACCAAGAGAGGACCAGCGACCATTTCATAGCATAAAAGCAGAGGCAATTTTGACATGCAGCGAAACAGGCAGGGCTTCTCACCAAATCCAAGGCAAGGGGAATACTAACAGCCCCCACCATCCAGTCTCAACTCTAACCCCCATTTACCCATCACTCAAAGCCCCCAGAGCCCGTCAATTACAAAATACACAGAGAAGCTGCAACAAAAAAGGAATTTTCGCTCTGAAATCTCACTCCAGGGATGACAAAATGAACAAATTTCTAAAATTCCTTATTCTATTATGTGCTGTTAACATTGCTTCAAAAAGGGATTCAGTAACAGATTTTTAAAATTGCAACATTCAAGTCTTTCTAGTTAGCCAGCATGGTGATTGGTCAAAGAATACACAATGTCTTTTATGCATTACCAACGTAAAATTTGTCAAAAAACACCATCTGATATGTAAGTGATATGCCAAGTAGAAAAGGAAAATCTGACCTCTGGGCCTCTCTCAACCAACATTTCCAAAATTTCAAGATTGGATTGGAGGGACTGTTTGGTCTATTAGAAAACAAATCAAGATAGAGGAAGAGGCCACACATAATGAAAGGTTAATATAATGAAACTTTACAACCTTTCTGTTCAATCTATCTAGTATAGTACAGTGCAATTACTGTTCATGAGATTAACCCTGGCCATACAATACTTATACTGAAGTTGTAAAAAATGTTAACACACTATTGATCTACTACCATTTGATTTCTTTACAGTTTTAAGAGAGAACCGCAAATGAAAAATGTGCATTTAAGTGCCAAGCTTTGCGTTTACATTACTGAGTGATTTCTAGTCTGAGCAGTGTTTTATGATCCAGGTGCGAGAGCGCTCCCCCAGTGTTTGGTCCCTAAGGGAGACATAATTGACAAGTCCTTCTGTTAAATGGCTACAAACAGAGGCCAAAGAAGAGAAAATCCTATCCCAAAAACATGGGGAAAAGAAAAAAATAAACAAGGTAAAGGAAAATCACCAGACAGACAAAATGACCCTCCAACAAACAGACAAAAGCAGTGTTAAGACAGAGGTTGATCAGGGTAAAAGGGATGAGTCCGTCTTCTGTCAGGGGACCACTGCATCCATCTGTCTGTCCGTTCGTTCACCCACCTGTCCAGCCACCTCCCACACTGTGGTGTCTCACTTGAGCAGAGCCTTTATGGCTTCACCCTCGGCAGCTTCAAAGGCACTGATGCCGTCCGGTCCTTTTCGGTCTTTGTCAGCTCCCTGTGGAGGAGAGGGGACATGAATATTAAATATGCTTAGTAGGCGCATCAAGTCTTCCTCGCAGTATGATGCCAACTCCACTTCATTGAGTCAGGGGTTAAGGTGAGGAGCAGAGACTTGAATCTATACCATCTTATCAAATAAAGTGCCCTGTGTCTATTTGCAACCAAATAGAGCCAGGTACTAGAAATGCAAAGGTGAAAACAAGTTGGCAAGTGTTTTATAGTCCTTGGCACGCTCACACACAGGAAAGTTGAACTACATTTAACTGTTTTTAAGGTCAATAAACATTACAGGAAATGCCCACCACTCGTCCTAATAATGACAACACTATTGGCAAATACAGAACATACTGTGAGAATACTTTCTGTACACGAGTTGTAGCAGTTGCAATCTTTATGTTCGACCAAAGAGCAAAGTTCAGCACTGCAAACTCCTACCTCCTAGGAAAACCTAAAAACTTAAAATGCAGCCTCGGTACACAACCTTACTTCGCATTATGTTATATGGAATGAACCACGGATACCATGGATGATATGTTTTTATTTTATTTTTCTTATTAAAGGACAGAGAATTGACTTAGCATTACTAACTGGGTAGGAATTAACAAATTAGGACTAAATATTGCCAAAACTAAATGTATTGTATTTGGTAGTATGAATGTTCCTGCTAATGCCACTGCACTCGATTTGTCTTTAGATGGGATATCAGTTGAGCAGGTCACTAAAACCACATCCTTTTCTTTATTGTTTCATATTGTTTCATATTGTTTCATACTGATTTTAATATTTTGATTGTTTAGTCAGTTGTTAGATTTATACAGTGTGCTTTTAATTACTGTTTGGTTGCTCGTCTTTCTGGGATCCACAAAAAAAAAAAAAAACTAACAATAAAAAACACTTTGTGGAAGCAAATGGTGATCTGAACAAAGAGCAAACTGTTGGCTCTCTGTGGTATATGGCTTGCTCACGCCCCTTGCCTATAATGCTTCCTAAAAATGTCTTGTCTATAGACACAGGCCCTTATTGAATAGCTACCCTGGTATGTTACCAAAATTTAATGGCGGAACTTTGAAACTTTTCCTCTTACTCAGTTACTAATAACTTGCCCGTCAGCCTGTCTTTATCCAGGCAGCACATGCAAAACAAAGTCACAGACGCTGAGGCACAAATCCATTTGAGCTCTGAGGGATAACTGTTCGAATCTGACAGAGATGGGAGTGGATGCAATAATTTGGATTACTAAAGACAAAAAACAAACATAAAAAAGGAGAGAGCGAGAGAATAAGGCAGGCAACGTGTTGAATGCACATGGAGTGACAACAGATTTAATGGGAAACAGAGGAGTGGAGGGGCATGTAGTGGAGAGATGTCCCTTTGTTTGGCCTGCCAACTTTAGCCTCTTAGCAAAGGGCTTACAGAGCCAAAGCAGAGAGAGTCTATTGTTGCGTGGAGAAGCAAGCCATCAAAAACAATGTGACCCAGTTCAAGTGCCCGGCCGTGTGGGGATTGTTGTCTGGGTGCAAATTCCATGCCACGGGAGCAACAGAGCGCATCCCGAGCAAGACAGATTTACCAGGGCTGAGCGGGTAACCTGTCAGATCTGCATCTCTAATTGGTAAGGAGACGAAAGACAGTATGAGAGGGTTGTGTCAATTCATAACATACTTCACATTTCTAAGAAGTGTGCACCTGTCAACACTCCGGTCACGGTGGAGCAACGTAGTGCAACATTTGAACTATGACGACACAAAGTCCCTCAGTGGTAGTTGTTTTTTGTTTTTTTACAACCGAAAACAGTAGTTTAAATAAAAACTTCTACAGGATCATACATGAACACTGGATACCTTCAAAAGTTACGGTTTGATAATTTGTAAGTGTAAAAACTACAAATCGCTATTTTACGGGGGGTTTTACTTTCTTTAATAAGTTTTGCGCCAACTGCATTCATAACAGATCTCAACACATGTTGTGGTGTAGTATTGATTCACTTATGAAGGCTTTGGTGCTCAGGTCATCAGGTCACTTTAACTTTTCCAATAGCTGCTAACTCATTCCTAACAGGTACCTGGTTACCAATCATTGTGCTCTCCACTCAGGGGTTGAGTTCAGGGGGTGAAGGGGAGGACAGCAAGGCGGTAGGAAGCTTTCTTTCCCCCCCTCTTCCCTCATTTCTCCAGCTCTGGGGAAGTCATTAGTCGCTGGTTCAGACCTGGTAACCGACTCTACAGGCCTCATTTAGATGGCAGGAAGCAGCATTAGACCTTGACCCTAGCTCTTTCACCATCAATACGGCTCACAAAAGACGCTTCTATCTGACAAACACAATTGTATGGCTGTGTGTACCATGAAATTTGAGGTGGAACAATCTCATAATGAGCATTCCCTGGTCACCACCTAGAGAGGGTCTGCATATTCCCGATGGGTATTTGTGGTAGAGTTACAATTATAGCTCTGGCCCACACTCCTCTCTGCATCTCTTAGGATACACCATACCACCCCCCCATTGGTTACCCAGCTCAGTGGCATACTCCTGACACCACTTACATTAATGAGCTTTCCCCAACTTGAATAATGACCCCTCATGAACACATCACTGTCCAAACATTATCCAGTCTAAGAGAAGCTAGTGGCCAAGAGAGAGACAGCCTAATGAATAAGAATAGACTCCCAGGGTGTCTGGGTGTCTGTCTAGAGTCAAACTGAGATGCATCGTCATCCTGGATTATGGAGCCATACAAAGCAGCACTGGGTCAGTAACGTAATGCCGCTGACCTGCCAAGTGTCCATGAAGTTTTCATTATGCCACTAGTGAATGCAACTGAAAGGTCTCCCGAGCAAAAGTCTTCAAATATTGGGCCAGAGCGTCACTCAAAACTTAAAATGCAAAGCTTACATCAGACTATTGACCTGCTGCCAGCAGGATTACTGATCTGATTCGTCTAATTTCATAACACCCAGCGGGAAAAAAATGGAAGATCATTATCTGTATAGGAGCAAAGCTTTGGTTGAAATAAATATATTTTGTTTAGGTTAAGGAGCTGCGCCAAACCTTGGTCAAAATCCAACAAGCAAAAAGGGTGTTGGAATCTGCAATATCACAAACCATCTCCTTATGTCTGTATATATATTTGTATATTATAAATCCATAAAAACAATTCACCATATTAGGAATCAGGGCTGAAAATTAGCTTCTCAATTAGTTGATTAATAAATACTCACATTTGCTTCATACGAAAACTGAGAATTTGGGGCAACTTTGAGAATTTGAAAAATGATCAACTAATCACTGCAGCTCTATTAGGGATACACACATTGTTATTCCAAAAATTGAAATCTGTGTGCAAAAAAAAATAATGACACCTTAAAAGGGTCCATTTTAAAAGACAAGGCAAGCAATAGGAACTGACCTGACAAATCGATACTGCATTTATTTTCAGTCAGTGGCCACGTACGCAGTTCCTCATCGAAGAAAAGGATGTGTGTGTCTTCGTGTGTGTATGCCCTTTCATTGTTGACTTAAAATTAACTGGCCGGCCTCTGCAGACTGTAGTCAGCACTCTCGGCCAAGATCTTACAGCTGGGTCACCTATTGGGGTTAAAATGGCCTTTCATAATTCATAGCAAACAACAGCACAGCATGCAGTCGGGGCAGGGGTCAGCTCCCATGATGCACCAGGGAACCAGGCCATTTTGTTTGCCAACACAAGGATGTCTGACAGTCGGATAAGTCACAATTCAGTATTCTCCGTGGGCTCCTTTCATCCACTGCAACGTGGTGGCTGTGGTGCTACAGGTGCTGAGTGGATATGCGGCAGCACAGTCAGTGGTGTGGCTGTGGGACAATCTATTCATCTCATTTTAAGACACATGGCGATTTTTCCGAGCTGCAAGGCCTCGATGTATTGAGATCTGGTCCCTGTGGTGAATAATGACCTTTTGGCTGCATCTGGGTGTTAATCCTTGTTGGTGCTTAGTGGAGATGAGTACAGAGCCATGAGAGGAGCAAACCCGTGGGTTAACTCATATCTTCGCCTTCCACCATAATCCCTGTTCAGATGAGCTGTGGCTGCCTGTCTTGTCTTATATGATACCACAGACAAAGGTTTTCTTTTCTTTTCTTTTCTTTTTTTATAAAAAAAAGGTCCACCCAAGAGGCTTTAATTTCCAATGAGGTGGTTTTTGCGTAGCTGCCTATTTCAGATGTAGAAGAGCTTCTGGCTTTTAGGAGGATGTAATGCGGCTGTGGATATGTGACTGGTAGCAGGGGAAATAAAGAGAAATGACCGCAGTCAATAATGAACGCTTTTTATTTTATTTTTTATAATGGGAGAGGATGCTTTAAACCCAAATCCTATCACTGTTATGTGGAGGCGACGTGTTACAACGTGATATTAAAAACGCTTATGGACATAAAATGAGTCATCTAGTAGGGGTGGGGGGGGGGAATCGATTTGCGTTTTTTGTTTTATTTTACAATTTTGTAATTGATTCTTTAATGCCTGAAATGATATAATCAACATTGGGTTGCGGTAAAAAGTCAGAACGTGTAACTGACATGTGATGATATACAGTCTCTAGAAGTTTATGATTCAAGTTTTTCCCATGTTATTAAACTAAACAACAATCACAATAAATATTAATATCAAATCGCAATACTTATCGAATCTCCCAAGTATTGTGAAATAATCGAATGGAGAGAAAAGTGTATCGTCCTGGGCTTATCATCTAGCAGATCAGATCTGAACTTGAACTATAGCCTGTGCTTCCTCTTTTTTAGTAGACCTTCCGCCAAAATCAGACATACTACTAAAAGTTAATACAGCTTATAGATAATAGCTGATATATATCAGAGCCTATGACAAAAAATAACTACTGACAACCAAACAATAGTTCTGTGCAGAGCAGACATTTAAATCAGAACAATGTACCTGCCCATGCACGCCAATGCTACGCCAGCAACATTTCTAAAACACAACTTATTGAGTAGTAAACTGCTATTTTCTTCCTGATGGCATTGGCTGCTTCTTTGGGTTTATCTTTGAGCCAACAGCACTGACGGCCAGCTGACAGCAGTGGCCAGCTGCCGGCCAGCTGCCGGCCGAATGCTTGCAAGAGTCTGCTGGCTTGGTGATGCGAGTGCCGGGGCGTGCGGCTGTGTTGATGAAAATGGGGGATTAATACAGCTGATGCCAACAGGAATAAGTAAGCAGTCGAGTACCACGTAAGTGTCTCTTTAACCAAGCACCAGTGTTTCCCATACATACATTACCGTTTCCGCTTTTCAAATGTCTGCTTCAAAGTGCATTTGAAAGTGTGAACTGATTGGAAAGTCTGCCTGAATGGTGCATATGTGATTGTATGGAGTGCAAAAAAATGACTTCCCTAATCGCTAGTGTGACTTCGCTTGTGAATGCCCCCTCCCTTCTTCCTATTACTTTGACTAGATGATGCCACCGTGAAACAACTCTGTAGAGGAGCTTTCATTTACCCTGCCTCATTTAGCCTGGCTGGGAACAGACAGCTGCTCGCTCAGCCTCAGTCTCCCGAATATATCTCTCCTTCTCATATACACATATCGGTTTGCAGCAGACTTTGACTGTGAAGCATTCGAGCCATCCGCATGACATCATGCAGTCTGATAAGTTTTAGGTGCCTGTCTCATAGTAGTGCTGAGCTGGTGCCATTAACTTAAATTTCAAGCAATAGATTAAAACTGACCGTCAAATATCTGACATTTATAAAGCTATACCATGCCCATTGCTAAGCTAATGTTCTTTGCATCATTGCATTAGTGCAGTGAAATGGTACGCAGCTACAAGAAGTAACCAATAAACTTGTCTTCCACTACAAATGAGGCTTTCTATTTGACTGTGATGGAGCTACACAAATCTGTTTTTTATTCTGCTGGATGATGTTGGTTGGATTGGACATCCATCATGGTATGTTTGTTATTCAGTTGCATTTCTACAGCCTATGCCAGCTGTGCCTGACTCAGTATTGTCCCTCTCCTCACAGCTGTGACTGTGTGTGCACATGCATTTACCTGACTGTGGTAGCATTTAAGATAATTCCAGAGCTAAACAACTGAGGGAGGCCGAGGTGAAGGATGGAGCAGAAATTTAGATGGAGCAGGCCGGTGCACCTATGAATGAAACCGCTTAAAAAGACAGACACAAAACAAGGCAACAGCAGCAACACTGTCTCGTGCTCTATGAACATTCCAGCACAGCCTCCGCTGGACTGTTTTAAAGGGCCTTTTGTCCAGTGAGTTACCTCATCAGCACTCATGGCTCACGTGGACCCTCTGACACATCAACATGCACTGGGGGGTGTTGAAGGACACCAGGGCACTACTGTGTGCAGATGCAGATACATTGTTTTGAGCATGCTCAAATCGAGGTACCAACCTTTTCTAGCAGGACCCTGACACAGGAGGTGTGACCCTCGAAACAGGCAGAGATCAGTGGAGTGAGGCCGTGTTTGTCTGGAGCCTGTAGGGGGAGTGGGTGGGAAAGGCATGAGTGGGAGAGAGAAAACAAAACAAAACAAAACAGGCGAAAGACAGAATGTTTGGAGAAAAGCTTCATATATCAGCAGATCATAGACACAGCCCCAGTCCTACACAAGGGCACATCCCTCTTTTTTAATCAAAAATAAATAAGAAAAAGAACTCCTGTGAGAGAGGTTTCATTTATCGCTTATCATATTCAGAATTTATAGGAAAGCCCATTGCACTTGAACCCAGTATTTATCTTCCATGTTTTGGTAGCTGAGCCACTTACCAAGAGAAATGGAGACTTAAGAAAACATTTTTGGGCTTGGGGGGCTAGGCCAAGACTGTATTTTGGTTTCATTTAGCTCTAAATAACTGTGACCTGACCAGTGGATGCTAAGATGTTGAGTTGTTGTGTCCATTCTCAGTCAAGGAGTGAGGTGCGCCTTGAGCATCATGAAGCACCCTAGAAACTCTCTATAGAACAGTACTGATCTACAAATAATGGACAACCATCTGCATCTTGTAAATTGTTCTGTAAATTGTCTATCCAAAGTTGGTTTCACACTTATCACAAGCTCTGCTTTCTGCCATGGCTAAAAGTGTACCCGAGTTCAAAGATTCGTGCTGCTTTGCACATACAATTCTCTTGGTTACTGAGCAGGCATATGAGACCTTTAGAAAAAGCTGCAAATTACAAAAGAGCACCATCCAAATTACAGACGGGTAAGTGCCCTTTTAGTGGATACGGATCAATCCACTACAACAACACCAAAAGAGACTATTAAGGCTCAGGGGGCCAATCAGGCTAAATGTGAGGTCTGGCAGGCTTAGACAATTGTTGATTGAGATAATGGATGGTGGCTGAAATAGCATATGATAAACTGGTTTTAATGGCCAGACTACTACTTTAGTTCAAACAAACTGATAATGCTCATGCCAGATCAAGCAGTTTAACAGTAGGCTTAGACGTTGATGGGAAGCAGACAAAAGCACTGTTATTTGTCATGGTCACTGCAACCCTGGACGGTAGGCAAACTGATGCAAAAAGAAAGTGATGGGAACTGGCTGTTGTGGCTCTTACATTAACATCTGCTCCCTTGGAAATGAGGAACTCAACCACTTCTGTCTGACCAAAGTCTGCAGCATAGTGCAGAGGCTTCCTCCCACCTTCCAGGGTCCGGTTTACATCTTCAGCCTGGAGGAGAGAAAAACAAGACATTAACAGGGCTGAAATAAGTAAACTCAGTGCTGTCACAAGTCAACAGTATGCGTTAAAGGGAGATCTGAGGACCCCTTTGACTTGAAACCAAAACTGTTGATACAGGCTCACACTTAAATTTAGTGACATGTTGAACCATCCTCTCCCCTTCACTTCCTTGCAGTGCTGCTGTTAGACCTCAGACTGTCCACCTCAAGCCAAGAGAAAAGACAGACACACCTCCCACCCTTCCGCCTTCCCTTACCACACAAACCACACACACAGCTTAGTGTGTGCCAGGTGGCCCCTCCAGTGACAATACCCAATGGAAGACATATCAATAATAGCTGTGGCTGTCAGCTCAAAACTGTACAAATGAACAAATTGTCTGAATGAAGATGGAGGCAAGAAACATTCATTAGCTCAGAAAATGGGCCTCCATAACAGAATAAAGGAGTAGAATTTGCTGAAAGGCCCTGGGACGTAGAGGTACAGTATATCTTATTACACAAGACCCTCATATGAAAATACCTGATCTGGGCTAGCTTGGTTATCTGGTTCCCCAGGTAGAGCAAATCTAATAAAGCCTAGATGCATATCAAAGGAGGGAATAGCAAAATAGCACAACTGGGAGATACGGTGCATTTTCAATATACTGATATGAGATTAGATATCACCTGTAATTCTGGTTATCATAACAATGACAGCACTTAAGTGTTGTCCTTTTCCTGGTCCTAACTCCTATACTACAGTTAAATGATACAAATGCCTGAACTTATCTGGTTCAACTGAATGAAATCAGCAACTGAATTCCTACTTGCTGCAGATCAATCAACAGGCCTTTTTAGACATTTGAACATGATGGCAGGAAAATGCGCAGGTTTAGTTAATATTATGGCTGCATTCCAGTAACATGCAAGTTCTAGGGTCCTGGTATGTGGATGCTGTAAGGGATAATGCCCCAAGAGGTGTCCATTATCAGGGATTAATGGACAAGGGGGAGGGCCAGAGAACTGTCCGACATCAACGGGCTCCATTAAATCCTGATTATGGACACCTTGAAAGGCATTATCCTGCTTATACCACCTGCCAAAGAAAAAGAAAGTTAAAGCCATTAATTTATATTTTCATCTTACATTTAATTTCATATTTCACAAATTCTATGTTAAATCACAAAAAACTCTTTGTTGCAACTTATTTCCCTTTACCTTGTTTCTTATTTTTCCCTTTTCCGGGGGTCGAATGAATGTGATGACCAACTGGACACAAACCTGTTCAGGTCTGTAACTGCAACCACTGCCTAATTCTGCAGCAATATCATAATCCACTGCAGCACTGCCTGCTTTCGATTGCCACTCGCCCACTCACCTTTATCACAAACTCCACTGAAGGTCAAGCACAACACGCTGAAGACAATTCTTCATTTTATACTCAATCCCACTGAATCCATTAGCAATGACGGATATCGAACCTCGACCTTTTCTAATAGTGTTTAAATGTTACCTTTGATGGCTGCAGCTCCAACGGCTGATAACATTGAAATAGTTTCATTTCCACCACAGAAAAGGGATAAAACATTGCAGTTGTTTAGACCCAGACTTGTGTAGATAATGAAATGGCTATGAGTTACAATAGGTCCATCAGAAGGGAGAAAAACTCTCTCCTGTTAATGGAAGAATCTCAAATGCAACAATTTTGTCCTGTGCAAAATTCAAAACTATACTCAGGATTTTAGATGAATTATTAGTATGGTGGTTTGTACACCAGGTAAGTTTCAACCCATGCAAGGTACATTTAATATGCAAGTGTGTCATTGCATCCTTCTCAACAATATGTAGCTTTCATGTCACTTAAAAGTTTCAACCAGATGTTATCAATAGTTACAAATTATAAAAACATACATGTGTTATAGGGGAACTAAGAAGAACCCAAAAGGAAAAACAAGAACTTTTGAACTTACAGTGACCCATAATCTATCTTTGAATTTATTGTGGTGAAAATGTGAATAGTTCAAACACACTGAGCATGCAGGTGGGGATTGGAGAGATGGATTATACAGCAGGAGTAGTTTTAAAAGTTTATACTATCTGTGAAAGCTGTCAATACCAGAATCCTTTGTAACTAACATAAATTCAACGTGAATAAAGCCTACAGTAGGTGAGGTGTTCGATATTCGAGAGACGGGTTTTGGACATCAAAGAGGGTATTGATTGAAGAGTCCATTACAAACTGACACAGTGTTTGTGAGGATGGAGACTTCATGCATTTTTAACCTAACCTTCCTGACCTAACACTGTACACAAATATGCAATAGCGCGGTCATTTCTGGAGCACGGCCGATTAAGAATCAAGTATGCAAGTGACACTTTACAGCTGTTATTTAACTCTGAGCCAATATCAAGTCAACCTCTGCAATAACTGGGTGTATTGACTGTTTGTAAAAACAAAAATGGCCTCCTCCAGCAGAGGCAGGGACACAAGCTTTTAATCTTTTCTGCAGAAGCGAGGGACACTTTAAGCTCCGCAGTGCAATCACCGTGGCCTCACAGACACCTATAGGTTCAGACATGTTTGATCAGTCTCTTCCTTGATGTTAATGTGAGCTGGTGAGCTGGTGAGCTGGGGGGGGGGGGGGCCCTCTGGTTTTGCTGTAGCCGGGCCTCCATCTCCTTCTGCTCCAGCTGAGACCTACGCCCACCACCGTTAGCCGGACACGGCTGCAGCCCATGGGGCCCGGTGTGCGGTTCAGTCCGCCTGCAAATTTACCCCAAGTCACCCCACACACAACACACACACACACACACACACACACACTGTCCAAATAACAACAGCAACATCGCAGCGAGCACACCGGTCCATCCACGCTGCGCCCCACCTGCCGCTGCCGCCGCCTAGCTCACCAACAGGTTGCTTTCGGCGGAAAGTGGCTAAATCTAAAACTAAAACCCATGCTCCACGCGTGAAGCCAAACCCGCCACGTGTACGTACAAAACAGACAAAGACTGCGTCCGTGCAGTCTGCGAAGCCGTGGCCCAGCGCCTGCAGCCCGGCCGGGTTCACCTTTAACCGTTCGGTGTAGCAGTGGACGCGGCTAACCGAAGCTAACCTGGCTGTTAAGTCTTCGCTGTAAAAAAAAAAAAAAAAAAAAAAAAATGGCGTTTCGCCAGCCTTAAAAAAGGTGTCGACACGAATTCCAGCTAATTCAAAGCCCACACAAATTGCAGATAACGATCAGCCCGGGTGTCAGATTACCTAATTTAACATTACCCAACTCCGGCTGCCGTTAGCTCGCTCGCCAACCGGCGTTATTTCACCCCGGCCGCCGCGCCGAAAACTGTCGAGCGAAAATCGGTTGTCTTACCGTCACCAGTTTGGCTTTGACCTCCTCCAGGTCCCCGGTCTTCAGTGCCCACATCAGTTCTTTATCTCCCATCTTCCTGTGTTTGTTGCTCCTTCCCTGTTGTGCTGCAGGGCAGTTGTCAAGTTAACTGCTAGCGCTGGGAAACTCTTCCTCTGGTCGCGGTGAGGCAGAGCTGCACTGAACCCAGCGGCGGCTCTTTTTTATTTTTTTTTAAATACGTAAGGAAAAAAAAAGTTGGATTTCGATTTCGGCCGAAGAATGGCAGGTAAAAAAAAAAAAAAAAAAGCTTGTAAAGAAGTTCTGAAAGGTGAAGTAGGTGAGAGGGATCCGCCTTTCTGCGAGCCGGAAGTGTTTCCGATGTTTTCACCCGGAAGTAAATGTTTAAGGGAAGGCCCTGTGATGCGTTTAGGTGCTCATGTTAAAAAGAGCGACTCTCACGTTTTCACAAATTCTTATTGCAAAGCACATGCCACAATGTCTAATATAGCCCTTGTGTACACTAAATTATAATTATTTATTCACCCCTCCTTGAAATGTATGCAGATAATGATTGACGACTAATTGCTGGCAGCTTCGATGTTACCACTGTGGGATAAAGGCGGAAATCCCCACCCGCTCCTGGGTCCTGACCGCATTTTTGTGTTTCATGCAAAGCAATGATAAAGCTGATGTCCTCTCCACCCACAGAGACTGTACACACTTTTTATTTCTTTTCATGTTCATTACTGCAACACAGTCAGGGGTAAACACTGTTATGTAAAATGTAAAATGTAAATTGTTCTATTTGTCTTCCCGTTTTTATTTTTAGTTTATTTTTTTGTTGTTGTTAGGAGTCCATGAAGTTACAAAAGGCAAATGCAAACCATAATGACCCCAGAGTGACTTTACATGCCATGCCATTTCACCACAATAACACTCACAATTAGAGAGTTTACATTTTTTGGGCCATATTTTTCTTAATTGTTTTCATTAAAGAGAAATCAATAAACCAATAAATAAAAATAAAATTACAGTAAGATTCTGGTCGATCTCTCCAGTCGCCGCTGCAGCATATTGACAAAAATAGTAACCTACAACAACAACAACAACAACAACAGCGACATAATATTTATAACAGTAATAACATCCATTATTGTTATCCTCATTATCCTAATAAATAAATAAATAAAATAAAAAAATTATCCTAATTTAGAAGAAAAATATAGGCTATAGATATATAGAAAAGAAATAAAAATAAAAACTGTGCATCAACAATTCCATGGGATAATTTCAAATTTTATGGAATTTTATTATTTTCATTTTTCATTTTCATTTCATTAAACTTAAATTCTTGAGTAGATTCCTGGAAAAATATTTTAAAGTTGTACTGCTATGTCACGTCTATCTAATATAAAACCACGCAACTTAGATGCTAAATGAGCGAAATAACTGAGAGAATTATTTAGTCCATTTGATGATTATTTCATCATTGGGCTCGCAGGTTCAATCATTTGACCAGGGTTTAATTCCAGTGACAGCCCAACAACTGGCTCGAACAAGACACCTGAAGCTGAACCTGCACTCTTACCTCCCGGCAGAGATCAATGAAGTTCCTATGTACGTTTACAAGTGTACATGTGTATGAGAGAGTGGGACCCCCCCTCAAAGAGTCAGTGGTCCCTATGATTGATGATGCAGGGTGCATCATTATTTTCAAGGCACTCAGGGAACCGAAGCGTTCAATGCAGCACCTGTTGGAAGCAATCTGCACTTTCAGGGCCATCTCCATTGTCATCCACCATTTGAAGAGCGGCTCAATCAGTCCTCGATAAATAGAGGATGATCTGCAGAAAAAGACAACACGGCAGGAGGGGGAGGAAGAAACAATCATTACTTTACCTTGAGCTGTAAAGGATCAAGGGCAGAACAACAAGATCAAAGCCTCCAACTGCCTTTTTGCCATAGCGTCACCCCTAGAGTCTCCCACACCTGCCCCCTAACCTCATTATCCCAATGAAGCCAACTGTATACTTCCTCTCTCCAGCTTCTCCTCATGGAATATAGGTGATGAGTAAAGTGCTGTCACACTATTGTTACATGAAATCAGCAGCCCCTTGGAAAAAACCAATCTGCCCCACGGATGAAGAGGACAATAAAAGACACCATTTCAAGAAAATTCAATGTGGCACTATGATGAGAATAAAAATGCAGCTAATGAGATTCAACATGCTCTCCCATCCTCCTCCTCCTGCTATGGCTCCCCTTTGCAACATCCCTCCCCTAGAGCACTCACTGCTGTCTCTCTCTCACACACACACGATCCAACATACACACCTACAGTAACAGACTGAGCAGCTGAAACGCAGGTATTAAAACTCTTTTATGTGATAGTAATAAACTTTCCTACGTGTGTTTCGGGCAGATTTTACACCCAAATGGTAATAAGGACACAGATGATTACTGCCCAGGTTTCTCCTGCTTGTTATGCTAATGTGACATATATGACTGAAATGACTCCCAGAATGGGTAATCGCAAGCTCATACGTGGCTTAAATCAACTGCAGTCCGACCAGTCACGACTGTAATAATGATGCGTGCATACTAATGTTCTTGGGCATCGTAGGAGTTACTGCTTTAGTATTTCATTACATATTCCCGAAAATGATTTCACCAAAAATTAATACTTTATTTGACAAGAACACTTGACCTGATGTATATTTTATTATTTGTGGTGATGTTTTAAAATACACTTAGTGCATTCTAAATAGCAAATATTATAGCTGTTACTGTGGAAAAAGTAAGCCCCTGTTATGTAAGTGAACAACAAAATAGGATTTTTTTAATGTATGGATGCTGGGGAGAAAGTTTTCTGCCTGACAGAAATGTTAAAGTAATTCTATCCATAGGCATGACAGCATGGCACCTCCATTTTTCAGTCTATTAGCAGCACTCAGGCAGCAAAACTACACTATGCTACTAAAAAGTCCAGAAGGGACACACTCGACTAAACCACACTCTCTTTTTTCCTATTCAAAACATTCCTGAGGATAATACTCAATTGACTACTGCTAGAACATTCAGCACCATGAAAATAAAAGAACTGACATAATTAACAGACATAACCTCGGCAGTAAGTCAATTAGAATTTTCTTTTTAAGATCAAATACAATCTTTTTATGAGGACTAAAACAGTCAATTCTCCACAATGAGAGATTATAATTGATGCTTTACAGCTTAAACTGTACATTTTGGGCTACTAATTATGCATGAATGGGAAAGATACATTATTGAATTTTATCCACAAGAGAATGTGCAAGGCCTTTCACGAGCACAAGTTTGAAGTACTGATACTTTGAGACTTTATACTTTTTTATTTTAATTTTATTTCCCGGGGCAAAATTGTATTCTCTGCTCTGCTACTTTAAAATACACCTGCAATTACTAATTACTTTGCAGATTAACATCTCACATGAGAAACACATAATGAGCTCATAAAGCATGATGCGTTACTTGAGTTGAATATAATCAGCAGAATATAGATTCATCAGACCAGCTACATCATTAAAATACTGCTTAGAGGAAAAGGCTGTGGTCACATAGGATAACGTTTCTATTGCTCAAAGTGCAAGTTATAAAATCTCTGCTAACACAGACAGCTCATGAACAAATAATATTGTACCAATGTGAAAGAAAGCATTCCTCACGATAGTAAAACAGTTTCTTATTTACACACCTAGTAGAGATGGAGTTTAGCATTCAGTAATAGTATTTCATCATTAACATATACATAACATTTACATATAGTCATTTGATCCATTGTTAATGTAAAATATAACTACACATTCAATTTAACTGTTTCATTGTAATAGAATTACTTTTACTTCAGTAAAAAAATGTGAGTACTATTTCGACCCCTGGTGTCTATGGAACAGTGCCTCAACCACAGAATTAGTATTTCCTACTGTTATTGGTGTTCTGTAAGCAATAAAATTATCATGACCATCTTCTGACCTCCCCCCAATCCCTATCGTTGATTAGTGTACTGAAGGGTAATCCATATTTACTAAATTGGTTTAATCCATCTATCTCAGTTGTACATGGGCTTGTCTTTGTCACAGCTAAATGTAATGTGATTAGTGAGGCCTGCCGTGACTGTCGCTGACACCCAAGGTATCTCGACTCTACAGCCTCAGCACAATCCTGGGGACGTACTGAGCGTTGCCTAAATGTCAGCCCTGTTTGCTAAAACAGAAATTACTAAACCACCTGCTTCACCAGGATTGTCAGGTCTTGGGAACATACAGCTGACTGTTTCCTACTGTAATGTTTTGGAACTATATAATAACTCCAACATTTGTCTTTAGCATAGAAAATCATGCAAGTGGAAGAGGATATCAGATGGATTGTATTTCTCTTTCTGAAATGAGGATTACTTAATTTTGTAATTTTTACAATTTTTAGTTGCTTGGGCTGCCATGTTTTAGTTTCATGTATACGGATTCATATAGGGGAATTTTACGTTCACTTCCTCCTCCAGCCTGCTCTTCGTAATCTGGCGGTGTGTGTTCAGCAGCACTGACGATAACTGAGCGGTGAAGTACGCCACCTGTTGAGTCACATGACAATGTGGGACTGAACACCAGCAGAGTCAAGAATTGTCTGTCACACACAAGGTGAAAGTAAAAGCACAAAAGCTTGAATTGAAAGGCATTTCATAGCTGTCAAATGCTCTATGTTCATCACCAGTCACCAACTTTGTCAGTTTTTTGGTGCAGAGAATGTAGCATTGTAGGTTTTTTAAAAGGGTTTTTTTAGTTGAAAACAGTCGCCTACTGCAGCTAGAGATGAGGCTGATGAGAGTGGTGAAAGTTGAGTTAGGTTGGTGGTCATTAAACCAAAACAATGAGCTGAAAGACACCAAAACGCTCAGTACAGTCCGGTCATAATTCATCACTATGTGTGACACCTTTCACATTACACATACACAGTGACTAGATCCGATGTTTATATAAATATATTCATTATTGTAGCTTTAAAGTTTCAGAAAATAGTTTAAGGCTACTATTATTAATAGCACCAAAACAATCATGAAAAGCATTATTTAAATATGTTTCATTAATTCTTAAGTACAATTTTTAATACACTAGCTTCAGTGGTTTCAAAAAACCATAAAACGGATACTTTTTTTTACTTACAGGGAACCTGTGTTCTGTGTTGCGTCACAAGTTTAATCACCAAGTTAGGGTTGAAAGCAATTTCCTTAACTCCCAGTAACACGCCACCCATGATTGATTTAAACCTCCAACCTCTCAATCACAGCTGGCCTGTTGTACTCAGATATTGCACATGGAGCAAATTTGGTTTCCAAACTGGGAATGTATTATCATAGAGAGGGTGAGCATCATCTGGTTTTTCAGCTTCACTATTTGAAAACTTTTGATAAAAGGAGTGGAACCACCACTCGTTCTGATGAATTTATAGAGCGGGAATAAAAAATGCAGTTTGGAAAAGTAATAAAAACTGGTAACTGCAGGAGAGTGCGTTGTGTTTTGAGGGCAGAGGAAACATTAGTAGTAAATAATTTTCCATCCAATAGACCCACAAGCTATGGAGTGTAATCTCAAGAGAAATTAAATCTCTGTCAATGCCTGCAATGCAGAGATAAAGGAATATTACTTCATGAGGCATTGGATAGTCATGCCAGATAGTTGATACCATAACAACTGTAGGTTATGTTGTTGAGGACCAGTGGAAACACCTGTACATTAAAGTTAATGTTGAAGAGCAACACTCTCACTCACTGCTGTTAGTGATTTCTGGAAAAGGCATCCATAGAAAATGAACACACAAGCTGTGATTGAATGATCTTAAGGACCAGAGGCATTTAATGACCTAAAGCCCTCTGGGTCTTATTTTCAACAAATGGACGCCACTAAAAGCCAATTCCCTATATATCCTGTTTGGTAGACGTGTTCGGACTTATCTGGGGCTGAGTCGTCTTTGTTAAAGAGAACAGTCTATGTGGCCTCTGTGGGCAGACATGTGTTGCTTCCTCTGACTCCACATGCTGCCTCCCTCTAGAGGTCAGGCCATAGATACTGCCTTCCTTAATGGGAGTGTGGGCAAGAGGAGATAAGCGAGGCACAGGACAGGACCTGTCTTCAAGCAGCGGCGCACTGATGTGAACCGCATTCATACCTTCCTATCACTGTGAGCGTGGGTTTTGAGGCGCCGAGTCGTGAAGACATTGCAGTCCAAGAAATGTTCTCTGTCGCTCCAAGAAAGTGGACGGATCTCTAAAAATTCCCATGTGTTTTCATGAGCTCGGTGATGAAGTTGCTACCCCAGAAGCCGGCGTCATCACTGTAATTCTTGGATCCTTACAAGCTCTAATAAATCGAGCAGAAAAAGCCTTCGCTGTCCATTGTTCACCCGTATCACCTTCCATCATCTGGCCCTCACTTCCATCAGGCAGTGCTCTTTCCCATCATCCATCACTCTGAGGAGTTGCCCAATACCGGCTGCCCCTGATCACCCCCGACTAGCCCTGACTGGGGCCCTGTGCTTTCTGTAGTAGATGTGAGTCCTGATAGGATGTGACAACTTTATTAGGCACAAATCAGGCCGTCGCGGTTTCATTCTCTGCGCCCCGAGCTGTGGTTTTCGTCACGGGTGGGATTCTCTCTCTCTCTCTCTTTCTCTTTTTATCTATCTCTTTTTATTCAAAGCCTCCAGGCCTTCCTCAGACATAATCAGTCCACCCTCCCGCCATCTCCACCATCTACTACAGGAGCCTTTAGGGGACATATCGTAGATCGGGTTGTTGGTCCTGTCACCGGTGAACAGCGTCAAGCCCATCATGAAAATGACCACACATGTCACTTCTGCCCATCGTTAGCTCCTAGTCACATCCAGTCACATGACATAGCTCATCAACCCGTCCCCACCATACTGCACACATAAAGCCAGCATCGGAGGGTCATTGTAAAATACTTCTTCCTTCTAAGAAATCCTTTTGACTGTCATGGATCAGGAGGAATAAATTCGAAAGTCACTGAAAATGTGATTGGCTTTAGCGGTAATAAATGTGTACGAGGATAGATAATGATTTTCCATATCTTCAGCAAATTCCATTTATGTCAGGTGAGATTATTCATTTCAACGCAACAGAGAAAGGAGAAATCCCCTCGTCAGTACGTGACGGTGCTGGGTTAAACAGAGGAAATCCTGAAGAGATTAACACAGGCATGTTCCCAAAGCTCCTTACTCGAGAGCAAAATGGAAATCGTCCAATTTCTCTGAGAAAAAGTTTAGGCAAATTGAACAGCATTATGGACAGATAGGGGAACACAAAAAGGATTTGGTGCATAAACATTTTCTGTGCACTTCAGCAGCATTCACTCTGGGTTTGTTAACAGTTCATCCCCCAGGGGGAGATCAGAAGAGAAAGACGTGAGGACAGAAGGCGTGGACAATTTCCATAAGTCCCTTCTTCTCTTCGCATATATTCAAGTGGAAGTGCAGTGTCTGAAAACAGGAAAACTGATAAGTCCTTTTTACAGTTGCAGTGCTGGAATGCTCTAGTTTTAGGTCTTGATGGATAGCTAGACGATAGCTTGGCTTGTTGATCTCAGCTCAAGTAAAAAAAAAAAACAATAAAAAAAAACAATAAAGGAAGGGTAAATTCAAATTCCAAAGAATTTCAATAAACACCAAGTCTCAGGGGAATCTTATAAGATTGAAATACCACATATCTCCAGGGTTTGTAGTGCTGCTTTGATGGACAAAGCACATTTCCTCCCCAATGATGGGGATGGATCTCGCCTCCGTCACAGCGGATGACCTTTGTTCCTTGTAGAAGCGTGAATAAAGACATGTGGTATCATTTGAGTTATGAGATCAATGCTCCATGATTGAGAAAACACCCAAACATGACATATTTTGCCTCCTCAGAAGGAACATCAAGCTGGTGTTTTAGTAAGTACTGGCATATTTCCAGAGGTAAACTATTTCACTTATCAGCTGTTGATCAGCAGCAACGGGAAGTTCTAGCAATTTCAAGTTTTTTCCGCTCTTCCTGTTTCACAGAATAACATCATTTGTATGAGTGAACAGTCACTGCAGTGTCCTGCAGCCAGAAGTGAGAAGAAAATAGTTTTTCCCGTCTCCATATCTGTGATGTGTTACTGTTCTTTTGGGAATGACTTGGATATGATGAAAATATTTAGCACCCAGTTGGGTTTTTAAAGGATGCAGTTACATTTTCCATTTCATTCTTCTACCTGTTTTGAAAGAGGCAGTTCCATCTGGACAATATTAGGGATTGCAGTATTGGTTGCACTGTTTCTTGCTGGGGGAAAGAAAAAGAAAATCTTAACTAAACTGCACAATTATATCATTTTCACCTATCTGAGTGGGATATCATAAATGCTGAACTATGCTAGATTTTTCACACTTGACCTTCACTTTGCCATTCAGCTCTGTTGTCATTTTCAAGGTATCTCATATTGAATTCTCCTCTGCTGATTTGGCAGTGATTCACCAATCCACAGACAGATAGTGAAGGCACAATGAAGCGATAAGGGAAATGATCAGTAAATACTTTTGAAGACCATGAATAGGGGAGTCTGTCTTATTAAAAAATAAAATCTCAACATCTTTCCTCTCTTGTATCTCTGCTGAGATAACTGAACATAACCAGATTACACAGTAGTTCATTAATGAACTGCAAGTGTGGGACTTCTGCTCTTGTACTGTGGATATTAACATCTGTGTGTTGTGTTTATCGGAGGAGGGGCTTGTATCTGAGTGGGCAACACAGTGTTCCTCCGTTTACAAGGAAACACAGGGGTGTTCTGGAGTGTATTTGTGCATGCACATAGCAAAGGTGTGGCACTATTGCAGCATACTTTAGAGCTTGCCACAGGTTAAACACCCTGCAGCTGGGAGCAGCAGCAAAGCCAGGCAGACAGAGCTGTGGCACCATGGAAGAGCCCACGCTCTAGAATTAAATTAACAGGAGATGGGCTCATTAGCACTCGGCTGGTTACTCAGGGAGCCTTCCGGCATGTATATGCTATAGGCAAGACAGGCCAGGCTGTCAAAAAGCAGTATTGTCAACTGCAGAGCCGATAATGCAGATTGGACAGTATTTTCTAAGTTTTAGGGGCATTTATATTTATTGTTGATTTAAACAAAAATAATATTAGGCCACATTTTTTTTTTAAATATACAAAATAATTTATTTGGAATTGCTTCATTACACACTTAAATGGTCTATAAATAAATTCTGTGCAAGGGCCCCCTTGTTTTCTTATGCTAAGCGACATTTCACTGCAGTTCCAGGGTGATGTATATTTATATTCATATATATTTTTAATTTTTTACAATCGTTAGATGGATGTGAAGACATGACGCATTCTGGTTATGTAAGAGGCCTGGTAAGTGTATACAAGGCGTCTAGGATGTTAAGGAGGACTGTATTGTCGCATCTAGTTGACCTGAAAACAATTTCATCAAAACATGTTTTTGTTTGTTATATTTCTGTTTTGCTGTGTTGTTGTTTTTGATTTGTTGTTTTATACTCTATAAAGTGCAATTATTTTGTAAATGCTGGTTATGTTGAAAATCCAATAAACAAAGTTGTGCAAAAGAAAGGAATTGCTTCATTGACTGAATCTATTCAATAATTTGCAATATACATATTAATCTGAGTAGAAGAGTGCAGGTATTACTAATGACATTAACAATAGCTCTTTTTATTCAAGTGTCCCAGTTAACCATGACAGTGCGACAGTGAGGCAGCATGCAGCTATTTTATGACTTTCTCCTGTGCTTTTCTGACATGTGAAAGTATTTTTGCATTTAACTGTGTGCGATGATGTTTTTTGAGGTAATAAGAACATTGGACGTTATTTTATCGGACAGTGTTTGCAAGAGAGAGCTCAGCTGCTTGGCTGTGATTGGGCTGCTTCGCCACCATGTTCTATCTAATGACTGCACTTCTCAAAAAAGACTTCAAGTGTGGCATTGAATAGCGACAGTGTGTCTGAGGTTGATTTCAGCATGTTCATTCTTCGTATTCCACGCTCCATTGTGCTCAGCGGTGCCATCGCTGCACACCTCATTGCAACTTGCTTTGCCCGCTAATGAATTAGAGAGAACACCACCCTTTCATCACCTGAACCTTACAAGGTTCCCGTCCAAAACTCATCACCTCTTCATAGCTTTCTCTTTTTTCCTCCTAATCTCCACCCCCCACCAACCCTCAATCTCCCGCGAAAGCAATTTAGTTGTCTGATGCTGGAACAAGAGCGAGCAGATTGCAGGCCATTCAGAGAGCTATTCCTGGGAATGATTTCCCCCTATACATGCGTTTTGTACTAGCTGTACATATTGTTTATTGAAATGAGATGATGATTAACCCGCCTCATTGGGTGCATTAGCATGATAATACCTGTGTACCTGCTCTTTCATGTATTTAAATGTACAGGTGTACCAGCTTGAGGCTCTCCGTTTGCATACGTGGCATTGCTTTTGTTCCAGGGCCTGACTATGTGCTTCATTTGCATAATTGTAATTACCTGTGTGGGCTGAAGCCCGGCTGCTGCCCCAGGTAACTATCAGATGAAGGCTGTTTTCCTCCTGTCTCCCTCGTTCCACTGTGAATCATTTAAATTGCCCGGTCTGAACACCTTACAGAAATCTGGGCGAGCTACAACTTTGAAAGCCCTACTTTCCTTAATGACACATATTTCTGAATGCTGCCTGAACTGGTTTTTGAGGAGGAGGAGAAAGTAAGGGGAGAAAAATCAGCAGTGTTTTATTCCTGCTGACCAAACACTTTTTCTCTGACTTGTTTCTTCACTCCTGGTTTTCCTCCAGTCCGCTCTGCTGTTGGTTTCCACCGAACATCCTTATTACTGGTATGTACTGAGCTGATCTCATGCCAGGTCTAATCCAGTTCTAGCCATGGTGGCTAATGAGCAAAATATTTTCCAAAAAGATAAATCATACTCACAAACAATGGGTCGAAATTCCAATTTCCTCATGGAATAACTGTGTTTATTTTACCAGAACACAATATATAGTATAATGTGTATTGAGGACAATGCTGGAAATTGTTTATTCAAGTTTAGTAACATGGATGAGCCAACCAAGCTTAACAAGCTCGTCTCATTTATGCCTTTTCTCCCCATGATTAAGCGCATGAAACAGAATGATTTAGATCATTTTCATTTGAAATGTGTTGATTACAAGAATCCCTTGCCGTATGCAGAAATAAACCACGCAGTATACTTTGACTGCCAAAAAACACCACTACATCAAAAATCAAAGCTCTTTCATTTAATCCAACTTTTACAGGCAGAAAAAAAAGAGAAAACAATTCAGCAGCAGATTCATCACAGCTCAAAGCGAAAATCAGATGAGACCAGAATTAACCTCTGGAATGCAAATCAGAAACTTTTGACGTGGATTAATCCGTTAGAGCACTGCAGAGTGATGGTGCTCATCATTCAGTGGAGCCCACAAAATGGAGATAAACACTGTCATTTTTTTCTTCAGAGGATGCCCGCCCACTCTGGAAATAAGACTTGATTCATTGGCAGAGAGAGAGATCTCAAATATTTACTATGCTCCGCGGTGTAACTGATACCTGGAGATGGGAGAGGATGAGAGGGAGAGACAGAGACTAATGGACAGATAAATATGCAGGTACATTTTTCTCTTGAGGCTCAGTTAAGTCTTATCTGGGAAAGTGCGCCGCTATCAGATGCCTGAACCTCAACCAGAAGCTTTTACATAACAGCCCCAGAACCCTCAAACATTTCCTGCAAGGTGCGTCTTCTTGCTTTAATTTATTCACCTCAGCGACCCTGTCACCAAACACTCTGAAGTATCTGGAGAGAATGCATTGCCTTCGCAGCGACTGAAACTAATTAGACTTTAAATGTGTGATGAAAATAAGCCCTAAGTCTTTGTATTTGGTTTGCGGCTCAGATGCCTTAGTTGGAGTTGTGTATGTTTATGTGTCTCCGTAGCTCCCCGGGCTATGAAGTGTACTTGTGTTTCATGGCACCTCCAATAGGAGGTTGTCATCATAGGTGTTGCTTCGCCTTCTAAATTTAGCCGGACGAGAACACCCAGTATCTCCACTCCCCTCATACAGTACATATGCTGCTTTTCTGTGGGGATAGAGCACTCCACTCCCAAGCAATCAATATTGGATGCGCCTACAGGGACTAACCAAGCAAATGGCTCCAGGCTAGACCCAGTCCCTTCCCACCCATTTTCTATATATAAAACTGGCCTGGCATATAATGAAAAACATTACCTGCCACCAGGGCACATAACTCTACCAGCAGCAGACGGGGGAGTTATGGAGTGCGGGCCAAAGAATGATCCAATTACACAAATAGTATTTTTACACTGGAGGATCATTTATCATGGCACTCTATAGAGATAAATCATTGCAACGCTTTGGTTTGAGATAAAATTCCCAGAAATCACTTCATAATGGGAGATAAAGAGCCCATCGTGAAATAACCGAACCTGGCTTCACCGTAGTAGACCTGCTCCCCCCCCCCCCCCTTGAGATAGAGAGTATAGGCTTTAGCGCCGTCCCCCTTGGGAGAGTATCTGCCTCTCTCCTGTGGTGCTGCCTTGTTCCTGATAAACAAACACATATGACAGATGTCAACACAATACCAACCAGCCCTGCGTGTGTCTGCTTCTCCCTGGCATCCTGCTCATAAAGCAGGCGCCGCAGAGCCGAGCTCCTCAGTACGGCCATCTGCATACAGCATAAGCCCTCGCAGACAGTGGAGGGCAGGTATAGGGATCAGAAAATGAACCTAAAAGTGTTGAAGAATTAAAACAAAAAGAAGGTTGGGACCTATTTTTTGTAGTTTATAGAAACAACATTGTATTCTGGGAAGCAGAGTCCATCATGCGGGGCGAGGAACAGTAAGGGTCAAAATATAAGACGAGTTTTAAGCAATCCTGTAGATTAGACAAACTTATTTGGAGGCGAAAACAGAGACAAACTGTCAAAATTAACATCCATACCATGCTTGCTGTGGTTGTGCTGTAGGGGTGTAAATTAATATTTTAGTCAGATATGAACAGATAATGTGTTCTGAGCAGATACAAACAGCATAATCCTGCTCTCGCCCCCCTGTCCTGGTCTCTCTTTCCATCTCAACCCACCCAGTCGAGGCAGATGGCCGCCCACCCAGAGCCCGGTTTTGCTCAAGGTTTCTACCTCTAAGGGAGTTTTTCCTCAATACTGTCGCAAAGTGCATGCGCATGGTGGGAATTGCTGGGTCTCTGTAAATGATCTGTAAAGTGTAAGGTCTAGACCTGCTCTACAGGTTTACCTGCTCTACATTTTTTAATCATAGACAAACTTAACAATCATCTGGGCCTGCTCCCATTATACACACCAAGTCCAGTTTTTAAAGAGAAATCATGCAATATGGCTCAGTGCAATTCCACAAAACCACAATGGTCCTTTAATCCCACATAAAATCTATATCTTTCCGTGTCTTTAATACATTATCGATTACAAACATACGAATCGTACATTTTTTTTTCCTTTTATAGCAAAGTGACGTTAAGAATTTTCTGGAAACGTTTGGAAAGGACTGCACTGCAGTATAAAATCTGACCTCAAGTCACTAAAGAGGCAATAATTGCAGCGATATTACCCTCTGTTAATGGTTGATGAAGTATGTCTAATGGCCACGTCTCAGCCATGTTCATGGCTCTAATGCACTGGAGGCTAATCAGGCGACCCTTGACCCCAGATGCATAAGTAATAAAGCTGTATTGGCGCATTGATCAATAGATACTACACACAATGGAAAGTACGGCCCCCTGTTTTTATGATATTCTGGGAACAGAGCCAACTTTAACCGATCTGTCCTTTAAGGGGCTGAAAATAACATTTAAGTGGACACGTGCTGTAATGGCAAGGTGTTCTATCTTCCTCAGCAACATCAACATCAACATTTCAGTCAAAGCCACAGCTCGGCAGCAGTGCCGTCACTGGTTCGACATCCCTTTTCCTTTGCAAGTGTTGCTCTCTCAGCATGTACCTAACACCCGTCGGTGAGTTATGATCATGCCTCTATAATGAGCAGGGACTCAAATCCTGTTCAACACACATCATTCCCCGGCAACGGCGGGGAGGGGGGGAAGGGGAGGGAGGGAGGGGGGGTTAAATATTCTACCGCGTGGTCCGATCTCCAGTCTTCAGAGAGTAATGAAGCAGCCCCACAGATCTGCCACATACAGCCCTATCTCTCTGCCTAATGAAGGAATGAGCCGCTCCCAGGTGAAAAATGAGCCGGCTCAACGTTGCGCCTTAAGAGAAAAAAAATGGGATTCCTTTCCCACCGCAAAACAGCCCACATACCCACCTACTACTGCCCCCCCCCAACCCTGATTTCAGTGGGGATGATTGATTAAACTGAAAACACGCCCCCTCCCAAACCACTCCACTGCTGCATCTAATTTGGTTTGTGCTGTTGCAGTGGTCTGTGTTACAGCTTTGTGATTTCACCTACAGAGATGTTTATGCAGCCCGGTGCAACACAGCAGATCAGGTATTCGCCGGTCAAATTGAGGTCTAATGACATTAGGACACAGTCAAAGACTGCTTTTTGGACCGTCAGCTGACTCAGTATATGTGGAGTAATGCACACACTGAGTCATCAGAGCGTGCTGGCAGATGAGGTGTGTTTTCCAACCAAACATTGTCCCGAGCGTTTGAGGTTGTTTGCTATTCAGTTTGATCAACATGATGCTAAAAAGCCCCAAAGGTAAAGTATTTGAAGCAGCAAACAGAGAGAAAAAGGGGGGAGTTCAGCATTAATACAATCACGGCCCTGAAAGTCAATGAATGCAGCGCTTCAGTCCCCTCTGGCTCAGACAATGCCGAGATGCAGATCGCAAGGCGTTGGCGTGCCCTCTCCGTGTCCTGTGGAGGTCGTTGTCCAGCTGGTGTGTTGCATCTGACGTAACCTGGCACTTCTGTTAATGCAAAACACTGCTGTCTGGTACTGCTTGCGTCGCCGTCGGCAATAACGGGATGCAGACAGTTTGACTCAACTCTCGCACGCAGAAAACAAACACACACACACCAAAAAAAAAAAACAAAAAAAAAAACGGTCGACCTGAAAATAATCTTCAGCTCTCATATCAGCCTTGTCATCTGGAGCTGAGGTTGGCCTCCCCTCCAGAAGCGCATCAGTCTCCTTCCTTTGATTCCCTCCCAAGGTCTGGGTGGTAATGTCAGCTGACTCACAGTAATGTTCTTATGCAGGATGAAGCCTCTGATAAGCTCAGGGGTGGGCCGCTCACTCAGGAAACACAAAACTAAACAACTGGATGAGAAAATACCAGTTTTGTCTCTCATCACCAGAATGAACAAGGTGATAGCCATTGTTATGCAGTTTAATGCAAATGAAATGTAAATCAGGTATCTCAGTGTGTAAGAAGCGAGAAAAAGGTTTGGAATTAATCAAAATGATCTGATTGTTCTGAAAATCCAAGGCTAGAATAATTTCCTTTATATAAGGACACCTTGGGTCAATTCCTGGAACTTTTTAATAACCTGAACAAAAATCTGCATATGTTTCATTTCTCCTCACAAGATACTGTTCATGTAGTTGTTTCTGTATCATTTTCATTTTAACTCTGGAGGAGTTGTGTTGAGGGAACTGCTTGTTCCAGTACAACTTATGTCCACCAATGATCTATAGTATTTCAGTCTGCTGCTATTTTTAACTTTACTCCCTTTTGGTGTTTTGCAAAAGTGAATGTGTTAAAACCTGGTCAGAATTTTTGTAGTCTGTCATTGATATTTTGGATTTTTCTCTCTGTGGTTGCTCTGAGGCAGGTAAGCAGCCCACAGAAGAACATTAAACATAGGATTGACATGTAAGTGTGTGCATTAAAGCAAAGTGAAAAATGGGGTAAAAAAAGGTTTTATATTTTATGTTATTGCACAGTATAGTTTTTTGATTGACATTGTGCAGAATTGGCTTATTGATCGAAAGAACCAAGCCCTCAGGCTAACAAACGGAGGACTTGAATAATCACCAGTTCACCTCAATAGGTCCAACCTGGGGCTCCAAGGAGTTCCTTGGAAACCTGGAAACACCTCCTACTGTGTCAGTTGTATCACTGATAAGTACAAACACACTACAGGAAGAAACTGCGCTTTACACCGAGCCTTTGGGCTTTAATGTAAAACACATATGGAGTAGGGTTGTTCCTTTATTCTCACTGATTTGTACGGGACACCATTAGCCAATTTTTGTATTATCAATGTCAGCACGATGAACGGGAGCAATTGGTATCCCGATATATCTACTCAGACAAGTCACTATGTGTTGAAAATGAATTGCAAACCTTCAATGGGCCAACAAATGTCCACTGAGCCATAACTATGCCTTTTTCTAACAAGTATCTCTTCTCCTCTCTCTCTGTCTCTGCGGCGTGGAGAGCAGATGATGGGATGTTTCTGTAAATGAGTTTGGGGAGTGAGTGCAGGTCACAAGTGAAGAAGATAAGGCAGCTTGCAGATGAGGCCATTTTTCACCTGAATGAGAGCCAACCTCTGGTCTGCGTCGGGATGTGCTACATGATCGGTGCCTGATGTGGGCTCGTTATCACCACATGATCCATATTTGAGGGGAGACGTGGCAACTTTTAGCACATTTAGGTGTCATATTTGTTAGATTACGTGGATACGACTCATACAGTGACTAAGGACTGTTTTCTAAAGACTCACATTCAGCACACTTTACAAATCTTATTCTGTTTTGTATTAAAAGTGTCATTGGACATACTGATACTGAATGAATTACATTCACTGTGTAGTACAAAAAAAACATTCAGATTAATCTTAAAATCCAGTATCATGGCTATATTTCACAAATTTTCGAACAATTACCAATTTGTACTCCAATATCAAATACTGATTTTTTAAAACTGTTGAATTATTCAACAATACTCACATACTGTAACTGCTAAGATGTTTCAGGTATTGTTTCAGTAAAGCAACATTTACATCCTTTAACAAGCTTGCATAAAAAGTCCAATTTATGAATGATGAAACAGCACTTTCTTTCCTGAAAACAAAGAAGAAATAGTCGATAAAAAGTTAATTCTTCTGCTTTGACCTTATAAAACTTTGTATGCAGGCTGAATACACCCTTTGAGGAAGGACACAGAGGTCCAATATCCAAATATCCAATCATCACCTTCAGTTTTACCGTGTGGCTGATGCATTTATATGACAGCCATATCTTTCATTGTATACATAATGTAGAGGTCTATAAGGGTCTTGGACTCCAGCCTTAGCTGAGAGGATGTACTACTGACATGCTTATCTGTGCCCTGGCAGCCCTTCTCAGCAACACAATCACACTCCAATACACCCTGAATTACTTTGAACAAAACAAATGGCATTTACCATTCCAGGAGATAAGCAAAGGGGGCATGTGTGAAATAGACAAACAAACAAAAGGGAGAGTTAGAGGCAGCAGTAAAGTTAATCTTGGTCTGGGGCCGGATTAACGGCCATGCTCGCATTTTCTTGGAGAATAATCGAAGAGGTCCTGGTCTTATAACTCCATCCAAAAACAGAGGCACTTCTGGCTATGAAAGCTGCAGAGAGTCAATGAAGAGACAAATAACAAGGAATAAAGAGGACAGGCTTTGACTGGGTTGAGTCCACATTTTCATTTCATGGCCTGTGGGGGCAGCTGCGGACTTCTAAAATCTGCTTGGGACATAATGCAGAGACGCGTTACTTATTGGGACTTCACTGGCACCTCAAACAGCCTTCCATCTTCAGTGTGTCATTCACACAGATGTACACACCTATTTCCATTTCTATTTCATTTCACTGCTCCCAGGAACACTGTTTTGTGATTAAGAGTTCTTCAAACAACCAAACTTTGTTAAGATTTAGCTGCAGTTTATGCCTTGCCTTCTCCACATTGCCTCCCAGATTGTGAGAAGCCGTCCATGCCTGAGGTCTTTCCAGGGAACACTGCAGGACCCCGAAATGGCGACATCCAATCATCGCCTGTCTAGGCAGCCCGATTTCTCAGTAAAGCCACAGGAGGCACACTGATTAAGACCAGGGCAGAGAGGAGTGCTGCACCTTTCAGCCTCTCAAAGACAAGTGTGGATGGCAGAGGAGAGCGGAGGAGCAAGTGAACCCAGCTGACATTTGCTATTCTTGTTATTCTCGCAAGCCTTTCTCAATGGAATAGGGCAGTCTTGAGTCCTAAAACCCAAAAAGGAGAGACATTTTTTACTTTAGTTAAAAAAATTTGAGAAAAAAAGACATTTTAGATCGTTTCTTTTTGTGAGGTAAAATACAGCATTGAACATCTTTTGAAGTTGTGCATTTTCTGTGCTCTAGAAACGTTTTTTAAACGGTTTTAAAGAACTGCAACAGGTTTGCTGCTAAATCTTAAAGCTGCACTGATCAATATAGTATATATATATATATATATATATATAATATATAACAGAGGATCAGATGACTACATGTAATGTCACACGTAGTTCTGTAGCCACTGAGAATTACCACCTGAGTCTTTAGCCCTCCTCAGCTTTACAACACATTTTGGCACCTTGTAGCTCATTGTTTTGGTTTAGCGGCAACTTTAATGACTTGGTTCACTCTCACTGCTCTCACCAACCTTGTTTCCAGCTCCTGCAGGCAGCTGTTTTCAGCTCTGATAAACCAAACAGCACTCTGATAAAGTTAGCAACTAGGTGAACATATAGGATCATTTAAAGAATCGGATAATTCCCTTCGGGAGCTGGTGAAGACCGAACCAGAGGAAAGATGAATGAGTGAATATTGGACTTCAGTTGGTTGGGTGACCAGAGACACATTATAAATGTTAATATCTTCTTGTCTGCTGGATTGGGTATCGGCCATTTGTTTCTAACACGCCATAACTTAATAGTGATGATAGATGATAGATCAGTCTTGTGTATACAGGTTGTTCCTTCAAGTAGCCACAGACATCAATTGACACTTAAATTAGCATTTCAAAATGTTATCTCTTTTTCCAACTGTTCAGTGGGAGTTAAGCAGTTTCTTCATTAACTAACACACCTGCTGGAGCACATCCCATTGCAGTTTTATACCCTTCCATGTAACGAATGCAGTAGAAATTAATCAAGCGATGAACCATCCACTCACCTTTCAAGATGATGGAAAACAGAAGGAAAACAGTTTTGTGTCTTCCCTTAGCTGCTGTCATAAATCAAAACGTGTGCCATGGCGAGCAGCTGTCAGGCAGGTCCAGCTTGGTAATTAACACCCTCATCGCCGTTTTCATACACACCATTCCTGTGTAGACACACTCATTTTCTGACTGGAGCAGAGTCTAATTCCAATTACTGAAACAACATTCAGCACAATAAACATTTGAAAGGATGTTTCAGCACTGGCTCAGATTTGTGATGAATTACCACGCAGCCATATTATTTAGCTCTGCATGATTAATGGTGATTTAAATAAATAAACTTGTCCTCATTGTTGTGCAGTTGCATTCTTTTCTCTGTGCATGCCGGAAATAGGTTTGTTATACGAGATAATAAGCAGAAGAAAAATGCCTCAAATTAAAAAGCCCCTCTGACTATGAATATGGACATTGTGTTTTTTGTGAGGGATTGAAAGCCATTTGGGAAAAGTACTGTACAGCAAAGCAGAGGTGAGCAGTGTTGACGTCTGAACAATTGCTTGCTTGCTAATGATTCCAGTTCCCAGGAGAACTTAATGTTGTTCAGTGTATGCTGAGAAACTCTACCACTGAGATGCTCGCACTCGCGTGCTGCATTTTTATTGATGATGTAATCTTTTTCATGGTAAGTAATCTGACCTACACTGACCTTGGTAGTGGTGACAACATACCTTTTCTTCCCACATTTTCATTGCTTTGAAAGCTTTAATGCCCATCAGTCTGATTTATGAAGTCAATATCAGACCTCACTGCATGCACAGCAGGATGCCTGCAGCACTGAAGGAAACCTGATGCTGGCCAACCTGCCATGCAATAATCGTCCTAATGCCACTAATTATGAATATTGTCGGCTAATGAGTAGATGAAATAAGAGAATTACATTTCATTGCTAATGAGTTCACCTAATTAGGCCATTAATTAACTCCAGAAGAGGTACATTATGGGAGGGGAACTTTGCTGCATATGCAGTTTAATAATGAGAGCCAAAAAAGGGTTGGACAGACACGGGGGGATGTCCAAAAATATGACTTCTTGTCTTGACCCTGAATTCATCAGACAGTCCAATCAAGTGTTACACCCTTTTTTTGCAGCATCCTGTCATCTGTATCCACCTTCGCTGTCAAGGCACTGCTCTAAATGTACATGCAATTATACAGAAAATGTTCTTTCAGATGAGGTTGGATCTAAACAATGTGTGAAGAGGTTGATAACATTGGCTTGTAATTTTTTCGTTTTATACCCAGTGTTCACGAACATTTAAGAAGAGTTGGCTTGCAGTTAAACACCAAATTTAAAGGATAATGGAAAGGCGGCATCCAAAAAGATTGACCTCAAAACAAGCCTGATCCAAGCACTCCCCATGAAAGTTGTACGACTTACTGAAGATTGCAGGTTACAGTTTTATTGTTTCACATAGAAACTGCAACGGTAAGTTTCAAAGTACAGTTACAGAAATAATGGCACCTCTCAGATATTTGTCCACCTCTCAGCCAGGGAACATGGTCCCAAATCGATGCCTCGGACAAGTTCGGCACATAATTTATTCAGCTGAGTTAGTGAAAAGTGAATTATTCATGAAACAGAGAAACCATTCAATTTATACAATCACAAAACAATCTACAGTAACTCAATTGATTGACTATTATGAACATGGATATTCATGCGGCTATATTGGCTACACAGTGAGCTGTTCCATAAAGAGCTCAAATAATAATCCTTTGCCCCCCCCTCAGGCAGTTCTTATAGAAGGCGGGATAATTGTCGGGGGACTGTGGATCGCCTCGAGGGTCAATGCTGTGCCACACTTTCTACATCGTTACGCTCCCTTTAATTGAATTGCAGAAAGTGCAGTTAATTAAGCGATTAACGCCGAGAACATGGGAGCAATCAGAGAACAAAAAGACCCCCTGATGGTGGACAGTGCAGTCACTGACCTTCTCTGGGGGAGTGTGTCGCTGCCTCAGAAACGGTGTGGATGCCACGGCTGCTCACACGAGAGCTGTTGCTTTTTTTATTTTTCAGATAAATAGCAGCAGCTAGGGAGTGTTTGGCATGGGATGGCGACTGTACTTTCACAGATTTTGCAATATGAATATTAATTATATTGATGTTGACAAAATATTATAAGCTGAAAATACTTGATAAAAACTCTAAGTTTTAATATATTTAATAGCATAAATACAGACCATGTTTTGAACATAAACATATATTTCATTCTACAGCGTTTGTGACAGTTCTCTTCAGTACCATTCTGTGTGCTCCCCCTGGCATTTAGTTATCAGAATTGTACATAATTTAATTCAATAAAGAGTTTTAAGGGACAAATTAACTATTCGCACAGTTAATTCAAAATGACGTATTTGTATCATCGGCGCCCATCTTACAACAGTGTGCAAACCATCCATCTTTGTAGAGACATTTATAGAAGAGGTAAAACAAAGTGGATGATGCAACACAGCTAATATGTTCCATTTTGCGACCTCTGGCTCCCTCAAAGGTCGGCAATGTCGAGATGGCTCGCGGGTCAAAGTTCAGCAACGGTCAACTTGATACAAAAGATCAACCCATTACAAATAAATGTATTTGACATTTAGCAGTTTTAAATGCTTGTGTGACCAGGCCGTAAGAAAACTGCTGTCTTTTACACGTGCAATTAACATGTGTCTTGTTTCAGCACTGTGACTACATTTGTTGGATTGTATTTACACCCAATTTTTAGGTTTTAAGTTTTAAAGTCTTTTCGGCATGAATCTGCAGTACAATCACGTTTTTGAAATGCACTTTTCACTCCCATCTGGAATTTGTCCTCTGCATTTAGATGAATCTACATTCTGACGCTCAGTGAACAGCTCCTGATGTAAGACCAGCAGCTTAGTAAGGTGTAATGTCAGAAGTGTATTCGTAACATGTATGTCTTCTGATGTGCGAGGGAACTAGAGCTCCCGGAGGACGACCACAAAAGCATGGGAAGAACACGCAAACCTACAGAAGGAAGGCCCCAGTGGGGTTTGAATCCACATCGTTCCTGCTGTGAAAGCAGCAGTTGAAAACCACTGAGCCAAAAAATGTGCCGTAAAACTCCTTTAAACTTAGTGCAGACTTCCTCCTGAACAGCAGAGAAAAAAGCTTCATCCAGAGAAAGTTGGAATCAGGAGTGTTGGATCTGCTTTGGTACAGCAGCCAGTTTGGTAAAGCAGTCAGTTTGGTAAACAAGAACAAGCTGTTTCTGAGTTTCAATGTTTCCCACAGTTGAAAACTTTCTCCTTCCTTCTTTTTGCACGCCACTAATGTGTCAGTCTGTGCTATAAACACCAGATTTTTTTCTTCTCTTTGTATCTTGTCTAATTACCTCGGCATGCCACTTCCTTTCATATTTACATCCAAATTGACGTAAAGCAGTTTGTCTCACTGACAATTATTTTTGACAGTATGTAACTGTCTGATTGCTGCGTACTTGACTTGCTGTCCTTCCTGATTGAATCAGGAAAAATTAAAATAAAGAAATGTAGCTCTTATTTTAAGTTCAATCAAGAAAGATTATCCCTGTCACACCTGCCCTCAGAGATCTCTGATTTATAAATGTCTTCACTCACTCAATCTAATGAGTGCGCTGCTTCAAACCCCCGACACTCCCCAAACAGTGGTAAGACCCTGTCTATTGCTCCCCAAGGGGCGATCATCCTAAATTAATTAATTTATAGGGTTTTTAGCCCCTATAAATTATTCCTGTAATGAGATCAACCCCAAAGCCCACGCCTTATATATTCTAATAAGCATCTGATTTTCTCAGTCTCCCCTGGCAGAGTACATTTACACTTTTTTTTGTTGTTAATTTGACCAAACATGTTACGGAGTACCTCCAGAGAGGTTTGGATTATCAGATCTTGAGTGCCTCTTGGGTGCATCTACACTGAGACTTTGCTCCTGTTTTTGCTCCCTCCGATTGCAATGTTGCATTTTAATGCCAGGTGAATGTGGGGGAGGGGGGGTCTCCTGAACAAGATGTGTGAGAGAGGAAAGTGGATTTCCAGGAGATCTCTGGCTGGACACATACACACACACAGACTGTGCCTGTTGTCCTGGTGTGTGTCATCATAATGAAGTATCTAGAGAGGGGTCGCTGTACCATTAGACAGACAGATGTGACGGATGGAGGGAGTGAAACAGGGTGAGAATGAGACAGTGGTTTGTGAACACGAGAGGAAGATGGGCTGTGGTGCTGCAGTCTGCCACCGGAATAAGCTCAAGCAACCAGTGTGTCAGAGTTGAAGGGTTACATCTTTTGTATACCCACTGTCAGCAATGCAACTTCCACACGGCTGAGTGTGGGAAGGCATGTCATCATGTTGTAACTAGATGCAATACTGCTGAAAATGTCTAGATCTTCTCATACAGCAACAAAGAATGATGAAATATGTTTAGTGTGTAAAATGTCTAAAAAATGAAAAAAAGTGTATAACAATTTCCCAGAGCCCAATGTGACATCTTTAACTTGGTTCTTTTAGAGCAACATATCCGAAGGGGTTAGAAAACCAATATACATTACATTTTTTGCTTGTTAAAAAATTTGATTAATCAATTATCAAAATAGCTGTTTACTAAAGATCCCCTCCAGACATGCTTTAAGACATATAAGATGAATTTTGTGTGTCTGATATGGTTTTTACCCAAAAATGTCTTAGACACAAATATTTTTCATTGCCTTCCAAACTAGTTGTGATGTTGCAAAATCATTTGATACATCCATGTCTTAAACTCAGATTTAGGTGAGCATAGAGACACTTTCCCTATCCACCAGATGAATGTGAACACATACTTCTGCTCGTGGATCATCTGAAGAGTGAAGGTCAAGCCAAGTGAAGTGAGAATGAGAAAAACATATTTTTGAGTGGAGAGGGCGCTTTAATGTTTCTTTGTCAATCAACTAATCGACATATATTGTATTATACAGTGCATGGCTTACATTTGTTCTGCATGGACTAAATACACTGTGAAAGGGCGAGACAGGCTGCTTTCCAACACGGCCACCAGTAGCATAACGTGCAGTTAATGGATTTGAGTGACATTAGCAGAACAATCAAACCCGGAATTTGCCTGATTCTCTTAATTTTTGCATTTGCCCAGTTCATTAACATCATGTCTCTTTTTACCGTAAGTGATACTGGTTAAAGCTCGCCTGCGTTACCTGCACGGCACGCACACAGCTTGGATTACAGCTCATTTCGGTTAATGTAGCAAAAGATAGTAGATAACAGACCAGTTGTAACGAAAGTATAAATGGCGGCAAACGTAATGAAGTTAAGAGTAGATTACTGTCCCAAATATTTGAGTAAAAAGCAAAAGTACAGTTTTAAAAAGGAACGTGAAAAATTACCCTTTTCTAACAAAACTACTTTTTTACTCATTTGCGTTACTTACTACCCACCCTGCCTATCGATTAATCACTTTCATCACTTCCTGTAAATATATGTCATTCTGATGGAAATCGATACAACCTCTTATAGAAGCAAAGTTTAACAGGCAAAGTCATATTCTCTGTTATGGAGAAAAACGAGCTTCTTCTCTTGTCTTATTCAAACAGAAAGGATATTTGACATAAAATATGAGAATTCCCATGCCAGATTCTCCTTTCCAAACACTTTTGCAACTGTCAAGAAGAGAAATGCAGTTTTAGTGCAAGTCTGTGTGACTGCATTATAAGATGGGAATCCTCATTTCCTTCCTCGTCCTCCTTCCTCCTCTCTTCTCTAATGATGACTAATATGACTCGTCCCTCATCCAATCGTAATTTCAGAGATGACAAATGTGAGTTATACTTTTCACGCACTCGCCTCCGCCTTTTACCAACGCCGAGAGTACGACAGCGTGTGATGCTCAGCGACTTGGCTGCGACTCGCTGGCTTTGAGTGACACCTGTATTATTCAGTGGAAAATTCAGTTTAAAATAAGGCCTGGTTTACATGTATAATTAATTTTCCTCATCTCTCAGTTGAGGCATGGCAGGTAATCATTAATGGCAACTGCTAGTCTGGAGAGTAGGTGCCTAAAGAGGAGGGACTTTGCTCATCACAGGCCAACAGTGTGAAAATAAATGGGTGGCTTTCACAGAGGAAAGGGGTCTAGGTAGATAATAAGGTCTTTTTTGAAAAAGCTGGAAAATAGGCCAGACTTTCATGATGTACAAAAGCTTTTTAGAGGCTCTCTTTAGAAGTCATTCTAAAGCCAAACCTCTCACATGACTGCGTTTTGTAGATTAGACTCTTTATGGTGCTCTAAGGATGGCTTCGCCTTTTGAGCCAAGGCGTCTGAGTGTGCTAGAGGACATGTGATGGGGCCTGCCTAATTAGAAAGAGGGCATCCCGTTCATGTTGACTCTAAGCTGGGGCGCTCGGGCCTCGGCCTCCTGTGATCAGGGTAATTTGTCTGCGCACCCTGACACCTCCCCTCCGACTGCATAAGATGAAGGACTAGATGTCCTGACGAACTGCTGGAGTATTAGCGAGCACGGAAGTTTCTCTTTTGGAACATGTCTGCTGACCGATTGTGAAAAATCTGAGGGTCAACACATTTACACATTAACCTCTAGCCCGTAGTCATGCCTCAAGATTGGCGTAATGAAGTATCATTCGCCCCAGCGCAATTCCAAGCCAAAGTGGGGGACTCCTCTGGGATTTCCGGGTGTTTTGATGGTAAAGAGTAAGCTTTAGCAGTTTACTGTGTCAGCTCTGCATAAATACATCAGATCATGTTTTTCTTTAGCCTGAGGCTGCTTTAGATAAGAGGCTGGATATGTGATATGTGTGTGGGATATCATCCATGCGGGAAATATCTTATAGTTGTTGAAAGTGAATGTAAACCAATATAAAGGTTAAGCACCATCTAAACATGGCAAAGCAGTTGATACACAATAGCCTTGCTATCGACAAGCCACTAATGGTAAAAAGCCTCAAGGGCTCCTCAAGGGCTTGGAAGGCTGCTAGTGTATTAGAAACCATTGATATAATTGCCTCTGAACAATAAACTTGAATGGCCTATTTGTTGAGAAATATGACACTTTTTCACTGTCATCACATTTATCAGGGTAAAAGTAACCTTTAGATAAGTCAGATATGATTGTTTCTCCTACAAGAGTAAGAGGTGAACCGTGATGTTGAGGCAGGGGGCGAGAGGTCGAGGGCTGAGGGCTACATAGAGAGGCAGTCGCTGCCCCGGGCACCAAATGCTCTCCAAAGGCCAAAGAAGATTGCCCATGCTTCTGAATGAGAAAGTCAGAGTCAACATCGCCCTCAGCCTCTAGCATGGAAAACCTGATCGTCATGTAACCAGGTGGTAAATCATTTGAGGTATAATTTCCCACTTAGGTTTAGTTAAGTTCTAAAGGTTGTCTAAGTGCATGTGTTCTTTGTTGTTTACTTTAAATTGAAGTAAAATGTGAAGCAGATTGTGAGTGGGCCGCCACTGTATCAATCATTGCAGACTTTGGTCACAACGTGGCAGCACTGAGTACTGTTACTGTCACCCCGCCAAGTGCCTCATGGTCTTATTTTTGCTTACGTGCCAACGGCCTTGAGATTTGCAGAGGGGACGGTGTTGTGACCCCGTCCTGTAAAGTAGTAGGTAAATGCACACATATCTTGTAAAATTTGTGTTATATGACGATATTTTAACGAGATGGTTTGATATAGGCACTACTGGAAAAAATGTCCTGGAAGTTTGGTGCCAACCATCGGCCGCTGTGTTCTCAAATTCAATGTTGACTTGCATAAAGCCAAGCCACGTTGTTATACTTTGTCACAGCAGAAATGGTACATCAAGTTTTACATTAATAGTAACTCTGTTTGAATGTAAAACAGTGTGTTGAGATGTGCAATCTCCTACAAGTTCCACGTCTGTTTGATGAAACTTGTTGGAAATGAAGCTATACATTTTACATTCTCAGATTATTTTTGTGGGTTCATGGTTGTTAGCTTTGTATTTATCTGCTTTTATTTTATGTTTTTTGTCAATAGCCCACTGGCGTATTTTGTTTCCGTTGGTTTTCTTTTAAATCATTTTTGTTTTGGAAACTGCAGCAGACTCGGAAAGCACATGAGCTGTTTTCTAAAAGGACTCGGTTAGAATGACCTGCTGCAAATGTGGTCAGCAATAAAACTACAGCGACAAGAGCCCCTGAAAGAATTGTGTCCCGTGTGCCATTTCATTCTACAATCAGATGATATTTTTAGATGTATACAGATGGGTGACAACTTGAAGGAAAAATCTGAACAGAAGGGAGGAGGTCGGGCTGGACGAATAGGCGACACTGGAGACCACGGTTCATCTTCTGCCAACACTCAACATTGGTTTCTTTGAACCATGAAGGACATCTTTTCTTAAAGGGGCACTTCACTGATTTTGCACATCAAGCTCAGTTAACTAGTAATGGGGGGAACTACTCAACTTGTGAAAGAAAGTGATCTTTAGTAGTCTTTTGTGGCTTGGGAGAGAGCTTTAATTGTGAACTTGAAAGTTTAACCCTGATGACGTCATCAGGGTTATCTCGGCCTGGGTCCGGAGACAACACATTTTTAACACCAGCTGTTTGACAAACTGTTGGAGTGGAGTTTAAAAGATGTTTGTGTGTAGCAGCCAGGGAGGGTGTAACAAAAGGGGTTATTAAGTTGCATTATGGGAAGTGTGGGAATTTTAGCATATTGTTAGACAATCTATTCTGTATGAGGACTTGTTGAACAGGTATATGAAATTTTCCACATGGAGAACTGCTACTGAGAAGTCACTTATGTATCCTCCACCAAACAAATAAGATAATTGCTTGCTTGATTTGCAGAAGCATGAGGGTAACAATTAGATAAGGCAATCTAATTAGACAGGAGAGACTGTAATTTAAACAGACAACCCCCTAACCCTCCAAAATGTTGTTTTACTCTCTATTTCTGAATTGAAGCATGACTTTCTTTTGCTTCAGAAGCTCATTGATGATCTCGACAGTTGTGTTCAATAAAGAAAAAGGTAATGAACAAGTGCAGCAAAGGTTTTGTATTATCACATGCTTTGTTTGCTGAGCACATGTTTTGGACCACTACGATTAATCGATTAATCACAATATAAACCCAGCTAAAATTAAGGATACAGCGTATCTTCCACAGAGATGCCATCACATTAGTGGATATATACCGGAGCTAAAGGCAATATTCTATACAAGTGTCTTCCTCCTTCATTCGTGAGATATAAATTAATTTCTTTGAAAACAAGGTTTGTTCAAGGTTACGGTTGCTTCTTTCATGAATAACAGACAAGTTATTAAATGGCTGCTGTGCCACAGAAAAACAGTCTACTCATAAAGGGATCGTTTGAAGTTACATTGTGATGCTCTCTCATTGTTATTTAATGAACTTGGTTCATTTTTCCTCCAGCAAAATCCATTAAAATCAATCATTTTTGCCTCCTTTTTCCCTCTTGCTTTTTTTGTCTCCTGCAAACCAAACTTTGGTAGAGGTAAAATCTCCAAGGCTGAGAGAAAGTAAATCAACTAATCTAACCGTAGACTTCATTCAGATCCAATTCATTACCTGGGCATATTGAGTAGAGGGAACAGTACGTACCCCAGTAAGTCGGCCAATCCGCTCATCACCCGCTAATAAACACCGCCGCATGTGTAAGTGGAGGAAATATTGAAAGAGCTTGCTTTCAGATCACAGCTGCCCCCTACCTTTGTTGTGGATGGCAAATGCCATTCGGATAAATGCTTGACACACGTTGCTGTTTTAACCCAAATTACCCCCGAGCCTTAGATCTCTCAATTGCCTAATTAACAGGGGGAGAGTCTGAAGCCTTTCAAGTTCTGCACTTAAAACAAAACCGGTGAGCAATGTAGTGAGTTTGTTCTTCATTTGTGCACCTGGAGGGGGGACTCATGACATGAGGAGGGGAAGGGCCATTACAGTGAAGCAGAGCCTCCTGCTGTTCTATTTCTTTTTTAGTATCTGTGGTTTCATGATACTAGTGCAGTTCCCGTTTTCCCGTGCGCGCGTTTGGAATGTATATATATATATATATATATATATATATATATATATAAGGACAAAAATGCCTACATACAAACATACACACAGACATACATACATACAACCAGCAAAATTAGGGGAAAGTTTTTTTCACTGGCCATTGAAAATTATACATCTATAAGATCAAATAAGATGTTCAGCGCTCCCCATTATTTCCCCTTCTGTTGTGTATCCTGACAGTTTGACAGGATTTAGAGCAGTGGCTCCCAACCTTTTTTGACTGAAATAACCCCACATCCCTATTAGATGAGCTCAAGTACCCCTTCAACAACCCCACCTGTCACCTTCCAAATGTCTTTATTTCAATTTGTGTTAAAATCATTGTTTTCAGGTTTTTATCTTTACGATGAGCTTAGTTTTTCAGCTGCTCATCCATTCATTTTAAGTAATTGTTTAAAATGTTTACTTTATTATTTTATGTAACAATTTAAACTGTTTATCATTAATTTCATATAGAAGACCAATTTGTAATCCTTTCCGATGTTTATTTTCATCCTAAACACAAATGTGACACATTTTAAAATCAAAACATAATTTCTAATTCTTTACAAATTAGTTGACCTCCTCCTCAATCTTTCCACTTACTGTCTGGTAACTGCAGAAGTACTCCCTGGGGTACAAGTACTTGTGGTTGAGAATCACTGATTTAGACGGTAACCTTTGGGATTTTACCTGTTTGCATCTGCATGCATGGTAGAAAAACCTTCGCAATAATTTCTCACACTGACATTGAAATCATGGCACACTCTCTCATTGTCCAGGAGAATGGAGATGAAAAGTGGAAAACTTAAGCGAACAAAGAGAAGAGAGAAAATAAAAGAAGAGAAAAATATTCGCCTTTGGGTTTAGACGATGCAGTTACAAAGGTCTTTGATGTCTCAGAATTGTATTCTTTTAACTTATTCACGCTCTTCATCTTTGCTCACCAACCAGACTTGATGTTTTTCTCTTAACTGTTTTTACAGTAACTTTCTTCACCTAGATCTTTTATTGACTCTGCCTGTTTTATCTGACAAGGTACACTGAAGCTTTGCCTCAGAGGGAAAGAGAGAAAGGGAGACTGAAAAAGAAGAATTAAAGTTACACAACCAAAACCAGCCAACCACTGAAGGCAACAATGTGAGAAATGGGAGAAATCGATACGCCATTTCAACTTATCCCCCCTCAAGGAGGTTGGGAAGTAAGGATGACAGAGAAGCAGCAGGAGTCTTGACATGGAAGAGCAACCAGATAATTGAAGGGAAAAGAGCTCAGCATCTAATTCTATTATCAGATGGTCCCTGCTGCAGACACTGAGTTGTGTGCATGCACTATCAAGGAGAGCCAGAGGTGACAGAGAGAAACACAACTTTGCAATGTTTTAAATCATTAGAGGATCACGAGATGCAGTACCACAAAAAATAAAAAATCAATAGGTAAACTTCTTTGAACTTGCTGAATTTGGTAAACCTTATTTTTTTTTATAGTTTTGGCTTTTATTTTCCTGTGATAAGATTTTACTCACCATACAGGAAGATGTGGGAACACAGAAGCCACAAATGATACATTCTTGCCTTTTACAAACAGACCAAAGGGAGTAAAAGTGACGTCAAATGAACTTACAAGTAATTGATTGGACAGTTTTGATGATGTCATTCTACATGCACCAATGTAGGAAAAAAATCCATTTGAAAGATTCTACATATCGCTGCTGTCCATTGGAGCCATCTCTATATTTGGTGATTTTGAATTTTTCAGATTAACTAATAACAGACCATAAAGCCTTAACACTGAATACATCGTTTTCACAGGACAGCAATGATATAGTGGCTTTTAATTTATTGGTAGCCCTTGCAAAAGGTTTAAATAAAGCTTTCATCAAGGAAAAACATGTATTTTGTATTTAAGATGAATCATTTACATGCCTGACAACTCACCTAAGAAAGTAGTTAAAACTGCATTCTTAAACTATGGCAACAATGTGGAATAAACTGCTGGGGCATGGTGGACATGGTGAATTTTCCCTAATGGCCCTATTTTGTTTCCAATTTTGCAAAACAATGGACGGGTTTTTTTTTTCACTTCCAAATAACTTGGTTTAGGAGTCAATTTGAAGTTGGCTTTTGTTTACAACACTGCATCCCAGATCTCCAGAATGGAACTGATAAGTAAAAAGTTCAAAGTGATAGAGAAAATAAGACTTGTTGTTAAAGAAAACAGAAGTTTAAAGATAAAAACAAGTTGATATCCAAACTGACTCTTTCTGGAAACTGTAAAATGTGAAAATGTAACCCTGAAATATCATGTGTCAGTGCACCATCATGACAGGTATCATCCCTGATGCATAAAGTCGGGATCATTATGCTATTACATTAAGTAGGTCTCATGTGAGTAAGACCCAACCAGAGAGAGTGATGACAAAGTGGTGACAAAATGTCATTCACAGACTTGCAGTGACACACCATCTCTCTATCTCCTCTGTTCCCTTCACACACAGCAAATAAATCCATAAGCACCATGTTGGAGCGCGCTGCCATTTTCTGCTGTCACCATCATTTTATTCCCCCGTTAATATTTCCCTAGCTCCCTATCTGTCTTTCTCTCCTGCAGGCCTTGGTTGCCACATTTGCTCCACAAGCATAATATCCACCTGCTGCTGTCAGACCGCCTGGCATTTCAGGCAGGCAGGTACAGGACTTAATTGAAATCCTGACCAGTAAAACTGTGTGTATGTATTTGCACCTATACACATGCAGCACATAGAAGAGTTTATGTGCATGTGTAAAACGTACAGCTGTATGAATGTAGAATATCGCACTGCACATGTGACTGAATGCAAAGACTGCTTTGTTTCTGTATGTGTGCTGGATCCATTTCCACTCTGACATACGGGCGCTCTATCCTAATAAGCCACCTGTTGACAAATATATGATTCACCACTGTGGGTCATACTGGTGACCCTGTTGGTAATGAGGAGAGAGAAGAATAAGGGATGAGACAGGAAGGGTACAGAAGTCAGGCAGTTATATACTGAGAAAAGAGCTCTTGAGGGTCACTGTAGGAAATATTCAATTCAGTTTAAAAATATGTATGATGTGTGTACAGCAACAGGGACATCATTGATGGAGGGATTGTGCATTTGTAACTAAAGGCATGGAGACTATTTTACTATCTACAAGTCTGGAGATCCTGATTCAGTAAATACAGCAGGTTAAAACTAACAGGAGCTGTTAAGGGAAAATTATTGTCAATTCTGTATCGAGGCAACAAGGAACATACATAATGCAGGGTGGGAGGTGGGGGAGGTCAACAGGAGCCCAAAAGAAAACTGTTTCCCACTGGAGACCCCGAACATGTTTATCTGGCCATGAGAACTGATGTTGTTAAGCAGCGCAAAATGTTTAATGAATTGAAATCATTAAAGCTGGGGTAGGTGACTCTGGAGAAACCAGCAAGAGTGAGCTACATTTTGAAAGTATCCAACCGAAAAAAAGTCCCACCCCTCCCTCCAGACCTCCCTCCAAAGCCACTCCTCCAAAACACATGAACCAGAGAGCACAGACATATATCGTAACCATGTACATATACAACGATGCGCTGCGCTCCTCTCCCCACATAGACATACTGTATATACATACATACATATTTTATGTATATATGTTTATGCAAGACAGGAGAGGAGCGCAGCGTCATCGCTTATCATATCCAACTACCTCATGTCTCATTCACATGTAAGTAAGCACCTAACATTTTCATAATGAATGTAAACAGCGAACATGGCTACTGTTAAAGTATCTGTTAAACCCTGCCTTTAATACTGTCAACAATGTTTAGGTGTTTAGTTTAGTGTTTAACTTGAGGTGCATTTGTCCAAATGTTTGTGGACAGACTTACTACAAAAAAAGGAATGCATTGCTTTGTTAATTTCAGTTTATTTATGTTATAATTATTATATTTTATATTTTGCATGGTGAGAGTTATAACTCCTGAGTGCAGATACTCGCAAAATCTCTTGTAAAAATGTGAATACTATCATTGCCTATGTGAATGACTTCTGTATGAATGGTGCTCTGTCTTTTAAACTTTTGCTTGACAGAATCAATTAACAGTTAATGAAAACTGAAGCTAAAAGGAAAAATGGCATAAAAAAGAATTAACCTTGGCGTGAACTGTTTGTGATGTTATGATGGAAACAAAAATGAATATTACTGAATCGTATCATTGAATAAAGAACTATCGCTCCATGCTGGGCCTTACAGTCTCTTGCTTTAGCTCCAGTGGATCCTCTTTAACCCACACTAACCCGGACAATCTTCCTGGTGATGGGCTGACACCTTTAAGCTTAAGCTCCTCTTACGTAGACAGAGAGCTTGTGAGAGTGTTAAAAGCATTGATTCGTCTTTTAAGAGCGCGAGGACCTGACCTTGAAGCCATTAATGCACTAATTTGACTGATAAGAGCTCCCCTGGAGTTGTGACGGTCTCCTAATCCTTATCGTCCTGTGCCCACCTGATTGTTTCGCAGCGACTCGTTGTGCTTTGTGATCAAAGGTAGGAGGAGAAGGACGAGGGATTTAACACTTTAGTTAGAAATATGGCTTCTCAGTTTCCTGCTGGTCCCATGAGAGGCACCTTCTTCACCATATTAGGAGGGAGTAATGATGACCACTTGGGCGCGCTTGTTGCTAATTCAAGACTTGAGGTGTGTGAAGCTCTTAACGTGGTTGGCTGGGAGCCTGTGACCGGAGAGCAGCTATATTGGGACATAAATTGCTGTGTTATCTGGTTCGTGTGTGTCTGTGTTTTTCGCGGATGTCCGTGAAAGGTGTGTGTGTATGTGTGTGTGTGTGTGTGTGTGTGTGTGGTGATCTGAAGCACAGGAGTGCCTGACAGACTTCTCTAATTGAACCACGAAGGAGGAGAAGGAGAAAGGAAGGAGAGATGTCACCTCCCACACTCTAAAAGAGCTGAGATATTGTCTGCTGATCATCAGACGGGGGTGGCCAGGTTGAGGGGGTGGGGAGATAGCAGGTTTGCGGCCTGTACAGCAAGGTACAATAAAAAACCTGTCTACCGCAAATGAAATCTCTCTTTCTCTTTCATGCTCTCCGTCTCTGTCTCTCTCCCGGGACGGGACTGTTAAACTGTTAAAAATAGTCTGTTCTATAGTAGGTCACTGTATCACACACTGCTGCCTTAAATAATGCATAAATAAAGCCTAAAAGGGAGTTTTACAGACTCTATTTTTGGGTCACAGTATGACAGAGTGGTGGCCTCAATAATCAGCTTCAGTCAATGAATTCAAATGCCTGCAAATGTATTGCCACTGCACTAACTCAGAACTCCACTCACTTATTGTCATGAGGCGATTTGATGTTTCAGATACACACAGACTGTCAGCGTTCATGTAATCTTTCACACTCTTTTCTTTTTATAGATTGCATTCTTTCAGGTCTCCCTTCAAAGAATCCAGAAGAGGTGGGGAACTACACAACTTTGTAATAAAACATTTAAAAAATAAAAAATACTGGCACAGTTGTTTTATAAAAAGGTTTGCTATAGTCGCAGTTTAACCTTTTGTAATTTCAGTATCTTGAGGATTTTCTATCATTATTTCTCTTGACTCTCTATAAGTGGAACATTTTCTGAGCTGTACTTAGCTGTCGCAAATTACAGTGATCAGTGTCCTCTTGCAGTACGAAATCCAACAAATTCTGGGTGTGTGGGGACATATTTTACATAAAAGTGAAATTCACTTTAAACCAATCTGCTCCCTAATAAATATCAAAGAAATGTTTTTGTATAAAGAAGTACATGAGCAGCTTCTTGAGGTTGTATTGCAGTACAGCAGAGGTGAATGCTCACATCAGTACGCTGACACACAGAATAACAGTGCTATCACACTGATGTTCAGCAGGTATAATATTATTTAAGTTAAGCTACTGATTTATTTTATTTTATTTTATTTGTCTGACTGACACAGCCATCCCGCTAGCACAGCTGAGATACTGAATATTAGTTTAAAAAAACATGCATATATTTTTGTGTATATAGAAAGGTGAAAGTGAAAACAGTGAGCCCTAACTATACATTAAGTCCAATTTATACAGTGAGGTTAAAGGTCAGAATCGAAAACCGCTTACAGGCAAGGCTGTTTGTCAACTTCACTCTCACGCCTGGGTGAAAACGGCCGAGCTAAATCGAGGGTCATGACTTCAAAACAATAACCATTACCAGTCAGAAACTGCACAGACCTACAGGAGCAAGGTCAAACTGCACTGCATTAGCAGGCATAAGCCATGATATTATTGAGAGCTTTCCTTGAGTCAAGGTCAGTGAACGTACAGAAATACAGAGTGGCAAGGAGTAAATTATTAGAATACCCTCTGGCCTGAGCAGCCATGGCCCAGAGCTAACACATCATCACTGTGAGGATAATGCTGAGGAGAGAGTTTCACATTCTGCATGACACATTGAAAATAAATCAAGGACCAATAACACATTATTCTGGCCATCTAAGTAGTTTTTTATTTATTTATTTATTTAACAGAACTATTTTCCACTGTCATCATAGTCCTTTCTCTTTATAAAGTACCTTACTCAATGCAGGACTGTGCACCTAACTTTTCTTTTTGTACCGCATGCCTTAAAACTGTGCTTTCGTTTGATTCCAGTTGACCAGTGAACACAGCTTTGATTGAATCCCAGCGTTCCTCTTTTGAAGTGCATGTGCTCAATTTCCATTCCCCAATCTTGCTCTCTAGCCCAGTGCTGACGCCACCTCTGCGGCTCCCGTGACACACCGTTCTGTTCAGGATTTATCAGGCCACAGTGAAGATGCTCAACTCTCAAGTGGCCCCTCATCGCCTGCTCGCGGCGGCCGTACAGTTACGAGACAAAAGAGCCCGGGTGATGAGTAAAGGCAGACAATATGAGTTGACGTCTAATTTTATCGCCGGTGCCATCAACAACACAGTGTTTACAGTGTGAATAAAGAAAAAGGCACACACTGGGGATGTAAATAAATAGTGTATTATGTGTTGATGTCTTCACGGCCCTGCCTGTCTTCCCCACTGACGACACTTGAATGCAGCTATTGATCAACAGGCCGTCTGACAGCTTGGCCAGAGCCATTAAGATGTGTAGGTGTAAACACAGCAGTAGAGAGACGACCCTGCTCGTTCCTATTGCGCCAATCAGTTCCAGGCGCGGCGAATGATCTCCTGCAATACTGTACAGCAAGACGGCATCAAAGCATCTGGCAATGGATTCACTGACAGTAACAAACTAATAAATAACCCGTCTGCGTATGGATCCACACAGTCATGCACGGATGGCTTTTCAATTCCAGCAAATAAAAGTAATCAGACCATGCAACATGAAAAAAAACAAACAAAAAAAAAAAACATTTTTCCATTTGCCTAGTGGACCCTCTGTGATTGAAATGTCTTTTTAGACGCGTCTAATTGTTGACTTCAGTCCCTCGGGCGTCTGCTCCACCTCTCTGAGGAAAGGACAGGCTAAGCCACAGGCAGAGCTTAGCATATGTATGAAATCACTAATGTGGCAATAAATGCCGCGACTGAAAGTCATGGGAGCAGGGACTCCCGAGGAAGCAGATATAGCAGCACTTCTGTCTCCTATAGGGGGACTGCATGAAATCATGTTACGTTAATATATTCCATTTATGGCTCACCAGTCACCGTGTGCATAAAGCGTGTTAAAGGTGTCACTCAGCCCGATGCATGCTACACAGTAGTACAGGTTGGGTGTGTGTCAGTTTAGGTGCATGTGGGTGGATACATCTGCTTTAACACTCCATTAATAAAAATAGAGCATTCGTGTAGTTGGAACTGACTCAAGGACCAGCAGTTCAGATGATTGGACAAAAGAGAAGGTTCAGTTAAAACATACCAAATTACTGTCGGCCAGATGTTCCGGCTGATAAATCCTCTGAGCGGCATGTAACGTAAAAGGATGCAGGCATTTATGGTTTCAGGAAGTTAACCATTAACAGCCACTTTCTGACTGCAGATGTTTTTACCCGGACCCTGTTAGAAACTGTGATCTCTGAGATTGTTTCTTGTTTCTAAGGTACATCTAGAACCATAATGTTTAGGGTATATGCCATATAAAATTACTTTTGATTTAATTATTTAATTCGTCTATAGTCTGGCTTCATTTTGGAATAGTTTGACATTTGTTTGCTTGATACATTGCCACCCTGAAGCCTGATAAGGGCTTGCACCTCCCTGACCTTTTTGATATTACAATTTAATTACAGGGCAGGAACATCAATGAATTCTGGATTTACAGATGGTGGCTAATAAACACAATTCCACCTGGATGCTCATGTTTCTCTGTTTGAGCTGTAAGTTGGCAATTCTCGAGTATTATATTGCAGCTTTTACTGGAGTCTTTCTTTAAAAAAAGGGATAAAAATGCTGAATTTAGTTTAAATATTGGTAGTTGGAGCTGTGTAACCATAGATGCTGATGCCAGTGGAAATACATTTGGAACATTTTAACTTAGTTTCATGGCATGTTTTTTTTCTGTCAGTTTTGGTCCACAGTTTGTTCCTAACTCCCACAGTTGGTGGCACATTGTATAATGGGAAATAATAAAAGGGGAGAGTCCAACAGTGTTTCTCCATTTAAAAAATCCAGTTTGGTTCCAAAGTATGCTTTGGCAATGAGAGCATTATTCAATAAAACCACAATTTGTTTGCTTTGCTGCAGGAGGGTAAAATGAAAAAGAAAAATACAATCAGGAAGATGTTATGCACACGAGTTGGATAACTGCTGCATATGTTTGGTTACACATAACGTTGAATTTCAGTGCAGAGGAAGTAGTGTCTGTAAAAAACTCCTAACCAACCTAACCCTTCACGAATCGGTTACCTGCAGAGAACTTCAAACTGTTTCCAGAAGCCTTATCCTGTTTGATACGATCACTCACATGGGCATGGGAATTGAATCACAAGAGAGTGTGTCAGACATGTGACTATACACTTCATAATACAGCTTCCTGTGGCTGTGTGAGTAATACGGAGACACTGAAGCATATTAAAACAGCTCCCATTTCATTTGATCCTTTCTCTGATTCATTAGCGGATAAGCCCCACTGACTATAACAACAATAGAACTACAAGTCATGACTGAGCAAGCTGAGGGTAGAAGGCTTCAGCCATGCCAAGCACTTAGTTATGCACACATATGGAGAGGCTGTTTTTTTTTCCCCCTCATCACCCCCGGGGCACGATAGCATTAGCTAAACGCCTTGAAAGCAAATACTGACACCTCCCCGTGCAAGTGCCGAGGCTCACAGATGCACCAAGAGAGGAGCCAGCTGGAGGGGAAAGCCAGCGAGAGACCGTAGAAGAGGGAAGCGGGAAGGGAGATGTGTGTCAACTTATTTCCGCGGACATCATGGAGCTGTAGCCAGGACGCCTTGGTAACCAGATGGACTTGCTGTGAGGCATATTTCATGTTTCACACCACAACCGGTCCAGTTTGTTAGGCGCTGCTTTGGCAACGAACCCGTGGCAACGCCTGACGCTTTGGAATGTGTGCAGATGTGTGCATGGATTTTGTGAATACATCCTCAAACTCTGACCAAAGAAAATCTCGGACTCCTCGCGGGCACTTTGTCCTTTAACGACCAAAAATATCTACTTCCGTGTGCGTCCCAGGCTAACACAAACTCAGCTCTGACTGACTGGCTGACGGCAGTCTTGGGCTCGCCAATTTACCAGCGCCTTCATACCGAGGTGGACAGGTGGCTGGTCAGATGCCCAGCTCCTCTGCACCACAGCGGAAGATCTCTACCTTTCTGACTGGGCAGATGTCAGATACTTGGCAGGACTGCCACCCAGATTCCCCTGCAGAATGTCTCCAGACGGGCTACCGCTCCTCGCCAGAGATAAAAGTAGTCTTCCTGTTCCCGAGTCTGTTTCAGACACACTTTCCCCCAACTGTCTGTTTTCACTTGGCTGGTTCCACTTATAATAGCTCACATAGTCAAGTGACAAAGGCAGACTGAGTGGTCGAGTCACTGATCACTAATGAGGGGTAGGACTCTGACTTACCCATATTCTGGCTCTCCTGCCGGGATCACTGTAGGGAGCCTCTCAGCTCGTCCTAACAATCCTTATGATGCTGTATTCAGACCCACTTTACTTTTCAAACGTAGCTTTGTCGCTCGCACTTGCTCTTTTTTCTCCTTCTCTCCCACGGAGAGAGATTGTGTATTAAATCATTAACGGTTGTCCTAACAATGCACATTCCCCATGAGCAGTGATCTGTCAGCGCCAGCTGACACAGAGCGAGTGAAGCCGAGTACAGTAAAGGAGCTCATGAATAAGTGAACCTGACATTTCATACTTTGAAAAGTCACACCATTTCCATTGTTATGAATATTTTCACTTGTCCCTCTATTATTTTCAAAAAGAGCTGTGCCCCTGCCAACTCTTCTGCCTGCTTACACTCAACCTAAAACTCAATTTGTAGCCTGGCTGGTACATTATACCAGTAATATTGAAGCCAGTTATTTTGATAGTATACGTTTTTGGAAATATCTATGCACAGTTGACAATTTCAAGTTATACATATAGATTTAAATGAAAGTTTTTAAATACTGTTAAAATCCAGTATTTACCTGAAGGTATGGCTGGCACGAGCAAATTAAGGATGGTTGCACAAAGTAGCACAACAACACAGTCACGCCATGGTCACCACTTTAATGAATTCCAATAATTTCTTCTTTTAGTTTTTTTTCGATTGGTGAAGAACAACAGCCGATGAGTCTGGCATGACTGTATTGAAGCACGTCATCCTGAATTCATCAAGCCAACAAATAAACATGTAGGAAGTGTTGAGTTTGAAATTTAAACAGGAGCAGATCAGAAAACAGGGAAATGTCTGATTAAATATGATCAAATATTTTTAGAAAAAAAGAAGACAAGAAATAAAGGCCTGTTTAAATATTATTCAAAATCTCTCTCTCTGTGGTAGAGGTAAATAAAGCTTGAAAGCTAATTGACTACTGGAGAATTAGCTTTGTTAAATCAGATCATTAGATATATATCATTATATAGATAGATCAAAATGGATGGGCCATAAAAACAATCAATCACTGTACTCTTCCCGTGCCTCTAAAGCTTAGTAAGGTCCTTACCAGAGCTAAATAACAACAAAACACCACCTCCCCTGCAATTATATGCCTGTCCCCCCGAAGGCAGAATTAAATCCTAGATTCAAAACTGCAATTCTTGTCACTGTTTGATCAGTGAGCTCGGACTTGATGCAATTTCAAATTGATATTATCATGCTACATTGGCTCCTCAGCGCAATGGGGGAGAAATGCAAATTGTTAGCAGTGTGTTTCTCCTTAGTTTGAAGAAGAGGAGATCCGTAGGCAGCTTCCTCTCACCATATGCTCAGCCAGCTCAGCTCCGTCCTGCAGGAGCCACCTCAGCCCTGCAAGTCTGCAGAGGAAGTTGACATAATAGCCCAAAGTCACAAATGACACAAAAACCCAAATAAGACAGAAACTCTGCCACAACTGCTTCCAGCTACAGAGGGTTTGCGTGTGTGTTTGTGCGCTGCTGTAACCAGGGTCCTAATGTCCTGAAACACAGCATCTGTTCAGTACTATTTTCTGAACCATCATGGCAGTGAGCTATGTTTAGGGATGAGGCCAGAGGCGATGACATGATTACTGGGTAAACAACACTAGTATTCATAAACAGTTATGCATTAAAGCTGTTTCAATCCCTTATTGAAAGAGAGGCTTAATGAGTTATTAAGAATGGAATATTATATGTTAGGGGGCTTTGGCGATTAGAAATAATGAGCCTATAAGTTCTGAATGGATGTGATCTGGAGCCAGATTCCTGAGGATCTCACCGGATGGACCCATTGGACAGATGGAGGTGAGGGGGGTTGGGGTGGATCATGTCAGCAAGACGATTGGCTCTCAGAGGTGGTGACTGGTTGGACGCTGGAAAGGAAAAATTGAAATAATAATAGAATAAGCATGAAGATAGTCTTCTTTTACTAAATTTCATTACAAAACCAATGACTTATATTACAAATCTGTTTAATATTACAATTGTATAAAGTTGTGGAACTCATAAGTTAAATGGTAACAATCCTCAGTTTGTATGGCAGATTTATCCTGTATCCCTCACTGTAATATCTTCCAACTCAAGTCCATCTTCATTCACACAAAACAACCTCTAGAGTCCAGAAAGACACTAACACTGAAGCAGGTGACTGTCAGATCATGTTGGCATCATCAGCCATCTTTCACTTAAAATGTATGACAGCTACACAATAAGAGGAGCTCCCCTGTGTTAGCAGGTTGACAAACTGTATTTCGCCTGTCCCCATAACAGATGTGCTCTGCCAGTTCAGGATGAACCAAATCAAAAGACAGACTAAGCTAAGAAACTGTTCAGGTGTTGAAGCAGCACAGCCGAAAAGCAGTGAGGAGTTTTAATAGGTGTTTACTTCAGTCTATTTAGTGTGCACAACATAAATAATTCTCAATCATGTCCAATATTAACCTGGCCCTGGGTTTGTAATTACCAAATTTAAGAATTTAATAAAAAACTGTTACATACTGCTACAAAAAGAAAGATTTTTTGTTATTAAGCCCAACAACCTTTGAAATGGCATTGCTTCCTCTTGTATAACTTCTAACATAATAAACTGAAACCATAGTCACAACACTATAACCACAGCATTTACAGCCCCAGACCAATGCAACCACACTGTATCATTTCAAAGCTAATGGAAAAGCATACTTAGAAATGCTCAAAAGCATAGATGGATTACTCTTAAAGAGAAAATGTGGTGGAGTGCTTGCAGTGAGCACAGTGCAAAGCACTTTTGTGTGAATGTGAGTTACAAGTTACATTGTGAAAGACAACCTGAGGCAGCAGCCCTGCGGGGGGGTTGTAAGTGAGGGTCAAAGGGGTGAGAAAAAGAGTTGATATAGGTAGTGAAGTGCAGTGGGGTGAGGTTTAAGACAGATAACAGTAAATCACCCCTCAATGACCAGTCCTTTACTCAGTGTTCCTTTTGTCTCTCCCCTGAGAATAGTTAAAGTACAGAGCGTGACCTGCTCTTAAAACGTTTTCATAACCAACTTACGGGGCAGCCATTGAAAAATGTATGAAATGAGAGATGTTTTACAGCCAGTAGGGAGTAATGCTTTTTCTACCCTGTCTGCACACCATCCCGTATCATTGCCTGGGAAGCTGTGGCTAAAGACTGCGTGGAATATCCCAAAGTCATTAACCTTAAGTGCTTGACGCTGAAAACAGGTTAATGTGGCTAAAGTGAGGACTTTCAGTGATGGACTTCCAGTGATAAATGAGGAGAAAATGGAGGATTTAAACCCTCATGGGTCAAGGAAAAGCGATTACGTCCTGAAGGCTTGAGATTTATTGTGTGACGTTGGCAAGGAGCTTTGGGACTATGGGAGAGGTCGTCACAACCACAAGGGACTGGGTTTTCATGTGTTGGCGCAATGCTTTACAGGGGCCTGGGGAAATCATGCATGGGTACCCCAGACTCACCTACCAACAGTGAAATTTTAATACTAGAATGTGCAAGTGACTGATCTTCCTCGTTAACAACCAAAATATGGATCAAGGAAAATTGTAATGAACATGTAGGAACCTATACAGGGCTTTGAACAGGCGAATTTCACCCAAGGCGGAAATCCAGCTCCCATCAGAAATAAAACACAAAGGATTACATGGGGCTGTTTCATAAGGAGTGTTACGAGAATGCTCGGTGCGCGCACATGGGTGAATGTGTCTTCTCTTGCATTTCCCTCTGTTTTGCGATCCAGACTGGACAGATGCAGCAAATGGAGAGAAGAAAAAGGGCTCCAAGCCTCAGATGAACAGTTTTTGTGCAGAGGCCAGGTGGCAGATTGCTGGAGTTGGGAGATGAAAGCAGGAGAAGACCACTGATCTACTGTACAGTACACTGCTGCAGGAGATGGATAGCACCCCTCTCTTCTATTTTCTGTTTCTCTCCTCCATGCCCGTGAGCAAGTGATGCATCAGGGTCAGGCGTGGTTGAGTGCTGGGAGGATCAGAGCGGCCGGCGCCTACTCACCAGGGTTGAGACGCATCAGGAGGTCAGAGAAGGATTTCGAAAAAAAAAAGAAGGAGGGTGAGTGATGAGGAAAGGAAGTAAAACAAAAAAAAAACACAAAAAATGAGCATCGCACCAAAAACTGCACTGTGTCTGGTACTCTTGTATTTTTAGTTCATCTTTTTTTGGATGAGAATAATGCAGGGGTCAGGAATATTTATCAAGCACACAAGTTAAATGGGTGAAGTCTGACAGCCAAAACCTTTAACCTTTCCCACCGTGAACTCCAACCTACCACCACACTCCGCTGCAGGACATCACGACGCCCGCCTCAGATGCAATGATATGGATACATTTGCATACCCATTCTCATCGTCTTGCATAATCCAATAACAAATGAATGACAGAGGCTTAACTTTAAGGTATCAGTAGTTGTCTGTCAAGAGAAAAACTTGGAGGTGTGCATCCATTTGCATCGCTGATGAGCTCGGGGCATCCAGCCAGGCAGATAGTTCATATTTTGTTCATGAGAGCGCATGCATGTCGTAAATTCTCCCCCGGGGATCCAGCTGTTCACTCAGCTTGCTTTGTTTCCCCCCTCCTGTCTCTCAAGTACTGCTACTGGTACATATACATACAGATGATTTAAATCTTTACAGGACTGGACTTCTTTTGTTTAGGCTTACATGACATGTTTTCCTCTGCCTTTCTTTCCTGGTTTCTAAAATGACGAGGGTTTACACATAGGATTATTGCTGTTAAAGCACACTTAGTGAAACACTGAAGTACTGCTACCAACTGTTGCCAAACCAAACTTTTCCTAACCTTAACCTAGTTTGCGCTGCCTAAAATTTTGTAAAGTATTGTGGTGTTTCTTCATACTACTGACAGGGGTGCCAGTTCAGCAAAACACCAAGCCCCTAGGAAAAACAGGAGGCACGTGTGATCATTTTCGTGTAGTAGCCACATAATAGCAGGTCACGTGATTTGCTTGGCCCCGGAAAGTATTTTTTCCCATTCACAATCTGTAAAACAAAGAAATACCACAATTTCTATATCACAGTTTGACCCATAATCACAATAAAAATGTAAAAGTCTTGAAAAGTCATATCAGTATATTATTTTTTGGGGCATTCATTTATGCAGGGACTCCAGTCTGTAGGTATTGTGTTTGTGCAAAAAAATGATGTCCTCTCGGGAAAACATCTGACTTCGTTGTGTTGGGTCTCCTGCCAACAGTCACTGTTGTTGTTCTTTTAACCTGAAACATGATTCTTAACCTTAACCGAAAAAATATTGCTGGTGTATACTGTATACTGAAGGAGGAGCAGGATCAGCAAATCCCCAAACCCCAAGCAACACTGCCAGGCTGTGTGCTAATTGGAAATTAGTGACAAGCACAGGCCCAGATAGACCTTTTTCCACACACAATCACACTTTGTATTATCACAATTTTAGCAACTGGGTTCAATAAAGCGTAAAAAGCCTTACATACTGTTTATGTGTGTTGTGGCGGGGGTAGTCCGCTGCACAGCACGCCATCTAAGAATGCAAGAAAGTTTTATTAAAGCTATATCAGTGGCAGTGGAGACAGCTGTTAACACAACACTGACATATTGCAGCTTTTACGTCAACATGGTTCGCTTATTAGAAAATAGTTGCTTATTTAGACATCCAGAAGATACGGAGCAACATTAGCATTAATTTTGAGTAGTATGTGTGTCCACTCGACAAATGTAAGTCCTATATTCATTATTCTTTTAGGTCTCTACAAACTCTTCAGGGAAATATCTGGTTCTATAGCTGCTAAATGCTTCACTATTGCTGTGTTTCCACTGCATGGTGTGGCCCGGCTTTACTCGACTCGAATAGCAATCAACTCAATTTCTTTTTCCACTGCAGATAGTACCCCTTCAATGTAGACGGGTCACAGCTGCTCTAGCTGATCACAGGGACGCCATATGACATCAACGTGAGATGAACTGGTGATAATTCTCTGTGGATTCATCATTTCAAGTTACCCTTTCACATAAAAGTAGTCATGTGATCCGTTGTTAATATGGATTAAAGCTGCTTTGATACATCCATGGATACAGTGAAAGAGTGTCAGCCTGTGACAGCGCAAACCAGGATTTGAGTACTATCCCCTACAACAAGTTAGCACTGGATCCATTCTACCACTAAAACAAACTTTTCTTGACATTCACCAGGTAGTTAAAGCTGCCTTAACTTGACAAGAGCAGAGAAAGTGTTGTTCTTATCCTCTTGCACTTCAGGGAAAATATAACGGCCCCATGTTTTTTTTTTTTAGAAGTCATTGTATAAACTGATGAAATGTATGGTCCTTCCTCACTGACTCAGAAGTTTACTGGCCCTGGGGGTCGGCTGGAAGGGCGTTACATCACACAACAGCAGTGTGCACCGTCTCTCTAGGGAGCAAACGTAAAACAAAGGAAGAAAGGGTGGAAAAGATTTAGCAGGAGAGATTAAAATCTCAGTGGGATGGTGAGAAAACGACCCCTTTGCCGTTCAATTTAACCAAGCTCGGTGGGGGACTTTATTATTTATATTCTTATTTACGCCGGCTCTGACATTTTTATCTCCATTCCCACCGGCCAGGCACAGTCAGAGCATCGCTTTTAACCTTGGAGGAAGAATTTCCAGAACTAAACTTTTTCTATCTAAAATCACAACAACTTTGCAATCCATTTTTTTTTTTTTGTGATACCAAGACAAAACTGTGATCCGCTGTGCATTTGTGCATTCCAATGAGAGCTGAAGAGCTTATTACACAGTTGAATGACTAATACTTCATATTGTCACAGGACAGCGAGCGTCAGAGATGAGGATCACCATTGTCCTCTCCATTGTGTGTCTCAGCTATTGTCATCAGTCGCTAATTAGTAAATAAGAGCTGTTGACACGCCGCTGCACAGTGCTAATGAACACGAGGTGTTAAGCCACAGGAGACGCAGTCACAGCTATATTGTGGAGGTGGGCGGCGAAATAGCGAAATGGCTGTGTGTGCGCATGTGTGCTTGAAAGGAGAGGGAGCGTATTTGTGCATGCAGGAATAGCACATCTGGTGTGATTGGATGTTACAACAGTGGACGATGTAATGTTCCTCTTGTGATGCTCTAATGTGTGTATGAGCTGCAGACAGAAAGCTTATAGGATTCACGAGACGATCTCCCTCGTACAGCTTTATGAGATGGTGGCGATGTGACTTTAGAGAAGGAGCTCTGATTGAGACAATAACTTTTAAGCTGTGCCTGCTGGCACAATGGTAGGAATGAATGTCTCTTGGGGAAGGAGAGTGGATGGTATTGGGGACAGGGGGGTGGGGAGAAAAGGAGAGAGGGAGATAGGGATCTGTCAGGTATAGAAGAGAAGAAAAACAATAGCGCGGAATGAGGAACAGGGCTGCCTGGGAGTTGACAGAAAGACATCAGTCCTTGGTGACAAGGACAGAAACCCTTATCAATGAGCTGCACTCTGCAGGGCCAGCAGAGGCAGAAGGGAAGGGAGGTGCTGAGCTCCAAAGAGTTTGTTTTCCACGGATGAAAATCCACTAAAGACTCTGCCATGCCTCAACGGTATGGATTTACTCTGGATTTGTAGTTTGTCCAAACACTCACCGTACAGCGATACCGTGACATGTTGAATTTGGGCTGTTATTTCTCTTCTCCAGTCACCTGAGAAATCGCGGGAAATATGTTTTGAATGTTGGCCAGGTGCTCAGATGTATCAAAAAACAGCTGGTGATAATTTGTGCAGCTAATTTTAATGTTAACAAATTACAATATTCAGTGTGTACACCAGAACATTATATTTTGCAGGGTGGAAAGGACATAGAAACACCATTTAGACCATCATACTGTATGATGCCCTCTATATCACCACATGAACTAAAGCCATTAGTTGATAATTGAATAAAAATGTTCAACAATTTTGATGAACGATTAATTGACTAGTGCATTACCAAAGAAAATTGCCAAACATAGTGGCAGGGTCCGCCATTCTCAAATTGCTGCTTATGTCCCTGTGAATTGAACACATCAGGCTTTGGACTGTTGGTAGAACAAAACAAGCAACTTGAAAATATTACCATGGACATTTTTTTCTGTTGTCAGAAATGTTATAGATGTTGTTGACATTGTTAGCTGTGACTATAACTCTCATTCATTCAAACTAAGTATAACTTTAAATCAATTTAAATGTTTTACAGTAAGGTTGTTTTCTATCTTGTGCTCCATTTCTGATTCTTGTTTTTAAAACTCAGCTCTGCAGGGGTTAACAGCTCTGCAAATCAGGGTGACTCATCCCTCATTCAATGGTAAAATAAGCTCTGTGATACATTTGGCTTTGATGAAGAAAATATCCCTGAAATATATGAAATAAATAAAATTTAATGACAAGTTTTACAGATTTTTAAATAGCTGCTTTCAAATCAACAATGGAAGACTCGCTGGCTGATGTTAGTAAAATTTTAATTTCATCATAATACCGAGAAACTGCTAGATTAGTTTTAACACAGTCTTGAATTCATACTTGTCAGTTAAGTGGAGGGGTTGGACTGGATGTAAAACGGAGATCCAGATCCTCTAAGTGGCAGGACAGTGAAAAATAGAAGCAGAAGTACCACATTCCCAGTTACAGAGCTCCACACCGGCCATCATTAGTATTCTGGATAGGCCCTTGGCCACTAAACTGAAGACCAGTCAGCAAGTGTCTGTAATCTGCTGTGAAAGCTGAGTGCTATGAAGGAAACATCTCAAGCATTCAGCTGGCGATGGCTGTCTGCTTCTTTTGCTAAAGTCAATCTCCCGCTTGACTCTCCTCTCCTGCTCTGATGGATGCATGTGTGTGTGTGTGTGTCACAAAGAAACACAGGCACACACCTACACACAGACAGATGGAAACACATGCACAAACAGAAAAATTCAGTGAGTCATCCATGCAGAGCTTGTGCCCACAGGCTGCCAGTGTGAAGGGTGCAGGTGGATGCTGGGGAGGGGGGCTTGAGCTGCTCTGGCTGACAAATGCCCCCTCTTACTTTCAAGCTCCTATGAGCAGGTGATTGATCAATCTGAGGACGGCACAGGGGCTTCTACTAGGGACAATGACACGAAGTGAGAGAGAAAAAGTGTGAAAGAGGGAGAAACAAGCAGAAACCAGGCCTGTGGAGGGATTTAGTGAGATTTTATACTTTACAGATTAATGGCCAGTGAGAAAACTGTTGGTCAGTTCACTGCAACTTGGTTTTTCTCAAGTGATGATAAAGATTTTCTATCATTAAAAATTACCATAAAATTTGCAAAAAATGTAATAAAAACTTCCTTTAACGGTCTGTAGATCTGGTCTGATGAGGCCATCTGTTTCTACAAACAGCTGCATGTGGTGGGATCAGAGCATTATTAGAAATGTATGCAAAAGAAGCCAAAAGGTGTGAAAAATTGACCACTAAACCGCATATCAAAGTTGGAGTTCTGTAGAATACCCTCCAAATATAGAATTATGTACCTCACTGTGATCAATTTTGTTACTCTTTCCAAGAAAAATGTATGTTACTGTTTGTAACATACATTTTTCTTGGAAAGAGTTGTTGCTATTGAAACACTTTTTTCAATGTCTTGAGCACCACAAGCTACATATAAATTCCATTCACCTCCACTGTATTGGGTTGGAGGCAGGAATACTGCATAATATTGCAAAACCCTGCCAAATGAAACCTGTTTGACTGCAATGTGGGTGAACAGACCCCGCCATCAGCAAGGTGCTGTAGAACCAGTCAAACCAATGTGAGTCGCGTAGTGACAGCACACAGGAAGAATTCAACCTGTACTGCAACTCAAGCATACATTTGGTCACGGGAGGAGTGTGCCTGTCACAAGCCCACTTCGTCCTACAAATGTGTGAACGTTGTTTAGGCGTGTGTGATCGCAGAAAGCCCGTCCATTCCCTCCTCTCGACTGTACCTGCCACGCTGTTTACTCAAAGGAGTCCATGCATCATCAGTTTATTTATTTAATAATAATTAAATTGCTCACCACCTGTATTCTGTATTGATGGATTTGAGGGTTTAATTGCCCAGGCGGTATTGACTGAGGATTGAGCGGTGTGTCCGTCGCTTGGGCATTTTTCTGCATGTCAGCTGCCATACATTGGACAGAGATGCTCTCCAGTGACGCAAAAATGGGATGAAGGTTTTAGTCTGTGTAGAGGAGCTTGTCAAAGACAGAGACAGAGAGCTAAACATACAGAGAAAAACATACATGCGGGGACAGAATGTACAAACCATGACAGAGAGCTATGGAGTGAATGTAGCCTGGTCTGTGTGTGTGTGTGTGTGTGTGTGTGTGTGTGCTGGCTGACAGAGTGTGTCGGAGAAACCCAGGGGAGACTTGCAAGACAGCTGGATGGAGTGGAGACCACTGTCTTACATTCACAACACACCGCCGAGCAGCTGGCCACCTCTTTTCTCTCTATTTGTCACACACACACACACACACACGCACAGAAAAGGCATATGTGCACACAAGTATAGTCAGACAAACGGAAGGGAAAGGGGAAACCTAAAATTGTTGTGTGAGATTGGAGTACAAGTGATAGCCCTCGCAGCGAACACAGATTGGTACTGAAATACGCCGCCACCCTTTAGCCTGCTTCCTAAGTCAGTCGTGCAGGCGAAGCCAAACAGCTGGAAAAATGGAGAAGACAGCAAGGACAGATAGAGGGAAAAAGGGAAAAAATTGAGTCAGTCTTCCTGAGAAACCGATTCCAACATGAAAGCGGTACCGTGTCACGCCGCATTAAGTTGGCTATAGATTGAAGAGGACGTGCATACCCATATTCTACACAAAAACTGCCTGCCCTGAAGTGTTTGCATGGGGCCTCTGCAGACCTGACAAAACTCCCCACCCACAAGTAAAATCAGCAGATTGTTTTCTCTCACCTGTCATGCTGACATCAAAGGCAATTTCCTGTGTTCATGCGGCCTGAAACAATCGCTTTTATTTTCAGTCACAAGGCAAAGTGAGGGTGAGTGTCACCTGTTCTTCCTCTTTAACCTTCAAAATATGCAGCAGTCCTAACCAAACGATGTGGGCAGCTCTAAAGTATTGAAGTGTAATAGAATAGCAGGGGGTGTCCAGTTTTCTGGAAAAGAGACCCCATTCTCACCTGGTATTAACATGCCACCTGCATTTATCTGCGTTCCCTTGCTATATGTTTTGCATACATAACTAATCAAAGAAATTATGTGCGTATTTTGCATTGCGTTGTTCCCATAATAAATGATAAATGATGGAAAATTACTTAAATTCTGAATCTCTTTATCTGTGTAACATAATACTGATTTATGCTGAAGTAAATGGGTAAAGTAAAAGAAAAAAGGCAAATATATACAATCTATTGAACAAAGAACTGTCTGTGTGCAGTTTGACATTCTGGATTATCCTGTATCATGTTAATTCAGGTGTACAAAGAACACGTTGGGATCAGAATGTGTTTGGATCAGCCAGGCAACATCTGCTTTTTAAAAACAAAAAATCTGAAGCCCTGACTCAAGCCTCTAGTATTTTTGCCATAACAACACCTGTGCATGAGTACAGCCAGAGCCATTTGCCATGCTGACCTGAGAAAAAAGGGTTTTAATACTCACTGGACAGAACATCACCCTGTACCAAAATTATTATACTAACTACTACAGAGAACACTGAGGTTATCATTTAAAGAAACCCTTCAAATGCTAATTTATAGTGAGGAAAATTACTTTTGGAACACATGGCTCTGCCCACCTCACTTCTCTACCAGCGCTATGGTGTGTTCACAAGAGTGGGACACATTTTAAAAGCACACTCTGTGAAAAAATTACATAACCTTCCATAGCTTGTTGCAGTCTCCTTTGATATCTAGCTGCTCAGACAAGGGCACTTTCCTCTTCTCCCATGTATCTAATTAGCAGCGGCTGGTCCCTGCAGCGGGGACTGTGAGGTGGTCTCACCACTGTCATTAATCCCTCAGTTCTCCTGCAGAATACCACTGTACTTAACTTAATTTAACAGGCTCACCAGGGTTACAGGTCAGCTGCCGGTAGCTGACACACACACACACACACACACACACACACAGAGGCACGTTCATGTGCAAACATGCAAACACACATGTACGCAAACTCTCAAAACAGCATCTGGTTGGCCACAAGGTGAGTCAGGCCTGCTCAGCCTGTGTGCCCTGCAGACTCAATATGCTGCCGGGCTGTGTGCTGGCTGGTGGCTGCTTTCAGACTGGCTGAAAACACAGCAGCCTCCTTGTTTGCTGTACATGACCCACACAAGAGGTATATAAACGGCCGTACAACGCTGAGATAGAGATAGAGTTTACATTTTCAGTTTCTATCAGAGTTTCTATTAACAGAATGAGGAAATTTTGTTAATTTAATGCATCTGGCATGAAGCAAAAATGTTGATCATCAGTAAAATGTTCACTGATAATTCAATACAATATCCACTCATGGTGACTAGTATTATAAAACCTGTTTATGATCATGTTCAGGCACTGGCAGCACTTAGTTAAGGTTAGGGAAATACTGCGGTCTGGTTTAATACAGAAAAGTCTGCGCTGAGTTGAGACATAACGTATTTTACCTAACCTTAACAAAAGTGCTTTTGCTGCATAAACCTAACCGCATGTGGTATTTCAGATGCGAACCTCCATCTCTTATGTCAAAGTGCTGCGCTTTGTATGGCCACCATCCACCCTGACCACCTTCCAGGGACTCCGGTGCGGTAATTAAAATGTAGTGTGTCATTCATGCGATTATCCCCATGTTTGGAAAAATAAAGTGCCACAGAAGTGCCCTCTTGGATGCCTCTATGGTAGATGAAACATACAGGTAGACACACGATACAGGAAAACACTATAAAGTGCCCTCTAGGGAGCCCTTCCTGTGAAAAAGACATAATGAAATGCTCTCTATCGCGGACTTTGTAACCAGAACAATGAAATGATGCTGTCTCTCTTCCGATTGTTGAGATGGAGGAGAAAATTATTTCTGGCAATGTAGCTTTCCAGTTAAAAAAAGAGTTATAAAATCCTCTCTCATTGTATTACAAATTTTGTATGTTCTCACATCTAATTATACTCCATTAATTAAACTGAAACCCCTGCTTTGGGCTTCCCTTACTAACTAATACATGTAGAAACATCCCCCCACCAAACACAGCACTATTTTCAGTCTAAACCCATTACACCTTCTCGCTTCATCTTTTTACTGTGGTAATTAAACATCACAGCACTTTCTGCATCAGCAAAATGTTACCATTCAAAATAATCTACTGTATAGTAGGTGGCACGATGATTCCTTCAAAACATTTTCTATGAAAATGTTCTGTATGTGAGTATATGAGTATATGTAAGGGGCAGAGCAGGAAGTCACTTCTGACCAAATGCATGCTGGGAGGAAAGAAAAGCTCATAAATGCATTTTACTGAAGTTACACATCTTGAGTCCTTGGCCCTTGACTTGCAATAAAAGCCTTGCTATGTCAGTGAGACAATCCAAAAAGAATAATCAAGAGATTTCTGTGAACATCTTGGCCTCTGGCCAGTGGTTTAGAACTGGCATGTGAGCAATAATGAATAGATAAGCGGTGTGTGAACAATGGGTGAACACTTCACCAGAAGCGTGATTCAGGTATAAATTTCTGGTTTATGTGGAGAATAAAAAGGAGGCTGCAGAATGAGAAGGCGAGTATCTGATTCTGTGAAGCACAAACTGAGCTGGAGGGCTGAAGCGAGGCAGTCACTTCGCTGTGAAACTCTATATTGCAAAGCGACAGAATGGGGGAGAGGGCAGAGGAGGAGAGGTTGGACTGACAGACAGAACAACGAGGGGGTCTGAAATGAAGAAATGCTGACAGCAAGGCTGGGAGAAGACTGGAGAAAAGGATGGATGGAGGGTAAAAAGTGTCCAGAAAGACTGGAGGGCAAAATTGCAGAAGTGTGGTTGAGATATGGCCAGAATACACTGAGCAGAAGCCAGTACTTTCTTTAACTCAGGCAGACTGTGTGTGTGTGTGTGTGTGTGTGTGTGTGTGTGTGTGCGAGGCAGCAGAGCCTGAGGCTGTACCCGCTGAGAACAGTTAGACTGGGAATCAGACGGCTTGTTGGAGACAGATCAGCACAGACATGAGAGATACTTGTACATAACCCTCTGAGGCCATGCACCCTATTTGCAGCACATATTAACACTCAACACGCAACTTGACTGCTATTTCCTCGCACTAAGCAATCATAACATGGAACTTTGATTAATTTTACTGCTTCAACTGCTCACACCCTAAAATACTATCTACTGTATGTCAAGCAGCTTGGGGAGGGATGCAGATAAGGAAAGGAGATGGAAAAGGAGGAGCAGATGGTGTTTTTGCATGCAGGACTATCTGTGCATGTATGTGTGTGAGTGTGTGTGACTGAAAATTCCTGAGGAGGGTCACCAGATCGCTGAATGCATTATTAAAAACTTGTCGCAGCAACACCTGTCGCACAGCTCCAGCTAGAGAGAGGGTACTTTTCTGCGCAATGGATAATCAGAGAACAATTGAATTCTATAAAGAGTCTTCTGTAAGTATGTAACACAGTGTTTGTAGTGATCTGTTAATGTCAAAATTTGCATCCAAATAGCTTTAATTGGGGCGTTTGAGTGTACTAGAGTTAATATAAAGAAGGCGTTGTTTATTTCAAGGTCCACCTTCTTAGCATTTTGACCTACACCTAGGCCTACGTGTATTATTTGTAATGAAAAATCACTACAGACACAACATTTCTACAGTATTTAGAATTTATTTCACACTTTCAGATCTGCCATCCTTGAAGAAAGTCTTGGAGTATAACCTTACGCTAAAAACTTTTTAATATAGTATGTTTTGAATAGCCGAGTTATTTATTAATGAGTGTGTCAATAAAAACTCTATAGACTCTAAGCATGACCTTGATGAAAGAATAATTTCTGTGAGCCTGCACCTGATAATGCAGTGACCCATTTACAGTAGCCAAATATAAAGTCTGTCGGTAAAAGGTTTAACGAATAAATAAATCAAACAATTAAATAAGCAAACTCGCAGCAGGACAATCAATGAAACAGATTTTTTCTCAGTTTCTCAGTTCTCCACCCCACTTCCAACATACAGACTGACACATGGGCTTCAGTTTGTCAGTTTTACTTAGTTTACATTAATGGAGTTCAGGTGTTCACTGCACTTGCATTCTGCAGGCTTGGCTTTTCTAAGCAAGGTGTCACTAAAACTCTCCAAGTGGCACTCGCACTCTCTTTGGCAGCCATCATCACCTTTCTGGTCACAAAATAACTTTGCATATCAGTGCTAAGGCTAGCATATCACTGGGTTTGTTTTTGGTCACCTAAAGAAAGACTCTTTCACAGTCTGCACACACACAGCATGACAGTAGAAAGGTTTGCAAAAATCTTTACTCCTACTGTTGCCATCCGACCCAATTCTCGCCAAGCCTCATCAGCCTTCTTGGAAAGGATACCATCATCCAGGCTTATGGATTGAAACTCCTCTTCAGCATCATCCACTGTCACTTCCTTGGGCAAGAGGCAAGGGAACCTGCCCATGAAATACCTCAGAAAAGATAATGTGGCAGTTTGGCGTCTATTCATGTCTGCCACTGCAGCATGTTGCAGCAGTTCATCCCCACAGGGGAACTTGGAGACCATGTAATCTGCTGCTGTGGTGAAGTACGTCCTCACATCACTGAAAAACCCTCCAAGCTGAAGGTTTACCTGGCTCTCAATGAATGCACGTAGCCAATGGATATCTCCTCGTCAGTCAGCTGGTAGTCTCTGTTTCTGTTAATAGCAGGTTTACATCTTCTCTTAACCTCATCCTTTAGTTTGACAACAGACAAGCAGAATTTTTTGAAGCTGCAGCTGTAATGTCAGAAGTAATGTTTAGATGCGAGGAACCTCCTTCTGAAGAGTCTGGTTTGCAGTGTTTCAAACAGGGGAATGGCCCATTTAAAAAAGTCAGCATCTTGTGATTGGTTGGGAATCAATGAAGAACTTGTATACCTTCTCTGGTTAAGTCATCTTTTTCTCTTCTTCCTTTGTTTTTTCTCTGCATTCTCTTGGGAAAATGTCTTCTGTTTTTTACCCACCTCTGTTTGCTGAAAGACAAATGCATTCAGGTTGAACACCTGGAGACCAGGATGAGGATCTGATTTCTCCAGCTGACTTGAGCTGTGTGGGGTTGGATGCAGACTTGAGCTTGAATCAAAATTCATATTTTAATTAATTAATGAAAGCTAATTAACATCACTTTCCAGGAACGTGGAACAAAGTAATTAATCAAATATTGCACCTTGTGAAATTACCTCTCTTAGCTAACTACCTTAGGGTTGTCCAACTTTCTAAAAAAAAAATGCTCATAATAATCATTTATAATGCATATCTATCATAGATTAAAGCCCAGTCCTCTAAAATACCTTAATCAATTATACATGGGTGCCGCCAGCAGGCTCAGTGCGAATCTTTTCACTCCAGATTCAGCTGCTGGGTCTGTCTGTGTGTGGTTTGTCTGACAGAAAGGCTGATTTTATGCAACTAAGTGGTGCACTCATCATTATACATTGCCTATCACAAGGCCTGTTGGACATTTGCCTGAACCTAGAGGTTTTTACAGTTCACTCTGCAAACAATAGCTACTTTTTTCATTTTGTCTTTGGATACTTCCAACAAGACTAAGAGTGGCGGCTCCGTGAGGTTGAAGTTTACCTGTTTATCAGGTATAATGTTTGATTATTAACACTTTACACAAAGTACAGCATAGGCCAGTGGAAATGTCAGTAGTTTTGTAAGTATTTGGCCATAATACAGAGTATAGACAGATTAAAACTTTGACCTGATGATTGTGCTAAATGAAAACCAAAGTTATTTAAACTCATCCTGAGGAGGACATGAATGTCTTTTGTGTGATAGTGAGACATTTCACTTAAAACCACATACGTCAACCTCATTCTGACACTAGAGGAAAAGTCCATGAACATCTGTAGAAACTTTGTGATAACAGGGTTCGCGGTTTGATCCCCACCTCCTCCTGTCCACATGTCGAAGTGTCTTTGGGCAAGAAACTCAGTGAGTGTGTACGTGAGTGGGTTGGACAAAAGCGCTATATAAATGTAGCCATTTATGTCTAGATATTTCACAGGATAAGTGAATAACTTTCACGTGGAATCACCAAAGTCAGTAGGATTCATCCTCTGGCTGCCGTGGATATTATCACAGTCACAGGTTGTCATATGTAATTTTGATGGGTTGCCAAACTTTAGGGGGTGGGTCTTATCTAATATGAGCAGAGGTCAGACTGAAAAGAAGGTAGAGATATGGCCGTATGAGCGTGACGTGCTGCTGATAGCAAGGGACCTTTGTGTTGAGACTGTGATTGATGAATCATAAGCCTCATCCCTGAACTATTTTGGTTTAATTTCTGTCAAAACAGAGGACTATGCTGGCCCAAAAATGATGTGGTGAGTGCAAGCAACACTGCAGGAAACAAGTTGAGAAACTGTTCAACATCTTCCCAAACCTGAAAAGGGCCTTAACCATTCATAGGGGATGGATGGATCAACAAATGGTGGTTCAGGTAAGTCCGGTCTAGGTACGGCCTCAAGGCTTAGTGGTAGTTAAATACTCTAGACTTAATGGCAAATAATTTTAACTATACTACCTGTTCTGTGACAATATCTGTACCAAATTTCATGTCAATCCATTTAAAAGTCAGCAAAACATTTCACACAAAAAACACCTTTAGAGACCATGAATTTCTGCACAAAATTACATGGCAATCCATCTAATAGTTGTTGAAAGATTTCAGTCTTTTCTGTAGTGAAGATATATTCTTGGCATTCATCTAAATGAACTTGTAAATCAACAACCTGTTAATTTTGCAAGAAATATAGCAAACCATCCTCTCTACTGTCCTAATGCAATCATCTGTTGGTTTTATCCATGGAGCCAGGCCATTTCTTTCTGTATCAAAAGCACCATACGGTTCAGTATAAGAGCTGTTTTACACAGAATCTGGGAAATGTTCCTACAAACTTTGATTTAATAGACAACGTTACGGGCCAGCTGCCTGGACAAAGATTTTATGAGACTGTCCCTACAGAGAAATATAACAGTCCCAAATGAGATAAATGTTAGCACTAATAAAAGTCAAAGTAGCTCCTCTCCTTTATTTGCTGATAATACTGTGCCAAAATGTCAGACTTGCTCTTTTGCGAATATGTGAAAGAGAGAAATCACAAGTTTATTACAGCACAAAGTATGAGCAACAAAATGCAATCTGAAATAAAATAACAAAAAGAGCATAAAAGTTGACTTTAGAGCCCCTGAGAAAAATAATTACACATGTCTCTTGTATCCATTTGTTGTTATACCAAATTTCCTCACCTCTGATGCTTCACTTGAAACGACTTTGGCTACTATTTTGGGTTTGGCACTGACAGTGGAACACAGGGACTTGCCACAGGAAGTTTCAGAATTAAGAAACTTACCAACTCCTAACTAGCACAAACTTGCTCAGACACACAAATTAATACAGCAAAAACTGGACTCAAAGAAATGTGTTAGCCGCACTTACACTTTTATATTTACATTATATCTAAATGTGTGCATAGTTGAATCATGTATGGTGCTAAGTGGTATTCCTTTTTTGTTGCTGTCACTATATCAGCTCTATCACTAAAAGGATGTTTAAGTTAATATCTGTCAAAGATCACTTCTGGCTGAGAGTAGACACCAGCAAGCAGGACCAATCATCCGATACAACTTACTAATAAGCCAAGTCATTTCATGGTATTTACATTTTCTGACATAAAAAACTTGGCTCCGCTGGGTACAAATTAATTCACACAAACCTCTTTTTATGGCCCAAAGTGAAGTTTTGAGCATTTGTGGTATACAGCTTGTTCTATATTGTCACTGTTAATGGATCCCAATGGGCACTCATCCACCAGTAGCTGACAAAGGATTCTTTTCAGTGCATCTTCACAATGCATATGGTGGGTGGCTGCTCATTTCTAGTGTTACAGGGCATGAATTAATGAGTAAAGCATTGGAAAACCTACAAATGACCAATCATCCAATGCAAGAGTTGTTTGCATTTGGAGGAGTGTCCCGGCTCTGCTGAGACCTATTAATGGTGTCAGTTTAGTCAAAATCTGAATCCAAACTTTCTCAAATCAGGAACTTTGGCCATTAAAATTGTTAGTATAGGAACTTTTGTTCCACTTGAGACACAACAACATCAACACAACACATCATCAAGTTTAACAAAAGTTTGAAATATAGTTTACCTTTCTATCAGAAATCCCTGGTTTATGCAGTATGTTTTACTATACACCCAAATTAATTACACTATCATTTTTTATCCTTCCTACTGGTCATAGACACAGTTCTCCTTTTTCTACTAAAACATTATCAGTTTCCAAATGCAAACTACTCTGCTTCCATATGTATTTTGTGTAGTTTCCACAATACCATCTATACACTAAAGTAACCAAATTTGACAAAAAAGACAGTCTTGTGTTATACTTTGGGTGGGGGAAATAAACAAAACAATACAATACAACAATACAGACATATTGGGGAGTCTACTTTGTACCACAAAAGTTAAGAATCCAACTTCTGTTTCCTTCAATACTTTTGTTTATTTTAAATGCTAATATAACAGAGCTATTCACAATACAGTCACTTATTCTGTGAGAGTTTCTAAGAGTGGTGATCAAATCAAGGTTGTATATTCATGCAGTCGTCTGACAAAAGCAAACCGAGAAATATGTAATTAAGGACCATGAAACACTGACTAAGTGAGTGACTGCACTAGCTGTTCCTTCTGGTTGGTTTGGGCGACTGTGTGGAAGGTGGTAAGCTCTGGGGGGATCAACCAAATAAAAAATGCTGATATCCGATGATTCTGCCAAACCCAGCTTACGTTCAGTGACTTTTTTTATATCCAATGCTGACATTCTTAAAATGTTTTGCTGTCTACAAAAGTCTTTCTTGGTAAGGTGAAGTGAACATGGAGAGTATAAAGCAACAGAACAAAGATTTGAAACCGTTCCCATCCCCAACTAGATGGTGGCTGTAATACTCAATTGTGCAAACGTGGATGCATTTTCAGATTACCACCTTAGGGTGAACATTGCCTTTAGATAATAACTATTATGAAATGTTAGTGTTTGCAGTTCCAGTGCTTGTGTGTTTGCTGGCACTAAAACTACTTCATTCAAATATCCATCACTATGGCAACACTGCCTGTCACAGCTACATCAAGGACACCCAAAAATGTATACAAGCTTTATTTTGAGCTATAAGGCACTAAGGAACTGTCGGCTGCCAGCTAAAAGGCCAGCAATTTCAAGCTTGCCAGCAAGGGAGGGATCAGGGTCTGTCTCACTTTCACAAACCTCGCTGCTCTGTCCCTGAACCCTGGGGTAATGGAGAAAACTATGTGATCGCCCTCAGCCATGAATGATTCAACAGCTCCCACTGACTTAGATTTCTGAGTCTGCAGTACTTGCAAACAACCTGGGGGACAAATGAGGACTCACTACAGCTAGTCTCTTTTTTTTCTGTCATTAAAATGTGTGCAATTGCCGCTGCCTTCGAGAGATACAGTATTTGCTTCATTCTGATGAGTTCTCGAACATATTGTCTGAAATATCTTACTTTCTGTTGCCTTGAAACACACCCTTGACTCATTTGTAATGTTTCCCCTTTATCACTTTGAACGGGTTTCTGTACTGGTTGCATATGAGATGTCCCTTGCTTCTTCCAGATAATGTAATCCCCAGCAGCACAGAGGCATGGAGATTAATCTGTCAATTCTCACTAGATTAACCTGCGCCTGAATATTCAAGAGATGGAATGAATGGAAACCGAGCAGGAGCTGCAGAGACATTTCGATAGAGCATCTCTGCAGTGCTGCATGGAAGCTCCCTGACCACTTTCTTCCCCCCATTTGAGCGTTTAGGCTGGAGTGCTCGTTAATATGGATACTGCTGTTTCTGCTGCTGATAAAGAGCATTTGGTGTGCCTGCTGGGCAAGAGACAACACTGAGAAGAGCACCCTGTCACACTTTAGACACAGGTTAACAAGTGTTATCGTGCAGGACATGTGTTCTCTGGGTTGCTGTCACAAACATGAGCGCAGTCTGTACAACGTTCTTACAACTTGAGCCCTTTTTTAGACTTCGAATCTGTAACATTGCTGGCATAATCTATGTGTTAAAGTAATGGCTTTTGGGCTTTCAAGCATAGGTGTCGTTACATGTATGTTCCATAAAATGACAGGACTGTTACGGGTAGAGATGCAATGCTTGTGTGATATTTGACATCGAGCATTGAGAGAGGGGGGCAGTCGCACTGTATGAAGGGAGAAGAATGTGCTTTGTCCTCTCACATGCAGCATGCGTGATGGATTTGAAAAGCTCTTTTGCAGCTGATCTCCTGGTAAATTTTCTAATCAATTTCATAATTTATTAAAAAGAATAAATGATCACTCCACTGAGCGCACAGATATGAAACTGGCAAGACAGCAAACAAGCTTACCCCCAAAATGCCAAAATTAATGGAGCATTACTGGGGTTATTAACTGTAGTGTAATTAATGCATTTCAAATTTCATGTATTGAAAAGAGTATTGAAAGAATAATCATATTACTGTAGCTTAAGTAGTGCATCGCTGCCCAATACTTATTTGCTGTACAGTCTGACAATGGCTGCATAGTTAAAAAAGATTTATGTTGTGACTTTCATTTGATCCACACTTCTTCACATGCTGTAGGGTGTTTTGCAGGATACTCATACAAATGAATGTCATCTCATTTTTATAGACTGATCTGACATGAAAAGAATCTCCTTGACAAATCAAAAAATTGGCTCATTCACGGTATTTTGTGGTTTATTAAACTGATTTATTCTACTTTGTGCATTAAAAATGACAATTAAGTGAAAAATGTATTTAAAGTTCTCTCATGAAAGGTGTAACAAGGTTAGTTTAACCTTATACTGCTGTAGCGTTTCATTTAATGTGATGGCATTCAGATCAGACTGGTGTCATAATAAGTTCAACGTTGTCTCATTGCTGTTTTAACTTTTAATGAAAATTGACTCAGGTGCATTCAAACAATAACATAACCACCAAATTTACAAAATGAAGTGGATGTCAGAAAATGATTGTTTTCCCCTGAAATTAAAGCTATTTTAGGGCGTTGCCCAATTTACTCATCGACATTGGCACTTATGTACATGAAAAACTATAATTAATTCTTTAGAGGGGATGAAGAAACTTCCAAAGACCAGGAGAGTTTTTATTACTATACCCCTGGTTGGTTTGGACGTTTCATAAAAAAAACGTTTGGTTTCTTGTGTTGTTAGATTGCTGCTAGACCACACCGTTAACACAGTTGCATGCCTTCCTTTGTGTGCGGCAAGTGGGAGAGCAAACAGTTCACCTGTTTCGCCAAACTCACTTCCGTCATGTCACGGTGTGCCACTGCACCATACACACGGATTTTGCCGTCGCGGCGGGTGTGATCCCACTGCAAGATGCTCTCTTGGTCTATTTTTGATCTTCATCCTCCGTCTCTCTCTCACCAGTGCAGTCTTTTGTCCCTGGGAAGAGTGTGCTCCTGCTGCACTGGTCTTGTATTGTTTCTAGTTTAGATGACACTTGCTGAGACAACTAAAACAGCAGCATGAAGGCACCCCGGGAAAGGTGAGCCTCAGCTTGCATCAAAGAATCAGTGAGTTTAAGGCTGGATGAAAAGATAAGCAGCAGCTTTGCAGATAAGACGGGGGGAAAAAAGTGTTTAAAGGTTTAGTGGAGCTTTATTTTTCCAGGTGTGTGTATCTGTGAAAGAGAGCTGTCTTTTTACGGGAGTTCACTAGGGAGTCTGAGAGAGATTCTGTGCAACTTATTTCCTTAATATAAACTGTTTTGAGATCTTCTGGACACAGATGCCAGTTTCTAGCTGTCACTGCACTTCACCACTTGGCATATCCAGCTTTCAAAACTAAGCAAATATGAGTCAAAGCTGAAGCCTCTGGAAGATGAATCGGCCATATTTCCTTTTTTTGGGGCAGTCTTTTTTCGAAATTACTCACAGCAGACTAACAAAAGTCACATCAGAAACCAGCTGCACTAGCTTTCTTCCAAACAGCAGGCAGGTATAACTTCACCGTCTGATTTGGGAAGAACCCCCCCGCCCCCCAAACACCTGCCAGAGGATTTTATACACCAACATCATAAAACAAGTTTGAGGGCCCACATCTTTTGAGTGCCACTCCGGCTTTGAAAGCACCATCTCCAAATAAATTGACAATATTGAGGATCTCCACTTAGTTTTGTTTCTCTGTGTCGATTTCTTTTGATTTATTTATGCATCAAAGTTCCCTTTTCACATTTTCTAAAAACACAGTCATGTCTACATGTATTCCTGCCACTCCACTGTATTTCATGTGTGGACTTCCTGTTTTTCTATTGCATATACCTCTTCAGGGAAAGCTTCATACCTAATGGCCTCCCTTGTCCATATACTGAACCACTGTCTGACTTCTACATTTTATGTCAGGTTTATGTTTGTAACCCCCCGCTGACAAACTAATGGATAAGACGCTGTCTCTTCCTGCCCGAGCTGATGGGCTGTCTTGAAAGGACCTGCATGGCGGACTAAACCAGCAGGTTAGTGAAATAAAGATAATGGCTTTTATCTCTTCACCACTTGCCGTAATTGCCAGATGTCCAGTGACCCTGCGACAGGTGAACTCCACTTCCCTCCCCTGCTGCTCCCGGCTGAGGAGAGGATTAGCTGTGCTTTACATAGTCTTGATGCGTCCGTGAGTGGCATCGATCAGCAAGGATTCGGAGCTGCGGTATTAGTTTTTGCAACAGAGAATTTGAAGAGCTCAAAATAGAGAATGTGGTTTTTAAAAACGAGCTGGTTCCTATTTAAACTGTATGCAGACTGTGTGCTGGTTTTTGATGCATCGCTACAGTGACAGCTAAGAGGGGTTTCAACAACAGTAAGGAGAATCCCATTGCCCTGCTATGGGGAACAAATGTTTGTGTTTGGAGGATGTGCCTCCTCAAAATGGAAAATTAAATCATTCATATAGGAGGGGCTTGATTTAAGTATTTCAAAGCTAATTCTCCTTTTGTTCTTTAAAGGGATGCAATTGAAACGGTATCAAATGCTGTTGCTAGGAGACACCAGTCGTGGTCCACAGATAGGGAGCAGGCGAAGTAAGTGATGAGTTCTGGCACTGACTTCAGACCAGTATCACAAGCAGTGTGAAGGAGCAACAGAAAGATGTGATGGACGAAGAGAAGCATGTGGAACAAAGCTATGGAAAATAAGTGCTGCAAAATAATAAAAAATAATGAGAATGAGCAGATTCAGATACCTCAGTGGCTGTTTAATGTACCTCTGTGCTTCACATAAATACTACTCTACCTTTGGAATTTGAACTTCAGCAACCCAGACAAGCATCTCCTCCCTTGATGCACCACCTCCCAATAAATCCTTCATAGACGGCAATCAAATAAGCATGAATTATTCAGTGTTGCCAAACAACTCACACATAATCATTTAATGAGTTTCTTCCCTATCTTTTTGCGCCGATATACTTGGGTGAAATAACTTCCTGTCCATGAGAAAACTTGGCCAGTTTGTCTATACATAAATGCATCACTTATCTAAGTCAGGCCGCCTTGATTGTTCAGTTATTAGATTGATGGATTTTCCTGTGTTTTTAATGAAAAACAAACAGAGATTAATGGAATTATGAGATTAGTAGGATCTCTAAACTGTAAACATTCGAGACAATTAGTTTGTTAGAAAGCAGCTACAGCGTCTGTCTAAACATCAGCTGGCCAAGCAAGTGTACCAGTTTTCTCTGCCAGCACTCATCTCATTTGTCACACACTGACTGGTTCAGATTCTGGGAGAAAACAGAAGGAACACACTTATCTTTGGTGCTCTATATATCATAACCAAACAAAAACATGACAAGATTTTCTGCAGGAGTGATTTAGCTGTTGGTCAAATACAAAACTGAAAGAAAAACAAAACAAAGGCCAGACAGACCCTCAGAGGGCAGCGAGGAGAAATTCATAGGTTTTAAGAAATATTCCAGTTATAATATGAATTTATTACAGCCATAAAAGAAACTCAGAGCATATTTTAGCTGTATAATGTCAGCAATAGCATTGGCATGAAAATATAATACATATAAAGAATGTAATAAAGTTCAGAGAGAAGATGTTTCAGTCTACTGTTAAGGAAAATGCTGTTGACCTTGATGTAATATATCAGTTCAAAGAAGTGTTTCCTGCAGTGTTATCTCTGTACATATGAGATCAGTACATGGTGAAATTGTGAGATACTTGGTTTATCATTGAAAAACCAATACGGTTAGTCCATGAATCCTCTTGTGTGTGAAATCGAGCAATAGGTGCTAAACTTAGCAGTGAATGTGTTTTTTGTTGAAATAGACCCCTGTCATGTGAATGAAGGACCACCGTGATTATCTAATGACCGTATGCTTCCTGCTTGAATACACTATGAGGACTACGTGGCCATAACTTAAGTCTCTGGGACCTGTAGTCTTAAATTCAGAATATGCCAGACATTTGGATAAATTACAGTTTATAATGAGAAAATCAGGACATAAGAAAAATCAATTGATACTTAGAGCATCAGGTCTATACTGTCTTAAAACATGTACAATCGATTCACAGTCATTCAAACACAGTGTGTGCACTGCCCTGGGAGTATAAACCCAAAATGACTCTCTCTTACGTATATGCCCTCCTCTTGAAAGATGGAAGAGAAGACATAGGATTTGAATAGTCATTAAAGTGCCAGGCTTTAATGTCATCATTCTGACATGCTTTAACCTTAAGTATGATTTAATAACACACTGGCCAAGTTGGTTAAGTGTGCCACTTATTATTTTATTATTATAATTATATGACTTTGGAAACTTCTGAATTTCAACACAAATGTTACATGTTGTGTAGTGAAGAAGGTCTAAGAAACGGTGTCATATACAGTTGGGAGGGAAGAGAGAGAAGAGAACACCCTTTTAACTCCACTAACGCCAAATCAAAGCACAGACTCAAAACCAGTATATTTGACTAACTAACACCAAAATGTAGTAAATAAAATGGTGGAGCAACTCAAACACTACATGAGCGTCGGGCATGGAGAGAAAAAGGAAAAAACTGTTGACAACAGCAGCAGGTATCTCTGCAGCTACAGAATATGGCTGCTAATTAAGCAGAAGTGTCAGGGATGCCACAGTTCCTTCACTCTCACCTACCTGCCAAACACTGTTCCGTCTTACAGCCTTCCTCTCCTCCACCTGGAAAAAACGCGACACAACAACTCCGAGACACACACACCAGTGCAGAACATAGTGGAGGGAGGGAATCATGTGTTGCATAACAGCGATTTCACAGAGCCGGTTTACTATCAGAATAAATAAACTTAGTGTAAACATGACGTGATTAGAATAAATACTGTATCTGACTTGTCTTTGGTGTCATTAGTGCCAAGGAACAACTGACAAGCAGGCACTCACAAATGCATCGAACATACTGAGAGTGGGGAGAAATAACAACGCCTTGCTATATACTGTAATATATTCAAATGCTAATACAACATCATCATCCTACACTGGCAGGATGTCAAAAAACTGAATATGACATGGGCTACCTGATTTCATATTTCTTTGCACCCTTTATTGCTTTTTATAATTATACTTAATGCTTCATAACCCTTTATTCCTGTATATCTTTATTGCTGTTATACATTGTTTTTATATTATATACTTACTGTATATCTTATATATATATATATCTTTACTTATACATCTTTTATTATATATCTTCATTTTATCTGTATATGAAATGCATATTTTCACAGATTGAATCAGATGAAAATAAAAAGAGCTGGGAAATAATTATGGCATTAGGAAATAAAAGTCCCCTGAAATAAATAAACGTGAGAATTATGAAGTAAAAGTGAGTTTGAGTCATTTATATGTTTAAATTTACATTTATTTATATAATTATTGCCTCATTTATTTATTTTAGGATCTATTTCATAGCCATATTTATTGATTAAACATTGACTGAAATAGGATTCCGCAGCTCATCGCTGTGAAGTCTCGCTCACAGTTCACGCTGGAGACGGAGATGAACAGGGCCAGTGCAGCCAGACCAGGTTAGATTATCTGCCTACTTGTTGAATTCGCAGCTGTTGCATAATCTCTGCTTGGAGTAGAAAAGAGTAGAAAACAAAACAGAGAATCATTAAAAAATAAGTAGGAGTTACGCCCATATTTGCATGGAATCCTGCTTTCCAACTAAATCACATCCCTGCAGATTGGTTCATTTTAAAGTGGAACAAATACAGAGAATACAACAACAAATGTTCTCTGCTTCCTCTGCCTCACATGGCCCTGCTCTGTCGCCACATCTGGGATTGAAAACATTACTTGTATTCTCATTTGGTCTCTAATTTCCAATACATTTCATTGGGGGAGTGGAAAGGGTCTGTGTGCATTATGAAATGAAAACTGCGTGTCTTGACTGAAAGATGGGAAAAGATGGGATGTTAGCTGGTATTGGTTATGAAATTCTCTCTCTCTCTCTCTTTCTATATATATATATATATATATATATATATATATATATATAGATATAGATATAGATAGATAGATAGATATAGATATTATATATTATAAATACAAGTACAGTTATTATTAAAGAGATTTTCAAGGTCAGTGTGGATAAAAACCTTGAGCGTACATCAGTGCAGCAGAGATTTATGTAAGTCAGTACATCTTCATGTGCATTGATGAAGGGACACATGCATGAGCAAAGGTCAACAAAACACGCTGCATGCTGATAACGTGCATTAATCATTTTAATATAATGCAATCAGTGATTTAATGCAAACTACACAGTTAAGTAAAATGTGGCACTTGAGAAATGGACTTTAGGTTCATTCAATCAATGGGTTTTATCCCTGCGGCAACATGAATGTGTTCTCTCTTTTGTGTGAAGTTTGATATTGTAGCCTGAGGGTGTAGTTTCCACACAGAAAGTGTTATTCCTCCGTAGAGTGGGAATGTTCTCTGTACATTTCTGATATTTCATTCAGATTTTTGTGTATCTTTGATAAAAATCCAGCAGTTAGTTATTTAGATACCTTGTCATGGACCACAAGCTTGGTCATTCTAAGGAATCATGAAGTAGGAACTCTCCCCTGCGGACCCTGGAGATTTGCAATGTGACAGGTTAGTTGTCAAGATGTCCGAGTTAGTTGTCAAACTAACCGTCTGACTCACTATCCTGAGGCAATACTACTAGCAGAAAACAAAAAACATTAAAAGGAAGTAAACCCACAAAAACAAGAAGAGAATATGTCAACATTAAGAATAAGGGCTGAGAACATGAGCCTTTATGCCTTGAAGGTGATACTTGCCATGTTTGACACTTAGTTTGTTGCATTTATGTCATGACGATTTGTGTCTCGCTGAAAGGTATAAAAACAAGATGAACTGATTGGGGACGAGCTTCCTCTCTACCTCTTCCCTGCGTCACAAAGTTGGGACTCAAAGGTGTCACTTTAGTGCCGCAGCTACACAAGCCAACCCTTAGGGGCTATCTGTAACCTGCTGTCCTTGGTAGGTAATAACAAGCTTCATTAGCCAGTCAATCAGGTATCCAACAAAGTAACTTATTTGATTAACCAGTTGTTGCTTTGGTACAGTGAAATGTGATTAAATATCATAGTGTGTGGCTTTACTTAGCATTTAATTAACATACGGGATGTGTGATGATGTGTCTTTTCAGATGCTGATTTGTGACTCAGATACTGTTCTCCATTGAAATCCTAAACTTTTTTGGTGAGTTACCCCCAACTACTTAAAGCTACCTTATTAATTTTGTTGGGATCTCTTATCTCATTGGTGTCAAACAAAAAGTAATGAAAATAGATGAGAAATCGTGATAGTTTCTAAAGACCTCCATAACAACTGAAGGAATGTTGGTGACAAAAAAAGAAAGTCCTTTATTAATATCCTGTCCCGGGAGTTTTAATTTTTCTCTCAGATTTTTTAAGAATAACCTCGTAATTTCATTTGATGTTGCTTCTCACAACTTACGCATTGTTTAATATCGTATTTAATATCAGAGAGTTTTAAACAAAATCGTATGATTCTAAGAAATAACAGGTATAGGGCTGCCAAATGAGAGCACCTCCACTCTGCTCTCTCCAGTGATGTCATTGCCTGTGGGATATTCAACAAAGCTTATTTTCTTTTTGCAGAGAGAAGATTACAAAGCCAGCATTTTTCAGACCTGCAAGACACTCCATAAGATCAGCGAGAATGCATCATATATCTACTACTTCTCTTTCAGATAAACAGTACTGGGGGATTTTAGAGAGAACATTCTAGGTGACGCAGGTAGCTTTCTCATTCCTTACATCTGAAGGACGATGTTGAAGCTACAGTACAGCAGGCGATAAGAGGAAGGACGGGAGGCGCTTTATCAGTATTTACAAAGGGAAGTACATACTGTGTTTGGAGATGAACATATAGATGCATTTCTAATTGGTCCACTGAAGACACCAGGGATGTCTGCATGTAGTGGAGAGCAATTCAGCGGTAGCGACACTGAAATGATGGATGCCAAGGCTGGCAGCGGAGATAAAAAGCACACAAAAAGATGTAGGTGAGAAAGAGAGCGGGAGAGTCAGGAGAGGGAAAGCAATGATAGACGCTGTTTTGGGCGAGAAACTAAGATAAGGCAAGGGGTGCATATCAGTGGAAACAGATTTAACAGTGAGAAATAACCAGACTGGAGCACTCCCTTGGCTGCAGGATTACGTTCCCTAATATATTAATAACATGTTTTAGAACAGATATAGTTGAATGGCAATCATATTAAACTCATCCAGAAAGAACCTGACAACTGGGACAAATAAACAAAGAAATGTTGTCAGTGCAAAACACAAGTTAACAGGAAACCACAAAGTACCAAGTAGCATATTCAATTTTAATTTTTAACTTTTTATGACCATGAAAATAAGAGCATGTTGATGCAGCTACCCCACCACCTGCTATTTATATTTACATGCTGATTGTACTGTCTTGGCTTGCTGTCTTGTTGTTGTTTTTGATTGATCTTGTGCTGTGTTATTCTGCAGGTCTACAAACGAAATAAGCTTTCGGCTTTACTGTGTTTTTGTCCTTGGAGATTTTTTTTATGTATGTAATGACTGCAATGCAGTGTTGTGTGTTTTTTTATCATCATCAAAAAGAAAAAAAAAAAAAGTCAATCCTTCATTCATTCACTCCACGAATGAAGCACTTATGCACCACATTGATCAATCAGAAACAGAGGCATTATCCCTCCAAGGTACATCGAAATCAGAGCATGGTGTTAGCAGCAAGGGGCCTTTAAAATTAAAATAAGCATCTCAATCAGGCCAATCAGCAATTTTTCAAACACCACAAGATGTAAAAGCAGAGGCGTATTCTCTTGATTCACTGACAGTTAAAAATCCTATACTGTATATACTTCACAGCCAAGAAATGTTTGTGAAAGCTCTGAATAGAATAATGTGGTGTACCTCCTGCTGTGCTGCAAGAAGTGTGTGAAGATAAATTATTTAAGAAGGTATTACATTGTTCAGTCTGTAATTTTCTAATTTTCTTCGACAAGATCTTGCCAATTAGGGGGCGTGCAGGAAAACAGCAATAGAAGGGGGCAGGAAGCATCTGCAGGAGTCTACTTCCAAGTTTCAACAATGAATTTGAATAATCAACCGCCCTTTTTTTTTTATTTGATCATGGTGAATGACTGTTGGTGTTTCATGGGGTAAAGAATTAATGATCATTCTGTCTGCTAGGTCTATGTAAGCATCAGAGAGAGGAAGCTGAAGCATTTTTAAAGGCCCCTATACACGGTGCCATATCAGCAATGTTGCTGGTTCATTGGATGTTACACTGTGCGAAATGGGTCTCATAAAAATCTCTGTTGCAATCTGTGTGAGACTGTTCAATTTTGAGGCACGTCAGATTGTGGAATGAATGAATGTAAGGTAAACTGTAGTGCTATGAGGTAAAGAGAAAAAATATATACACACAAGCAGAGAAACGCCATTCACACACTTGCATCACCCATCTGTGCCACTTTTAAAAAAATGTTGATGAACTTATAAACAGATACATACAGTACACAGAAATGTGGTAACCACATGTATGTATCCATTTATTCTGTTTCATTTCATGCTGTATTCAGATTGGTTGGGAGGTATGTGTGGGTTAAAACAGCAGTCACACTGTTTGAATGGAGAATTATTTTAAGATTTTGAAGATCCATACTTTGTTAAGGTTAGGGGACAATCGTCATCATGGTAATACTCAGACAAAACACGTGTTCGAGGTTAGGGAACGGTTGTGGTCATGCTTAAATAAAACAGTGTTGACTGTTGGTTGGAAACAGTGAACAAACAGCGATCTCCCGTGTTTACGTTTAGTTTTTAGTTTTTTTCCTCCTTGGCTCCCGTCATAATTACTGTTGCCAGCTTGTCATGAAGAAAAGAAGCATCTGTTATCCACAAATATCCACAGGACTGACCGATAAAACATTTCAAAATAAAGAATAGGCCATTTCTCAAGACATAAAAAAAAAGGAAGTGATCTGATCAGTGACAGTATTTTAGTCCCAGAAATGCCGGAATATGTTTCCAAAAAAAATAATGGAATGCCAGCAGCTGAAAAACACAGCGAGAGAGGGTGACTTAACCTTGTGTCCCGTAATAACACAAAAACAAGAAAACGACCAGGCTTTCAGACTAAAACCTCCCAACATTTTTGCACAATACAGAAGCAGACAGACACTGTGGATGTATGCTTTGAGAATTGGATTGGTTTCTCAAAAGCCCTTTGAACTTATCCGCTTGCACATACACATGGTTTTAAAAGAAAAGAAAACAGAGCCCAGGGCATTGCAGAGAAATACTTCTATATTGGCAGGGAGAGGAGATGAGACCGGCAAGCAGGAGAAAAAACCCAGCTATTCGGTTTGTCATTGCTCTTAACTGTTCCACTCAGAAGCCATTGATCTCAAGAACACATGGTGATCTGGCGGAAGTGTCAGCGACTGGAAGTTCATTCCTTGAGGGGTTGAAGAAGAAATGTGGTTGTATCCATTGTGGTCCATCGAACCATATTGTTTGCATGACACAATAAGTAAAAGCAAAGGTGAACTGTTACAGAAATCAAGAGTTTAACGCAAGAGTTAATGTGTAAAATCAGTTTTATAGTCTGCTCACCTGATAAATGGCCCTCAGTGCCAATTCACCCTGGGCTTCTGTTGTTTTAACAGCTATACAGTACTAAAGAACATTAGAAGCTCCAATGAGTGCAGCTTTACGGTTTAGTTTCCGGTATAGTGCTTACAGAAAAGTAGAGGATGGTGATAATTAAAATCTAAGAGACTGGGGATAAAACTGCATGTTCAATCAAAGACAAAAAAATATTCTAACTCAAAGAAGGAACAGATGGACTACAAAATAAACCCAATCCAGCGAATCGCCAAAGGTTTTTGCATTCCTATAAAAGAATCATAAAGAGATAAAAAGAGTGGATATGAGAGGACAGCGGAACAAGGAAAGCGGAAAACCGTGCCGCAAGATAGGTAGGAAACTCACAGTATTACCTACTAAGAGGCGGGCTACACCCTTTCACCTCCGTCTAATGGTCCAGCACTTCATTCTGGTCACCTCTGCCATCATGATATTTAGTCATGACTGAGCCTTTTATTCATTGCCTATTACCTTTTGAATGAGGCGAATGAAACTGCATGCATTAAATCAATGATGTGAGCCCCTGACAATTCCATTACATCAGAACTGTTTTCCCTTGCTTTGCCTTTGCCATAATTTCCCTAAGCGCCTGGTGCATCTTGTGCTTTGTTTGTCATTATTTCTGACATTTCTCTTGCATTGCATTCATTTGTCAAATGCAAGTTGTAACATCTTTCAGAGCTCCGCTTCAATTCCATTGTCTTTGTCATTTTAGATTATGTTATTTGTCATCTTTATCTACTCTAGACAGCTTCCTTAATAAATCCATTGTCATATATTTATGTTGCGTAAACAAATCGTCCTGTTTACAACCATGATTTTACAGCAGTGGGGTAGGATTCTGGACAAATGAAGCTCTTAGCGAAAGTTCAAGCAGGAAGACACCACCCCCCTTAGCTACCTACTCCAGCAACTGGGTAGTTCTTCCTTCTCATCCAATCACTGCTCTGCCTTATATCTCAACAGTATCTGTCATGGCCATGTGACCTAAAGGTCGTCATTTGTTGTCGTACTGCGTCCATCGAAGTGTGGATCCAGGAGACGGGCCCAATGCTAAATCTTTAGAGAGCTCCCTATTTAGCTGTTAAATACATTTTCTGCTTCCTGTCACTTCCAGTCTTCCACACTGAACTATTTCTTATGAATAATACAAACATGAGTTGTAGGTCATAAATATATCCTTTAAGTTTGTAGTCGCTCAGGTTCACACAAACAAGCTAGCTAAATTAATTATGCCTTATTATGAACTAGCTTTATTAACCTTCATGAATATTTTATTGCCGTTTTCCATTAATGAACACTGGAGACATCTAAGTAATTTGAAACAGCTGGTTGAAAGAAAAGCTAAGGTGGTTAACACTTATGAGGTTCCCTTGCATTCTGTGTGACTGTGTCTGCTGTAATAAATCTGTTAAATTAACGTGTAGTGAGGCTGGTGGCGGACAGCGGAAACAACGTTGTAGCTCACATATTTCCCACGGAGTACAGTCTTGACGACAGGAAACAGAATTTGTTTGTGTGCATTGAAACTCTTCTTTGATGATGTCAAAGGGAGGATGTGGATGCTCAGATAAACTGACATGTATTATGTCCACTTTAAAGACTTTCAGCAGCACGACTGTAACAACCACTAAACCAGGTGAAACCAGGTTAACAAAACAAATAACTAGTCCTCACACAGTTGACAGTCTAAACAAAAAAAAAAAAAAGTGGTTTCAGAACAATATACAATAACATTCAAACTGTTCTGGTAAACATTGTAAATCACAGACTACACTGTACTAGATATAAATTCTATGCTTATACTACTTAAGAGCAGCCTTAGATGTCAATCACATGCATATGTTAAAAATGATTTTGTTCCTACTTTACAGAATAAACGATCCATGTGGAGTGCCACAAGGCTCAGTTTTGGGTCTACTACTTTTCATTCTCCATATGTTAAGCACTGAGCACAATATTAACTTTCAGTGTTATGCAGATAACACCCAATTTTATATAGCTGTTTCTGTTTCCTGATGATTGAAGCCCATTTTAGTACAGTGAAAGGCTTTTTCAAGGCAGCAACTCGAATGATGTGGTCACAATACATGACTTTCAAAGTCATTGTGGTTTGCTCACTACATGACTGATCAGCAACATGGGTCACACTTTACAAGTTCTTTCACCGGGAGGAACCCCCCGACAAGTCTGTCTGGTCTCCAAACTACATTTGGTCACAAAAACACAAGCGACACAGTAAATGACAGGATACCATGCCCAGAGTATTGTTTTTGTCTTGACTATTTTTATTTAGATTTTATTTACATGCTGGCCCATGTGGTAAAGAGGTGTTTTGTACCATTTAATGTGTTTGTGTTACAATTTACATTAAAGATTCAAATAAACAATTCTAACAAGTTGTTCGATGATGACAGCGAAAAAAAGTTTGTGTGTATGCCAATGTATTCTGATAGAAACTGTATTATTGTGCCCCCTCCGTACAAATAGATGCTTGATAAGACTGGGTTCAGGGAGCTACTGGGGAAGACAGCAGAGGACCTGTCATCCAGCCAGCCTGTGTATGCTCTCATTGGCTGTAGCTCATTTCAAGGTTCCCTGACTCATCCCCCTACACAACCGGATATTTAGCCTATTTGATATCTTTGGCCGTCTGTGAGGCATCAACGAACTCTCAGATCGTGTCTCTAAACAGTTCACACATAGCGATCTGGCGCCAATTTGGCTCTGATCTGCTTTTGTCTGCAAGCTCTAAAAATGTCGGCGAGTGGAAAATCAGGGCTACAATCCTGTAGTGTGAAATCGGCAACGGCCGACACTGTACTACAATTGATCTATCTGAGTAACCACAGACCAAATCGAGGTGTTGTCTTTGACTCTGCTATAACATTCTGGTTTAATGTAAGGATTATAGCAAGAATAGCATTCTAACATTGAAAGCGACCTTTGTAAAGGTCGGAGCTTAATACCCTAATACCCTAAAGACAGAGAAACTTATGCATACGTTTAATTATTGCAATGCATTGCTCTAAGAGGTGCAGAATGCTGTCCTTGCCCCAGTCCTTTAAGCACTTGCTAAAAGGCCACCTTTGCTTTTACCTAGAATCTGTTGTTACTACTCAACTTCCATTATATTATGTACCGTTGTGCTCAATTCTGCATATGTTCTGGTCAATATTCAATTAATACAGCAACAACAGTCCTTTGAAAACATGAACCACTAAGATACTAATGCAATGATTCAAAAAGACAGTCAGGTTCAATAAAATGCAAAAATTATAATGAACACATTTATTTACACAAATAAAATCTTTAAAAAAAAAAAAAAAAAAAACAATCTATGAAATGTTGCTTTGCACAAACACATTACAAACAAAGCAAGATAGTCTTAACTCCTCATTCAGACCCCTAGGATGTTTAGCTTTTAAATGATGTATCCAATAAGCTTCTCTTTGCATGTTTTTTCATCCCTGTCTCTTCCCTTTCTCCATGGTGTAACTACCTCAATAACCATAAAACACAGCGTACAGACATCATGGCCTAAGACATTAGAATGTCTCGCTGCAATATGGGAGACTTCTCATCTTCTAATGTTGCTTTTATGTTCTAATTTTCAATTCTCTGCTAAACCCACAGGGATACCTGCAGTAGATATACCACATATTTACCTAAATGTGTGATGTACATTTCATTTGGATTTCTTTCTTACTTTATGTGGGGGTGTAAAAAGTGATTACTCTCAATCACTGCACTGCAGTCTCATTGCATTGCCCATTCCCCCAAGAGACTAATCATGCATGATTAGCTGATTTTGAGATTTGCTTCAAAATTAACACATTTCTAAATTTAACTGTAAAATCGCAGTTTGAAAATGTCAGAGAATCCTGTTCTCGCATCATTAATGCTTGTATTAAACTTCAAAACACAACAACACAACTGATTCTGAGTCCTCCAACAGGTTTGTTTCATACTTCCAATCGTTGCACGCGTTGGGTACAAGAGAGCTAGGAATTTCCTAAACGTGTTGTAAAGATACAAATGCTTTAACCATGTACTGTGCAAAGGACACCGGCTGCGGACACACTGACTCTTCCCGGGATTTTATAGGATATGGTCAAGTTTTATGGTTCGTAACTGTTGGCAATATAATGAAATGAAGGTCATTTTGATTTAAAAGCCCAAGCAAACATTTTATTAGCGCTCAAGGTCAATTCATTCCCAACAGAAGAGCTACTACTGTAAATTAGACGCTGTTTGCGTGTTTAAGTAGAGATTTACCTATATCAGAAATATCATGAGAATGCTATTATAGGTGGGTATGTTTCCATTTTAACCACTACACTGTACCCGCTCCATGTAGCACACATCTGCACTGTGTTCCAGTACCGGTCCCATGGAGCATGTGTAATTTGATCGCTGAGCCTGTAAGGCCTATCGAGCGTACCTAGGTGCTCCTGGTAGGGCGGTTACAAGTAACCCCGGGGCAAGACTTCACAGATCAATGTAAGCTGCTTCCGATTCTTGCGGCTTTCATAATTTGCTAACCAAGTGATCAAGAGAAGTGATCCTAAACATTATCACGTCTGGTCGAGTGAAATTCAATATCGATCCTCTGCACAGGGCAGTCTGGCATGGACATGTGAACACGAGGGTCCTTACATTCCCCACATGTACACTTAACGGTAACATCAGTCTTTTAAATGGAGCTCTACGGGATGTATTGACGTATTGATGTAGAGAATATAAAAATTAACTTCTACAGCATTTTATATTGCCCTTTCAGTTCAACTCAATGTATTAAAACAATAAATATACAGCATTAACACAGTTTTACACTCTCTCTGCCAGCCTCTCTCACACCTTCATATACACATGTTCACAACTGCCAAAAGTGTGTATACAGTCATGAGCAACACACTAATAGCATGTAGAGAAATGCACTGGACCCACAGCTTGTCAGAGATTTAGCACTCTAATCAATAAAACCTTACAGACAGTTTTTTCTTCCAGACACTAGTTACCATATCAGGTAACTGAGATGCCTACGTTTTGCACTGCAGCTAGGGACAGAGTTGACAAAAGTAAGTTTATATACAAAAGCAAAAAAGAGGCTAAGTGCTTGTTTAGTTGACAGGACACATAAATCATTTGAAACTGGACAGTTTGGGTGAAATTGAACACAAAGAAAGTAGAGAGAGATATGGAATGAAATTCTATGAGCGTAGACAGATTATGAGACAATAGGCCCATGGCACATGTCTCCCACCCCTCTTAAAGAGGAGAAAGACACCCAGACTAAAGGAAGCACTGCATCCAGACCGTTTTGTGTGTCTTTTGTTGATGTTTCTTTTCTACCTTATTTTGCCTTTTTTTAGATGAAAACATAGTTAAATATAACAAGCCTGAAAATCTCTGTTTTGTTTTCTTTGGGGGAACCTATGGCAATAAGCAGTAATTGCAGGTGTGTTTTACAGATCCAAACAGTGTCGCTGGTGTAATGTCAGTCAGTTGTTTCTTTTTACTTGGATTTGCACTAGTATACGATCTTATCTTTGTTTCTTCAACCATACTAACCATTTAATCTCAACGAGTAGAAGAAGAACAAGCCTGTTGTGTAAGCTGCACCTACCCTTTCCGGCCAACCAACCACTGCTGGGTGATGGAAAACCTGTTACAAATTATGCACCGCTTATGATTTTTCCCGAATGTCGCCACCAACACCAAGTTCATAATTGTGTAAATGCAAGGGCTTTCATAAGTGGGCCAAAGGCTCTGTCATCATTGTGAAACCTCATTCGGCGATAGTGACTGAACAGACATTTATTTAAATGAAAATCTTTTAAATTATTCTTTTAATCATTGTGTGAAGTCAGAATGCGTTAATGATGTTCAGACTAATCACCATTTGGAAATGACTGTGATGGATTGCACACATATTCGTCACGTGTCGAAATCCTGAATGAGTTTAACATCTGAACTTATTATAATGAACTCTGTAGAGAAATTGAATTTTGACTAATAACATGTACCAGTACTTTCAAAACTGTCCTGAGCTTGATGTCTTTTTCTGCTTTAAGAAGCAGCCAGTCAAGTGCAATCAATAAAACAGCTTGTGAATGCTGAACATTAAATGAGATTCATGAATGCCCTTTTTACTGGACACAAGAAATTTATAATTGTATCGTGTCTTTTGCTCTTTTGTTTTAATTTTAGTTGAATAATACAAAGTTTCATGCACAGAACAAAACGTACACACCATTAATCATCAACTCAAACTGTGCCTGTGGTGTTTGCCTGCGCCTGTGATAGGAGCTGTCGCAACAGAACAATATGCATGACTAGACTCTCTATACATCCACACCGCTGGAGAGGAACGGCAATCCTTGTCCCCAACTTCATTTTCAGAAAACAAAGACAAAACTTTCACTCGCAATCAGCCACTGTGATGTACAGTACATGTTCTATAACTAAGCATAATGAAGTCCTAAAAGACAATGATTTTTTTACTCATTTTACCCAAAGTAGCGTCAAACATGAGGGGGAAACAGCTCACCTAGCATTTAATTCAATAACAGAAACTCATTCAGTCTTTTATGAAAAGACATTTAGATGTGCTGAGGTGGTGTTTCACTGTAGGCCTCGGAGAGAAACACTGGCTGGTGGAAATATAAATTATAAACACTGAGTGGGATCAGTCTTTTTCTCCCAAGCTCTGGGAGAATACATGTGAATTAAAACACTTAAATCGACTCTTGTACTCTTTGTATTCCCCTACCGCAGAAGCCGGAGAGATACAGCTGTGGGGGATTCAGTCAGAGCTGCTTGATATCCATGTGTCCCCTCGATTTTTTATTTTATTTTATTGTCCTTCACGCTGACAAGCTGCAGCACGATGAGGCCATCATGGTAAATGTTGAAATGCATTAACGTGATATTATCCACCCTTAAAACAGACGGTGACCCGCAGGGAAACTCAAGCCTGATATGAAAATATCGCCCAGCGCGGAACGTCCCCAAGTAATTGAATCATGTCTTACATTGTGTACTCTGCCTTTGTACTGTGCTGTGTGAAAATTCACTTAATGGTTTGGAACAATGTTAATGCATTTAGAGCATTGGGTATGAGAAGGCTGGTGACCCATAGGATGCTTTTGTTGGGGGATGTGAGGTTTTCAGGAAATGTGATGGTCTCAGGCCAGTCATAGTGGTTAAACAGCAATTACTAAATGCCATGTGTGTTCATGTGTATACTGTATGTGTGAATAGAAACAAACTATATATATATTTTTTACAATAACATGTATTATTAATGACAGAATGGCAGTAGATTCACTGCACTGTTCTTTATGTGTTCTGAGTTGAGCTTTTATTTGCTGAAACTGAAATCCTGAAGGACACTGTGCCAACTTTCGGATGTAATCTCATTTCACTACAACCAAGGAATGATAAATAAGGAAACTTCAGGTAATTCTGGGCAACAAACATCACCCTGATCCCAGATGTAGGTTATTTTGTCAGTAATAAAGTACTACTACAGTTAAAACTGCTAATACTAATACCTCATTGGGTAGCAAACAAAATGTGTAACTGAAATGTAAAATATAACAGTTTGTTCACTAGCCACAATAAACACTTTCCCTCTATATCAAAGATAAAACTAAATTTTTAATTTCCTAGTGCCACATATGCCATTCACTACAAGAATGACATTTTATTCGAATGTGCTTGGGTGGTTGCCCAGTTTTTTGCATAAGAAATAGTAATCTCTGGAACTGATGCATTAGAAGTCTGGAAAGTGAGGACCAAAGGAATTTTAATCAGGCAGAAAACATGCTGCTGTTGGGCTTTTATACAACCCAGCAGAGCTATTGATGTAAAAACTCTAAATCTTGCTCATAATTACTCCTTGCATTTTTTATCGCTCACAAACTGCAAAAAGAGAATAAGGGAGGAACAGAACAAGGTGGAAAGAAGAAGGCTTAGTGTTCATCCCCTTGGTCAGCAGCACTGCAATCAACTGTGGTTCAAACAATGTGGGACTTGCTTGCATCAAGTTACTTCACTCCACTTCGTCCTGCCACGCTGTGTTCAGTGGGTCATAAGGTGGTTTCCACACGAGGTACATTTACACGTTGTACTTTCTGATTAAAGAAAATGCAGCGTATGTATGACAGTATAATGAACCAATAAACATTTTGGATATGTGCTTTGCATTCTTCGCAAAATGTTAATTTTTTAAAAAATACTTTTTCTGTTGATGGCCCTTTGCTTCAGCGTCTCAATAAAATAAAAAAATAAAAATGATGTGCTTTATTTGGTCTGTCACCAATGGTGTTATCCTGTCAACACTGACCCAGAATTCAGGCTGTATTATGCAAGTGAACCAATCATTGGTTGGGTTTGAGAGAGTTTTTTCGGTTCTGCACATTGTGATGCAAACCGCATCTGATTTGAAACACCAGTGTGAAACCCTCTAAAAGGTAAAGTTGTATTATTTTATGTAAGAGTATCAACCTGAACAGCTGTAGGTACAATGTTCCAGAAACTGCCTTTGATGAAGGTGTTTAAATGAGAGTACATTTTAATTGCTGTGTAGGATTGTTATCTGGAAAGCAAGGTATGTCTAAGTATACTGTGGAGACGCATGATTGCAGATGGGACGCACGCACTGCCAAAGGCTCTGCTGAGAAGCTAATAGTCTCTGTGGATCACAACAATTTCCCTTTCTAACTTGTTAAATGAGACCTGAGAGGTATGATGAGTGGGTGTGCAGAGGAAAGTGAGAGTTCAACACGTTGAAATTAGATAAGACTGAGGGTTGACGCCTGTTGTTAAGAGAGACTTAGCATTAAGTCCACAAAATGACTGCTTCTCTTTGGCTTTCATGGCTTGGCAGGAGAAATGACTAAATAAAAAACACCAAAGACAGAAAGTGTGAAAAGTAGAAAAATTGTATTTTAACACTTGTTACCGGAAATCATAATTTATTGAAGAAATATGGAGCAAGATGAGCTTTCACACCTTAGCGCTTATCTCACAGAGGGATATAGCAATCCCCTGGTTGGACAAAGTGTGTTGAATTATCTTACAATTTCCTTTAACAAAAATAGTGAAAATTGTGATATAAATGATAATACATGTCTTTTTCAGGACTTAGATATAGCATTAAGATTAGAAGCAAAAAACATTTTTGCCAAAAGAAAGGGAAAAGACAGTTATTGATCAAGAGAAGGGTTTCCTTTTTTAAGCCGATTGACTCGAGCAGCATGCAAGGGACATGTTAATAACACACAGGTGGAAACACTGCAGGCTCCCTGGATTGCATTCAAATGAAAAGCAGTGTCATTTCACACATTGTGAGAAATAGCATGCTGCTCAGTGAGTCAGTTGGAGGGTAAAATATGTAGGGTGAAGGGTCTGCTGTTTTATAAAGCACAAAAACTAAATAAATCAGTGAAGGTTGACGGTTTATAAGTGTTTTAAACTGAGCGGTAGCAATTGGACTTTAAAATTTGTGTTTCCTTTCGACAAAAGAGAGGCTATTTTTGAAAATGCCAGCTAAGTTGGCATTTCATCAAGTGTTGAGAGGCTCATTTGAAATTTGATGATCCACAGTAAACAAACATGGGCACACACACCACACACACACACACACACACACACACACACACACACCTAGAGCGACACAGCATGCAAACAGACCCAGCATGCAAACAGACACAACAATGACCCCATTACCCTTTTTTGACATGGTTAGTTCAAAACGGTTTCACAGCCCTGGGAAGCAAATGAAGCCACGGACAAAAATACTTAAAATGATATTAATAATTATCCAAATAATTACAGTTACTTCCACCCGGGACCATATTTTCCTAGTTTTGCTAACTTGACAACAGATCAAAATTGCATTACTTACTTCACTTAATTGTAGAACTTTACAGAGTTTGGATCTCCCAGACTCCAATACACACACATACAGTAAGGCCAATACTTTAATCTAAAAAATAATTAAAACAACATCCTACATTAACTTCATAAATTGAGTGAATTGAAGTGCTCTGATGCTCCATTCACTGTTTGAAAATACAAAATCACCCACTGGGACCTTTCCCCAATTATTTGTTAAAATTCATTCTTATTATTATATTCAAAAGATTATTAGCTTTACCTAAGAAAAAGGGACTCATTTATGGTTTGAATTAAAAATAGGCTGCAAATGATTTGGGTTGTATGGGGTTGAAGTGAGGAATGTACATTTGTCCTCTTCTTTAGTGGCAGTTTTATTGTGGTTAAAGCTGCACTAATCAATATTTTACATTAAAAGGGTCACTCAGAGTGACAAACACATGTTTAATTAGTATTGAACTTTGCAGTTTTCTCTGTTCTACTTAGCGTTTTTTAGCTCATCGTTTTGGTTTTCCAATCTGCAACTTTACTGTTTTCATTCAGTCTCACTGCTCACATCAGCCTGGTGAATACTGGACTTAAAGTCACCAGATTGCTACAAACAGGACTGATGGATGTGTAAGACAACTTCATAATATGGTGATAATATGCCAATGTTGTGTTCACAGCTTGTTGTAGTTTCCCCAAGTGGCAAATAAAAAAAAGAAAAAAAAAAGAATGGAGGTTTAAAGTTTTATTTACTCATTGGAGTTGGTCCTAATACTGGAAGCAGTGCGAGCAGAAAATAAAGCTCAGCAGTGAAGCAAAGTGATAAAACCCAAAGTCATAATGGTAGAAAGTAAGAAAACAAGGTTTAGGTTGAATTACCCTTTATCAAAATTGTAGGCCTATTTCAGTGTACAGCCGTGACATTATAAAGACATCTGAAACAAACTAAAGTTTAACTTGAAGCATTTAATTAGAAGAAGAACTGCTAGTTGAGCACAGAGGCTTTATTTTTTTTTGACAGCTCAACCAGGAATGTATTTGTTTTTTTGTTCAGTACAAAACAATAAACACCAAGAAAAAAAAAGTTGAACTGAGAAATAATGAATGATGAAATGGAAATGAGCCATAGCAAACAACTTCAAACACTTTTTTTAAATGAATAATGTATGCTGACCAACATGGCAGAAAACACGTATTCAAGGGATAATATCGACTTGTTTGGCTCAGAGAAACGTCAAAGAATTCTTTCGGCGATGTCCACTCTTTCGTGGTGCCAACAAAAGTGTGAATTGATCGACCTGAGTTACTTGTTAAATGTCTCATGTATTGACTGCCTCGACTCCTTTCTTTTTCCTGCAGTTTGCAGAGTAAGCACAAAGTCAGTGTGTCTCGTTATCTCTCTCACTGGCCCCAGAGCAAACAAAACTCTTCCAAGTTTACAACCATTTTAAACATTGATATATGGGGGGGACTCCACTTCCCGCTTTAAGAGTCACTACACAAGCTAATTAAGGGGCAATGTTCCCGTTTTTATGACAACAGAAGTTGTTACTGTTTCCTGTCTTGCACCGCACTGTATGGTTCAATATAAACAGCCTTGATTATAGGTGTGCATGAATTGAAGAAGAAGAAGAAGAAGAAGAAGAAGAAGAAGAAGAAGAAGAAGAAGAAGAAGAAGAAGAAGAAGAAGAAGACATTGATGACAGAAAGGAAAAAAGGAAGTGAAGAAGTATAAGTGCTGGAAATGTACAGAGAAAACAGGCGCTACCAATTAACTTGCTATAAGAGTTATGACTTTCTCTTGAGCTTCAACCTTTTGACCGCTCATCTATAACTTAGAGACCATTAAGTGCCTCACAAAAGTAAGCCTCTCATTAAAATTTCTTTAAATATTCATGATTTCTTCACAATCAACAGTAACTTTCTCAAAACGCTTGGCTGGATGTGCAGCTGTTTTGTATCTTTCAACACCGATTAACTAGATAACGCTCAGCACCTGGCTCGTCTCCAGAAGTGGGGAATAGCTATTAGTGATCTTAAAACCGTAATCCACCCAAATAAAGCTGCTGTGGGCTTGAACGGAAGCTGTTGCTCCAGAACTGTGCAATAACAAATTGGTCTCATATCGAGACCAGACAATATTTGAATTGTGTGATGGACTGTGGGTTTTGTATTGAGAACTACTGATTGTATAAAACACTGGTGAACTTCAGATTCTTGTGTGCTTTGTGTTCTTCTTAGAAAGATCTGGTTGTTAGTGTTTGTTAAGGGGTCATGTACCGAAAGTCATGGGTCCTTTGTAGGGTTGACTGGTATATAACTAAAAAATATTATCTTTGTCAGACCTTAACTCTGACTGGCTCCTTTCATATACTCATCAATACTTTGGTTTAGTTTGGTTTCCTTGACAATGACCACCAAAGCATTTTGATTTTAAGTGTCACGTTTTGAACTGTTTGCCAACTGGTTCGGACCAGGTCAACAGCTCTAAGAAAAAAAGAATCCATAGCAAGACAAGTTGCCTTTTGACTCAAAGCAGTTCTATATGCATAATGACCTGGATGACTGAGAATCATCTCAGACAAAACTTTTACTACACTTATGGCAATGCTAGCAAGGAAGACTAAAAATTTAATTACTTCTTTTTTTTAAGCATCTCTCATCCACAACAGCTTGCCCTTATGATGTCTTCCTCTTTTAGCTGATTAACTCCCTTCAGAGCTTTGCGAAGGCGGCAGGTATGTTTTCCATCTGCGGTGTCTAATTTAAGTAACGTGCATTGTCAGAGCGCGATTACTCACACCAGATCCACTGTGGATAGCTGATTACATCTAGAGCAACCTGCACCAGGATGTTGCTCACAAACTTCTGCACACTTGTGTTGTCATGTCTTGGTGTTCTTACACACCGTCCCAGTTTATAGACTGGTCAGTGATATTCGGAAGAAGTGTTTGAGACGATGACATCCTGGGGGACACATGGGACACACACAGATCACTCATAAGACAATAAAAACTTCTCCCTCCTCTTCATGTCACGGGAAACCCGTCAGAACTGTCACTTCTCACCAATCCTCTCTTCGAATGTATCATTTTCTTTCCAGCTGGTCTGACACCTAAAATGTCACATTTAAAATTGCAAATGAGGTTTGTTATTGAAGATGTGGTTCAGTCCTTCTGATTTATATTGAGATAAGTAGAGTTTAAAGTGTTTGGATTGGATCAGAAGAGAGTATTTTACTTACTTTACTTAATTTCCACACAGGCTTCGAAAATTAGACCATTTGAAGGTAAAGAATATCCACTTAATTCCCAAATATTTAGTTGCTTGTTGTGTGGAAATCATACTCACATATGAATTACACATATTCACATCATCTTTTTCCAGCTTCCAGTCATTGCCAGTTTCATCCAACTGCTATATCCCTCCTGTCTGCCAAAATCTTTTTTTCTTTTCAGATTTAGTTCAGAAGTGGACCCAAGCACAGAACACAGGACTAGGAGGCAGATGAAGGTCAACAGGTTTATTGAAAGGTACTTCAGAGGAGATGGGATGCCTGGAGATGGCAGAGGGAAGAGGAGGGATGGAGAGTGGCGGTGCCAGACACGCATTAATTCGAGTAGCAAACACAGGGAAAACTATCACAATGAATTCCAACAACTGAGCACGAGCGTCGCTACCACGGTGGCAGGAACAGCGATCTGGCGATGAGTGGGAGGAAAGCCGGGGTTGATAAACTGTGGGAAGATGAGCGGATTGCAGACAGGTGTGCAGGCAGGTAGGATCCAGGTCAGCCCGGAACAAAGACACACACACACACACACACACACACACACACACAGCCACGCAGCTAGATAAACCAGGGACATGAAAAATACAGGAGGAAAGTGGAACGTAGGAAAACACAAGGAAGATACGGAGGCTTGGCTGTGGCCGTGTGACAGTGTTTTGGCTGTTTGCCAGTCAGCCCTCCACACTCCTGCCTCTCCTTTTTTTCCTTTCCCAGGGACTTCTGATGAGGTGTGAAAGAGCATCGACGGACTCATACAGTGCACCCTCCACGTCTCAGGGAGAGATAGTAATCATGGGCACGACTGTTTTGTTCACACCTCCAAGGCAAACTTCCTCATGGGCATAACAAATAGGATCCAGTCTCTGAAACCTAATGAGAAATCAGAAGTCATCCACGTGAGTAAAGCTCTCAGCAGAGAATTCAAAAAAATCTCCTAAATCCCCTCACCTTTGGAAAAAATAAAGATTCAGGGCAATACATACTGACATGTTAGTTACTCTAATGCTTTCACTTTAAGAGCACTCACTGTATGTATTTTCTTTTGCAAAAGAAGGTACTCTTAGTTACCTACCCTGTGAAATTTTGTGGTCTCCTCATTACCAGTGCTACTGTGTAAACCCAATTAGTGATCCAGGAAAAGAAAGGACTGCTGACCCCTCGACTATTAAACCCTCCGGCGATAATAACCAATGGAATCCAACCCAAATCCAGTAGAATTAAAATTTACCCATAAATATAAAACACAGAGCTCGACCATCTCCCTGATTACTAATTAATCCTGCCACATAATTTCCCTTTAGATTTGATTGGCGATACTTAATGTTACCACTCAAATTTACAGTGTAATTAGTGTAAAATAAAAAGGTGCTCCCATCTCTCATTCTTCCCCTGGTGGTTTCTTATTACTCTCATCACAGCAAGTGATTTAAACTCAATGCCAAGCACCAGCCCTTCTCAGCAGCCATTTTTCAATTACACTGCCACTGCCCGTATTGCTAAACTTCACCGTGGCCATAAAACCAGCAGTGTTCTCCACACTGGAAGCGACACATAATGAGGACAGGAATGAATGAACAGATGAATTGTGGGGGGTTTTTTTTCACGACCACCACCTGAAAAGGTTATAGGCACTGCAACAAATACTAGAGTTGGTATGGAGCTATTTCATTTCAATGCATTGTCAAACATGTTAACAATATTGGCTGCAACTCTGGGGATTATTAATTCAATGACCTGGCTAATTAGTCTATAAAATGTCAGAAAATGTAAAAATGGCCACAGCTTTCCCCTGATCCTGAAGGTGCAGAGGTAAAGTAGTGTGTGTAGAGGTGTGAATGTCGATACATTTTGCCAAAATAAGCATAATGTTTTTTAACTATTATTTATAGACAATTGGCCACATTGTGATCACTTTTGCATGTAGGAGCAGTGCACACGTGCAACAATAGTGTTTTGTGTGCACCCAAAGACATTCCTTTTACCAGACAAAAGCAGCAAATCTTTCAATTTTAAAAGCTAAAACCATGTAATGATGGCTTTTGCAACACAATTTTCTGCATAGCAACAAAAGATTCAAATTTTCTATGGTTATGTTCAGGCACTCACAGCACTTAAGGTTAAGATTAGTGAAAGTGTTTTTGTTGCCAAAAACCTACAATAACTACATGCAGGATTTCTCCGATCTCCGCACTTTGCACACCCACCATCCACCACGACCACCTCCGTAAGAGTCCTGTATGCGGCCGCTTCCTATACTGCGAAAACAAAAACATTGCCAAGAAACCTTATTAAGGTAGAAATTGTGTTTCCCTTCAAAACCTAATTGGAAATAAGTAGTATATAAACGTAATTTAGTTACCTGGGTCCAGACCTTTGAATCTGCCCACTCCACAAAGGGGACTGGAACAAAGTGAAACGAGTTGACAATTCCGTCTGATATCAAGTAATTTAGTATATAGAGACTGGATCCGTAAACCCATAATCTGTGATAAGGGGTCACAAATTGATATTGCTTCATTTTAAGGGGTCACAAGTTAAAGGGAAAAAAAAAAAAAAAAAAGAATAAAGGTTGGAAACCTCTGGACTTATCGTTTAGTCGACTCATCATTTCACCGCTGTAGATATCACATGTGGAGTCAGGTCTATTGCTGCTACACGTACGTTTTCTCTACCTGAGGTAATCATTGCTGTTTTGCTCTTGGATGCTTTCTCCGAAGAAACACGGGTCATCATGGATCCACCATGACCACAGGGTTCATACTCTGTGCCTGAAATCAGCGTGGACTAGTAATTTCTTCCTGTTCCACTGAGTTTCTCCTACATTCACCAGCAATACTTCCCAATTTCCTTTGCACTGTTTTGCTCCACTTGGCATAATCAATTTCAATTTCTTATTATTTAGAGACAAAGGGAGCCACGCTTGGCTGAGAATCTTTGATCGAGCACCAGTTTACTCCACAGTCCTTCATAATTTGCACCATTAAAGTAGACCACCTTCTCATCCTCCTCCAACCTCCCTCACTCTCCACTTCATTTTGTGCGGTTACCTTAGCTGATGGAGCTCATCATGGGTCGGATTTGATTACAAGAATGAGAGGACTTGCCAGGTGGAATCTTGTTTTGTGAACACAGCTATACAATCTGGCCATTTAACGATACACTGCACAGTTTCCAATTTCCAGCTTCTTATTGTCCACACAATATGAGACTACAGTGTGTGGAGAAAGAAAAAAAATCCCATAAAAAAAAAAAGAATTTGCATTTTTATGACTCACGCTATCTGTCAGTCATTTCCCATGAAATCACTCTGAGTTTGGCATTGTAACTTAATGACACACCAGGAGCAAACACAAGTGTTTATGCAACTGCTCAGACAGAAATATAGCTTTATATGGTTTTTTCCAGAAAAAGTTCCTATGAGATCTTTATTCAGTTAATAATTCAGTGACAGAAACTTTTCTAAAACAGCTCTAGCTGCTGCTTGGACACATTCTTTATGGACACAAACTCTGTGCATAAAGTTTTTAAGCAATTTTCCATTCTGATAGCTTTACAGCATTGCCACAGAGCGTTTGCTTTTGCTGTAATCATCTCTAACTGATAATTAGACAATGTTCTTGGCACCATGCTTACATCACACACACACACACACACACACAGCTCTTGTGGGTTTTGCTTTTTCTGCGAATTACACTTCTTGGGGGTAGTTGTTGTGATTTTCGGTTGTCTCCGTACGAAATAGCACTGCCTTATCTAAGCAGGAGACAATTTAAAAGTTAAAGACAAAGGGGAATAGGGGAATAATAAAACTCTGAGAAGAAACACACAGAGATTTCACTTTTAAATATCCCCTGTCTGCTTTCAAAGGCGGGGTTTCCATTATGGGCGCAACTGCTGCCAGAATCAGACAGATTTTGAACATGTAATCTAATCTGAGTATTTGTCTCTCCACTACGAGTAGCAGAAGGCCAAATTGCCTCTCACGGTGCACTTTTATATCACAACAACTGTCTATGTGAGTCACTGCAGCACAGACATTTTGCTGTAGGTGAGGTATTTAGAGGCTACAAGAACCTCCGCAAAAACACAAAAGCAGCGTCCTCTTAAATTCCCTTCTATGCAGTCACAGGTGGGAGCACCATTTAAAAAGGGAGTGGAATATCTTCAACAGGACAGACCCGGAACAAAAGCCAAAACAACAACCTGTGTAGCAAAGACAAGTACTGTTTTCTCCTCTTTCCTTTATTGTAAAAGCAAAGTGAGGGTTAGACAGCCTCCAGGTAAAGTATGACTGACCAAATCCGTTCGTATGATGCAGCCTCATAAGCTGAATGGTTGCAACTAAAGTACCATATACTGTGATGATCAGTGCCTCTCTTTGTTGGTAATTTTCTTTTTAGCAAAATCTGGTCTCTTTAGACAATCCTCCAAAGCCTTGTTACTGTTGCATTGGTGGTAATTTGTCTTTGCATGGACCTGTAGTGTAGAACGCCTGATGGTGTGCATTATGATATATTTTAGTGCAAGCTTGGGCACTAATTCACAATTAAAGGGTGGATTCAACCAAATTAACAAAAAAAAAACAAAAAAAACATTAACATTCTCTCACTTATGTCTATGAGGATCTCAACAATACTTCCAAATTAAATGTCACAGCACGTCGTTTGTAATGTTGACTTTTGGCAGGAAACAGGAAGTGGACAGAGGTCTGATGTTAAAGTTCGACTTTGTCACTCTGTAATAAGTCACATTATTTCCTCCTTTGCTCCCGTCAGATTTTCTACGGCTGCTAGAGGGCTTTGTCATTTGTCATTAATGACATATGTATATTGTTTGACTGATGCTGTCATTTTTCTTGGGGGGACTGTGTATCATTTGTGGTGCTTACAGCATTAAAAACATATATGCAAAAAAAAACAAAACAACAAGATACTGTGAGAAGTTTTCATTGGAACTACTTTCTGTTGAAAAAACTCCTATTGAAGAAATCTCAGAGATGCATATCTCATAACCTGGACAAGTAAAACCCCAAACCACTGAATTCACATATGGGGCGAGAACTCAAATTTCTTTTCCTACATCTGAATTTTTATCACCTTATTAGCAACGGTCCGGTACACACGTGGACGTTTCAGGCACTTCCTTTCTCAGTGTGTGTCTTTAGCTCCTGACTGGTAGAACCCTAAAGGCTGTCAAGAGACTTACTATAAAGATTTTAAGAAAGTTAGTATAAGAGCAATGAGTATGGTTCCCTAAAACCAAAACCCATGGAGTGAGAAGATTTGAGTGAATTGACCCTTTAGCCTTTAATACCCAAATATGTTCACGCCAGTGTTGATGCATTCTTTCAATTTTGTCATTATGTAATTTTTATCGCAGATGGTATAACTCCTGAAATGAGGGGAGGTTCGGGTCGCTGAGGCGTGACATGGAGGGCCAAATCCTGCTGGTCTGCACGATTTCGACAAAGCTCCTTTGCACATCTGCACTCTGGTACAGCATTCATGTCTATTCCAATTATCCCACTTATCTAAATAACAAAAAAAGGTTTCAGGCAAATGAACACATTGCTCATCTAAAGCTTTAGCACAATAAGAGGTTGCGGGGTTTATTCTTGAGTGTCACCATTAATGACATATTCATGTATGCTACACCCCTGGCAGAGGTTTTGATGCTTTGTCGACCAATCCACTAATGCCATCACTTCACTTAATTACCCTCAATTAAGACACTATAGAAGAATTGCAAAGAATTGCTAATGAACTAATTTGGAAACGTGGAAACATTCAAAAGGAGATCCTGGATTGAGGGCAATTAACCCCAGGCATGATAGATAAGCCTCTTTGCTCCCTTATCCCCTCTCTTTATATGGAGAGAAAATGTGAGCTTAAGGAAACATCCACCCTAAAATACAAGACAGCTCAATCAATATTTGCAGATTAATATCTGCTCCGCCGACCATGAACAGGTGCACAGCCATGTGGATTCAGAATGCTTACGCTTTCACATGTTGCTATATGGGATTGATGAGAGATGTCAACCAGAAACTATGTCCATTTACAAATAAGATCTGCCTTATTTTCTTCACTTTATTCACAAATTTTGTCCACGTCAAAGGGTCGCAGGTAAAGCTAAACTGATCAATATAAAACACGATGACACCTAAGAGATGGAACTAAAATGATTAAAGCGTTGTTAATAGTTTTTAATAAAAAATAATATAATAACACGAAAAACATATTTGCATGAAAAAGTTGACTGATGCATTGATGAATCTGAGTAAATTCTCAAACTTCTTTTAGCTCTGTTTCGTTGTCCAACAACTCCCGGGGAAAATGTGCAGCACTTCAGCTGCAAAGCTTCTACAAGTTTGATGTTCTTCACAAAATAGATGCAAGCTTTGTCACTTGCTGCGGGACAGGCAGTGTGCTTTGGGTTCATCGGATCTTTTTTTTTTGCTCAAATAGCTGCCTGCTGTGGCTGTAAATGGAATTTGTGGACCAGAAAACAAACAAAAAAATAATTAGTTAAAAGTGGCTAAAAAGCTCTGTGGAGCTACGGCGGCCTGCAGAGTTGAATGATTTGTATGAATTTTTAGTGGTTATGAGTGACACCTTTCACATTATTCAAAGTCATTTAATGCAGAAAATTCAAATTTGTGGATCTTTAACGTTGACTAAAAATAGATTCAGGAAAAAAGAATGCCGTCACATCAGAGAACGAAAAAACATAAGACAGGTTTGCAGAGGAAAACATGTCAGGGTTTCCATCCAGGGTGTGTCCATCAGTGGGTCGGATAATGCTGAAGCCGTGGATTTGCAATGCTAAATGCACTGCCAAATACAAAGACTAATAGCTCAGCAAAGCATAGAGAGCAGCCGGCAGGTCACCAGACTGTAGTGAAACATACTTCAAAACGCTGATGCACACAGAAACAGTCCCTCCACGCATTATTGTGCCAAACTGTAAACAGGAGTACAAGGGAAATTAACATACAGGGGGAGACGACCTGAGCAACAGCATCCAATTTTTGAAAACAAACACTCATAATATGAAGAAGGAAGACATCATCTTTTCATACCGATTCGTGAGGGCGATTAATTAGACTGCGTATCAGATGGCTGGGACAGTTGTTTGGCCTGTTCCCTGGATTGCAGGTAAATTGCTTTCCCCGTCCCCTCTATTGATTTGCACATATCGTATTTCTTCTGCTGCCTCCTTTCTCTTCTGCTTATGTCTTTTGTTTTGGTGGTCGGTCCTGAGAGAATTGTGGGCCCAGCTTGTCAACGACTTGCCAAACCTGATTAAAACAAACGGGTCCTACTCCAGCTCATTTACCTGATATCACGACACATCGTAGGTTTTGGGGTTATGGACTCACCCCTAGAATGGTTCACTTATTCTGTCTCTTTATGATAGAATAATGAAGATTTACATAAATGCATTTAAACTGAATTTTAATCAGAAATGCAAATGAAAATGCAAATCCAACTTTCAATTTCTCAAAATATCCCAGGACCATCCTCACCTTCTTCGTTCTTTTTTTTATCATGTGATCAAAGGACGGATCTTCACACATCTGCTCTATCCTCCTCAGCCTGGAGAGTTCGAGAGGACTTCACAAAGAAATGAATGGTAGAGAGTAGCTTTAAGAAGCCAAGAGGATTATTACATCCTTCTGTTTAATAAAGTGGTGCTTCACAGGTTTTTCAACAGCAAGTTAAAGTCTCTCGACAGCTGCACACATTGATTGACAGTCCAATGATCAATAAACACTCTGTAAATTCAACAGGTCCTACTGATTACAGTGAACACTTGAAGTAGTTAAACAAAGAAAAATGGATTTTAACAGTAACAACTCGGTGAAGAGAAATCCCAATAAGATCCACTAACTGAAAGGTAGGAAGAAAAACACACCGTAGCCACTAACATGATCTGAATCAATGAACGCACTTAAGGTCTGTGATCTTACTTTTACATTCTTTAATAAACTGAGCTATTTATTACTGTACTTAACTGCACTGATTGTACGGATCAGATATAGATTGTAGACAGTAATTCTTCTAAATTCTGTTATTTAATTTAACCTTTATTGTTATGATTATCTTCATTATTATTATTGTAAATATGACATATATATCACATAACTCACAGTTCTAAAATGCAAATATGCTTAACATTGTAAACCTGGAAGAAAGGACAAATAAATAATTATTAGAATATAAATAGTAAATACATAAAAATGGAGGAATTCCATGTTTTTTCCTAAACCTGCTCTCTAAAATACAGCAATACTCAACAAGCAATCAGAAAGTCACAAGTGTCGGGCGATTTTCACATCCAAAATTAATTTAGTGCCAATAATACTAAATACAAGAGGATAACTTCTTACGTCACTAAGTTTTGTTGGGACATTTAGGGTAAAATGTCCCAATAAAAACCAATCCATCCTTTAATAGTCAACCAAAAAGCTAAAACATGAACCTAAACAAATACATCATATCCTGAATATCACCATTACAAAACATTTTGATGCTTTTCTAGATGCATATCAAACATTTCCTCTCAATACAGCTGAAATCTTTAAGTTATTCAAAGTTAATCATATTCTTTCAAGAAAAATGATATCTATCACATCTCAAGGCGTTATGTTAAGCACTTTGAATTGCCTCTTGCTTTTCCTTGTCAAGGCTGCGTGAGATTGACAAGACTAAACGTCAGACAGGCATAAAAACACTCTGACAAGTAGGAGTACAGAGGCTCGGGATCCTACATGATAAGATAATAGAAGAAGAAGAACTAAATACACAAAATATGACAGCTGCAACAGGTTGAAACATAAACACACCACAGCCTCGACAGCTCTCTGCAGCCGTAAAAAACAAGAAATACATTGACAATCAATATTATATGTATTAACTACTGTATGCACATTTACAGAATGGTGCATTAGACAACTCTTTGTTCACTGTGTCGAAAAAAAAATAAAAAGATTTTCCTCAACTAATTGCGGTGCACTCAAGCCGGCCTTTGAAAATCGCCCGTTCATCACCATTACACAGGTGCATATGTAACACATGTTGATGATGATAGTCATCATCATCATGGCCATTTAGGTGCCTGTTTACAGTGAAAAGACTGACACACACACACACACACACACTCATACGAGTAATGTGTGCATATACTGTGAGTCATGTGTTTCAGATGTATTGTGAATCGGACTAACTGGAGGTTGTGGTGGGTGTTTTGACTGTCACCCAACACATTCGTTGGCTCTGGCCATCAGATGGGATTTCGTAATGAGAACATACAAGTCGCATTGTGGTTTTAATAACAAATAACCCTAGCTGGAGCATTTACAAGAGGCATTAAGGCGTTCTCTTAAACTTAAAATATGTAAAACTGTGTCTGACATCTGTTACTGGATGAGAACAGCCTCTCTTCTTCTTATTCTTCTTATGTTTAGTTTATATTTTCTTAACAGAACCCTCCTGCTTTGTATGCAACCCCCCCCCCACCCCCCCCCCCCCGCATTTCAGCATACCAATTTATACTTCTCAGTTGCTGCACGAGCCACATTGTTAAATAATTCAAGTACATTATGTATGTGTTTTCCAAACCACAGCCACTTGATACATTTTAATTGACAGCTCAGGTTCAGGATGGCACCATTCAAACTGCTCATAATGGCTTCTTTTCCGAAATTTGAAAACAAATGAAACGGTGATGGGATGAAATGTGGAGTGATAGCATTGTGAGTTCTTGAGGAGGGAGGAGAGGTGGAGGAGGAAACTGCAATAACTCTCCTTTTTTTTCTTTTTCTTTAGGGGAGCATATTCATTAAAATAAAGTTGGTGTTACCTGTCCATCAGAGTGGTGAGTGGACCATGGAGGAAGAGGGCCGACTGTGAATGAAACTAGCTTTAACTTTGCCTCCTGTGGGCAGACAGCTGACCTGTTAAGAGGCAAACACACACACACACACACACACACACACACACCCACACACACACGCACACCCACAGAGAGAGCAGGTCTTTTGAGATTATTTCCCCAGTAGATGTCAGTAAAACATTCCCATCCTCTGTTTATTTTCCATAACAATCTTGGCTCCATGGCAGGTTTAAAAAGTAAAAACTAAATAATGTCAAATCACACTGAGCCTTTAATACCAGCTGCGCTTTTTTTCAAATGCAACTCTGTAATAAATCAGACAGGAATTCTCCTTTTCAAACAAGTGTTAAGCAGGGTAAGTCTCAATAAGTGCCAGTCAGTTATGATAAAAGAATCTTTGGGCTTTAGGAGGGAGAGGCCACTCAATGTATACAAAGTGATGGAGAGCAGGTCCTCTTGGCCATGTGTTCAGATACCCAGCAGACAGAGTTCATGTGCAGGAAGAAGTGAAACAAATCCTGTGATGAAACACATACATTTAAATCCTTCTTTTGTCTACTTTCAATTGTTCCCATTTTAAATTGGTATAAGAAATGCATCAAATTAAGTGGATCTGTTTAGTGATGTATTCTCGTTTGCTCCAAGAGGCTGCAAAACGGATTTGTCTCCCTCCCACTGGCGGATTTCCCGTCTGTTTGACAGGAAATTGGATTTTAAGAATATTACATTTAACAGACTTTGCGTTTTGGATGACAGGAGAGGATCGTGTTGCAGAAAGTAGTGCCCTTTAAACCAGCCTGTGTATCCGCTCTTTGAGAGGTAAAAATCTGCAAACAGCTGAGCAGGTTGCGCCTTCTTCTCCCCTCCTCTCCAAATCTGCGCTCTCCTCGGTGCTGAAACTAGACATTTCTGCTTTTTGTTTTCTGAATGGAAGCTTTAACGTTACTGCTCCCAAATCCGCAGGCAGAATGTTGTTCTTTTACCAACAAGTGAAAGAAAATGAACGAAATCGCAACTGAGAAGCCTCCAGATACATTAAACAAACATGACAAAGTGAAGCAAAACGTCGAAAGAGCCGATTTCCATTGAAAATAGGTGGCATGTCATTTAATTTAATTGGTGTATTAACAAGAAATGCAATGCAAGGCTTTTTTTTTTTTTTTTTTTTTTGGAGGGGGGTGGATTTTAAATCGCATGCTGCTGCACTTGTGGTGAACGCTCAGCCTGGTTTCCCCCGAATCTGGAAAGGCAAATAACGACTGTCATCATCGTCAAAGAAAATGCCAGCCTACTTCTTATAGCTCTTTCGGTCTCTCCCTCCCTCCCTCCCTCTCTCTCTCTCTCTCTCTCTCTCTCTCACACACACACACACACACACACACACACACACACACACACACACACACACCTTCCTCCACCCCCACCCTCCCACTGTCCCCCCGTGCAGCCGTGGCGCTTCTCGTCTCCAGGAGCGTGTCCTCAGACATGCAGCCTCGGCGCGATGGAGCGGACCAAAAGGCGCCACCAGCGCGACAGCGTGGAAGCAGGTAAGCCCGTGCCTTTGAGTGATCTTCTCCCCCTCGCGAACTGTTGCCTGTTTTTTCTCTGGTAAAAACCAAAAAAAAAAAAAAAAAAAAAGGAGGGAATCGATTATTTCTCAAGCAGGTTTGTCTGACTCTGACTGAGCGAGCAGGACAGCAGGTCCCACTCAGCGTCTTGCTCAAGGACACTCCGACAGCGGGGGACTGGTTGGTTCCCAGGGATCGGACCTGAGACCTTTCAGATACGGGACCGTGTCTGCAGGACCGCCGGGCTGCCCGCGCAGCCATTTCCACACCTGTACTCCTCATCCGCCGGCGCGTAATATTCTGAGTGGGTTTTTTTTTTTTTTCTTCACCATTTCCGACGTTTAAAAGTAGTTTTTTCTCAGCCAGAGCGACGAATGTCTGTAACTTTATTCTCAGGTAGATTGAGCTCAGCATAAGATGTTGTAGAAGATAAAAAGCCATGTAAGCGGCTGAAACATCGCGTAGAAAAACCAGGCCTGCCAATATCTCCAGCTGGGGAAGCTTTGCATGAGGAGCACAAGGACAGAGAAATGTTTTATCCCTGATCCACACAGCTGCCGGGGCCATATGGCGCATCCTGGCCGGAGAGAGGAGAGCGGAACTTTCTCTGTGGTTTATTTCATATAGTTTCCCGAGCATCCACGGCTGAAATTGTGTCCGTGTCGGGTCGTTTAATGCCATCAGATTTATTTTTCAAACCAAACGCATCCAACCACCGCGCGCCTAATTAGATTGCACGCTGTCTCATCAAATGTCCGGAGAAAATAGGCGCTGATGATCGTCTCTCAGGACTTTATCAACTGTTTTTCTTGAACCGATTTTTACCAACCATGTTTTTATCATTCATCTGAAGAAATACCAAACGGTTTACCAGTCATGGATGCGCCTCTGGCACTCTAATGCGCATTGGATAAAAACATCCTCCATGACGATTCAGTCCTGCCTTCATGCAACAACTGTTTTTTTTTTTTTTTCTACGTTTCTCCTCTTGATATTTAATCCGACCTAAAAAAAAACCCCTGATGTCTATCTGCGTGGTTCTGTATTTGCCCGGGAGCAGCCTCCTCTCCTGTCTCCCAGATTCGATCAACCGTTCTTGATTTAAGCGTGTTTGATCGTCACAGAGGGATAGGGGGGAAAAAAAAAAACACACGTTTAATGCTGCCGTGTGATTTCTGCGTTTTTCAAGTCATTAAAACAAACCCCTCCAATGCAAAGTGGTGCTGCTGTATACGCGTCGAGATCTGCAAACCTGTTTCAGGATGAGGGATGATTTCGCGTCGCAGCCAAAGAAATATACGTGCGTAAAGGCGCAGCGCAGGAGGCTGGGCAGGCTTGTTCGTGTCGGATTGTGTGACTGTGGGTCTTAAAGTGGAGGTGTCTTTACGCGCGGAGTGGATCTCCCAAATCATGTTTTGAATGACGTGTAAGTGAGCTCGTTGCCCATAAATCCACTGGAGGACTCAGTGCTCGATCCTCAAAAGGTAAAGCTATGAGTTATGCCCCCCCCCTCCCGCAGTTTTAGGCTGCATGTCCAATTAGTTTTTAGAATCAGGACAACAATCACAGTTACAGCAGTTTAGTCGCGTCTATGTGAATGAAGAGGGGAACCAAAAACAAAAAAACGCAGATGTCTCCTCTTCCCATCGCTTGGCTGGAAACATGGGACGAGGTCTACTTGTGATATATGGAGGTAGGTTCTAGTTTTGGATCATTAAGCGAGAGTCCGTGTATGCAGAGCCGGTAAATGAAAACTAATTCTCACTTGTGACCTGAGAAGGAAAATCAGAAAAAAAAAGATCCTTCGGTTATTTCTGCCCTGGAACAGAGACGAAGTACGAGCCTCCTTGTTGACTTTATGATAAGACAATACATTTTGTTTGTGGTTATTATTTGCTGAATTTAATATACTATCACGGGTTGTTAAGTGGGTATTTACGGTTCACCTGTAGTAGCACCGACCTGCAGAGATTCTGATATCCATTTGGCACTTCGCTGTGCAGTGTGTGAATGAGGCAGTGGCTCGACCTTGATTAAGTCGCTGGCAGTAATTGGTTTTGTTTGAAGAGATGGCAGGTAAACAAAAAAAGGACCAATGTCGCCTTTAGTATGTGTTATTGTCTGTTAACAGTCTGTTCCCGGGTGTGCAGGTCGATGCTGCTTTTGTTCTTGCACATTCATGCAGATCTTCCAAATAGGAATTTGATTTCGGTGTCTGGCAAAACGCAAAATCCTCTCCCCCTTTTTGGCAACTGTCTGGAATCCAGTAGAAAGTTTCCACCACTTCAGCCATGCACTGTTGTTTTTGAAACAACACTGCAGGGGAAAAAGTCAAGAGTTCACATTTGTGTGTGCAAGATGTTTATCCATCCTTGGTATCAAAAGGTAAACAATATCCAACTGATCCCAGATGCTGCACTTGAGAAAATAAACAACAACATATTTTGGTGGTTTTCCTGAAGATGTTCATTTCTGTTGGACACTTGATCATGACTGGGTGCCATCTGCTACAACACTTGGACCAAAAGCATTGCACAAGGGCCATTTGTTTACCTGTAGATAAAGACTTTTGACAGCCTATTATCTTTCCATAGAAAACACAAATTTGTAGGGCCAAAAAACAAAAAATAAACCTTTAAGTGTCATAAATCACCGGATACAATCACCAAACCTCTTAAAGTGCAGCAATAGTGAAGACAGTTTTTTTTTTAAATATCAAATGCCTCAAATAGCAAAAAACAAATTAAATAAAATAATGAGCATGAACATTTCACTATAATATATACATTTGATGTCATTAGCCTTAGTTTCCTTTGAATCATTTTAAAAGGACTGAGGCACATTTGAGGGGCACTTTAACAACCTTTCACATCCACAGAAAATCTTAAAATCTTGAATAAAGCTGCATAATTTGGCGTTCTAACCCGTCACTGCTCTCATCTCAGAGTTTGTCAAATTTCTCAGACTTGTTGCTTTCCATCTCCACTTATCATCCTGTTTGACATCCTGATGTTGATGGATGAGGTTAGGATGCACAGTGAACAGTTATTTGATGGATTTTTCAGCCCTCTGAGGTTCTCCAAGGTCAGACGTATGGCTTCGTATTTCACTAAATCTATTGATATTACATTAGGGATGCAAATATTATACTAGACTGCACATAATTTTTACTGGATGTGTCAATGTGCTTGACTGTGATAGCAAAAGATGGCATGCATTGATTCGTATATCATGCTTGACCAAAGATGAGGCATGAATATTGTCAATTGGCATGTCGGTTAAGGCAGATGAGAGTAAATTGACCTATGTAGGGAGCATATTTATTAAAATCTAGAATTTCCATGTTTGAAGACCCAACCCCAGATTTTTGGAGTTGGAGTCTAAAAGCGATGCTTATTGCCCCCTGTGGTGAAAACAAGACATGTACAGATATGACCCTCTTTGCTGTTCTCCTTCAAATTGAATTTATGTGGACGAAAACCAGCACAGTACTTTCTAATCCCTAAATGTGGATGAACACGCACACAGAACAAAATATATGACTCTTGCTTGGTCACAGTCACATGGAGGACAGAGAGAGGAGGAGAGACTGAAGGAGTAGGATCATGCCAATGCTCCTACCTACCATAAATGCACGTTGCACACATATTCCTAAATCTGTGTTTTTGGCAGCGGTGGAAACAGTGTTAGGAGAGGTTGCTTTTGAAAAAAGTTAAATTTAGCGGGTGGGGTGGCTCATTCCATGGACATAAGCTTCTCGGTTATGGAGCGGCTGCACAGTGCACATTAGTGAATCTGTGTAGCTGGCGCACACAGAAAGGAATGTCTAATTATCACGCTTTCAACCGCAGTAGGCTCCTCTATTTGCACTGAGCCCCTGCTCTAATCGCTTTCTTTTTCTCTCATTATACACTTATTTATTTTATTTTTACGCAATTAAAATGTTATATTTGCTCTGTGTGGATGAGGAAGTCCACGCAGCACCGGCTGAGTGTTGCAGGAAGGTCTAATTGAACAGAAACAGACGACTGGCTCTGCTAATGTGTGGAAATTTTGTGGAAGAGATTAAATGAGGTTGAATGAAGGGGTTTTACATAACAGTGAACATGCAGCGTACAAGTGTGTGTATATGTGTGAGTGGATGAATGTTGTGCCAGTGAAAAGACTGACAGGATGAGGATACATTTGACTCATACATATATCTAAATATGGTTTCATGAGCTTCAGTGTCTATGTAGTGAACCGTATCCACATTTAGAGCCTGCAGATTTTCTTCCACATGCTGATGCTGCATCTACAGCTCGTGGGACAAATGGCCAGTGTACCCTTTAGCTGTGCTCCTTATCAGATGCTGAGTGATTGCAGAGCTTTACAATATGAAGTGCCACTAAACCACCTCACGAAGTGGCATTGATTGGAAAGGATGGGCGGAGGGAGATTCCTCCTTAAGGTCATTATCTAGCAGACAGAGAGAGTTAGACGAAACAAACCAGTGTAATTGCATTTGTAACAAAAGACTCGGAATCAATGGACTAAGCACTACTTACAGTGCTGTGTCAGCATATGTCATCAACATACAAATGGATTCAGTGACCCTGTAATTGCTCATAAAGTCTATTCTCTGAAATCAGTTCAATCAGTTCAGCAGCTCCCCGAAGTCTGTAGTCTGTGTGGACCCACGTTTCATGTGATTCAGAATGCATCTGACAACCTGAATACTGATCTGCACACACACACACACACACTAGGAGAATTTGACATGGATAAGACATGAAAGTGACGTGTTTCACTCCACTGTTTTCAGACATCACAGCAGTGTTGAGCTACGATTCACTGTCAGTCTGTAGATCAAATATTCAGGTAATACACAGTGAGGAGTGCATATTTTATTTTCAGTCCTAGTAAAGGCAGAAGTAGCAGTGAGATAATACAGGTGCTTATTGTTCACGGCTCAGGATTATTTTAAACCTGCATTAACTGATTTCTTGGCCACTTGGGGGCAGCAGAAACAAGCTGCTGATATGGTGAACTCGTTAGCAAGCTGTCGCTTGCTTACACACCTGGAAAATTTAGTCTCTACCAACACCTGAGAGAAATATCTGGTTCTTTGGGTGCTGAATGCTCCACTGTGTTCACCAACTAGTCGCTTACTTTGTCCTTCTTTGGTATTACGGCTGCAAAATTCCTTATCTATTCACTTATACAGCACACGTCTGGAAAAAAACAGTGAACTTGGTTGTCTGAACTTGGTTTGAAGATTCTTCAAACACCTCAGTTGGCCATTAACTCTAGTTTAAATATTTTCACAAAGACTGTTTAGATTATACGATTATACTTGTCAACATTTTCAGGCAACTGTTGGGACTTCTGACTTGTAAACAGATGACAGTTAATTGTACCCTGTATGCAAATGTTTTTTATTGTGATATATTGTGCCATGATATATATATATTCTCAACGTAAAGCAATCATAAATTAGTTTCATAATGATGGCACTGGAGATCTGTGTAAGCAACACACTTTAGACCCGACAGTGGCTCACAGCAGCTTTAGTGTCACTGAAATCAGGAAATAACTAAGCTAAGTGACCCTGCTTTTAACCAGAACAGGTCACCATGGTGATACTGAATTGCATTCAGAAAAGGAAAATTAAGATTTGTTTCTTTTAAAGGCACTGAATAGTAAAAGGACACTGACATTTAACCCAGATGTTCAAAACAATTGTAAAAAAGTCTTTTTTTATTATGCATTTTACAGAGGAACATTTTCTTTTTAATCAAGCTGGTTGAAAATTGTCCTTGGTAATGTTAAATTACATTGTTAGATAAGCCTTTCACCCTTTCACATTTTTCGTCTCCATTTCATGCCGGCATAATAGAACCACATTTCAGCAGTGGAATCTAAGAAATATCTGAATTACAGACTTATTTTAATTATAATTATTATTTTTAAATTTATTATTATTTTTTCCATTAATACTTAATAAATAATTCCAAATGGTCTATTCGCCTCCTTTCATAGCTTTTCCCCTGGTTGCGCAGCTTCCAAACTTCATATAACAGCATTTATCCAATCACAGTTCAGCCATAACTTGTTGCTAGGGTCAAAGAAGTTTGCCTGGAGGCCTTCACAGTCGGTCCTTCGGGCCCTGTAGCATAAAGTAAGTGTGGATCAGACTGTTGCTTTAACCAATCAGATTTTGAGTTGACGACACCAAGGCCTTCTAGCAGACGTACGGTGACGTCAGCGTATTCCCGCCCTGTGATTGGATAGTCAGAGAGCGTGCTAGCTAGAGCAAGCAAACTGCATCTGTTGCGAGCTGAACGAGCAGAAATATACTTGTGTTGATTTACAACCCATTTATTCTGGCTACACGAGTTATCTGTCTGTGATGCATCGGCCCTTTATACTGCATTTCTGCATAAAGGTTTCTTTAAAACGGCACTATGTAACTCTGGAGGAATGATTGACTCCACGCGGTGGTCCGGGCCGGGCTGCATTATTGTGTGTGGATCATTAATATAACGGTTAATCGCGGCTCTCAATCTGACGTAGCTGCTGATTGAGTAACGCTGGCTCTGGCTGTTCCTCACGGCTCCATAAAGTTCATGGAGGATCTTGTTTTGTTCTTTACTAACTTCCAACGCAGGAAGCGTGTATTGTTGCCATGGAAACCACACAGACTCAGGCCCTGTAGTCGGAGTGACATTTTTAGTGATGCGCTGATGTCGTGCTCATTTGATAATGCTCTAAACGTCTTATTGACCAATCAGATTGCACAGTCGGATCTACTTGGTGTATAAATAGCCATAAAGTAGTTATTGAGAGGTGGATTAATTCAGACGAGCACTACTGAAGGCCTAGCTGTGAAATGCACGGTCCGCCACTGCATTTCAGTCATTGTGAAAATCTGAACAGTAGCTCAGTTGCGACAGCAGCAGCAGCAGCAGTTGTTGTAGTACTCCCTCGAAGTCTCCAGAGATCCTTTTGAATGTGCTCTGCTTCCAAAAGCCTCAGGTGTTCCTCAGTCTTGCCGTTCATCCAGCAATAATGTCTGGCGGCCCTTCCCTGTTCTTAATTACTCTAAGCCTCCGCACCAGATAATTCCAGCCGGCTACTTCAAGCTCTGGCTCTGCCATTATCATCAGCTCCATAAAACATTCAGTGTGCCTGTTTGCTCTCATCGGACCTTGGCAGGGAGGGGTTGGTGTAACTGCCAACAGGCCTAATTCCTCTATGATGGGAGATTAAGACATTAGACAGTAAAAAGGTAGAATCGAGCCTCCCTTCTGACATATAGCGTATGCATTCACACACACAGAAAAGTTAATACTTTGAATGGTGTTTGGTGATGTGGGCAAAAAGGAAAGAAAGGAAGTAAGAATGAAATTATGAGGTGATTACTTTTTTCTCTTTAATTTTTGTGCTGGGGGAAAAACTCAGGCTGGTGTCAAAAGTTCTTGTAAATGGCGCCAACATGACAGGGCGCCTTAATATCTCACTGTGCTGCTGCAGATGCTGCTTGTGTGGGTGTTTTTGAAGTAGCCCTGTGTGACTTTTTCTTCTCATGGGCCAGGAGCACTAACAAGCAATTAGCCAACAGGAAGAGCACTTGGTATTTCAGGGGACAAAATCCAAGCTTACGAAGTTTTTTTCTTTTTGTTTTTTGACAGAAGGTTTTGCTTGTTCTGGGAAGAAAAGCCACTGCAGAGATGAAAGTGGCTTAAAATCATTTAGACAGAAAAACAAGACTCTGTCTCTGAACATCTGAACATTTTCAAAAAGGAAACAGGAAACATTAGACGCACATTCATGAACTTGAATACCCCATTGAGAGTTTTGTAGATTTACCATAGATTACACTACAGTGTGTGTGACGCATTAGAAGTAGACTAGAGTTAATCCATCCACTTTTAAGTGCAAGTCAATGAGGTGCTGCCAACTGGCTTCTATTTGAATAGGCAATAAAAGTCAAACTGTACTTGTGAATGTATTGCTGTTCTAATTACAGATGTGACTAAAGCTGATAAACAGGAATGATCGCCAAATGGAGGCACCATGGACTTGACGTCAATAATGCATCACTGCATACAGTTTGTTGGTCTGTCCATCACTTTGGTCCAGACTGAAATATTTCAACAAATACTGGACTGATTGCCATGAACCTTTGTACAGGCATGCATGGTCCCCAGACGATGAATCCTAATGACTTTATTGATCCTTTGACTTTTCATTTAGTGCCACTTTGAGGTTGACATTTCTAATTTTGAGTGACATGTCAATGCAACTGTTGGATGGATAGACTTGAAATGTGGTACAGACGTTGATGCCCTCTTGAGTATGAATTTTAATAACTTAAGCGATCCCTTAATGTTTCATCTAGCGCCATCATCAGGTCAAACATTTTATTTGTCCAATACTTAAGTTTATAATGGAATACCTGCAAAGCTGATGACATTGCCATCAACCTCCACTGTACTTTGTACTTTGTAATGCATGGTCATTAGCAAATTCTAACTTTGACATGTTGCCCTGCTGGCGTTAGAGCCGAAGTACACCTTCACAGAGCTGCTAGCATTACTTAGTCTTGTTCACCGATAGTCATTTTTATTCTGCTTGCCACCAGCTACTTTCTTGAAAGTTGTTTTTATGAGTTTTTTCTTTCTCCAAAAAGAATCACAGCTTGAAATTGAATCTATGTCAGATTATAATCGTATTTAGGATCACATTATTCAGCATTAACGTCCGCCTGCCATTACCCAAAGCCTGAAGATGTAGTTGTTGTTTTATAATATCCCTTTTAGAGGCACATTAAAGGTCTTCTCAAGTTTGGATTTGGCCTAAGGGCTGTGTTTGATTATCATCGCAAATGTAGGCTACCGTAAAACCTAGAACTGTGTATTTAGAATCACATTCATCAATCAGGTTGCAGATACTTTTAAAGAAGATAAATATGTGCTTTATTGCTTTCTGTACTTACAATCTGAATCATTGTTCTGTGTTAGCAAAATTTGTCCCTGGGCTATCCTAAGAAGCTTTGATAAATCTTTGAGAAATTTTCTCTACTACTTATTCTTCTTTTCTTCTACACAACTGTGTGTGCATTTACCTGAAACCACCAGTAAAATTGGAAATGACGCTCAGTTCATTTCACAATGAAAGATATCTCTCCACGGGGACTTTGACAGGCTCTTCAATTCACTTCCACTCCAATAAAAGGAAGGCTATTTAAAACCACAAGAACTCTGACTTTCCTCTCTGCCCGAGTTTTGATAATCACTAATTTAAGAAAACATTTGCTGAAAAAGCTTAAGGGGTTTTTGTAATGGTTCAGAAATTTCTTCTTTGCACAAGTGACAAAAACAGAAAAATGTGTCCATGTAGCCGACATTGTCAAACAATTATCCCGTTCAAATTTTCCAGCGAGAGAAAGAACGTGTGTGAAATCCGCTGAAGCCAAATTAGAGCCGCCTCTGAGACAGACGACTTCACACAAAGCTCAATACTGTGTACACACTCAACGGATAAACGCGGGTCCTGACCCTGGATACTGTGGATCAAATCAAAAAGGTAAACATTCTTCTCTCCACGCCAGGCGAGACACTACAGCACCAGCTGAGGCGCCGAGGTGGTAGAGAGGTGATGGCTGCTATGCATTCCAACCTTAGCCTATATTATTAAAGGCCAGTGACAATCATAGTCTGTTATTGTTATGGGATTGTGTGTCAGCTCTCAGTTTATTCCTGTGCTTTTGCAGGAGAAGACCGGTTTATTGCTTCAGTTATAACTGGGTTCATCCTGTGTTTCTTTTAATGCCCCGAGGTGTAGTAAACTGTAGTTTCCTTTTATGTGGTCAGCCGGTTCAATTTATTGACTCTGTCTACTCTGTCTTTTTAAAAGTAAACGTGAGACGCAACCCAGATAATGGTAGTAAATACCACTGTCTGGTTTGATGGCATTTGGTGGACGTCTTTTTTTTTTCCCCCCTCAGAAGAAACTGTTTTTTTGGTGCCTTGGAGGACGGTAGAGGAACTCACTGGAGTATGCACACAGTATTGTTCCAAGTTGCACAGGAAACAAGGTCATGAGATACTTCCACAGGATAAACATGACCGGGTTATTTAAGAGACAAAACATAGCCTGGGATTACATGTACACTTAATAAGTGCAGCATGACCGAGTTGTCTGAGACCTGGATGTCTCACTTCCTCCCCTCAGGCTTCACTACGAGAAGCCAGTGGACATTGTACTTTATCCAAAGCTTAGTACAGATTCATGGTTCGGTTTGACATTCTCAAAGAAGATCCCTGAAGGTCTGTGTAACTCGTTCCAGGTGAATGATTTGACATTTGAAAGAAATGCCAGCAAGAAGGAATGTGGGCACTTCTAGGGTATTCAAGCTTGTGAGTGCATGTGTGTTGTGGAACTTGTAGGGCTTTTTCTTTGCATTCTGCAGCAGACACACGGCCGAGCTCTGTACGTTCCCCATTTCCCGTTTTGTATCTCTCTGGCCTCCCATTGAGCCAGCTCGCTGTGTCAGGGCGAGGAGCCCATCTGAAATGCTGTTATTTAACTTGACAGGAACAAGACTGCCGACAGAGTCCAGAGACTTCACTGTGTCAGTGGAACACAAACAGACTGTGGGATAGATTCACTACGTGAAGCACCCGCCGCCCCTATGTTCACACTCTCTGATGGCCCTTTTTGACAGCCCTCTTACAAACAAAACATTCAGAGCAGAGAAAAGACATGTCTGATGATATGAAAAAAACTTAAAGACACTGAAATAAGAAATTCCGTTCCAAGTTTTTATCCTGTGCTGCTGAACTAACTGTTCTGACCTATGTAAATCCCTCTCGTTTATCTACTTGTAAGAGTAACATAACACCCCCAGAAAATTTTGGTTTTGCTGACCGCCAGTGGTTTAAATACTCACTTTGCTGCAGTGATGTAGAAGTGCACTGGAGGGTGTGTCTGTACACTGTGTCATCATGGTTGGGTGTGGTTACACATGCAACTCATCAGAGATGTTAGGTGACTCAGTACTTTAGGCAATACCACACCAAAAATGGTTTCATTGTTTGACTCCACCCTCTCTGGTTGAAAGTTACAAGCCTGTTTCACCGCTGACCACACCACAGTGATGTCATGGTGCACTGACTCACCCCGGAGGGCACTTCTACATCACCACTGTAAGGTAAGCAGTTCAACCATGAGGAAACAGCAAAAACAAGATTCTCAGCTGGTGTTAAATTGCTTTTAACTTTGTTTTGGATTACTAATCCTGCAGGGTAATTCTCCAGGGACTTAGTGCTAGATAAGTCTTGTTCACTTTCGAGCCACTAAATCAAATCTCTGAACAATTTGATCAAATCTCCCATGAGATCATACCGCACCTGCTTATCAACTCAGACACACGTCACTTTACCCAAACTATTCGCTCTGCCTTCTTCTGTACAAGCTGAAAGCTCAGACAGAGAACATTGCTATGCAGGTACATCTCCACAGCCGTCTCTACTTTGTTTGTCAATCAGGAGAGGAGAGGAGTACAAGGGACAAGGTCATCCCACTTCGCTCCAATTTTACACAGTTTTCCAGTCCAATCAATACTGCCCAACATGGCTAAATCAGAGAGGTCGCATTCCCCCGTCGCTTGATAATTGGAAGCTGTTAGCATGGAGGACAGGACGTGAGTATCAATTGGCTTTGGGGTCTGAGGCTGATTTGCTTTGTTTTAAAAGGGCAAAAGCTCAAGTGTTGGATGTTTTAAGCTTAAACGGCACTTCTGAGTCGGCAAACTACTTCGCCAAGATGTATGAATTAAAAACTTAAAGGACGAGCAGTGAATTAATTTCCCATTAGTTCAAAAATAGTCTACTATTAGTCCAATGTTTTGAACATTGTATATAATAGCTTAAAATTTTTGGCTAAATGCTATCTATATGTAAAACATTGTGTAAACACTAAACTTTAAACCTGTAGCAGTAGGCCTCATGCAATACAAGTGCTTTCTTTGACTTTTCATCACACTTTACAGACCTTATTCGATCAAAAATGTTCCCAGTTTCTAGATGACTCTTCAAACTGTGAGCCTCGGTGCTCAGAGGTACTTTGAAGATTCTTTTTATTATTTTATTTTTTTGTCCAATTTCTCTGTAAGACAACCTTTCACACCTCAAGGTAATAAGACTTTTTTTTTTGTGTAGTGAGCTGACACAGCCTCCAGTGATCAGTGCTGAGTACCTTATTTTGCATTTAAGGACCTATTTTTTGGGCAATCTCTCAGATCCTAATGAGGCACATATTGTAATTACTGCTTTATTAGGAGGAAGGTGTGCTAGAAAGGTCAACCAGTTTGCGACAAACACAGACGGTGGTAACATCCATTGTAAGAAATATACACAGTATGTTTGCTACAGGTGCCTAATCAGAGTGATTAAACTGAAGCACATTTAAATTAGATCCAGGTAATTTCCAATAGGATACAAATTAAGGTCAAATAAAAGCAAGCATTTCAGAATGTTTTGAATTACCCAACAATGCTAAAACATTTGAATGGCATATTATCAAAAAGGAAAAAAAAAATATAGGGTGTTTTGATGGTCCAGCACTCTAAGAGCATGTGAGCCTCTGCCTCTCCATATTTCCTGTAATTTCCGACTATCAGCTTTAACATTCAAAAGGCAGAAATGTCATAAATTAAAGGAAGAATAAAGACACTATAATGTGACCTTGAAAATGTGTTCCAGGGCAATCCTTTAACACTTAAAGCCTCTCATGAGTTTTTCTTTGCATCTCAACTGAGTGAAACAAGAAAGGTTCTATGCCTCGAGACAAACTTTCTTATTAGGAAATACATTTATTTTGTAGATAAACGAACACAGAGCTTGTATCAGTGCGATCCTATCTTTAAATTATACCTCTGTGAGAGTGTGATTGTGTGTTCAGCGTAATTATGGCCTTGTTGAACGACCTCTGATCAGAAGACACCGAGCCGGGGCTGAATCTTCTCATCTTTGAGGTCACTTAACTTTCTCTATAATACTACAGGCAAAGCGAGAGCATTCAGCTGACCTGATAAGAAGGACAATACATCACTTGTAGTTCTGTATACTATGGAAACAGCACAACGGACAAACAGCCTATACAGTAGAGCTCTGTCATGGCTGTACTGTCATTGCTGGGTCATTAAGTATCCGAGTCTACCTCCTGGCCTAATATAATGTTTTCTGCTGCTCAGATCGAGACATTTTCTCCCTAGAGAAGAGGCGCCATCATACAAGCTAAATGATGATAATGATTCCTTCAGCCCAACAGATTCATTATGGCGACCATCTTGTCAGGTATCACATCCCTGGAATTAATCCAAAGGGAACTAAATCCCCATTCCTCCTCTTGGAGTTAATTGCAAATCACGGTGTCACTTTTCATGGTGCTGCAACAGTCCCTTGAGTGCAGCTCGTCCAATTATCTGTTGGCCAGTGATTTATTTGGTCACTTCTTTTCTCCTTCCGTTCCCATGCTAGTATCCTTCATTCACACTCCCTCATTCCCTCTCTCCACTTCATCATTCTGCTTATCCCATATCCTTGCTCATCTCATCTTTCCATGTCCCCTCCTTGCGCCGTGTTCGGTCCCTCTCTCCAGAGCAGTAATGGTGTGGTTCACCATGCCGGGGCTCAATAATGAAGCTGCTGCCCTAGAAAAAACCATGTTAATGTTGACTCTGGGATCAGATTCTGCTCCAAGACACACAGCAGTGACAAATGAATGTGCCAGCTTGAGCCAACCGAGCCCAATAAACAACACATATAGATCCATGGCTTTGACTGAGAACTAGGAACTGAGATGTTTTGCAGACAGATTATGGATGTGAGAAAATAGAATTTCAAATTGACTCATCAGAGGATGTTCAAATGAGCTGTTAACATGTGCTCGTAACCAGTATGAGCATTTTGGGGCATGTCCAAGTGCAGTGGTACGATGTGATAATAAACTGGAAAGTAGATCTGTGGATCCCCAAAGTATTGGTTCATCCATCTGGTTGTCAACAGCATTGACAAGCTGTCTGCCTGCTCCTGCGCTGCCACTCTGACCTCCACTAACCCCCTTGGTCCGATCTGACAGCCAGAGATGTGCTCTGCTCACGGAGAGGTGTGTGCATCTGTCCGTCTGCCACTGTGCTTAGCTGCATTTACATCTGAGGATTGCTGCGCCAGTGACCCCGGCTGACGTACATAGGCAGACGAGGGGAGTTTCCTCTGTCCGCCGTCCCCACGTTTCTCCTGTCAGTCTTTGTCTGCCTGGAGCAGCCATGCGTGCCTTCACTCCATCACAAAGATGGACTCTGTCTCCTGTGCCCACTCGTGTTCCCGTAGCTTGATGTGTAATCTATTTCAGTACTGCAAACTATATTAGGTCTGCTTGAAATGTTTCTCCTAAGGCAAAACCTAATGTAAACCATGATGTTTTGATGGGAAAAATAAACCTGGCTTGTCTGCCTAGATCCACTGATAAAATAAGCAGACAATTAAAAATACAGCCGTGTCCTATATTCCTCAGTAAATTTCTGACCTTGGGTTTTCAAAACCCAAATATGATTGAAATATGGATTCAATATTTCCCAATATTTTCCAATTGGCTGTAGAATACTGTAGATTTATTAGGGCCAATTAATTTTCCATCTTGGAGAAGGAGGAGCTGATCTCTCTGCTTTCTATGTAGCAGTTGGCACGTGAAACTCAGACCTGGAGGTGCAGGTCAGAAAGCTACATCCGTCATGCAAAGATCACCCCTACCCTGTCCCTTTGAAGTAATGGCTTGGATCTGTTGGCCTCATCCACACAACTTTCTCCACAGAGAGTCACCAGTATGAATGGTTCTGCTGCTGTGGAGCCACTTATTGAAAAATGCATCAAACTCTAAAATGCATGAGGAATGTGAAATGTTATGAGACCAGGTGTAACACGGCCAAGTCAATCAATTTCCAATTACGCCATGCTCCTCAGTCATCCATAATTCTTTTTAGCATGGAAGTGGCTTTTTAATCTTTTCATACAGGAGGTGTGCTTAACCCATGCACCCTCTATGAAAAATGTCAACGAGTGCAGGAGGAATTAATTAAAAGAGGCAATGTGTCTGATGGATAATGTTGAAGTTTTCCCTGTGAAAAATATAGCTAAATCGTTTCAATTTAATTAATACGTTCAAATCGGGATGGCAGTTCCACTGATGCCCAACCCACTCATTTGCAGTTCAGAAACTCCGGAGATTTATAGTATCCTTGCACTTGGCCACATGAATAATTTATTACTCAATCTCTCTAACAAAACTCAAGCAACTCTGACTTGTATCAGACTCTACTGTGTAGCGAGTAAGAGGGGTAAAAAGCAAAATGCTGTTAATATATTGACATTTTGTCTAAGGTTTCCCAGACATTTTTTGTCTATATGGTCGAGTCATTTCTTTTTTATTGTTTGGACTTTTGTTGGACAAGAAGTCGCAGCGAGGCAGCCCCAGATAGACAGTGAAGCATTACTCAACTCTAGGGAGATAAGGAGACCTGGTTTTCCAAGTAAAAGCTCTCTGTTTGCTCAGTACGGAGAATGTGATTGAGCGTGTCTGGTGGCTGCTTACACCACAGTCTTGCCATCTCACTCGATACAGCGATTGATTAAGCTGTCCCAACTGGATTTTCATTGGCCCGGTGCCATTCCTGGGGCCAAAATACACCTGCCTGGCCTGTCAGCTACTAAAGTTATGACATCATGAGGCCCCTCATAAGGCACCTCCATTGTTCTGAAATGAAGGCACATCAATTTCACGGGCTCCACTGCCCAGCGGATGATTTGTGAGTGCTATTATCCCCTGAAATCGCTCCGGAAAATGGCTGCAGTGTGAAGACGAGAATTGGTGACGGGGGGGGGGCTGGTTGCATGGAAATGGTTCACTGGTTGTGTATGTAACCAGTAAGAGCAGGAGCAAGGTCAGAGTGTAGAGAAACACCAAAATGTCATGTTTCCATAAAAAATGTGTTTATTAACATGCAATCTTTTTTCGAAATATGAAGGCATTTCATAAACATGACATCTAGCAAACACTAACAGACTTATAGCAGAGAAGAAGACGACGAAGAAATAGAAAGACTGAGAGCGGGGGGTGACCAATAACCTAGTTACAAAATCAGCATGCAAACACTTCATCTTTTTCTTCTCGTAGCAGCAGCGAGGACAGGTCTGACTGCCATCCAGCTGACAGCGGAAGTTTTCATTTCCAAGCTTGACTAATTCATTATAAAGCCATTTGAGTGCCAGAACTCTCCATTTGTTATAACCTGAATCAGAGAAAAATAAACTGCTGACTATTTGGAATAAGAATTTAAAACTTGACCACAGTGAAGGTAAATGCAAAATGCGTCTTGTTAGGAATTCACTTTACCACTCACTTCAATTTGTCTGAAGCTTCCACTGACTTAGCAACAAAATAATCAGATGGCTGAAAAGAAATGCTCATTAATCTCGCCTGCGCAGCCATCGAAGAGTTCCCCTTCCTTCTTAAGACTCAAAAGTCATGCGAGAACAAAAATGTGAATCTGTTTGGCGGAAAAGCATCACTGCGTGCTTTCATAAGGCCAGCTGCCTGAACACAATACATGGTCAAATGTTAAAGTTATCAGTGGAGTGCAGAAGCGAAGGAGCCCCTTCTCCACTCCGCTCTCCACACCTGCACTGAAGGATTTCAATTCACTGGCAAAGCCCTCTATGACAGCGCAGAGCCTTTCTGCTGGGCCGAGATAAAACACAACACTAAAAAAAAAAAGAAAAAGAGTTAAATAATCAATTCCAAAGAAATGGCTGGGTTATTAATCTATAGCAGGCTGCAGGATGGTACCTCCCAGAGGATGCAAGGTGATTTGTAGAGGGATTTAGCTGATGATTCGCAGCCTGTGAAAAAGTTATGTCAATACTTTTTTAGTTCAAATATTTAATCATTTTTTTATTCATTGTTAAATTTGTACGATGGATATTTGCTGCCTTGAGGCTTTGTTCATAATTATAAAGTACAATTTGCAGCAAATGGGGGAAATTATTCTCTTCTATTTGAGTCACTGTTACTGTGCAGCGGCAATGTGTGGACATACTTTTGTTTTCGGGATCATATTAAAACACATTAACTCACACAGGGGAAGTGGAAAGGTGACATCTGACATTTGTCTTTTGAACTGATTACTGTTTCAGATTAGGCGATCACAGAGTTATACATTCTTAGACTAACCGAGAGACATTACAGACTACATGCTGGAACCCTAAGGATAGCCTTCTTTCACAACTTGTGTGACTTAACACATGTGAGGCAATGACGTATGTAGTCAGAGTTTAATGGAAGATGAGGTGAGCTCTCTCTCTCCTTCCTTACCAGTTAGTAGGGGAAGGGTGAGTGTGTGCAGCATAAATGTGTGTACACCTCGCAAAACACAGATACGTTTAATCCCTTTGAACAATGCTCTAAATCCTTTGACGCCTCATGTCTGTCGGGTCAGGCCGTTATCGGGCTGATGTTGTGTAGTCTGAATTTGGCATAACACAGATTTTCCATTATTCCCAACGCTTGTTCAAGAAGAAGTGTACATAAAAACTCTTTTTACGTTACACTTGTAAACACCATGCTAGTGTTTTACCCCATGGGAGGAAGCAGTGAATTGTAGAATTGTAGAGAAACCAGACAGCATGGGGTCTGTGGCGGCTCCCTGTGCTTCATAGTGTCCAGATTCCCTCAAAACAATGGATATTAGAACTCATACCGGCTGTGTATACATGCCAAGAACATTATTTGCACTATTTACCACCAACAACTGACAGGGGGTTTATAAGCTTGAGTTGAAAAGCTGCTGAAATCACATCAAGTTCATACTTCCTTAAAAAATGTTACCCCTAATCCTCCGATAGGATTATGGTGATCAAGAGTAATATAAATGTACTTAAAACCCGCGGAATGTCCTACAAGCTAATGCCAGTATGTGCAAGAAGGGTGTCAAATTTTCCAAAGAAAAAAGACAAACAGAGTTTTGACAGAGGGCAAATAACTTCCACTATTGTCTGCTTAACTTTTATTTCTGTGCTCTTCCCTGTAGAGATAATCCTTTGACTCATAAAAAGTGATATCATTGAAGTAAGTCTCCCCTAGAAAAACCATCCGTTGTGAGTTTGATTACAGCCCTAGCAGAGAATATCATTCTACTTCACCTCTATCTTTTATAGCGCCGTGAAAAGAAACCAGTGAAGTCTCTAACAAAGCTGCCATGTGATTATGTCAATTCCACCTCTTGACTGGAGATTTCAAATGCAGCCCCAGACATGTATGATTAAAATAGCACTGTATGAAAAGGTCCACCTTGTTAAATCAAAGCACGGTGGAATCTCATCTAATCTCCTTGTAAGGGATTCTTTGGGGCTTCTGACTGACTGTAATGTGCAAAGCTAATCTTTATGTGATCCTCACCAACAGAGGTGGGAAGTAACTCAAGTAGAGTCTTCATGTATCTGTACTTTACTTGAGTATTTATTTTTCTGACAACTTTTTACTTTTATCCCCTGGACAAATATTTGAACCCAAACACCAGTACCTTCTACAAAACAGGCTTGTTACTTTAGTTTTAATGCATTTGAGGGGAATTATCGATTATTTCCCTCAAATAGACACATAGAAAAGACAATTCCTTGGTGTACTTTTTCACTTTTAATTGAGTAAAGAAGTTGAAACAGTACTGTTACTTTTACCAGGGTCTATATTTACACAAGTGTCTGTACTTCTGTTTGAGTAAAGAATGTTTGTACTGTTGCCACCCCTGCTCACCAAGTTTTTATCCAAATCATACCCTCTCTCTGAAGCCTCGCCCTGATCCTTTATCCCCAATCTTTTTAAGCCTTGTGCAAAATTCCAGCCTAGTTCAGAGTTCAATTTCCACTGAGGACATTTTTCAATAGCATGGATTTGAAAAACTGATAAATATGCAGGTGGAGGTTTTGTCAAAGGGACTAAATTGGACTGCTTATCATTTGTGCTCTGTGAAAAGTTAAATACAAAGTTAGATAGGCCGTCTAAAGTTTGAAAATTTTTCTGGTCCATTTTAAATCTCTGACTCTGCAATATTGTTTATTTTATATTAAACGTGTTTGTCATCGAACATGTACACAAAACATTAATCATGCAAAATCCATCTGCAGATTTCGATCTCATTTCACACATTTGCACACAGCACAGGAGGTATAACAAACAAATTCATGTTATTTGTTATATTTGTCCTTCATTTTCAGCCCAACACAATGAACACGCATTTGTTCAACTCAACAACAATAAAAAAGGGAGCAACAATTGGAAAAACCTATTGTGATGTTGTTGGCGGCAACATCAAAGACGTTTCTCAGTGATTCTCTTGTAACTGTCTGCTTAAAGCCTGGTGAAAAACATCAGCAGCTTGGAGTGCAGTGAAGTCTCAAACTCATTACAATATCATAATATTCTGATGATATCTTGACAGAGATCACAAAGAAATTAATAAACATGGCAATGATTAACAGTACAATTGCACAAGTCATGAGAATTCTGCACTGGGGAATGTGATTACCAGCGGTGGAAGACGTATTCACATTTACTAAACATACTGATATGTACAGAGTTTCTTATCTGTCTAGACTTTGACTCACCATGACAACTAGGTGGAATTTGTCCAGTGATGTACCATTAAATGTTATGATGTCTCTGAATGTGATGGTACTGACCGTTTTTTGGCTGATATACCGACCGAGCCAATTTATCGATAAGCATGAAGTGGCACAGAATGGAAAAACTCAAGCACAAATGCCTCCAAACTGTGCTTTAGTGCAGTACTTGAGTAAATGTACTACGGATTACAGGGTGATTGACACAGTATTGAATCAAGACAGACATTGTGATGGTATTATCCTCCTGCACTCGCTGCCAAATTATCCTTTGGTGGTTTCCCTAATTAGCGCTGTTAGCTCTGAGTGGAACTGTGTTGGGACGTACTGCAGAGGGAGAGGACTGGAGGACGGCAGAGCAAATAGCTAAGTAAACTCTCTGGTCTAATAACGGGATTCTTCTGCCCTGAGGTTAAACAGATCCACTAATCACTCTCTTTGTTTGGTTTGGGTTTTGTATTCATCTCGGCGGCGCGCGGAACGATGGACGTCTGTGCATTTGCAGCTCTGCTGGTTTCTGTGTCTCTCAAGCTTAAACGTTTGGCTGTAGATGCAAGTGCACAAACATCCGCCCACTGAAAATGTGAGTGATTATGTTAGTCAAGATACAGATTTAATAAATGCTGGCACTTGTCCATGCATGTTTTAGTGACTTGTTATTTGGATTTCTTGATCGATCAGAGCAGGCAGTTAAACGGAAAACATTTACCAGCCAACCATTCAAATAGATCCATCATGTACATTGGAAGCATAAGTCCCAGTTATTCTAAAGAGATGCAGAGTCAGTGGAAGATTGATGCCTGGGCCTGTAAATAGGCTGACAGCCAGCCTTTCAGACAGTTACATAATCAAGGCTTTTTATCCAGACACATGCCCTCCTGCTGGGATCTAGGCTGAGAGCAGATAATGAAGAGCCAGTGTAGATGTCCACTGAGATCTATGACCAGGTTCAGACTTTGAGAAACATCCCCTCCTCCCTCCCCATCATAATGCTGATGTTGCAATAAAGCAGCAGCCCACACTTGCAGGAGGGCCCTGCCAGTTGTAGTCAGGGGACACCAAGTACTAGGAAATTGCATTACAGACGTTCCCTTCGGAGTATTTAAAAATGGAAACACTGGAAGGCTTGTTTTATAGCTTATGCTTTCGATGAGGTCTTACCAAAGCACTTCTGACAGTTCATGGCAGTGTGAACATGTTTTTGTTATAAGGCAGTTAAAACGGCACTCTTAGGGGGATCTCGTGGAGATGCAGAAGTCATTTGAGATAACAGCAATTTTACAGAGGGGTATTCTGAGGTGAATTTATGATTAGTGAAAATGCAATATGACTGGTTTCATCTCTGTGGATATAAAATGTAGCTTGACGAGCATATTTGCTCATTCTCCATAACCTGCATGCCAAATCTTTCTTCTGTGTAAAGTTCTACTTAATTGAAGTTGACTATGCAGAGGTAACCCACAGTGAACCGCATTCATAATAAAAGCAAGACCTTTTGCAGAACATTAAAATGGCCGAAGCTTCACTCTGTAAGTCTACAGTCTCTGTAAGTCTACAGTATCATTAATGTTAAAATGCCATAATAAAATCACCCAAAACGTAATACATTAAATACTGAGGTGTACATAGAAATACAAGGTCAATAATATTTATTTTCCCTTTTTTATGCATCTTGATGATTATTTTGAAATTCTTTCCACTAGAAAGATATCAGGGCTTTAAAAGAAAGAGGCTTTAACCCTTCATCCCCACCAGGTTGCCAGTCATCTAGACATTAATTAAAATTTACTGTCAGCAATCAAAAACAGAGAGACAAGCTGCTATCACAAAAAAAATGTATAAGCACTGTTATCAATATGAGACAGAAATAACAACCACTATTTCACTGTTTCAGCTGAACATTGCTTAAATATGTGAAATAAGATTCAAGATCAGGCACACCATCCTGGTGTGTACTAACGCATATCTACAAAATGTGTATTTGGTAGGGTAGTCAGATGTAAATGTATTTTAGTTGGCCGCCCAGCCAGCTCTAAGGCATCAAATTTAATATGTTTCTGAAGGTACCTGATTACGGGTGTGAAAACAGAGGGATAAAGTACAAAATCTGATTTTCCACACAATAATTGAGATAAATTAGTTCAGTTCTGAGATCCCAGCCACAAAATGTGTTCCTGAAAAATAGCAGAGACACAGTTGTTAAGGCTACTCCAGCTAAAAGCCAGCCCACTAACCTGCTGACAATCATTCCTCAGCCAGCAAGCTGATTCCTATATCTTTACAGGGCTTAGACACATTTCAGGATTTTATGGTCCGCGTAGTGACCGAGGAGTTCAACAAGCATGTTCTCTGCCGAACCTTTAGTGCTCCTCAGTGATGACAGTCTGCCGTACAGGTCGGTCACTTTATTTAATAAGAGTCCCCCCACCCCTCCCTCCCCACAGGCTGAGGTAATTCTTGGGAGATTAAGGTGATAGAGTGTGGATAAAAACAGCCGCCTGGGTCAGGCTGCGCCCAGGGAGAACATACGCTGTTCTTTATAACCTTGATGGACATTTTCACTGTCACACACATACGGTGAGTCCACTGCTCGGAGCAGCAAAGAAACTCATTTTAGGTCATACCACCGTACAGCCAATCAGTGTGGATCTCTCTATCTGTATATGTTAAGCCTTACTGCACATATATTCTGAATTCTCAGATTTGCTCATGGGGAAATTAACTGCCTGTCGGCGAGAGAGATTGCAATCCACGTCCAAGGCTGCCTATTAGATATTTTAAACCCTTATCATCATCTGACAATTTTATGAATAATTTCCATCATTTTATAATGCAGCAAAATTGCTAGGAGCCTTCAAATCCTCTTCCAACATGATTAGGAAACATTGAAGTACACTTGTGTTCATGCAATGTCTGATCAGACTAACAGCTTTTCTTATTAGCATAATAAATGAATTAGAGCACCAGAGACAAAAGATCATTAGGCAGATTTTGGCCACGGGGAAATCATTTGGACAAAGCATTGTCTCACAATGTGAGACGACCGCGATGCGTCATACAGCCTCAACATGTGTCACCCTCCAGCGTACCCCAAATCCTTCATTCACCAAAGCCCTGCTGGAGTTTGTATTCTGCCGAAACAACAGTAATTTCTTCAAGGCAGCTGTTTCATTTCAAAAGCAGGGGGGATATGGGATTTCTCCACTGGCTTGTGTCCTGTGATTAGTCATAACAGTGAATGGCATGCTGCAGACAGTAATGGCTAATGTGTCCGTGCCGTGACGTGCCATAAACACAAGTTGTTATCAGGAGACTACATCTCTTCACCAGCACAGACTGACTTAGTGTACTAAACACTGCAGCCTCAGGGTTTCTCTCTTTATCAGCTGCTCCCATCTTCCCCTCAACTTCTTCAGCTCAAGTTACTTATCTGTCTGTAGTTCAAAAGCAGGTGTGACATTGTTTCATTCTTGCTTTCCATATGCTAAAGACATAAACAGCAGCTTGTTAAGAATTGTTTTTAATAAGCGTGCAAGGCTTAGGTAAAGTGATTTCTAAATTGCTGTGGTTCCTCCAAGGTGCTCTGGTTGATTTGCATTTAAACATGAGGTGGAAATTTAAGTAAGAGTGTTGCAGCACTCTGGGATAATGGTCTCTCAGAGGGCTGTGGCTTCCATACAAGGTGAATACATATAGTGAACTTAGACCACAGTCATTTACATTGAAGGCGGTCAGAGCCACCATCATTTTCTTTCATTGTCACGCAGGATGTGAACATTATGTATATTTGGGGTTACATGTCTGTAGAGCTTGAGGACTGAAAGTAAAATCCAAGGTCATCTCGATATAGCTATTTTACCCTTGAAATCAGCAGGACTGGCTTCTGATCATGGATCACCAGTGCAGAATCCCTAAGGAAACTCATTTGTAATGGATGAAAACACAATAAAGCCCGAAGGCTTATTTCCATTGTGGCCCTCTAGTTAGGTTTTTGTATGGATAAATGTCAGATCTATAATATGTTAATGATGGAGCTTTAGAGGTGTTGGTCAGTGGATTTTGTTACGTTTGGACATAACCAGGCTACCTGTTTTCCTTTGTTTCCTGTCTTTATGATAAATATGAAGTCAAGAACTTAACAGACAGATGTGAGACCACAAACTACCCCAACCTTAACCAACTAATCATGAAGGCAGCATCACATTACCTGCCCATTGTTCATCATCACTTACTTTTTTTTCCCTTTTTCAACAGTGGCCATGGCTATTAAACATGAAGCTGGAGCCAGACACGTCCATCGCCTCCTTCTGTCAAAAAAAGCCTCTGTGGTGCTACATTGAACACACACTCTGAATATGCCATCCAAGTGCGAGAAAGCCCAACGGACTGCTTAACTCCCGCTGTAAGTACTAACACACTCTGACTCTGGAGTGAGAGCTTTCAAGTGTTTACATATGGACACTCACACAAAGTCAAACCCCCAAAAGAGAGAAACTCATCCTGCAGCAGATCTCTGAATGAGTAATTTCCAAATTATGCCCCCTCTGCTCAAACAGAGTAGTGAGGTATCACACCCACTGTCTGTTCAAATGGATTACACTTCTCTTTCATTTGATTTGACCTGCTGTGGGTCAGTGCTTGCAATACATTTCAATTTACCCATGAAATGTATGTATGTATACAAGACATATTTACATCTAAAGCCAAATCAATTCATTGAACCTGGCATGTAGTATTAAGGATTCTAAATGTATTCATCATACATAAATATGTGGTCATTATGTATATAGGTAAAGAGATATATACAATTTCCTGCACTGAAGTCCTAAAATGGCGTAATGCTAAAAAGGTTGTATCCTTGGACCATTATTACAGTATGAGTATGCGACATCTTTGTAACTTGTCAATGGTCGTTGCAAGACCTTGCCCTATATCAATAGATATAAAAGAGCTCGACCATGAAGCAGTCAAGATGTGAATCCTCACATACCGTATGTGTTGTGCTACAGAGACCTTGGACACAGAAACAGAGTAGTAGGGGTTGATGATTGCACAAGGAAAATTTCGATAATCTCAGGTAAGTAGTGATTCGTGATAATGCATACTTAATGGACATACCATTTTTAGCCATACTGGCTGCAAAGCTCTAAGGATGGCAACGTCGGTCAGTCCACCGCTTTGGTAAAGACGGAGATAACTATTGGATGGGTTTCCATGAAATCTGGTGTAGATAGCTATGGTGCCTACAGGATGAAGTCTAATGGCTTAATTCATCCCCTGAATTCTCCTCTGGCGCCACCATGTGGTTGACATTTGTGTTTTAAGTGAAATGACTCCACCGGTATTGGAAGGATTGCCATGAGATTTGGTACAAACAAACATTCATGTTCCCCCAAGGATGAGCTGTAAAAACTTTGATCCCCTGACTTTCATCTAGCGCCACCATCAGGTCCACATTTCAGTTTGTCCAATATTTTGGTTTATTGGAAACTGCAATCAGCATTTAGCACAAAACACCACTGTGCCCAAGCACAGCCTCACAGAGCTGCTAGCACGACTGTAGACCCGACCCATTGGGAAACAGTGTTATCGCATAAGGATTGTTTCCTTGGACTCTGTAAACTGTATCATGACTGAGCTGACAATGACGCTTTTGGTCATGAGAGATGCAAAAAGCTACTGATCCGGTTAGTGACACTGTTGATTCAGTACACTCAGCTCTCTCTCCATCCGCCTCCCAGTTAAAACCTTTTTGCAAATTTTTTGGGACATGAATGTGTTTTTGAGGCTGCGGTTCATGTTCGGTAGTTTCAAAAGCCATCAGATCAGGTGTCATGCCAGACAATCTCTGCACTCAAAAAAAAAAAAAAAAAAAACGACGTCATGTATAGCAATGTGTGAGCACTTCGACATCAACAGCCTCCCCTCCCACTATCAGCAGACATGGCGTCTGCGTGCACACACACACACACACACACACACACACACACACACCACTGTTTGATGCTGTTCCACCAATAACACTGTCAAGAGCTCTCCCTCTTCATCATAGCGATGCTGTCCAGAACCATATCTCAAATGGAGTTGCGGCTCTTTCATTTTTAAGAGATTGTGTGTGTGTGTGTGTGTGTGTGTGTGTATGTGTGTGTCTCTCTCCCTGCATATCTGTGTCTCTCATTTGCATTTTGAGAGTTTATCATGTCTTTTTGTGTACATGTTCTAAATGACTCAGGTCAGTTCCCGTGTCAGACCAGCCAAATCCCGGGCACAGATTAACAAGAGAGGGCAGCCCCAGCCTTTGAGGGCAGGAGCAGTGGGAGCAGTCGCACCAATTAGGAACTGGCAACCCAACCACCCACCATAGCTGGCTCAAGATAACAGAGCCGACAGCACGTGGCTCCGGCAGATACGGGAACGGGCTTGCCGCATACCCACTCATAAGTTGGTAGCTAATACATATGCAACACCGTACCAAACATCATTCATTAGCTGCAACAGGGCCCTGAGTGTGCTGCTATACGTGTCAAATATACATGAGGGAGTGGAGGTCTGTGTCTCAAAATCCTCGAGGCAATTAATACAATCGTTTCCAGGGCCAAGCACCTAGATGCACATATCAAACCTCTCCCTGGGCTTGTTGAATTTTTTATTTTTATATATATTTATTTATGTATTCATTTATTTATTTATTTATTTAAATTTTTAGGTAGACTAATTAACAGGTACGTTGGCCAGAGGCTTGCTTTTATGGATTGGAGCCGTCTGGAAGCTGACGGCAGGCCATACATTGAGAATTTGTCCATCGTGATGTATGGGGCTGTGGGGACAACATATTCACAGTGAAAAACAGCGCTGGAAAAGCTGTGTTTAAATTGTAGCAATGTGGTGTTTGATTTTCTAAGCTGAGTTGATACACGTCCTGCAAGTGAGTTGGTGTTTTCACAATAATGACTGTGATCAGACTTTACCATTTTAACCATACAAGCATGGTATTTGTAGGCTTCACTGTCAGAGAATCTTTTTTTTTCACTTTATATAGCCAACTGTTTTCATTGCATTACAGGTCTAGCAGCGGCGCTTCTGCAGAGCGCGTCTTCAATATATTGTAAAGCATTTAATTCTGCCTCGCTTTTTGTTGTTGCTTCTGCAGATGTTTTTAGCCTCCAGTCAGATATTGATTGAAATGTTCAGCCTAGTGTGAGGGGGGCTGGTATTCAGAGGCGGTTTGGTTGGTGGGGAAGCAGTATTGATTGCACTTAAAGTGACAAGATTGAGGAGGCCCACTTTGACACGTTATCCCTATTGCCGCCAACAGACAAAGTGCGGGCCAGAGGAGCAGCGCGGATTGATTTCTGTGATCATGAATGGCCTGAGACCCATGAATCAGTCGTCCAAGCTATGCTGCTTGAAAATAAGTCAACTATTTTTCATAGCGCTGTGGTAATGTAAGGACAGACGGCCTGTTTGATTTAAGACGACAAGTAAACACTATGGTAATGAATAGGCCTCATGCACAGTCTGACAAGCAGAAAAAGTCCTCACAGCTCTGGCAATCATAACCCAGCGTGTAAACCACGGAGACTGGTAGTATATTTGAGAAGGCAGGTATTGCGTAGCAGCCAGTTCAGGCATCTATGGGATTTTGTTGTGCATAATTCACTGGCGAGGCATGAAGCTGATATAGCCTCTCCCCCTCTTATGACCATCCATCAGGTAAAATTGCTTTCTTCTAACATTAGGCTGTCAACGAGAAATAACAAATGTAGTCATGCAGAGCAACACATGATTACAGGGTAATAATGCCCTGAGGTCAGATGAATGTGACCTCATTCAGAGTGGATTGTTGAATGGGAGCAAGTGAAGTACTAGTCGCGTTAGATGAAGAGTCAGCAGGGAGCAGCTCATCTTCATCTGAGGGGGCTGCTCTCAGGTGTCCCGTATTTCTGTGATGTCTGATTTTTAACCATTAGGACTGCATGTTTCATATAATTGAGAACTTGATTTTGAAAATTTGAGCGCAATTTTCTAAAATAAAAAAACAATCTAGAAAAGATTAACTGGGAAGCTCACAAAAGGGATCAAAAGCATGCAGGGAGCGTGATTAAAAACGTTCTGGTGGGCTTTTTGACCACTACTCAAAAACATCTCTCAACAGTAGTGGAGGGCTATTTCGAGCCCCACATTTGCTCTGATTGATAGTGTAAATCCATCACTATAATCTTCCAGGAAATTGCACAGGCGTTTCCAGAGGTCTAATCGAGATATGGGTGCACTCACAGACTGAGTAGGAGTGAGAATGAGGAGGAAAATTAAGGAGAGGCTAGACAGATGAAGGAAAGCCATGCACAGCTGAAGATGGATATTTTGAAATCTGAAAAGTATAAAAATATATGTTGGCCAGAGCGGGGCATGTTTGAGGTAAGGGAAAGCACAAAATTAATAATTAAGCACCAAGATAGAGTAGCTGAACGGAGGGAAAAGGGGGTTTGATGTGCTTCGGTGATCTCAGTTTCTCCCATCCCAGTGTTTCCCTCCTCTGTGTCGCCTGCAGGTTTCTGGTTCCATGTGCTGCATAGCCAATTACCCATGAAAATAAGAGAGAGAAAGCCGGTTGCAAGTGATTAACACACGCGTGTACACACACACACACACACACACACACACACACACACACACACACGTGGATGCGCATGGAAGCACACATGTTGTTCAATAAACAGTAAAAAGAATTTCCGTGATGAAGGTTAGTACCATATCTGTATTTTATTATTTTTTTGTATTAGAACATTTAATCAACACATTTTTACCCTCAGCTAATATTGTCTAAAGTGAGAGAATAGGAGAGAAACAATAAACTGGGATACTGGTTTATTGGATTTTTTTTTCTATTCAAAACAGTGAGTGTCATAACAGGAGGCTCTGCACGAGCAAACCCAGCGTGGCATATCACCATAGCAAGTGGTTGTGGGGGCTCCACTGAATTGTGAGGTCTAGATGATATTGTTCTTCACAGGGAAGGACTCAAAGGGTGTTTTAATGAACGGAGCTTGGGGAATGCAGTGGGGTTGGCTGTCATAGCAGAAGGAGGGATATATGGTGTTTGTGATGTAGATGCTGAATTATTGAAAAGAAGAGCCATGCACTTCAGTTTGCCTAATTACAGTTACTACAAACCTAATACAAATTTTTATAATTTTGCTTTCCAGTCAGTTTGTCTAACTGATAAAAAAAGAAAGAAAATATATTAATTAAAATTTAAAATGACCACAAGGCTACAATGCATTTCATGGTCTTTGTATTGAAAGACTGGAGCTCAGTTTATGTCCACTGTTGCCAGCGAGACTGAAACAAGTGGCTGAGAGGCATGTTCCTTTTTCATAAGTTACATGTGACAGCCGACTCTGCTCAGCCTTGGGTAGCTTAGTATGTATGTGCCTGTGAACAAATAATGCAATGATGTGCAAATATATTGTAATAACAACTTTGTTCCACTTAAAATTTGATCTTTGATACATTTTATTTGTCACCTACATTTCTCTCTCAGCTCCTAATCAAAACGCAGGAGGCGGTGGGGAATTTATGTGCATACATACATCTTTAATATCGTCAGTATGAATTTCTCCGACACAGTAATATATTTTAATCACCTAAGGATTTCACTGATTCAAACGAGCAGGTTTTCCAGCCGGGTGGGATTAGCGATGCTCGGCTAAATATGTGTAGAGTAGCTGAACTGTGTGTAAGAGTGTGTCGTTGTCTGTTCAGTTGCTTGTATAATTGTGTATGTTTTGTGTGTAACCACCTGTGTGCAACGAGCATCTGACCCTGCATGGATCATTTCCCTTCTTGGTTTTAATTAGGTTGTAAATGTCAACATGTGGACCATTCTCTTCCGCAGTGTGAAGCATGTGTGCAGTGTTTGCTGTTTGCTTTGCCGGACGAAGGACTGCTGTTCATCTTTTGTCTCATGTTGACTCGTCGGACAATTAGAGAATGTGAATGACTCAAAGGCAGGGCCAAGAATAGCTGGCTGAGGCGTTTCCATTCCTCCCAATATGCATCACAGCAGAAGCGGGAGATACGCGTCCTGGCAACCACCAATTAAGGCCACATATCCTTCACACGAGGGCTATTGCTTAATCAAAGCTTTGAGAATAATGAGCTAAAGTAAACAGTAATTACTGGAACCAGGTCATTGATTACAGTTCTGTCTCTGACTAGCCCTATGGGAGTTTCTATGCAAGGGAGCATCCCCAAATATCCACTTGATAGCAACATGTGACCTTATGGCTTACAATAAAATCCATTTATCTTGCTGAATTTGCATAAAGTATTATTCATACCGCTTTCAACCGAACACATGTTGCCAAATCCAGCTGTATTCAGAAATGGAGATTGATGACGACGACTCCTCCCCACTAAACATATATTCACACTCGACCATTTATTTAGTGCGTGATGATAAATCTATTGATGGTGCCCGTGCTGGCAGCGTGAATTATGCATGACATATAGATTTGCCCTCTGTGTGAAGAATGGGGGAAAGACATGACCATGCAAGCAGGCATGACTGTGCACACCGGCATCATATTAGGGAGAGATCAGCATGGATTTAATTGCTGATCAGTGGAAATTATTCCAATCTGGGACACACTTCAATAGTGATCCAGGAGTGAGAGGTCAATAAAAGTGGGTCAACCGGAATTGGTAAACAAAAACTGTGTTCTTTTGACTGTTCGGGGGTTGTATGGAGACAGAGAAATTCATTTTTCATTTCCACCTTGCTACATATTGGGCGCAATATTTTCTAACTCGTATTTCCAAAGAAGCTCGTGTGAGTTTATTCCTTTTACAAAAATGTGTTAAAAAGCAGCTAGGTAAGGACATTAGCAGTGTGTCAATCTCAACCGCAATCTTGTTGTACTAAATTAACAAAAACGTATTGAATTATCTGTGTACACACACTGTTTGTCTGCAAGGTCGTTGAGGGCCATCGTAAAGGGTGTCTGGTCATCTGAGCATTAGCAAGGGGAACAAGATAAGGATGCTCTCTCACATCATTACTATTCATCAGGGCTATTATCATTAGAATAGACACTCATAAAAGCCATACACTAGCTCTCAGTGCACACACACACACACACACACACATTATATACACTGTACATAATCTTCCATTACAAGCCATTTTGAATTCCCACCAAGTCAGTGATGTAAAGATTCTCAGGCGCCAAAAATTGTAATACATGTTAGTCAGTCAGTGTGTGGGTTACATGAAAAATGCAATTTTCTGCGTGACTTCTCACTCTTCAAGATGGCAGCTGTGCAAGAGAGGGAGAGAGAGAGCATGCCACCTATAATTGCACTGCTGCCGACATTTCTCATGATTTTGACTGCTGGTGCAAAAGGTTTAAAGTTTGGTACTGCAAAGGGTCGCACCACAGTAAAAGAAGTACTTTGCCATAAAGTCTTTATATCAGTCATCCCTCATAGCCTTGAGTGCTGGACAATAAAGTGGTCATATCAATTGTAAAAAAGAAAAAAGAAAATGTCCTCCAAAGGGGGCAGCTTCAGAGGGAGTGAATATAACTGCAGACCTGTTTTTATAACAGTCAAATAATATCAAAATGTTCATAAAAATGCTACATAATCCTGGTTGTTAGCCAGAGGTTATTGGCTGCCCGTGCAGTGACACAGCAAAGTATCCTCAGGAATTCAGTTCATCCCACACCCTCATGATCTACATCCTGTGCAAACATCCAGTGCCATTAAGTAAGTAGTGTGCCTTATATTTAGGGAGATGGGAGTGTGGAGGTTTTGGTGGTGGACAGGTGTGTAGCACGTCAGATTTTCATGCAGGGGATTGGAGTTTGCTTCCTGTGACGTACCTGCAATAAATTATTATTATTAATCATAACCACCATCCTTCCCTTACCCTAACCAAGTGTTTTAGTTGCCTAACCCTAACCATATTATATGTCCGATAAACATGATCTTCCCCCAACCTTTACCATGGTTATTGTCATTCACAGATATTGCAAAACATTGGCATTCAATGTATAAATGCTGTCATTCAAATGTAGTCCAGGGTTTTGCAGAACTGTCCAAAATCAACGTTCTTGTCTGGTGATTGAGGTGAATGGCATCAGGATAGCCAATGGTCAATAAAAGGATGTTAGTCAGAGAAACCTCTGCAATCTAAATTACTGAAGATTTCAGTTCCCCTGTTTCAGAGGTCATGCCAGTTTAAATGCCCTGCAATGATTTTTCCCGGAAAAAAAAAAAATGAGGGGAATAGAGGAGGGAATTGAGTTCAACCAATAGCGTATGCAAAACATCCTTTTTTCTCTTACAGCAGAGAGGGAATGATGGGATTTGTTCCAGGGTCACATCTGGCTCCGTGCTATTTTGTATCCAGATATTCATTCATCTGAAAAATTCAAGTGCTCCAAAAAGGGTTTCATGATCAACTACAAGAGTTAAACTACTCTCCGACGTTGACTCAAACACTTACATCAGTGACAGACTTTTCTTCAGTTTTTGCTCTACATAGACAAACCTTTGGCTTCCCACGTTAGATTAATGTTTTGACATGAATAAAGCCCCGGAGAGTAGCAGCCAGCCACACAGTGTCCAAGATGTTTCGATTTATGACAACCCTCGCTCCTGTGAGGGTTCAGATTCAGCACATCAATAGCACTCAGTCCTTTTTTAAACAGAATGAATAAGTGGTCAGTGGGGAGTCTAGGAAAAACAACAAACTCCGCCACAAGAAGCTCTCTCGTTCCTTGTCCTGCCGCAATCTTTGGTGACAGCATTATTTCCTGGTACGGTGACACAGTAAATGTAACACAGTCTCGTCGTCTTTGCTCTCTGCAAGCGGGCAGCCTCTAAGAGCACTTCTGCATCGCATTTGTGAGAATAAAACTGTAATGAAGTGGCTGAGCTACAAGGGTTTTAACATGGTGCTTTTGGGATTTTCAGTGCATGGTCTCGGCACTTTACTCACGTTGTTCTTTCAGCATGGCTCCAGCACAATTCTCCAGCTGTGTGATATTGGCGCACAGCACCAAAAGGGTTTAAATCTGCAGCCAGAGAGCTTCAGCAGGACAATGACCAGATTTGGGCAGGGAGAAAAGGGTACATGTCTCAGTCCTGAATGTGAGGTGTCAGCATTTGATTAATGCCTGACATCATTGTGTGTTACGATTTGGGCAGGCTGATAAACTGAGAGAAATTGCTGATGGATGGCCACCTTCCTTTGAGAAAAGGCTTATTTCTCTCCTTGGAACAAAGGCAATACAAAAACTAGAGATTTCTATTTTGACATTTAAAACCTGTGTGTATATCACATTGGGGATGTTATTACCGATTGGTCCACTGCAACAAGATGGCCTTGACTTTGTGCACCCTTTTATGAAATGGCTTGGACACTGGTTTAGGGATAGACATGCAGCTTTCGAGACAGACTGCATGTCTTGCAAGTGAGCCAGATGATAAAGATGCCAGAAACACGTGTGATAACTCATCTAAGTGGCAACCCTAGTGTGCAATGAAGTCTCAAAAGGTGCCACATTGGCACATTAATGATTAATCACTTTGTGTCACATAAAACATTGGTTCCGTTAACATTTAGGTGTAAAAATAATTATCTCTTCCGTATAGAATGTCTTCAGAAGGTAAAGTATAGTTTCTTTACAAGCATAAAATCAGCACACAGACATTAAAAAAAAAAAGCATGAAATTTCATTAAAATCTGAACAGTATAGATGCTAAGTGTAGAATATGCTTTGTAAAACGCAAGAACAAAAAAACTCTAAAAACCATTTACAAATTTGCCCTAAAGAACTATTTCCTCAAGACTGTCTAACCTAATCAATACTTTGAATGGATGATGATTAGGGCATCCCAAGTGGACTGGTGATCAATTACATGTGCATCGAGTTCAAAAAAGGTAAAGCACGCAGAAAACAGATGTGTGCTAAACTACTTCTCACATCCTCATTCACTGGCTTTGCAAACACAGAAATGTTTGTGTTTCATAAATAAATAGAATTCTCTTTTCCTACCATCAGAATAAACAAATAACAGCTTCAGGATCTCATTTCCATGTGCCTGCTCTACACATCATAGTCACTGCAAATTTACGTCAAGAGCACGTAAGATTCACTTTCATTTACCCTAAGGGCATGCCTGTTACGAAGATTTACCATATCTTCCAGGTGCCTGCAATTGATTCGAGGTGAATCCCAGTGGAGTCTAGTAAATAAAATGTCAACATCTATGTGGCATCTGATGAAAATTAATGATATCCCTCATGGGAAAAGAGACAGCGAGGGGGTAAAAGTAAGCACGGTCTTGTTGACTGTCATGTTTGGTGAGACAGGACTTCACCCATTTAAATACAATCTTTAGACTCTCTGTACTTACAACCTTGTTGCCGATTGTAGTTTCATAACCACAAGTAAAGTCAGTTCACCCAGCTTAACCACTAGTGCCATCTAGCAATGCAGATAGTTTTGAGTTTGAACGTAAGTGAAAGGATTTTCCACTAATAATCAGTATGATAGCCTAATTCAGAATGAAAATGCCTAGTTGGACGTTAAAAAAGTAGCTACCATTGGCTGAATGAACATGGGAACCAGCCAACGTTGCCCGTAACGGCATAGTTTTCTATTTTAACTTATTCCTTGTAACGTGGCTGGTGAATTTCTAATAGTCAAGCTGTGGCTGGTGGGTGAATTTTTGTTTCCAAACCTCGTAAAGTAAAGTAACATAACTTAACATTGAGCAACATTATTTTGATGTGTACTGTTATCTAATGTTGGTGTAGAGTTATCATCAAATGAAGTAACCCTCCTGTTGTAAACCCCAGTGAGTGTGTTTTGAGCCGGGCAGGGGCATATTTTGTATAGCTCACTGGAGTTCACCCTTTTTCTAATCTCTGTCATACACCTTTCTCATGTTCTCAATGTAATTATGGGCTACATTCACCACGGTTGATTTGGCGGCCCTGGTAATCGTATTAAGTAATCCCACTACTGAATGGTAGCAACAGGACATTGTTCAAGAACTTTTTCCTAAGACGCTTAGGCTGGCAACGGGCCAGACATGACTCTATTCCACCACTTTAATTTTCTCTTTCTTGATACTGAATGTCAGTTCACCTTGATCTGGTCTGAGGGTGTTGTCAGCTCTGGTCACAATTTGTAGCTGTTTTAAGAACACAGCACAGGGGATTAAAAAGGACAAATCCACACAAAAACACTATTGACATCTTTTTTTCCCTTTTTTAAAAGCTAATCCTCCGTTTGTTTACAGGCCAATTTCTGTTGTATAGTTGTTTTTTGTGTTGGTTTGTTTTTTTTTAAAACACTGTTCATTGCCAAATGTCATCTTCATCACGGCAAGTTATTCCCAATGGATCTGCCATGGAGTTGATAGCAGCAACAGCTAAGCTGAAGAAGAGAGAGGCATTTAAGTGTAGTAGTAGTGCAACAATGCTTCATATTACGTTTGAATACTGAGAGATCAATTGTAGATGTATAGAAATAGAGATAGCCACAGAGAAAGACTGGGGACTCCATCAACGTGAAGTGTCTTCATTATATGCATGCCCATGAAGATAGGAGATGGGCCAGGATCCCCCGAGACTCTAGATGCTGCTGCTAGTAGTGGTGGGGGAAATCAAATATAGGTTGAAAGCAGAATCCCACAGTTGAAGCTCTTGGATAAATCTGTAGATCATGGTTGTAGTAAGAGGTGGTGGTGGTAGGGGGGGTTCTGCAATAGCAGGTTTGAAAGGCAGACTTACACCAGCAGCAACTGATTGGTTCAAGAAATGAGGACAGAAAAAATTATATGATGTAGGAATGTGTAAATGTGAGCAACTCTGAAGTGACGGGGGAGATTGGAGATGGAAGAAAATAGCAGGAATTTACAGATGGAGTAAGAAATGCAAAACAAGAGAAATGATTCTGCTTTTGGCAAAGCTTCAGTTGATGAAAAACTCCCCTTTAATTGTTACTAGACTATTTCTGTTGCCCTCTCCGCCTGCACACAATGAACACAGAGTCGGATCATAGTTTGCATGAATATCAAGTCATGAGACCGCAGTGCTGTTGTGTTAGGAGCTCTTGGTGATGTCCGTTTGTCCCTGATGATTTTGTTACTGAGGGAGGTTTTTTGGGGGTTTGTCCAACACATTGCAGGGCAGGGCTGAAGGAGCAGCACACGCAGAATTAAGTAGATGTGATCAACATTGCCCACTTTGGTCATTTCTCAGACGCCCTCCTCCCTTCTCTTCGACTCTGGTATAATGGAAAATCACTCTGTTTCACCAGCCATTACTCCACAGTCCCATTCATCTCAACCTATCCAAGGGCCAGCAGAGAGGAAAATCTTATCTGATCAATATTCCAATGAGGACTTAAAGTATGGTCAAATATACAATTCAGACACACACACACACACACACACACACACACACACACACACACACACACACACACACAGCATTTGAATGTCACTATCAATAGCAATTATTGTTTACTCCAGGATTAATTGTTCAGGTATTGAAATCATTAGACCCTGGAACATTTTGTTGGAAGTGAATTCAGATGTGAGCCACAGTTGGTGCCTGGTTTCATTACTCCTCAAGCTCTCACTTCAGCTAAGTTCATAACACCAACTATAAATAGAGACTAATAGATTGGTTGTACTCTTGTCAACAGGCCAAGAATACAGCATATTTTTAATCCATTTGTGTTACCAATAGCTCAGACACTGTGTATTCCACTGTCAACAGACTGTGATGTTTGAATATAGAAGCAAAGTCTGCCCCTTTTTTGGATGTACTGTTGCTGTCTCTGTGGTGAATAATTCAAACGACAGGCTGATGAGTGACTTTAATTATTCTTTGGCTGTCAAATGAGAATCAGAGGCCACAGACAGAATCATGACATCATAACCACTGCATAATTACAAAAATTATAGTTCTGAATGGGACTGTAAAATTGCCTTCTGTCTGTGACAAAATTGTGCCCAATAGGGAGTAAAGTATTATTAGAAGTTATAAATCATTTAAATGTTTTTTTACTCCCTATAGCGTGGCCTAATACTGACATGTTTTCATTTTGCCCCTTCTGTGTAATTTATATCTCTACATTTTTGAGAAAATCAGTCTTCAAACATGACCAGGCCTGAGATTCTGTGAAGGAACTTAAATACTTGTGTTTGTGTACATTAGTATAAGCTTAAAGTTATAGATCTCAATTAAAACATGTTAGTTTTTGTGACTCCCTGAAATCCAATCCAAAAATGTATTTATTCAGTACATTTAAAAAAAGACCAAAGTGCTGTATACAAACACAAAAACAACAAGAACCATAAAGCAACACAATAATGGCCAGGTTAACCTTCAGTCCTGCAGCCCAAACTGCTTTGGATTTGATTGTCATGTTAAATCTAATGTCCACTCTGCTTTTTTAAAAAAAACATTTTACTGTTTTAACAACTTAAAATTTCCCCAAACTTTCTTTCAAACCATTGGCAGAGTACTGCTGTACCAATCTGCCTCAGTACTTAGCAACTTACAAAATATGCACTTCTGAACTTGTGGCAATTACATCAGTGAAATCTGTAGTGCGAAAAACCATCCTCGGATGACGGAAGCTGGCAGAGGGAAAGGCCTTGAGGAGCTCTCTGCTAAGAGTGTGCAGTGACCCATTACTCAAGTCTGGCCTCTCTGGCTGCTCGCTACAGCCTCCCCAGTCGCTCATGCACGAAGCCGCTGTTTTTATTACTGCAGGGGTCATTGATAATGGTCCTTTCATGACTGTTTCTCAGAGAAGAGAGCTGCCCAGTGCCCACGGACCATGCGGTTGTTCATTTCCATACACTTATTGACACAAACAGGAGGGATTCGATGTGCATAATGGAGCTTCTACACAGACGCTGGCTTTTAGTTGAAATTTAACGTGCAAGTTTGCTCAAGACCTTCCTCATTCCCTAAGAGCATCTCTCTATATGCACAAGAGGATGACAACCTCCAGCCTCCGATGCAGCTGCAAATCTGGAGCTATAAATCAAATTGGCAAAGCCACTCCCTCTCAGCCTCAGCCACATAAAGGCGGCGTAGCTGAGTGGAACGTACTGATGCCAGCCCCTGGAGTCTGGCTGCGGCCGTCCAGCTGGACAGGCGCCTGGCGGTGCTTCTGCTCGCTTCCTGCCATCGCAGGCCCACAGCGCTTAGCAGTGGTTTATCAAACCCACTGTGCCATGAAAACATGACAGCGTGAGGCCTGCAGATTAAAACCACTCAGCGCTCCGTCACCGCGAGAAGAAACGCACGACACTCTATAACAATAGATTTGACAAAAGTCACAGCTCTGGGTCACAGCCAGATGGAATTATTGTTTTCCTTCCATCTGCCTTTGCAGAAAAGAAATGTAAACCGAAAAAACAATATTCGCTCCCAAAACACTGGCGGCTCATCCAAATTTGCTGAGTTTGGTCCCAGCTGTCTGCTCTGGTTTCAACATTGACACTCATCCACTCAACACATAGTAAAGCAGCATTTAAGTTTCTGTGTAATAATAATAATAATAATAATAATAATAATAATAATAATAATAATAATAATAATAATAATAATACTGAATGTAGGAGAAACAAGATAGTTTTGCTAAAAAGGCATAACCAAAGCGATGTCCTCAACATTTGTTTTCTTTGCATTACAAATGTACCAAATGTTTAAAACAGAGCATCCCCACAGCAGCACAGTATTACTTTACTAAACCAGAAGGCAGCAGAAGAAATTAAGTCGTTACGCAACAGAACAGCAGCTCTTTCAGAGAATACAGCTCTTTGAGCTCCTGTGTGGTGGCTAACTCCTACGAGCCCTGCCGGCTCATATGGGAGTAAACAGATCAATAGGCCCACCTGAGAGATGGATGCTCACCTCCTCCGAGCAACGGTGATCAAGCAGATTCTACAAAGCCCTCCTTTAAGCTGCAGCCTAATGACGCTAATGGGCAGCAATGCTCTCAGAGACCCTTTATTACACTGATTAGGGCAACAACCTCAAATCTAATGTCCTAATCTGATTAAGAGATGGACACAGCTGAGTGTGAGGGGGGACAGAAGAGACCGTGAGAGGGAGCAGACTAATAGAGATCGGATTTTGTTGTTCGTGAGTCTAAAAAAGGCTAAATTGCAAAGGACTGGCAGTGAGCTCACGGTGATGTATGCTAAAAATGTCATCTGTAAGAGCTTCTCTTGCAGCAGGAATGTGTATTGTGTCCCCCATGCATTCACAATAACAAAGCAACGACCCACAATTGCTCCATACCGCTACTAGTGGCCAAAACTCCACAGGGTACCTTTTCACTTTGGAAAATCAGCTCTTTAAAAAGAGGAATGCCACCTACAGTATTTTACACATTCAAACATTTTTGTCATGAAGCAGGGTATGATTCAGTCTGTGTAAACAGTTGAGCGTTTTTGGAGCTTTGGCCATACTAGGGACTAAAAGTCAGGATAGTTCACCCCTTTTTAACCTTTTTTTTTTTTAGGTCTTGTGTGATACTTTATGGGGAGGTGATTCATTCACCCCTTTTACCTTTTTATTTTTGTATTTTTCTAGAGCATCTGTCCATCAGATTAATTAGTAAACACAGAGTAGCTGCTACTTATTGGCCTACACTGACTCATTAGCAAGTCAGAGTAGAAAAGCTGACCAGACAGATACTATATTTAGCCATCTGAAACACTAAACCAAGCTACTTTGTGCCATCAAGTCTGCTTTATTTCTAAATTCAGTTGGGATGAGCGTTGAAAAACACAGTAAAGTGTTCAATCCCATAAATGCCAGGTTTGAGCGTGTCAAATTTGGCCACGACAAAGTGTGTTATTCCATGTGAAAACCCTGAAGTGTACCATTTAGATTATGAGTTGCTTCACTTTCCAAAAAAAGATGTCATGTCTTCTGGTTCTTCCAAATCCAAAAAGACAAAATAATGCACCTCAGCTGTGAAATTAATCATGTGATCCAGGCCAACCCAAAATCAATCATTTCCTGTGGGATGAAACCTGCGGCGATGGATACCACCCCCCGGCATGCTGTGAGACAAGAGTGCCACTTTGGCTACGTGTGTGTGTGTGTAGACTACAGTTCATTTAGCACTGCGCCACAGGGGAGCCAGGGGAAATCACACAGAGACACGGAGAGAGAATAAACAAACAAATCAAAAGCATTAAACCAAGCAAACGCAACATAGGAGGCTTTTTAAGGACCGTTAAACCTCCATTATCCACCTCAAATTAAATGTCTTCTTTGGTAGACCCCTCTCTTTCTCTAGGGAGGTATGAACATGGTAAGCACAGGTTGCAGAAGAGAATAAAAAAATAAAAAAAAACTGGCAGCCAATAAAGGTGGCTTAAACAGATAAAGTGGATATTAACCATAATCTTATCTTATCACACGTCTTCTCTTTTTAAAATGACTGGAGAAAATGTGTTGTTGTCAAGTTCCTCTATGAAAACTCAGTGAATGCTTTTGACATTTTTATCAACAAAAGGGAATTAAACGAGCACAAATGTTTCCACTTTAAGCCGTCTTCAGTGTGCAAATACGCCTCAGTGTGCCAGTGTCTCAACTCTTCCAGTCTATATTTAAAATGACCCCACCCACCATCTTACAGCTGCAGGCACTCAGTCGTTAGATGATCCAATTACGATACAAGCTACCTACAGAGCTCAGAGAAGATACAAATCTACCAGATCTACGAGTACTACAAGCAGCACATTTTCTTTCAGTATAGGGACTTATCAAATTACAAATTCCCAGACAGCAAACAGATTATATTGCACAAGCCCAAATACCATATGTAGCAAAATTGCCCTATTTGTGTAGGGATTCTGTAATCATTTTAAATCAACACATTGTTTTGATTTTCTCATCTAAAGGAATAGTTTAACTTTGGGGGAAATATGCTTATTTACTTTGGTAGACAGTAAGATAAAAAGATTGATACGACTCTCGTGTCAGTACGGTGAATGTGAATGTTGGGATTCACCATTTCTGAGCTTGATACACACTAGTGATTAAAAGTCAGGATAACTCGGCCTCTGCTACATCTACATCTCTCACGAGTCCCACAAATTTACGGTAGTAGAATTCTATGTCTCGAGTGCCCATTTACCATTTTATTTTTGGCTTTGATGGAACAACAACAACATAAAATGACTAGCCACTACAAAAGGTTACAAAGGTGCTACTGTGGCACTCAAAAACAGAAGTGAAAAAGTTGACTGGCTATGTTCATCTATCTTAACACTATATCAAGCTGCCATTCTGTCTGTGCTTATTTATATGTAAGAAAAATATTGGGAAAATAAGTGTAGAGTTTCATCCGATGAGGTACTTACAAGTAATTGACTGGAAAGGTCACACAGTAATTTATAGAGAACGGTTTCTTTTCTCTATAATTATTTACAACTAAGAGTTGTTTCTGCCATTATATTTGACCTTATTCAGTGCTTAAATGAGCCATGTAGGAAAATGTCCATTTATAAATCATTGCAGATTCAGCTCTTAGACAGCTTCACTTGTATCTTTTAACTGACTGGCAGGTAAATAGTTTTACTATTTTACTAAAGGGTATTATGTTATGAAGACAATAAAAATATTATTCTGTATCTCTTAAATAAAAGATTCATCACTAAATCACACTTAATACTATAACTTGTCTTAAGATACAGTGTGTGTGTGTGTGTGCCATTCTTTGTTTAGAGAACCCCATGATTGAGTAGATCCAGTGAACTTCTGATCTCTGTCGCTTGTTTAATCTAATCTGATCACCTAAAGGCTTCAGCTGTGAGATGGCGGGTGGGGTCGGAGTTGATACATTTAGATAGCTGGAGAAGCCTCGAGGCTTTGCTCACAGCAGCGTTACCATGTGGAGCAGTTCTGGGAGTGTGGACCATTTCTTCTGCTTGGTGACAGTTGGTTTATTTAAACACACTCAGCTGAAATTACTTGACATAAGGATTTGTCTGAGCATGGTAGTTCATTTTAAGCCCTGTGATTCTTCCATATTGCCTCAGTAGAGAACTATATCAATCCATAAGCTCGTCTGAAACATATAGTTTGTATTGGCCTGTGCGTTTTGGAGCTCAATCAGGAAATCTCTTTGGGTGCAAGTAGATACAATGTTCCAGGTTGACATTTCAATTGAATGGATAGAAAATGGCTTTAGAAAATGTGAAGGTTACAGCCTAAAAATAGGCAAGAAAAGCTTTCAAGACTTCTGGATGGTGTATTAAAATTGAGAAAAGACACAGAAAGGACATATTACAAATCATAAAATCAACAGGCACTTAAGTGTGAGAAGCTGACGTCATTAGAAGTAAGCATTCAGTAAAATAATGGCAGATTTCATTGCATTACAGTTTAACTTGAATTTTGATTTATGGTAACATTTTAATAATCAGGAGTAAGGCTAAAATAAATGCTAAATTAATTAGAAATCCATTTCTGTGAAAACTTAAATGGGCCAAATATTGGCAAACTATTTTCACCAAACTCAACACAGTGCAATCCTCACTTTCCCGTAGTTTCATCATTTCTCTTGCTGCAAAAAACATTTTTCTTTCAAACCAAACAAAGAAATGATTGCTAATAGCGTTTGAATGAAACAGCCTGCAACACTGACACAATTACATTGCAGTGTGCCGTCTGAAGCCCTCGCTCTCTTATTGCTTATTGGTAGTCTATGTGTAGATCATGCAATTTAATGACACAACGTATGGGTGAACATGCAGTAAATGAAAATGAAACAAGATTAAAAGATTCATTCTGATCAATGTGGAGGAAATGCTGCACTCGTGTAAACAAGTGCAGGAAACAAGATCCCTCAGTGTAGCCGTGGAGCACACTGTTCACTTTTTCCTTTTTTTCCACAATGGGCGAATATACTGCTGCTTTCTGCTCTGCTCTTCTACTTTCACCTTCTCCATTTGACTGGCACCATGATTGCAGCATAATGATGAGCTGAGAAAGATTTGAATCTATTCTCCAGAGACAAGGATGTTCTCGCCCTTTCACTCCGGTCAATTATCCTTTTTTGTGTAATCGGTACTCATCTGAATCAAATTACAACAAAGGGAATCAAAATCATTTTCTTATTTATTTTTTTTTTCTGTAAATTATAGACTGTGACAAAGTTTGAGCAGAAATGTGGGATGAATTCATTGGCATTAATCTGAATTTGTCATTCTTACTGTCACATTTGCGTAGGCACTCTAACACTCAAAAGCCGTGCTCAGTCTGTTCGAAGCTAGGTTTGAAGAGGCTCCCTTCGGTTTCTTTGAGGTCAGATTTACCCCATTAGGCTTGGTATAGGAAAGAGCTTCATCTCATTTGTAAAAAAAAAAAATCACTTAGAACAAAAACACCTTTTTTTAGCATTTATTATTAATGGAGATTTCTGATCCCAATTTGCCATGCAGCCATCCCTCCTGTTCCACAATGCTTCGCTTAATTAAAAAGTTTTTCCATTGCAGCTGTAAAGAATTGTTGGCTAGTTCATTCAGGGACAATGTGTTTCCTAGCTTTAAAATAATTAATTAGACCATAAATTGGTATTTATCATCAGGAACCCCCTGATCAGTACAATCAAAATTAAAACAACGTAGGTGGACCAACATCAAATTAAAGCAGCTGCAGTGCACGCAGTGATTGTGATTTGTGTGTCATGGTGCAGCTGCAACCCACTGTGGCATGCATAGCTGAGTTTCCTTACTAATGTATTGCAAACCCTCATTTACTGTGTATGTGTGTGTGGTCATTGTCTATTTACTTGCGCTGTCTTGCTTTGTGTAACTTAATGATTGATACCTGTTTTGGTGATTACAGCAATGTTTATGTCCCTGCTTGTTGGCAAACAATCCCTTCAGTATATCCTCACTGGCTTCATTAACTCCATTTCCAATCAAGATAAAGGGAATTACACAGAGGGAACAAAACAATACAAACAAACATAGGAGCACTGCAAACAAAGCCCATGTTCTTGCAATTCAGTAATCAGTGTGCAAACTTATCATTTACCAATTATGTTTTTATGACTATTTCCAGCTTTAGCATCAATAAAATCACCAGTACATAAAAAATAAAGCAAGAATATGGTACTTACTTTACAAAACTGAAGGCTCTAATATTATCAAAATGTCTGTGACTGTGTGTACATGCCTAAATTCCCCAATGTGCATGACAAAACGAAACTGAGGTGTGTATGCCATTTGTTGTGACTGTGTTGGACGGGTGTGGGTGTAACAGCCATGGTGGAAATCGAGTAAGAAAAGAGCAGTAAATCTGGCACCAGAGACTCTGTGGACGTCAACATTGCATTTTTTTTTATTCCCTGTGGTGCAGAAGACGTCAAGTCAGCCACAGCCTGAATAATGTGTGAATACTGTGTTCAAGGTAGACAGCTCATCAAGTTGAGTGACAAGTGCTGGGGCAAGAACCTGACCAACAGAGGGGGAGGAGGGGGTGGGACTAGTAAAGTCTCAAGCGGTTGGACCTCGGCACACCAGTGAGCTTTTAGATGTAGGGGTTGGCTGTGTTGCAGGATTCGGGATTGTAGGTTTAAGGTGGCAGAAAAGGAGCATCAAACATGCAGGAGTCTTGGTGCCGCAAGTCGTTGGTGCGTATTAACAGCATATCATGTCTAGTAATGTGCTATAATCTTGTTTGGAGCACAACTGCCAACAAATTTATTCCGTAAGAGCTGAAAGGCACTGACTGACATATTGACATGGCCTATTAAGTGTGTTGTTGTTGTTGTTGTTGTTGTTGTTGTTGTTGTTGTTGTTGTGTGTGTGTGTGTGTTTTTTTTTTTTTTTTTTTTTTTTTTTTTTTTGTTTTGTTTTTTTTGTTAACATATTTTGGACGTAATCCCAAAATACAGGAACTAATCAGAATGGACACTTAAAGTTAGTTAAGACTACATTTTGTTACTTTGTATTGAAATCAAGGCAAACTGCTGTATTTTAGTTGAATTTACGTATAGTATGTTCTTACTATTCTTGACCTTGTGAAACAGTCAGTCAGACACAGATTTCAACTGTAATTTAGAAGGTAACATAATTTTAACCTGCTCTTTTTTCAGATTTTTGTGATATGTTAAGATATTGTCAATATTTTCCAATTTAATCAGTATCTGAGTGAGTTTATTGACTGAATAGATTTCCAAAGATAAAGTACATCCATCAGCCCATGTAGATGTTACCTTTAGGCCTTTATGCTAAATCATGAGTGAGAATAATCAAGGACCAAGGCACGTACCTTGAGGTACTCCACTCTTAAAGTGTGTTTTGTCTGGAAAAATGCCTGTTGAAATAAAATGGTTCTTTTTAAGATGTTTTTGTTTTTATTTTATTTTATTTTTCATCACAGAGCCAAAGTATGATCCAAAGCTCAGATATTGTAGTGTACAACAGTGAAATCTGATCTATCCTGTTAAAGACCTTGCAATCCATTACACAGCTCCTGTTATCTAGCTGTCAGCTTCATTAAGCCAGCCGCCAGTCACATATATCAAGGCTATATCCGTTGAATGCCCATTCCTGTAGACATGTTGAAGTACAACAAATTATTCACTATGAACTAGTAATGTGTTTGATCAGAGCAGTCAGCTGTTTGGGTATTGGTACTCATCATAACCACAGAAGTGTCATATATGTAATTCTCACTGTGAAATGACAAAAATAACAGGAAATCATCACACTGATATAGATACATATTTATTGAGAGATTGCTGGGAGGATGCCTCAAGGAAAGATGCAAATTACAGCATTAACTGCAGTTTTCCTATACATTTAGTCTTTACAGTTATTAAATAAAAGGAAATACCACAATCAATTATTAATGTCATTGGTGAAAATGGGTCAATGATTGGTCTTTTCAATGGGTTCTGGCTACAAGCGACATGATGTCAAAACTTACCAATTAATAGAATCAGAAGTGACAGCAAGTCTCCTTGGGCTGAATTCTTTTGCGTGCTCAAGTGTCAACAAAATAGCAGTCATCAATGTCAGGTCTGCTAATGAGTGTTTAGTTGGAAGGATTTGATTGGCTCTAGGCACAATGTTTTGAAGAGATGTTAGGTTAGGTGCACTGTTGTTGCTCCAGCAAATGAGAAAGACCAATTAGCCATGTTTTAACAGTGGAAAGTGGTTTTTGAGCACAAAAGTCCATTGGCATGCTCCCTCGGAAATATAAAGCCGTCAGTCAGAGCGCAAGGGAATGAGATGCTGAAAGCAAGCGGGGAGGGGGGGGGGGCAGACTAAGAAGGGCTAATTACATAGCTGACACCTCCTTGCCTTCAAACATGCAACAGCATTTTTGCCCCCACATTTCCACAGGATTTCAACACGTGTCTTTTTCTTGGGACATCGCTTTATTAGGTGGACAAAAATGATGTGACATGTTGTCAGCAAACCACAATGTTGGCGGTTTGTGTTATTCCAACTGCAATAGTCAGAACAGTGCCTGTCAGTGCTATCAATCCTGCATGCCAAGACCTACTACAAAGACAGATGCCTTAAATAAATCAAATAGGATGCAGGAGCATGCCTCCTGTCTTTCAAAATGCTTCATGCATTCTCCAGCAGCAGAATGGAAATGCTTCTCACGGCACACCAGCAGCCGTGTGGTCCTGTTTTCAGAAAATTAAATCTTGTGATCAATATTTATCTTTTTAAACTTCACAAACACTGTTTTAACTAAGCAGTCACCATTATGGATGATTATCCCAGGCAGGACCGCCTCTCTAGGCGATGCAAATAAGAGGAGGGCAGATAGTGAAGCGGGAGTATTTAATATACAACATGTATAATTGATGGAAACAGCTGTGAAATATAGTGTAGATTCGAGGGGTGGAAGCTTATTATAATTTTACTCTTGAAAGTAAGAAGTGCCCTCTAACAGTGTTTCTTTTAGAGTTTTGCACAAATTCAGGCTTTAAAATAACAGTGTTAGAAGTTATATGAAAAGTATTATAGATCCTCCCTAATACGGGCAGTGAGGTGAAATAAAAGTTGAAGAATTGCCGGTCAGGTATCACATTACTCGAATACTAATCACTTTTCATCAGCGGATCAATGAAAGGCGGTGACTAGATAATCAAATCGGGAAAGCCACATAACTGGGTCCTGTCGAAATCGCCTGTCTGTGTGACAGCATAGCTTGACAGGCCGTCAGGTTTGAACGCTTTGGGTTTTGGTCATGGCACATCTGTTATTTGGATCAAGGTTGACTTCCATGTATTAGCATCTGTCAGCTTTACTTACAGCGACACCACCAGGCTTCAGATTAATGCAGATTACTGCCAAGGATGCTGATGGCCACTTGTGACTGGCTCTGGCACATGCTGTCCCTTTTTTTTCTTATCTGACTTAGCTGAAGTTGCCTCTTTACAAAGTGTGAGACAGATCCCTCTCCAAGTGAACAACCACAGAGAGCCTTCATACATCAGTGGTTCTTGGACCACAAGTCCCATAACGCTCCACTGAAATAGACAGTTTGTTATAGTCCCCTGGCTTTTGGTGTGCCTGTTGCATTTAGAGAACACAGGAAACTAGAGTTTGGAGATGAGAAATTGCTCTAAGAGGTACACAGTACTTTTTCCCCCCACATTTTCCTCACTGAATGCTTCTCTAGATTAGTGTATATTGTGATGGAAATCATTTTGTAGGTTACTGTAAAATGAGAAAACTAGAACAGGTACTGTAAATAGAGCAACCTGTCCAAGGGCAACACAGCTCTGTTTTTTATCACTAAACTCTGAATCACAGCAGAAAGCCAGAGTACGGAGGGGGGGGGGGGGGGGGGGATGGGCAGCAAAATACAGAAACAATGAAGTGGAACCAATCCAACAGGCACACGCTTTATCTCGCTCCCTTCGCCTTCCCTTTCTTTTTTCCATTTTTGCTATCTTCCTCTATCTTAATGAGCACCAGAGCTTTCTATCGAGGGATGGTGCCAGTGTGATACATCCGACAGGACACATACAGGGGAACGAGGACAGGACAGTAGCAGGGTGACAGCGATGCTGGCGGAGCGATTAAGAGTGCTTAGACAGGCATGCTGCTTCAGAGTGTGTGCAAAAGAGCACCATCATGCTCAGGCAAATGGCGAGATGAAAATGTAATAAGGACTTCAGTTGAATGTGAGTCAGGATCAAGAACAGATGAACACAAGTTAAGACAAATAGTGTTCAATACAACTGAATTTTCTCTGCTCAGACCTGAATAGAATTTTAAATGCAAAAATATTGATTGGAAAGTTTTCAATCTACCTGTGCATTAAATATGTGAGCACATACTTACAGGCACCAGTTTGATTAATTTGAAATGTTCCTCTTTTAGCATCCTCCAGTGGTAGTATCTTGAAAGGAAGGAAAAAGTGAAGTCAGCTTCCAGTAGTTGATAGTAAAAAAAGAAAAAGAAGTGCTCTTGAGACTGGACTCAAGGCCATAATGAGATTCAAGTATTACAGCCTGGGTGTGTGTAATGTCACATGACTGATCCTCAGCTACTGAATACTAACTATGTGCTCGACACCTTTTTTGAGAAGCAGTTAAACCTTTTAAGAGTGTCACATTGACATTAACAGGCTTATGGTTCTTCCCACTAAGCACACTCTAGTCAAAGGGTTAGTTATAATTGCTCATCGGCCTGAGTTAAAATGTCTGGTCATAAAGTCAGTCTACACTGACAGCCGGTGGCACCATCAGAACCACTCACTGTACAAAGTCTGAGAGCTCACTTGCATAACACGATCTCATTATTCAAAGGCAACGTTGCACCACATTAATAGAAGGTGACCTTTCCATTTGTTTGCAGCAGACGCTGCCTCATATTTTATTTTTACTCCTTTAGTAAAAGACGGTACATCTCAAACTCTTCAACAGATCGAAATTGAAGTATGTATATTTCTGTAACACTTACCCAGTCCTTGCCACAAAATTTCCATACTGGGTAATGAAACACTACATACACACACTGCGGTGGCACATAAGTGCAAGGTTTAATTGAACAAAGCCTGGGAGGGAAGCCCCAGAGCAGCACCAGCAGGGCTCTGCTTCACCTGCGCGATGCGATTGCTGAGCCGCTACATGAATGCAGAGGCTCGGTGGAGAGTGCATCCATGGCTATGCTCTATGTGAAATCAGTAATGAGCCAGCAACTGCCAGGGAAGACTAGCAGGCCAGCTCATTGCCATGCATAGTATGAAGACACAAGGACAGCAGGGGAGTCCCAGAGGCAATATAGAAAAGAAAACGGGCTATATTGTCATTCTAATGGCGGTGTACATTACTTGGCAGATGCAACAATAGGGTAAAACATTATATTGCCACATATAATGTGGTACATGATCCCGGCCAAGCGAAGCTTGGCATTGGCTCCATTTCCTTGGCTTTATTTGAATCAGACACTGAAAGGAAGTAGGTCCATTGAACATGAGCGGTGGACAAAGCGCAAGAACAACCATCGATGTTCTATTTTTGCCCATATGAGACACCGATTAGATAATCAGAAATGGGCATATTTTTTATGGCAGAAGAAATGGGAAAAGTCAATACACTTATTCAAGCTCAAAGGATTACTCCATCTGCAGTGTTACATTATTACACATAGCAACATTATTCCATCCATAGCATTAACCTCGCACAAATATGCAGACTGTCTTTTGCTGGCAGTGTCCTGCAGCATTTCACCAGAGAAATGGCTTGACTGCCAGATGTTGTTTAACATGTTTGTCTGTTGATTATAGCTTGTTTCAGGGCTGCTGTAAATGTCCTTGGTGCCCAGTGAAAATTGTTTGTCATGTATCAGCTAACAGAGACCCTTGGGACAATTTCAATGAAGGAAAACCAATAGAGGCAATGTCTTATGAGCTGTGATATGTTTCCTGATCTGCATTAGGGTTTAGCTAACTTATTATTATTTTTTTTAATTTTTTTTTTAGGGCAGATAATGTTTAGCAGGGTATTTTTAAATCAAGGTTGCTGATATAATAGTGGATATTTGTGCTGATATTGAAAACACAGCTGATACTACTTAAACTATAATAAGACACAAACTCTCCATTGAGATTCAGATTAATGAAATTGTACTAGGTTGGGTAGCAGCTCATACCACTGCTTCTACTCTTGAGAAGCAATTATGATTAGACACATGGAAATCTGCTAATTAAAGCCAAATCAACAGAGGATACATGGTGCAGGGTTTTTTTTAGTCATGGGTAAATTATTTGTATGAAATAAAACATTTAATGTGAAGTGCGAGGCAAGAGAGCGAGCATTGGAGTTGGTAGCGTGACGGTGTTTGTCAAGTCGTAGCTGCTGCAGGGTCTTTCAGTGTGACAGGAGGAAATTGACTCGTCTCCTTTACCTTCCCAGCTCGCTTGAGGACTTTTATTTCTTTCTTTGCCAGCTGAGTGTTTTTTGCATCCCAGAAGGCTCGTGATATTTTCGAGACAGTGTGGCTTCTGAACTGTCAACTACAGTTAGAACTGTATAAGATAATTCCATTGACCTACATCTGTTGCAAAAATGCGTTGACTTGGCTCTTGTAGGCTATTTTAATCTGTGCTCAACAGAAGACTTCAACATGCTTCCAGTAATTTTGTCTTCAAAAAGTGTATCTACCAGATTTTGGGTTAAATGTGGCAGTTTACAGTGATTCTGGCTTGTCTGGCAGAACAGCAGAGGTCGTATGTGAAGCTGTCATTTTTTTCACAGATGGTGTTGAGGCTGCCATAGCAAAGTAGCTGATATATCAATAGGCTGATCTCCAAGCATTCTCTCAAGAGGTGGGGGGTGCTGGGGGGTAGGGGTGAAGCTGGATAGAGGGCACCTTAATATGACATTCCTGCAATACTGAAGATAATATTGCGGTAAATCAGTACGAATATAATTTCTATAAAGTGGCATCTAAAGGTCACAGTGAAAGAAATATGAGCCTCTTGCTGTCAAGACTCAAAACAATTCATCAACAGAAATAAAGAGGGAGCGGCGCAGTCACTTGGTCTTGATTTGGTTGACTGCATTAGGACTGAAACAGAATATGGAGAAAAGTCTGGCCAAGATCTGTATTCATACACCCCCTCTCTGTATTCTTAATCATAATATGTGTACACACAAAGACATGCAAATTCTCCAGTGTACATTCTGATCTCATTCCCCTCACTTGGCGCACAGTGACACATGGCCACCTACAGGTTCTCTAGGGAATCTCTGAGTAGTTGACTGTTTGCAGATTATCACAGCTTGTTTTTCCACCCGCTTGAATGCCATTTCCTGCTCGTTAACTCTCCATTAACATCTCTTGCTTCATGTCCACTTAACACACGCACTGCCAGAGAGGTCTGGGTTTGAGAGGCTTTGTCACACCTGCAAAAAAGAGGTTTTTTCTGTAATTACACCCTCTCATGTATAATGCTATTGTCTAACTTTTAATGAGAGGCCATTGTCAAGTTATTTCAGAAGGGTTTGATACTCCATCCATTAAGTCTTATCATGTTGGAGAGGTTTTATGACCCTGGGAGTTGTCTGGGGGGCAAAAGCTCCTGGTTAGGTCTCCCAAGACAAATTAGTCCCTAGCGAGGGGCAGGATTAGGAGTGATTCCAAGACCTCCTTGAATCAGCATTATTGGGAAAGACATACCTCACATACTAAATGGAAACCCCCTTCCTGGAGTTAGGACTGGTATGGGAGCTTGTGTGTGAGGCTCAGTGATACCAAAAACATGGAGTTGGGCTTTCTCTACACACAACACATGCTCTGGAAACAATACCTTGATAAGGCTGGACTTCTCCAGAGTTGCCAACGGTGAGAGGCACCAGCTAAGTGCTGAGATGCTCACAAAAACCCAACTGAGATCGATGTTGTAGCAGACAATGTGGCATGTGGGCCATTGCTATGAGCCTTCTGGTTCTTGTATAACTACAGTGGGACCTATGTACGTGTTTTCGGCTTAAGATAAGTGCATTCTCTGTGGGCTTTGGGCTCCATGGAGTGTCTCTTGGACAGAATCTCAAAGCACTGCCAAAATGTGGTGTGTCCAAGTTGGTGACCTTATGATTTTCGTGTCTACTTTTTGCTGATGATGTCTGCTTGTGACCTTCAGTGACAGGTGTGCAGCTAAGTGTAAAGCAGTTGGGGTAAGGGTTGGTATCTCCAAGTGTGAGGCCTTGGTACTGCTGGATAATAGTGGATTGCTCTTTTCAGGTTGGGAGTAACTTGCTGCTTCAAGTGAAGACGTTCAATTATGTTGGGATCTTCCTTTATAGGCATTTTTTTCTTTTTAAAGGCACCAGTATACTTCTTCAGAAGTGCTTGTCGGATGGCCGAACAGCTTCAGAAACCACCTCCCCCGACACCTTCCTGAGGTCAGAATTAGGGTTTGGGGTTGGATGGTGGACTGTATTGTCTCTCAATTTACCTGATGATCTACTTTCCTGGCATCTGACCGAAAAAATTGAGTACCTGAGTACCAAAAAAATGGGCAAGCTCAGATATCCAAAGGGAGCTTTAAGTAGTACCCCTGCTTCTTTTAAATTGAAAGGAGCCAGTTGTTCTGCCCTGATTCCTCCCGGGTGGGTATTCCCTATGGTGGTATCCCCCTGGCTCTCCTCCCAGGTCGAGATACAGGAGGATACACATATTTGCTGGAGGAATTGCATATCTTTTCTGGGCAGGGAATACAGATTTCCCAGGTAGAGTTGGAGGTTGTGGCTAAGGGAGGAGGACATCTGTTACCTACTTTGTTTTAGCCCACTGCCACCTTGATCCAGTCCCCAAATAAATTGCTGAAAATGGATGGATAAATGGCTTTGATCATTCCCTGTATAGATATTTACACTGAATCTCTACAGGCTGCTGTCAAGATCTCTCCCTAACAGTCTGATACCCCTGAGACAGTGTACAGAGCTTGAGGAAATGAATTCAAATTTGTAATTATACTTCACCAGCTCAAGATTCAGATCATTTTGTTGCCATGTTTCATCAGAACACTGAGGTGGTGTGTTGGTTTGATGGTTATCAGAACTGTTTTCATTTCCTGCTAAACATTTCTTCAAGTATTTGTATTGTGTATTTTTGCTTTGGCAGCTTCTACTGGAGAGTAAGGTTGTTCTTGAATAAAATGAGCCTATATCTACCTAAGCATGAACTTAACCTTAAGTCCAAAAAGATGCAGGAGAAAAAAGGCTTTCACTCTGTTTACCAAAAATTATTAATATAAACCAGTTGTAACTTTCCCACATTATATTTTACCTCTTGACATTTGTCAGAAAATTGACTTTTGATGAGCATGCTGTGTTTTTTAAAACTTGCTTATATCCATTAACTGTAATACCAAGCGGGGAGAGCATACTGAATGGATCTACACCCCCTGTTGAGCAGCTGTACTGCAGCAATGATAGGTTTTGCATTCCAGTCATGCTTCTCTGCAAACAGCCAATAAACGAAGGCCTAACCCTGCATGCTCCCATGGAGAGGGCCAGCAATGAAAATGCATGTAATCATTGAAAGCAGGGGGCAAGTGCCCTGGGCTTTACCTTGGATCAGTGCTTAGAGTTGGGGAATGGGAATCTGGACACTAGGGAGGCAGCCAAATGCATCGGGGTTTAAGAGTAACTACACAGCTGCCACATTTGGAAACAATGTTTCTTATATTTATGCTTGAAGCTGCATCAACAGAAACCTGAGACCTGTTGTCTGTCCCTGACAAAACCGGTGACCTGTGTAAGTGGTTATTTAGATTCAAATAAAAGGCAAAGCAGTTATTGTCATTTAAACAAAAATGCAGCGACTATTTTTTACGTATGTACAGTTATTTGGGTGTACTCAGTAATTATCTGACCATCCTGAAGTCCACTACAAAAGACAGTGAGGACAGAAGTTGTGGGGAAAGGGTGAAGTTGGCCTTTTTTTGCTTCCCAAAGGGCATAAGCAATTTTCAGCTCTAGTGAGCCAGCTCCAGGAATACCTAAGTCTGAACACAGAACAATACTCAAGCTCATTTATTCACATCCTCCCATGGCAGCAACCGACTTGTTTCACTTTTTTTTCTAATACACTAAACAAAAAGAGCATATTTAGGATTGCAGAATCCACTGACACACATTTAGCTCAGTGTAGAAGTTTAAGGATGGTAAAAAATAAACCATGATGCCAAGCCTATCTTATTTTACTTCAAGTACAGTGTGTATGGTAATCCATTAAGGGGTGTGATGAGATACATGAGGAAAAATCTGAATACTCATCTCTCCTAGGATAATTATTGGATGTGTCACTCATGTTCTGATTGGGCTCTGTCAGATGCACCGGCGCTGACTACGGTAGTACATGCAGGTAAGCTCCATGATTGATAGCTATGCTAAGAGTGCCACCGCTGCTCTCCCCAGGCGATGGCAACTGCACTCATGCTCAGCAGGCTCGCATGCCGGTATTACTACCAGTCAACGCCGAAGCAAAGATGTCCTCCTTCTGTTCAGTGCAACTTCCCTACTACTGCTCGCTGTATCTTAGGGAGACGACAAAGACATCTAAGCAGGAATCCTAAAAGGGGGAAAACTGTAAAACAACACTCTGATGGGTGAAATAAAGCACAACACCGGCTTTGGAAGCAGAAGTGTCTTTTCGCAGTAGGTTGGTGCGAACATGACTCACAATATGTGGATGGAAGCTTTAAAACAAAGTGCAGGCTCCCCTTGAGACCTTTTTCAGAAAAAACATGGCTGTCCACATTGAGCTGAAAAGGATTTGTGCATCTTTAGTTGCCTCTAGCCGGGGCACAGCTCTGACTGTGTCGTGGCAGAGATTTCAGGTGTGGGACAAAGCTTATGGCAGCTGGAGGTGGACAAAGAGCAGCCAGGGGAGTGAACTGCCTCCACTGTGCTATGACCATCTATACTGATCCACTTTACTTCTCTAATCCACTTGTCTCAAGCGAGCCACAAGTGTGTCCCATTTGTATTGTTGGTGTTTTTGAAAATAAATCGGTGGACTTAAACATTTTATGGGGATTAGGCCAGCTTAGCTCCATGCCTAATGCAATGATTAGGGATTTCTGGCGCAGCAGATAAGTGAATGTTCACTAGTTACTCAGCAACTGTGCTCAACTGTTAAAGACCTTAAGCTGAAATGGCAAAGTCTTGGACAAGACAACTCCCCATCTGCAGTAAGTGTCACTCATAACACTTCATTAACTTTGGCTACGCAGTGATTCAGTTTCACATTGCTTTACTTCATCAGATGGTCAATGAGGTTCAAATCGAGTGAGTGACTTACGTACAGCACGTTGAGGAAGATGGTCAAAATGTAATCTGAGTTACAGGAATTACAACAGTAAAACAGAAGAAAAGCAGAAATTAACAAACAGTAGAATACTTTTCCAATAGAGCTAAACCAGGAAATCTTGACAGGTGTGTATTCTTAGGCAAATGAGTCAGCTTATTCGTAATATGTCTACATTTTTCAGATTTAGTATTTATCTCTCAACTGAACAGACAATTTGGTTCTATCTTGCATGATTGAACTCCAGATGTTGTCTATACAATGATAAATGAATGTGGCTTCAGTCAAATTGTCTTAGATTTGTATTCACTGCACCGTCAAGAAACTTATTGGACAATATATTGATCTTTCTTCTAAGCAACAACAGAATGGTACTCTCAGAAGGCTTTTGATTTACAGGCTGAATACCACAGGCTGAATAAAGTTTGATTAGTTCCTTTTCCAAAAACAAAAGCAGCTTGAGGGAAAACGTTGAAGCACTTCTTGAGCCTGATGACATTTATGTCAAACTGAAAAGGGATAAGTCACCAAGTGTGCTGTAAGATCTGACCCACAGCGCCCGACACTGCTCCGAGAGTTGTGGCCCAGCTCAAGACACGGAGCAGACAAACCACATTACTCCCAATATCAAAGGCCTGTGAAGCGCATAACCGAGCAGTGTATAAATCAAAGCAAGGTCTACAACACGGGCTAATGTTTAAGGTTAAAAGCGAGAACTAGTGGGTCACTTGGAGATCAGAAGAATTTTATAGTGCTGTATGAAGAGAATTTTTAAGTGCAAGTTGGAAATGGACCTTTGAAGATAAAATGCCGGTGCCAATTTTGTCAATAATTCCTTTTAAAGTCTTTATTGAACTCTTGGTCGTACGGGCTGTGTGTGTGGTGTATAATTACACTTTTCCCTCTCCTTTTTGAGAATGTATGTGCTAACATTACATAGTTTTAAAAACCATGTTCACGGGAGAGGGAAGATTGTTCTTAAAGCGCCCAGACACCGCAAATCTGGGGGTTTGGGAAACACGTTCAGAAAACACAAGGAAAAAAAGACAGTTATTCAAGTCATTGGGCATTATATTGTTGAAGATGAATCTGAAGGATATAGGCAGACAAAAGCCTGAAAAGAATAGTTTTATAGCAGTTGATAACAGTACAGTACAGACATACTTTTAAAAAGACAAAAGTATTTTTCATACATCAGATGGATTTCTACGTGGAAAAATATTTTGATCTGTTATTGCAGGTTCAACTTGCAAGTTAATTCAGTATTTGGAAACACTTTTATACAAAATTAGACTTCTTAATAAACTCAGTTGTCCATTCAATAATCAACTCTTTCTTCCACTGATTAGGTTGAAATGAATTGCGCTGTCCTTATTTGACTTGTTGCCTCATTTCCACACATCTAATTTTTCATGAGCCATTCATGTGCATTTGGATTATGCAGTCTCCTTTTTTAGTGTTTTTCTTTTTTTTTTCAATAATGAAGCAGGTGTCTAATGGGGAGATGTTATTTACGCACTGATTATGAAAAATATCTATGCCAGATATCTGTGCTTCTAATTACCAATCTAATTGGCGTACAGCCAAAATTGCCAGCGTTATTTGATGAATTGCTTTTAGACGAGCTAAAAGCTGATGTAACACAGAAAAGGTCACACTGCTCATACTGATGGTTTAGAGAGACATATATATTTATATTTTATAATCTTCCTCTGGATCATCATTAATCTCCCCTCACACAATTAAAAGATGACATTGCATATTTTGTAGTATATTGAATATATTTTACCGATTGTGTCTGAAACTAATCATTTAAAAATGTTAATGTTAAATGTTAAAGTGCTGCTGATATACCACAGTAATTTAGTATTTTAATTTGGTTGTTTTTTTTCTTCTGTGTTTTTTAGATTATCTCTTCTTTCTTTTTCAATATCAATCTTTTTTTTAAATAAGAGGAATTCTCATAAATGTATTTGCCCTATGCTAGATAGAAGAGAAAGGGTTGAATTTTTTCTGAATAAAGAAGAAAGTGAAATATAATAAGTAATATTTAATAGCTTTTTATAAATCTGCTTTACCCATGACCCTATTTTTCAGTATTTACCATTCAAAAGTCTTCAAATGACAAAAAAGCTGAAGCTGTCATCTTTTGCACCTCATTACAAATCTTTTCTTTTTGTTCTCTTTTGTAGGTTCCATCTGAGTAGGAGGCGGAAAACAAAAGACCAAATGCCATGGATGTATTCAATCTCACCTACTGGAATGCCTCTGAAGGCAATGACACAGAAGCCGTGGAAAAGAGCGAAAGCGCCTACAAGACTGTGGAGGTGGTGTTCATCGTGTTGGTGGCCGGTTCCCTCAGTTTGGTCACAGTTATCGGAAATATCCTGGTCATGCTTTCCATCAAAGTCAACAGGAACTTACAGACTGTCAACAACTATTTTTTATTCAGCCTTGCATGTGCCGACCTAATTATTGGACTGTGCTCTATGAACTTGTACACAGTCTACATAGTAATAGGGTACTGGCCCCTAGGGCCGGTGGTGTGTGACCTGTGGTTGGCCCTGGACTATGTTGTCAGCAATGCGTCTGTCATGAATCTTCTCATCATCAGCTTTGACAGATATTTCTGTGTCACCAAGCCCCTCAGCTACCCTGTCAAAAGGACCACCAAGATGGCAGGAATGATGATTGCTGCAGCCTGGGTCCTGTCGTTCATCCTCTGGGCACCAGCCATACTTTTCTGGCAGTTCATTGTTGGTGGGCGGACGGTGCCTGAGAAGGAGTGCTACATCCAGTTCTTCTCCAACGCCGCTGTCACTTTCGGCACCGCCATTGCCGCCTTTTATCTGCCTGTCATCATCATGATTCAGCTCTACTGGCAGATCTCCAGAGCGAGCAAGAGCCGCGTGAAGAAGGATAACCGCAAGCCGTCAGGATCCAATCCAGAGCCCCTGTCGCCTGGTCAGAGGAGGAACAACGCACCAAAACCCAACAATAACAACGTACCCGGGGAAGCCACAGGGTGCTCCCAGAGCCAGAATGCTGAGGATGGAGCTAACCAGCACGATGGAAAACTGCAAAATGGCAAAGGGCCGTCCTCGACCACTGCTGAGGGAGAAAACGAAGGTGACGACGTGGCAAGGGAGAACTGCGCTCCCGGAGAAGAGAAGGAGAGCTCCAATGATTCCACCTCCGGCAGCGCGGCCGCGTCCAATCAGAAGGAGGAGGAGGCGGCGCCCTCTGCCGCCAACTCCAGCGCAGAGGCGAGCCAGCCCCTCCCACGTCAGCGAGCCAAGGCAGGCGGCTCCAAGCTGACCTGCATCAAGATCAAGACTAAATCCCCCAAGGGCGACTGCTACACACCGTCCAACGCCACCGTTGAGATCGTCCCGGCCACAGAGCGGCAGAACCACGTGGCGCGGAAGATTGTGAAGATGACGAAGCAACCTCCCAACAAGAAGAAGAAAGCGGCGCCATCACGGGAGAAAAAAGTGACCCGCACCATAATGGCCATCCTGGTTGCATTCGTAGCCACCTGGACTCCTTACAATGTGATGGTGCTTATTAACACCTTCTGCTCCAGCTGCATCCCCAACACAGTGTGGACTATTGGCTACTGGCTGTGCTACATCAACAGCACCATCAACCCGGCCTGCTACGCTCTGTGCAATGTCACATTTAAAAAGACATTCAAACATCTTCTCCTCTGCCAGTATAAAAATTCTAGATCTGCCAGATAAATATGGTCCACTTGGGAGAAAGAGACGAAGTATGAGTTGCCTGTGTGTGTGTGTGTGTGTGTGTGTGTGTGTCATCCATGTTTATGTGTGTGCTACCCGTGTGTGTGTGTGTGATTGAAAGAGGTATGTGAGCAAGACTGCAAGAGGAAATTCTTCATCATTTTATCATTGGTTTTGTTTTTTCAATTTCTCTCTCAATAACCGGTTGTAGCACTTTACACAAATTCAACTGATGCCAGTTGCGTTGAGATGTGTCGTGCAGAGGCAGCATAGATAAGGAAAGTTGTGAGAAATTCTGTTTTATTCAGCGTTGTAAGCTCAAAAATGTGAAGGTGTGTAAAGCAGGGAGCACTTGGGAGTGACACCGAGCTGATAAAAAATGAAAACAGATAAAAGAGCGGAGGAAGATCTGCGCTGTACGAGAACACAAGAAAACTTCAACATGGGAAAATAGGGCTGACTGAATTTATAAACCTCCGAAGTTTGAAGTTCAGTGAAGATACCTGTAGATAACTGTACATATCAATGTATACCTAATATTTATGTGAGTGCACATGTGGGTGTGTGCTGGCTGGGAGTATGTGTGGTGTGTACACCCATGTGTGCCCCTCTGCCTGCCTTCTTTCTATCTGTCTGTGATCATCATGGCACTTCCAACCAGCAACATGTAGAATAAAGTGGGGCAGCTAGTGTAGATTGCCTCCGACATAGTCACATCAGGGCTGGAAGCTATCCCACCGAATGAGCCACTGTGGAAATGAGTTACCATTAATACATAATAGATATATAAATATATTAACGCCGCACCTGTCAACTTGTGGCTGAAAAATAACTTCAATCTTAAAGGGTCAGTTCAGAAAGTTAAAAAAACATTGTAATTTCCATAAACCAACTCTTCACAGGATGTTGACCCATTTTGTGCCATAAAATAGAAAAATATTCATTCAACGGATGGAGACATACTCAACTACTAATTTGGACCAATCAGATGAATCAGAGATCCTAGAGACTGGACCCAGACTTTGATCTGAAGGAATATTCTGGGAAATATGCTTATTCACTTTCTTATTGAGAGTTAAATGAGAAGATTGATACCACTCATGTCTGTAGATATGAAACTAAAGCTGGGAGCAGGGGGGAACAGCCTAAAATCTATCCACCAGCACCTCTGAAGCTCACTAATTAACACATTATAATTGCAAAAAAACAAGAAGTTGTGATTTTACATGGTTACGTGGGACTATTCTTTTTCGGCAGGGTGCAAAATTGTATCTGAAGTCTTGTCGTCACTGTGAGGAAGCCGCTGCACCCAGCCAAGAAATAGTCCCTCACATAATCCCTGTAAAAACTACAGCTTGTTGTTTTCACAGTATGGATGTTTATTAAAGAACAATCACTGAGTACAACCTGCCATGCATCATTATGGAGAGAAACCAAAAAGCTGTATGAACGACAAACTGACAAAAAACAAGAGTTATGACTAAATAGGACAAAAAAAAAAGTGGCATGAGATTGTTCAGTCGCACTCTTTCCTTTGCCAGCTGTCTGTACGACATCACGTCAGCTGCTGACAGGATGTATGATGTATATTTTATGGTGGTTATGGAGATGTTTATGTTTGCTGTCAAGTCATTCACTGCTAGGAACCTTCCTACTCTGTGTGAAACAGGTGGCCGGAGCTCAGAGCTTATTACTGTCTGTGGGAAGGCTTTGTGTGGTGTTTCTTCTTTCTTTCTCTTTTTTCGGTGTGTGTGGGAGACGTCATTTGATCCTGCTGATTAGTGGATTGATGTCACAGCGTGTACTGTACTGATGATGATTGTGAAGACCTGGGTGCGTGTGTGTGGGTTTTACTTGTGTGAGGTATAGATGCTGACATGAGTGTTTGCTCCAAGAGTGGAGTTTACTTGTGATCACAGGTTGCAACCTTGTGATTTTTTTAAAGGGCTATTTCCGCGTCTTTACTGTACATGTTTTGTAACCCATTTCCTTTTTTATTAAGAAAATGAACAAGTGAGTTAATTCTATTTAAATCATTATATTCTTAGATTAAAAAGTAATACATAGTTGTGCTTATTTTAATTATAAAAGAAATTAGAAAATATCAATTTACTGTAAGACGTGTTCTGTGTATTCATGCATGTCATCCATCATTTCAACCTATTAGACAATTCTCAGTTACATTAATGTATGCTCACCAGTAGGAGTGATGAATATGCATGAGCCTTTGCCATCAGCAGGTTGCCACAGTGGCTGGTAGGGGGGCTTTGCTAAGAATTACGCCTGCACCGAATAGCTCCTCAAGGCTGTCTCCTTAAAGAGAGATCTGGGACAGATCCTATAATGAAAACTCACCATGAGGCTGATCAGATTACGGGATGATGTGGAACACCTACATTTGAGATTAAAGATTGCCCATTACACGCTCAGCTTGTGCTTGCATGCTATGCGCCCATGTCCCACTTAGTGCTCCACTCAGCCCTGATCCTGTTATAGTCTCTACCTCATATATGAGGTCATGAATGTAATGTAAATATCACATGTACATTAATTAATTCTGTTTTCCTCCATCTCCTGCACTCATTCTAGCTTTCATTCCCTGCTATATTACACTGTAGAGCTCCTATATGTGCAGAGCAAGTGTAGGAAAAGTAAATCACAAGCGAGCGCACTGACATTCACATTTATTTGCTGGCAACCTACAGCTCAATTGTAAATGCTATTTTAAAATACCAGGCTTTCCAGAAGCTCTGGCTGCATCTCCAGCATGCAGCTGTACATCAGTGGTGGAAGAAGTATTCGGATGCTTTACTCGAATTCAAGTTGCAATATCATAATGTAAAAATATTCCATTAAGTCAGTTTACTAGTCACATGGTCTGTGGCTCTGGAGGAGCTTTGTCAAGTCTCACAAAATTCTACACGCAATGTCACCGGGGAGTCTCATCTTGAGCTCAAAGACTTCAAATTTTCAAGCCCCTGAAATCTTGATTTCAAATCCTGTTGTTTTTTTATCTTTTCTTTAAAAAATAAGCTGCCCTTGTGGATGTGGTTTGATCAGATTTGATTGACAGTGGCCTGGAAAAATAAGTAACAATCCTAACAACTGTCATCAGATTTTAATTCAAATGTTGCTAGATACTGATTGGTCCACACTTGTCCCCAACTTACCCCAGTGAAAAGAGGGCAGAAGAAAATACAAATCTCTTGTGAAATAACCAGAACTGCTCTAACTTTGTGCACTAAAACTGTGTTCATGTGGGACCCCTTTGACCCTACCGTAAGATGATTATATATGTCCAGGCCCTTTAACAGAAAGCCTGCATTACAAACTTGGTGTGTAGACTTTTTAAAACGGCACTGTTTAGTTGCATTATGGGAAGTGTAGGATCCAGTGTTTTGGGGGTGTTTACTTCCATATAGTGTTCGAGTAACAGCACTTTCCACCACTGATGCACATACATGGATGGCCCGTGTTTATTTATCAGAGCAGTTGCAGCAGGAACTGAGGCATCCATCCAAGTTCAACATCCAACCATCCGTCACGGTGATAAGTCGAGCCACGTCTGTCTGACATCTGTCACACATCTCAGTAGTGGGTAAAGAGCCTTCCAGAATATCTGATTAATCTTTCTAAGCTGTCATTTGAGTGATACCAGCAGGAGAGTAAGTGGCTCACAGCTCAAGCAGAGGTCCAGGGGTCCCAGTTTGAGCAGCTGCTTGGGTGTTTGATGGAAGGTGATGGCAGTTTATCACCTCCTGGAGCTGGAAAAGGGCGAGATGCATCTAAAAAACAAAGGTTCTCACCACGGCTATCTCCAGGCAGTGCACTTTAAACATCAGGAGCAAAGTCCTCATAAACCATGTCACTCGCCCTGCTCCTGTTGCCAAGTTGTTGAGCAGAAAAACAAAACGTTCTTGTATCAGGCGATGTCTTTTGTGTTGGAAAGTGAAGCGGGGGGGGGGGGGAGTGGATGATGAGAGAGAACGTGGGCTTGCGATAGGACGAGAAAGCGCTGTTGGGTGACAGTGAAAGGGAACGGCTGTCATGCATGTGAGGGGGGGGGGAAGGCGGCTGATAGCCCCTAAAGTGTACGGTTCGTGCAGGATGGGACAGATAAGCTTGCTTTGTAGTCATGGTTACGGGGAGGGGTAGAGAAAGAGAGGGAGAAAGAGGGGTAGGGGCGGAGGAGGTGGGTTGTCAGTGACAAAATCCAAAGTTAGAAGATCCCTGCATGTGGACCATGTTTGGAGACATCACAGCCGTTCTGGGCAGGTCAGCCAAGGGTTTTGCTGCAGGAATTTGAGTGTCGAAACCTGCTGCCTGGTGTAAACACAGTGTGACACGGGGCCGTTCCCTTCTGCGCTTTTATTGCATCTCATTCTCGTGTTGCGCAAACAGAATCCACCGTTTCTTGCTTTGCGGGTTACTGCGGTCATAACCTTCCTATTTTACAAGTTAATGCATATATTCTCACGTGCTACATGAAAAATATTCTGATGTTCGTCCGTCTGATATGACGGGAATAAACATTGTCTCCATTGTAATCCACAGTTCATAATGTGCCGTCAGAGCTAGCTGGGCTCCTCTTCATACGGCTTATGTCAAAGGGCTAAACTCCTTTTACGGAGAACACATGACATGTGACGTTTATCAGAGATGACATCAAATTTAAGGTTTCTCTGGCTTCACTCTCGCTGGCCCTTGCTGGGAATAATCTCAACAATTTTGTGCAGCCACGCAGGAGTGAAAGCGCAGCAGTTTGCTCATGCTGTGAGAAGTTTATCGGAGACAGAAAATATATATCGCCAGATTGTACAGAGCAATTTGAAGTGCCTCAGAGTGACATGAACAAATTGCTCTTTTATCCTAAAATCCCTGTTGTATCTTTAGTGTCTGTGCTGAAAGTTGTAGACGGTGCTGCGGTGTGATGCACATGTGTTATTTAGCCTTCCCCAATTAACTTCTTTTTTCCTTTTTTGTGAAAGATATTGTTTTTCCCGGCTCTGAGCTCCCATAACTATAATTTCCATCTGAACAGCCACAGTCTGATTGCAGAGACAAGGAAAGTTTGGACTGAACAATCTAAACTCATCATCTCAATGCCTTTTGAAATAATCTATCAAAATCTGTACAGTATACAGTCACAGCAGTGACATATTTCAACACTATCCTGGAGGCATAGCAGGCTATTTTGGTTGATTTTCTATCCAATATGTGTGTGTCTGGTATGTGTGTGCATTCGTATCTGTCATACGGGGAATTGTGCTTTCCTGTGCAAACCCTGTGTGTCCGTCATTATACCGAGATCAGTGCTGTCATATGTATGTATGTGTGTTTGTGTGCGTGTGTGTGTGTGTGTGTGTGTGTGTGTGTGTGTGTGTGTGTGTGTGTGTGTGTGTGCATGCTTGCTGTGCGGTGTTTTATTTTTTCTAAATGGCATCCTCAGCATGAAGACATCAGATTGGACAAAATATCATGGCACACATCAGGGAAGATGCACACAGTGTGATTGTCATTACTCCTTCCTCTTTAAACAGTCTTTCAATAGCAACAGGCTTCCAAAGACTCACACAGCTTTGCGTGGTACTGGAATACAGATAAATACATCATATTGTACATTTTCTATCACATTTTATAGATCTGTTTCTTTTATCATTGTACAAAGTACAAATGTAGTATTATAAATTAGAATATGATCAGTGTACAGCCAGAGAGTTTCTTTTTTTTTTTTTGTTTAAAATTAAAATCTATAAAGATATGAATATTGTGAATTATGGAAGTGTTTCAAATAGAATATGATTATGAAAGTAGAAGGTATAAATATATGTGCATTTCTGGGGGGAGGATTTGCCAATAAATGGATTCATGCCTTGCAAAATGAAGTGGATCCAAACTTTCAGACTTCGGAGCAGCGTTCCAGGGAAGATCCAAGAGTGACTTCTGCAGCCAGAAATGGGGGATAAAAAGAGCAAACCTGGAGACCCGGAGGAGGACAGAAGCTAAAACTAGTTTCAATGTGACCCAAAGGCCCAAACGGCAAGGGCTTCATTTTTATTTCACCTGTAAAGTCATGAGGCTCACACTCACCTTGGGAAGAAGCTGGTTGCCTGTTATCTTACTGGACACACTTAATAACTTTTGCAATTTGAACATCCCGGGGGAAAAGTTTTTTTTTTTTTTTTTTTTTCTTTTTCTTTTTTCTTTTGGTGGAGCAACCAAAGTGTTGAGGTTTGAGTTGTTTGACCTGATCTGAACTTCAAGGGTCACGATGTGGATTTAAAACAAAATCAGCAAACAAAAAAAATTAAAAAAATAAAAACAAAAAAAATCAGTAGCCTGCTGCAAGTGTTAAATGTACATACAAGTGTTCATTTTTCATTTGCTTATATATGTAGATGTTCATTGTGTATTCACTCTCTGTGGCTTGTGGCTTCTCTTGCAATAGGAAAAATAAATTTAACAGTCTATTGTTTGCATTGTATATATCTATATGATAATACATTTTATGTAATTCAGATGTGGTACATTTGAAATGTACAAACATGTCTTTAATAGCTACTATCTGAATGTTTCCCCTCACCCCCAAGAATCCCTCATTTATTCTCCTCCCCCTCCCCACTATGATACTTCCTGTACAGTAACAATGGTATTGAGTTCCTTTTTGATGCATTCTTGATTGACTCTTTGTTCTGGACAATGAATCTGAGTGTTACTATAACTGGCCACCTACGACACCGTAAGATGAACTGCATCAAGTGGTTACATTGTGCCATATTCTCTCAGAATGAAATTCAAATAAAAATATATCAAAATGTGTTTGAAATGTTGAAGTTTTTCACTGTCAGGATGCACGGGGTGAAAGAGAAACACCTTCTCTACCTTTTCATTTTTGATTCATTTTTATTTTTGGAAATGTAACAGGAAACAAGGGGAATGTTAAATCCAACTGAGGACTACAATAGTGAGGTCTTTACTTTTTTACAGCCAGGAGTGGGAGAGTAAAAATCAGTGGGTATAAATTGAGGTACAACAGAGCAGCAAGAGGAAAACAAACTAAAAACAGTAATAGTTTTTACACTTGAACAGTAGCTATTTCATGCAGCCTCCAGAAAGAACAAGCTTATGTTTTTTTTTCTTACTGGAAATAAAAGAAAAATATCACATAGCACAGAGAAATAGGGGGAAGTGTTACCATTAATTTGAGCCACTTGAAAAATTGCAAACACACAAGTTTTTTTTGTTTGTTTTTTTTTGCCTCAAATTAATTAAGTGAAGATGTTTAGAGGTTCAATCTTAGCAAACTGCTTCATTAAGTCGGGGGCATGGACCAAAGAGTTTTCACAAATTAGTTAGGCAATGCAACTGGAAAACAAATCCTATCAAATTTGTTCTTAAGAAAATAATCCTAGAATAACATAATTAGGTAAGAACACTAGTAAACAAATCTCTTCCATATTCATTATTTGTCCCTACCGCTGAGTATTATATCTCCTATTGCAACATACAAGTTGTTTCAGGTGCTAGAAAGAAGAAAAAGTAAAATATATTGTCACTAAAAGTCATATTTCCGCTGGTTTTGTCAAAGCTCTATAGGCTCCTACAGTCAACCTACAGGACATACAAAGAGGAACCTGTCAAATAGGGCAGTGAACATCTTTCCACCCTCTTCCTCCTTCCTCCTTGGGACAAACAACCTCCATCAGTCCATTTGGGTGCGCTCTCGCTTCTTGCCTTCCTTCTTCTGCTTCTTTGCGTCTGCAATCAAAGAAAAGAACAAAGAAGTTACAACCCACAGTGTTTACTCAGACAATTTGTCCGCCAGAGGTGGAGTTTTTGGAAAATAAACAAATCCGATTCTGTCCATGAAGAGCACAGATGCCGCGCTGCAGATTGTAATAATCAGCCGTAGGAGTTTTTAATTAGATTTTGCCAGAGTGCAGGTTTAGTGCTGTGACACTGCAGTCCCTCCTTCCGCTCTCTCCTGGGGATTGATTCGGCGGCGTGGTGTGTGCCCCATGAAAACCCTCTTTATCAACTCCCCGCAACAGAGGATTGGTACCTGGCAGCCATGACAGAAGCCACAGTCCATGGCTTCCCTTTCTGCTTTGCACCCTCTCCGCTCTGGTGAAGCGGAAGAGAGCACAACCTGCACCTGACTAGCTGTTTGTTGGACTGTCAATCTGCTGCTGGGCTGTTTGTGTGTCTGTCCCTCAGGCAAACTGTCTGTCTTTGGCTTTGAACACACCTCTGTGTGTGTGTGTGTGTGTGTGTGTGTGTGTGTGGTTGTGTGTTAGATATTTGGGGGGTGAAATGAGATGATTTTCTGCCAAATAGGCCCTTTTCATCTCACAAGAGTAAAAAGTAAAGTTGGTTTAATTCCATTTCAGTGGCCTGATATTGACCTTGTGCCTTTCAGCAATAAGGAAGTTTTGCCTTTTAATTTCATGTCTACACTGGAAATGGGATGTGTTGTGTTGTGTTGTTCAAACACACATGTCTGTATGTGTTTCTTAGATGTTTGGCACTACTGATCTTCTTACTATAAGTAGTGTTTCTAGCAAGCCTTCAGTTAAACTGTTTACCTAATCCAAAGCAAGCTCCAACTGCTGCATGTAATACTTCATTTGGATCCTCCCACAGCGCTTTTGTTCAACTCAACCAGTTTTACACAACTGAAAGATGTCTAAAGTGTAAAGTTATAAACATTTTTTATAATGGTGCCGTTTCAGAGGTAACACTATTACATTAAAATAGCAGATCTGAGCTACAATAAAAGGAGAGTGATGTATGAAAAAAATAATCTTACTGTGTCTTAAAAGAGATATAGTATGATAATGTATGAAAAGACTATCAATGCTTAAATCCCGATTTCAGTTTTGTATGAATGTATTACTCTAAGAGGACACCTCCACAACTCACAAATCCTGCAATGACATGCTGGGAAACAGCGACATGGTATGCCTAGTCAATGAGATTTCAATTGAGTTTCAACTTTTTAACATTCTGAATGCGAACTGCAAAGAAATCTTCTTAAAAATCTGTTCTTGTCACCTCTGATGCAAACTTCCACGGGTATTAATATTTTGACATGCAAAGAACTCTCACCCACTGAAATGTGGAAATTGCTCTTCCATCAGATTTGTTTGCTTGTTTTAATTAGTTTGAATGTTTTTCTCTTTTTACCTTTTTTTTTTCTCTCTCCCCCTGTTGTTTTTGTCAGCTTGTATTATCTGCTCTTCGGGGAGAGAGATGGAGAAAAGGATTCACTCCTGCTCTGCTGTATCTGCTCAGTATATGAGATGGGGACTCTCATGCCAGGCTGGAGTACTTTCTGCTGTATTTGCACGTTACATGACACCACTCGCTCTCCTCTCTGCCTCTGACACAGACTCATAATCTGTCAGTGCCAAAACACAGTGACTGCATATTTGGCCAAAAATGAGTTGGCATTTTTTCAGTGTTGGAATGTAACTAGGAACATTAACTAAAGTACAATTGTGAGGTACTTGTATATTTACTTGAGTATTTTAATTCTTTGCTACTTCATACTTCTACTTCACAACATTTCAGAGGGAAATAACACACTCAGCTGAATTTATTTTACATATATGGTAACTTTGCAGATTAAGATTTTACACAAAAAAACATGAAATCATTATAAAAATGATGCACATATAAAAAAAAGAAATTATACCAAAGAATTGTGTCATTTTCCAGGCACCCTGGTGGCCTAGGGGCATCATTTTCTCCCATAATTTCCTGTCGTTTCTCAACTGTCATCTCTCTAATAAAGACCTTAATGCCCAAGAAATATCTTTTCTTTTTAAATAAATGTGTAATTTTTAAGAAAACTTGTAAATTTGCTTCAAACTGCACTAATGTAGCATAATAATTACACCGCGTGGCTCTGAATGAACGTCATTGATTTAAAATCAGAATGCCACCTGCCAGTCCCGAAAGAATGATGCAAACAAAATCGCTCTAAACAAATCCAGGTGCCAGAAATGCCTCTCCAAAGCCTTTTGTTTAACCTGAAATCAACTCTGGTGTCCAAACACTCCCCTCGCGCGCTTCCCACTCCTGTTCCGCTGAAAGAAAAGGCGGGGACCTTGAGGTTTCTACAGGCATTCATAATGTTTCATTTCTGTCACTCTTTGTTCCCTCTTTCGCTCCGCAGGGTCTGTGTTTCACCTGGGCTAGACAGCAAAGACACGCAACTCTGAATCTCAGATCGCTCCCAAGGCGCCTCTAAGCATTGTCTCCTCCAGAATCTGCAAATGACAGATGCTACCTCCATCACAGCAACCTGCTGCAGTCAGGGGAAACCTATCTCCAAACCCAAGGTGGCTGTTCAGAATTGCAGATTTGGCCGGGCAGATCTCTGCTCCCAGCCGGGGGTTAGATAGCCTCTCTCTCCATCTCAGTCACTCCGAAGCCAAACATTTATGTGTTTTTTCATAAGCCCTCTGATCCCGCTGCTGTGGACTGTATCTCTGCCATCCCCTGACACACACAGAAAAGCATACACAATTCCCCCTTCTCATTGTGCACAGCAACCCCTCTTTCTTTTTCCCCAGTAACCCTCCTGCTTCCCAGGGCTTATCTTCCAAATGGCAGACATGGGAAAAACACACTGCACATCATGCAATCACATCGCTCAGCTGGTGAAGCTCTCTTCCCAACTGCCTCCTTTCATCTCGGCCACTGCCATCAACGCACTGCTTCTCTGTTGCCCTCAGCTCTTACACCTCTTAGGCTGTCACTCTGCATCCACGCATCGGGCCTTTATTAGAATTGAACTGCAGGTACACGGCACTGCACACATTTTCACTTTCATGCACACACACGTCCACAGTGTGTAAATATATATATATATTCATTTACATTTTTCAACGTGAAAAGTTCATAATCCGCATCAATATTCTTGCATAATGAAACATGGCAAATTTAATTTGAAAAGCAGAATAATCAAAGTGTAATGTGGATGCATTCATGCATCCTGAAATGATTTTACTTTGGACCTCACAGTTGAATTTCCTTTAGGACTTTCTTGACTTTCTGTGACATATAGAAACTGACAGGGTCTGATGATTAAATTCATCGTTTTCACTATGGGATAGATTCCATCCCAAAATATCTGGACAGCATAAATAAATGCAGAAAAAGGACGGACGCTTGGACATTATACAACAAATCCTCCAAATTTAACAGAAGAATACGTTGTTTGAAATTGTTCTTTGCCCCCATTGGACAAGAGTGATAATTATAATGTCTGATAGAGGTCTTTGTCACTTTAACAAAAACATATGTCATTATTGGGCATTTGCTGAAACAACTGATGCTTTCAAGGACTGTCTCACATTACAGCAAGTATTATTTTATCACACAGAATGAATAATTCTCAGCATTTTTAAAATCGCACACACTCTTATTCACTTTCCTACTATAAATCCATATACATCTATGTTTTAACAGTGGCATCCTGTACTATATATTTTCTGGAAAGCATGGGAGAATCACAGCTGGCAAATACAGTACAGCTCCTTGAGCAGCTTCCTGTCACAATGCATTAATGATGTGCTACAGAGTGAAAAATTTAACAGATTCCTCCCTTGAAAGTCAAATAGAGTTTGGCATAAAATCTCAAGACAAACAGACGTGTTATAGTTGTCCACACAGCAGTTGCAGAAATCCTGTTATAAAAAACTGTCTCGCATTGTCTTATCATGGTAATTTGGGGCCTCACTTGACTGTTGGCTCGGCTGTTTGATGAAGTGACAGGAAGGTTACGCAAACTCCACATGTGAACCTTGTGTGCACACATGTCATCTGCTGAGTGTGATAAGGGCGCAGTTTATGACTATTGGCAGCAATTCTGCACTCATTATAATCCTGTTTGGACAATGGGTCATTCACAGTGGGTCAGTTACATCCTTGTTTACAAAATGAACAAAGGGCATCAGTTCTCTTGGATTGAATTCTTGTCGACAGTTTTACACCAATCTGTCCGAGCAGTCAGTAATATATTCTACATGCGTCCACATGGTTATTTAATATTCTCCCATTAGTTTAAATCTTGTGTTAACTCAAGTGTCCATTTCCCATAGAATGTGGGATGTAGCAGCAAAAAAACCTCCCTGTCTTCAGGTTCTTTGAAATGACTGAAGAAAGCTAAAAGCATATAATTACAGTTGAATAGTGAGTTAACCTATTCACCCCTGCTTTAACACTGTCACTCACTGCTTAAACGTGGTACTTAAATAGGTAGATTTCCATCATGCTGACGGTGTGGATATGAATGTGAATTACAGCTGGCATTACCTGAGATTAAAATCATTTGCAAGGGTTTGTTGGATTTAGCAAAGATGCAATCAGTCTGAGATGTACCAGGAGACAAGTCAGATATCTATTGAGCTTAGATGTTTATTATCAAAAAGAGGATAAAGAAGGATCACTCTTAAATGCACCTTGATATATACTGATGGCAGTTCATCGTAGTTAAAGTGACATTTTATTATAAGTCTTTTATTTTCAGATTTTGGCCTGTGTGTTATAGCTAATAAACACATTGAACAACCAAAGCGGTACAAAATATACAAGCTTGTGGGGGGTGAGTAGATCAGCAGTTCAGCTTAAGAAACAGAGACACCCGAGCGGTAAACATCCCTTCAGCCATAATTAATCAAACAAACCAAACAACTATCTATCATTCCCTGTAACTGTTTACTATGATTTGACAGTACAAGAAAACACTGGAATGCTTCTTCTCGTAAATCATCAGTTTGTTTCTGCGCGGCCCCGTTGTTTTTGATCCAAACCGGCCTAATGACATGTCATTTTCCTGGAGAGTAACTGACATCTTCAGATTTCAAAGTTGTCCAAAAAGGCTGCCGCGTTGCTTCAGTAATTGCGTCACAGCTTTTAATTCCAGTGAAAGGGCGTAGCAGAAACACGTTGTGAACACAACATGTTGGTGGATATTGTGAACCTTTGGAGCAACATTATCATTCATTTGGAATCGTATTTTTGCCCACCTGGAAAACATAAGTCCAATATTCACTCTCTCTTTTCTCTATTCTTTGTCTCTACCAGCTCCTGAGGGGAATATCTGGCTTTTTAGTTGATAATGCTCAACTATGTTCATCACTTGGTCACTAACTGTGTATGTTTGGTCTTGAACAGGTAGCGTATAGTTGGTTTTTAGAGCTTTTTCACTAAAAGCAGCTGCAGCATCCTGACAAACGTTTGCTCACAGTTGATGGTCAGTGTGTCCAAAACAGAGGCTGGCTGTCTCATTTTCTATTTTCTACATGTGTTACATACAGAATATGCAACATATGGGTGTGGAGAGCATAACATTAGTCATAATATTTTTCAGGTATCTTGCCCAACGCTTTTTAGCAGTCGAATAAAAATAGCCCTGTCTGGTTTAAAAGCTTCATATGTCTGAAACTGAACAGTGAGAAATCCTATCTTCAGCTCATGCCACATTTTTGAGGACATCAACAGGATTTTTGTGTGCCCCACTGTTGCCGACAGGCTCAACGTGTCCGTCGAGTTACGTTTTATCCAGTGATGATTTATTCATATCAGCTTACCTTGCAGCTTGGTCTTGGGGATTTTGCCACAGGGCTTGGTGGCTGTGACGGTGGCTGCACAGGTCGCGTCCATGAGCGCTCGCTTCAGCACGCCCATCCTGTTCTTCTTGCCCGTCGCCAAATCGCACTCCCCCCAAGCCTCGAACTCGTACTTGCATTCCCCTAAAGAAGATAAAGAAATCAGACACTTAATTAGATGCTTTTGTTTCGTGAAGTGGCTCTGAGGGGGTGATTGAACGGGGCCGATCAAGCAGAAAACCTGGTAAAATTACACATTGCCGCTTCTATATTTGTTTTAAAAGCAGGCATTTGCAATCAGTCAATGAAACAAGCCCGTTGAGCCTGAGGAGTTGTGCGTCATACACTTTGAATCCCTGTTTGATGAGCGGCTTTAAATTACTTGGCTATTATCTCCTTCCTATCAATTGAAACTGTCGTCCATAGAGTGAGTTCTGCCAAAACCTTGTCACGCTCTTATTAACTACAAAATAAAAGATGCTTATAGCTTTTTGCTCACAGGAACAGATGGTGCTTCAATTTTGATCTTATATTTCCTATATGATGAAACCCGCTAACAGATGAATGTAATCAAAAGCAGCCTGGCTCCCGTTCATCCTGGAAATAATGGACAGATACAATCTTGGCAGCAGAGAAGTAAAAGTACTTTCAGCAGCACCTAAAATAAATTTCACATATGTGCTTTCATTTGATATTAAATTTAACCCACCTTAAACTCAACCCCAGAAGATACAAGATTGCTGTGGCAGCAGAGGCTGGTATATATTATAGAAATGTGTTTGAAGAAGGGCGTGTGCGTGTGTGTGTGTGCGTGTGCGCGCGTGCATGTGTGTTTGTGTACTGTATGTCCATGTCTTTCATATCTCCCTCCATTATTTTGTTGCCACTCTAGCCGGGCTCCCTCGAGGCTCTGGCACTCATTCCTCAGCTTCCGCTCACATGAAAGCGTCGGACCCCCTGTCACTGCCTCTGAGATCCCAGGGTGCTCATCAGGGGAGGGGAGAGGGGAGAGAAGGGGTGAGGAGAGGAGGGACGGAGAGTGGCGAGAGGGAGTGACAGGGCCATTGTTGCAAGAATCCTACAGGGACTTCCTGAGCATCCAACTTTAAAACCCTGTGCCTCTGTAATTTGTCTCTGAGAGAGAGCTTCCATGCCGGCTCTGGGGAATTTGGCAGGCAGCTCATGTCCTCCTCAAGGTGTCATATAAGAGAAGGCAACAAAAAAAAAAACAAGTGTGAACACACCCACTCATCAGCAGCCCTACATCCAAACAGAGCCCTATATGTGTGAATAGATTTCAGAGTGTTTGGAAGAGATCTTATCAATTACAATCTTGCCCCACCTTTGAAAAATGTAATCCAGTGTCAAATATTTGTTCGGGATTTTAAGACAGTAGTTAATGATAAAAATTGGGATCGAAAGAATTCCTCTCTTCTTCATAAGACTGATAATATTAATTAAGTTAACTGAGTTTGATGTGTGCCCTGAAGAAAAAAATCTTTCATTGCAGATTTAAATATTGTTCCCTTTCTTTTATCCCTTTTCAATAACACTTTTTACCTGTAGTGGGCTTTGTCTGCACTCTGCACTTTGTCTGTACGAGTATTTCTATGGTCTATTGTATAGAGACCCATTAGCTGTAGTGTCGGTTACCAACATCCCCTGCCACACAGTTGTCCTCTTTTTTTGGGCTGTGCTGCTGCAAAACCTCGCTCTACAGTATTGTGCACATGCTCCTATTCTAAGCACATTTATACTCTCCCTGCATTGCTGTCGTACCCCTGTGAGTTGCAAAGAATCATTTGGGCCATGTGCTGCAAACTTAAAACCACTGTTAACCTAGTTTTCACTTGCTTGTTCATGGGGATCTTTTGGAGTTTAATATTTCAGTCAGATGTAACATTTTTGCCAAATGGGATGTCAAATCTTTCATGCTTCTCCATATCGAGTCCAACACGACTCTCAGAGTTTACACTTTTTCACACGGTTCTTGTAATAGTATCTAAAGCCACGTAATGTTGTTCCTTAATGCAATATGCTATGTACCAATACTTAGTCTACTAGAAAAATAGCCCTTTACATCAGTGACAGACTGAGCAGCACCATATCTGAATCCAGGTTTGGCTGCCAAGGTTACATTGCAGAGTCTTTTTACACCAATTCTGACGCATTTAGTGGGACGCAGGAACCAAATGTCACAGTATTTATTCATCTTTTTAATTGCAAAAATACCCAAAATAAAAGACACTGGCTTAGTTTTTTAGTCTCTCCTGCCTCTCCTTCTCTTTTTCCTTTTTCTTGTCCAAAGTAACTTTCCACAATTTAAAGGCCAGAGGCATGTAACTTATTTCCACTTCCCCGAACCTTTCGCTGCTATAATCTATATAGCCAGTTAGCGGGGCCGTTATTTCCTGCAGTGTGTTCATCACTCGTGACAGGCTCATTGCGGAGCAGCGGGCTCCTGCCTGACAGGCCTTACTGGGGGAACAAAAGTCCCCGAGGCTTGTCTGCACTGCAAGACATTTCAGCTGTGAAGGCTGCACAGTCTCAAGCCCAAAGAGCAAATGACAAAAAGCAAAATTATTATTCCTGTGTTTTCCGTGACGATGTATCACGTCCTCAGCAGACATTTTTTGTTGGACCTCGTCCTCTAATTAGCAACCTTATTCATTCCTATTGTGAAAATGGGAAACCATTGTTTCTGTGAATGACAGGCTGGAATCCATCATGAGGAGGTGTGGGGTGAGAGGCATGGGAAGCTGGGCAGTAACTGTTTCTGGGTTTTTTAGTGGTCGTATTTTTAAAAAAATTGCTTTTAAAAAGTAGACCTTTTTAGATCCCAGCCCAAGTAGCGCCTTATTTCCAGTAGTTTTTGCAGTCTGAGCACTCCTTTCTCACCTCCGAACTTCTTCTTCCAGTTGCAGGGGATCTTACAGCGCTGGGTCTTGATGGTCTGCTTGCAGTCGGTGCCGGTGCGTGTTCCCTCCCTGGTGCCGAGTCCGCAGTCCCCTTCATTGGCTACACACACACTCCACTGCCAATCCCCACAGTCCGACTTGCGCTCCTTCTTTCCTGCAGGACCCAAACATACACAAGTTCTGTAACCTCGAAACTAGTGCAACTTGTTCAAACTGACAGCTCTCGTCTTGCCGGGTTTCTTCTTTTTTTCCCCTGGATTTTAGCAGGTCAAAACTTCAGACCTTTAGGTTCCTACTTCCAAGTGTCAAGTCATTTAAGGGGGCAAGTTTTAGGTCTAATCTCACAGCAGTTCTACAGAAGATCTACAGCTCTGGTTATACAAAATGTGCTAGATTCTTTGTTTTTATAAAAACATGAAATGGAAACTGCTACTTGCAGTGTTTGTAAAAGTATTTATCCTCTCCTGGGCTTTCTTCAAATGATTTCAAGGCAATGTAATGGGTTTAGGTGCTAATTTCCAATGCAAATGAACTTTTTTCTTGAATTTAAATTAGGCAAAATGTTGTTTTCCTTACACAGCTGGGAGTTATCTGACTTATTTTGCCTTTCTTGCAAGATAATGCTATTTGTTTCTGGTAAACTCTCAGAGGAGACAAATTACTTCAACCCCAAAGGCTATTTTTTCTTTTTTCTTTTCCATATACTTTTAAGAGTTGTGTGTTATGAGAATTGTCCCTCTTAACTAAACAGTTTGTTAAGAGGGACAATTCTCACAGTGCAGCCTTTTGGGGAGTGATAGCACTGTATGTCAGATATTGCTCCTCCATCAAACAAGTTGTGAAATTCAAGGTTGTATTTTGAAACCAGTGAAGCATCAGATCTGCTGATTGTTTTTTTTTGTTTTGTTTTGTTTTTTTTGTTTTTTTTGGAAGATACTAAGATACTAAAAAGTAAAACGGCAGATGTAAGCGCGAGCACCATGCTGCTCAGTCTCCAACATGCCACAATTAAGATTCTACACCCGCAGAGATATTAATTCTATAGATTTTTTTTTTCTATAATTGAACAATCTGTCCTGAGCTTTGCAAGATTCACCTTGTTTTTCTGCTTTGCCTCCTTCAGCTGCCATCACTGTTAGCACCAGGAGTGCCATCACGGCCACCCGTGTCCACTGCTTCTGTGCATTCATTCTGAAAGAGAGACAAGACGAGTGTCAGAGGAGAACTCTTTCTTTACGCAGTTTAAGTGTTATCAGTGTGCTGTTCAGTGCAAATCATAAGGAGTTATTTTGTGAATGTGAAGTGTCCAATGTCAACTTCTATTATAATTTCCTACATTTACTTAATTTTCAAACTGACTTTTTAGAAAAATGTGACTGAACTTGACAAATTCGGCTGCTTGGTAGAACAGGAAAACAGAAAAGGCCAATAGTTGTCCCAGGTCTCATGAGACACAGGGAATACCCTGGGGAATTTCCATCTCTCATCTTGTGTCATTTCCACTGTGCTGGATTCCAATGTCAACATTTTGATTGTCTGCACTGCCACTAGACTGTCAGTCATGGCTGTATTTGCTGTCAGTCTCTGTGATACCTTGTCACGGCGAGCAAGAAAATCACCATAAAGGTTGGACTTGATTGGTCAAAAGTCTTGTATCTCCCCCCCGCCCCTGTAGTCTGAAGCAAGAAGAGAAGTTGAACAGGTTCTTAATAATTCTGTTATGGAGCGTGAGTGAAGTTAAGGAGGACAAATGGTTTCACATTATTCAACTGATCAGCATGTGGTGGTAATAACCCAAGACACACAGCAATGTTACCAACAAAAAGCAGTGAAGAAGAACACTGCTAACAAGCCAACATGGATGTAAACAATGCAAGTTTCAAGATGTTAAAAAAAAAAGTCTTTTCAAATGTTTTAAGTAAATGTATTCAACACGTTTGTTAGAATGAGTCGTGGTATTGGAGTGTGTATCGGGAGAGAAAAAGTTGGATCGTGGCATTCCTAATTTAGGAGTAACAAATGTTTGGAGATTTGTTTCTTAAAAACAAGATATTATACAGTATTGTTGAGTCATAAATAGGTAATTAAATCGTAAAGAATCAGTATTCACTTTTTGGTTGCCAGAAGATGCAGAGGCTTGTAGATCGAGAGACATTACAGTACCCCATATAATCAGAATCAGAATTTCCTTTATTATTTCATCCTCCAGCTTGTTCTGGATCAGCAGAAAGCTGTTACTGTCACTTTCACCAGCATAATGCACTGTGATGAAATTATTGCAGAAAACCCACTGTCTTCGACTTCCCTGCCTTCTCCCCGCCTTTTTTATTATTATTTTTTTTTTAGGGAGAAAGAAATCCTCTAGCAGACAGCGCTTTCTGAGAGGAGAGACAGCATGAGACTTAAGCAATTACCTGGCTGACGCCAAAAAAAATGTTCCTCTGCACTCGAATTCCTGCAGAAAGGTTGAGCCTGGCAGGGAAATGATATACATTTGTCATCTTTAATTAATCATGAGCTGGCTCCGACCCCCCCACCTCATTGTGGAATAAACTTACATTCCCAACTTTTCATTTCCCTCACTTAAGACTTCATATGAGTTAAGTCTCAGTCTGGTTAGATGACAGTGAAAGCCTCCGAAATTTAAATCAGCTATTCCAACTTTATATTTAATTATTAGATTTTATTGTAGTGCATTTTACCTTGGATTTAATGTGTCTGAGCACTTCTTAGAAACTCATAATGAGCCTTATGGCAGCACTTGTAGTCTGCCTGCCAGGAAAAGTCGTCTGAATCCTTCACACAATTGATTTTTATACTTTTCCGACTGTGGCAGCACACAGACAATCCCTGTTTTGAATAAATACTTCAGACTCCGTCTCCCAGTTTTTCCTTTTGGTTGACTCTTTTTAAGAGTTTCCAAACTATTCATCTCCATAACCCCGAAAAGGGAAGAAAAAAAATCATTGAATCCCAACTGTAAGAAGTGCATACAATGAGTTCTTAGAGTTTCAGAGAGAAAACCCAATGAAAGCTGCCCGATAAAGATCATTTTCCAAGAGAAAGGCATTGTGGCCTTTCAGAAGATAAGAAAGACTTTTCCTCAGTAAGTCACGCACAGAGTGATGGGCTCTTGGTGCAGTGCAGGCATTAAAGGGAACGGGGTTGATGACTTTGAATGAGCACTCCATACAGTAGGTTAAAGAAAGAAATAAGTCTTGGAATTAAACTGAATTAACTATTTCCTCTGGAGCCAGAGAATCCTCTGAGACAACAGGTTTCTCCTCCTCTTGAGGTCAATAAATTAAATGGAAGTCTCTCCCGACCATGTAGCTCCTATTTCAGGAGCATGACAGCACCTATAATGGATGACTGGGTGGATCGGAGCATTTGACTGTGCTGCCTGTGTAACACTTTGATAAGAAGCGCTGGGGATTGCCAACTTAAAGGACATCTACTTGTGCTTTTCCATAAATGCTCTTCCTCTATACCTTCAACACCCCCGCAGTCAGACACACCAGCAGCTCGACACTTTGTGACAGGGAAAAGAGGAGATTTTAAAAATTTCCTTCCAAGTCTTGGCAACCTGACCACAACTCACTTATTCTCATGATTTAGACCCCTGTAATTTGAACCAGCCCAATCCACCACCGTCTCCAAGGTCACTTTATTCTTCACTGACGGCAACAAAGAGGTGGTGTTTTGTTCTGCAGGAATCTCTCCGGGAATTACAGATGAAATTTGTAAAATTCTTCGACATATTTCAATGTTCTGCTAAAGGTGATACGCAAGTAGCCAGACACAAGAGAAAAAGGATCATCAATCACTGCTCAACTTGTTCCTCGATTCTAAGCTAGATATTCGATCTAGGATATTGCCACACCTGAATGTTTAGCGAGGGGAAACTCAAATAAAAGAAAGCCATTTAATGCTTCAGAGGTTGTAGTAAGACTATAAGATTCAGAAAAAAAAGTTCTAAAATAATTGTGGAAATAATTAGGATCTGTGGCTTTTTTGGGTGTTTGCAGTTCATGCAACATCCTGGGTTTTTTTTTTTTTTTTTTTTGGACAGACTTTGGACTAGACTGACACTTTGAACCATTGCAGGGCCAATATATTTACAAGGTACCAAGATAGATGTTATTTTCCTGCCATTCATGTACTACTAACAGATTAGAGCTTCATTATTGATTTATCTGCCTTCATATTTTCTCAATTAATCGTTAAGTCTATGAAATGTTAGAAAAATAATGAAAAATGCCCATCATAGTTTCTCAGAGTCTAGGGTGTTATCTTTAAATTGCTTGTTTTGTTCAACTGACAGTGGAAACCCAAAAATATCCAATTCAATATAATATACAAAAATCAGAAAACAACACATTTTCTGGAAGCTGGAACCAGAGAATGTTTAGAATTTTCAATTGATAAATGATTGGACCGATTAGTCAATTAACTATTTTGATAATCCATTAATTGGTACAGTTATTTATCAAGTACATTTATTTTATTTGCTTTATATGATGTTCTTTTGTATTAAAATTTCCAACAAGACACAAGACAAATTCAGGATAGAATTTAGACAGTAGCAAACAACACAGGAGAGAAAAGTAGAAGGCAAATGAAATCACATTCAACAACTGCTGGCAATCAAGGTCAGAAACACAGTAAAGTCTAAATGTGGAGATCTAGTTCTCCACTCAGCAACTATAGGAACAAGAGAACTGCATGTTTGCAAACCTGACACAGTGGGGGTTACTTCAGCTGGAACATCATAAACCTCTAGAAACCAGAGTGGCTCATGAGCCAGTGAGAATTAGTCCTATCAAACCCTCAATTTGCCCCATTGATCCAGACCCGGCTGTGGGTTCCTGGTAGAGGGAATGGAGGAGGAAAGCCAATACCTGCCACAAATCGATGGACCTTCAGTGAGTCCTTCTGTGCTCCAGCAAATAAACACACGATGCTCCACCACTCTGGAGCGTGGGCAAACAGCAGACGCAAAACGCTCTCCATCTCTCTCATCTCTCCCATTAGGACTGGTGTAATCCCTACCGAATGCAAAGGAGAATCGGTTTATACTATCAGATTCTTTGCTTGCTTGATACTAAGGCAGGAGGAGATGGAGTCGACGGTGCAGGGATATGGGAGAGAGCTGTTTAATGAATCAATTATAAGGCCCAAGAAAAGGTGAATCACTTTGGTTATTAGCTATACTGGCTGAGCAAAATGGATTTCAACCATTATTGTTCTGTGAAGAATGGATTTTGGTGTCTTTAATTTAAACAATTAACATCAATTGGGATAACAATAGCCAAATGTTTGCTGTACTTCACTATAGGTGGAGCCCTCTAAAGGGTTGAGTATCAACATTTGCATAAATGTGTGTACGTACATGCTCAGACAATCATAAAAAGCCCATGAATTCATTACATCCTTAGTAATATATGGCAGGTAAACACAAGGGGGTTGTGCATTGAGGCAGAGCTTGAATAAAAAGAGGGATGGCAGCCAAACCTGTTTATGATGTAAGGCTGTTTGACTGTACAACACTGAACAACAGGCCAGAGAGAAAAATAACACAACTCCCCATGTGTACTTCCTGCAAAGGAGAAAGTTATGGAGGCAAAATTAAACATGCTGCGATAAGCAGGTTTTGTCTTGTGCAATAAGCTTTTTCCCCAGTTCTCCCCCCAGCCATTCCGTCTTTTCGTAGTCTCTTTCACTTTTGGAGGTACATTTCACATGAACGTGCAACCGGAAGGAAAAGGTAAGCTTAAGTCTTGCACCCACAGTTCTTTTGTAAGAGGCAAACATTGGTGTTATGTAGGAAAAGTCACACAGTACATATATGTCTGTTTCCAAGTGCAACAATGGACCGGGAGAAGAAAGAACTGACCGTCTTCACCTATCTCTTCTCTATGTGGAAGGTCAGCATCTGTCTCACAGGTCTTTGTCCCAGTATAAAGCTCAGGCTCGGAGGATAACAAACTTTTTCAAATCTGTGGAATTTACCGTCTGCCCCGTAGGTCAGAACAAAGTTTGGGAAAGTGCCTAAACTGTGGAAGTCAGATATTAACCTACGCTATTTAAAGCTGCAATGATCAATACTTTTACATGAATAATGGACCAAATGACTATGTGTTATGTGATAAGTCTACATGGATTCACCCCCTCCACATGAGTCTGCAGTTCCCTCAGCTCTATGTAACGTTTTAGCATCTTTCAGCTCATTGTTCTGGTTCTACGGCCCACATCTTTACTGTTTTGGTATAGTTTCACCCCTCTCACCAACCTCATTTCCAGCAGCAGAAGGCAGCTAAGAGCTCTTGTTTGAACCTCTTTAAAGACTTAACAGCAGCTGAACATCTCTTTGTTGCTGACCTCCAGTTGTGGAAGTTATCACCTTACTATAGTGATTTAGAAGTGTACTGCAGGGTGTGACCAGCACACTGTGACATCACTGCTGGACGTGGTTACAGGTCAGAAAAGGTCGTTGATATAATGTTTTTCAGTTTGGTGTTAAGTTCATTTTAGGTTTAAGCATTTATGATGATGATATATGTTTGAACTTGCTGCTTCTGTTATAGTGTTTCAACTATGTTTTGTTATGGACAGTGTTTATAGTTGCTTTTACTTGGTATGGTACTGTTGATGTCTCAGTTGCACCCATGCCTATCCTTTTTCATGCAAAACTTATGACTCGGGACCTGGTAAATAAAGTAAAAAATCTATTTAAAAAGAAATTCCCTCTCACAAATGTCCTCACTAGGATGACACTTTCTGTTTCTACAAAGTCATTTCAGATATTTAGAAAAACAGAAACAAAAGAAAACACATTTTATTGACAGATTTTTCTGTATAGTTCACTGTTTGTTTATATTTAGATACAGACAGAGAATACAGCACTATGTCCTTGGGAAAAGTCAGGCAGAAAAATTCACTTCTGAGTGGCTTTCCCATCTCAGTAGCTGTGATTCAGAAGAGGAGCAAATGCCTCACCTAGACACAGGGCATATTGAAAGGATTTATATAGGAGTTTCTCGGTCTGTGTGTTCCTTGAGCTGAGCTTTTGAGAGATTCCAGCGCAGATGAAATGAGAAGTGTATTGACTAGAGGACAGAGGAAAGCCTTTGATAAAGTAAAGGATATAGCTACAATATGCAGCCACAGAAAAACAGCGGAGTGCAGGAAAAACATTTGGAAACTAGATAAATATGGTAAATGATATAAGTGAAAGCTAAGAAAATGCTGCTCGGTACAATAATACCTCCGGGCAGAGTACAGGGGTTCTCAGGTTGTCTCAAGCACTTGTCACTAAAATTATCTTTTAAAAGCTTATTATGTCCAAGATTCAGTATTTAAATTGCAAAACATTTATTCACAATTATGAATACAGAAAAAATATTTTTGTGGTGTTTTGTCTCGCCGTTGAATACCTCGTTGTTTCAGGTAAGGTCTTCTTCCATGGGTGGCGCTGTTGCATCCATGAAATCTTGTATATTGCATTTTGAATCTGTGAAAGACTTACGCAGAACAAGGGAGCCCTCGTTAGAGGGGACCCCCCGATTGCCGTCGGGTATTTCGTACACACTACCTCCGGGGTTGATAATGACTGCCACTGAAGAAAAGTGAATCATTTCTCATGGGGCTGTCGGATGCCTTAATTGAAGTACGTCAACGTTTCTCGTGTGTTTAGGTGCAGATGATTAGAGGAAAATGCCACACATTTTCTGACTTGTGTTTTGTAAAGGTCAGACAGTGGGGGAGCGAGTGTGTGGAGAGGGTCCCTGCTATCTCTCAGAACAGCCCTGGAGGAGTCCTCAGGGAGCCGCGCTCTGGAACAAAAACAGCATGTGTGGCAATCTATGTGTGTGTGTGTGTGTGTGTGTGAGTGTGTCTTTGTGTCTGCCTTTCTGTGTGTATATGTGTGTGGGTGTGTGTGTGTGTGTGTGTGGGTGTTTGAGGCCAAGTCTTGAAAACAGAACTCAGTTTAAACAGCGGTGCAGAATGACAGGCTTGTTTAATGATAAAAACACAATAATAAGGATGACAAACAATGGCTCTGTGAGAGCATCGGAGCTGAAACAGCTGAAATTGAAGACTTCTATTTATGCATGAATGCCTCCATTACGCTGATCATATTATATCTACGCCTCCAAACACCCACTCAGTCGCTTATCCTCCCACTCATCTCTGTGCCTCCTTTTTCTTTATTATTAGCACACTTTATATTAGGACATTATGAGCCCGATCCTGTCACCGGTACGACAAACTCCAGTAGTTATCAATTACACTCCTTTTCTAGGATTATAAAACTGCAATGCCACAAATGAAGACTGTATTCAACTTTCTTTGCAAATGCAAATCCACTCCCTTCTTCTCTTTATATCAGAGTCTACTCAGCTTTGTAATATTTTAGCCATGTTTTCACAAGGAAAAAAGGCTGCGGGGGGCAGACAAGTGGATTAAACTTTCAGTAAGGGCTTCTTTTTGTGTGGAGACAGGTTGGTAAAATACCAAAAACAACAGGCTTTTAGCATTAGCTCAAGGGGTAAACATTTCAAATGAATATTAGAGAATGGTTTCATTTAGGAGGCTGTGAATGATGGCACAAAAGTTTGAAAGATTGCAACTGTTTGCAGATATTTTGGTGGGCCTGTCTTCAGTTTCACTCCCTGCAGTGTGCTGAATACAAACATCATATCACCATGAAAACGTTGGTAATATAATCCTTTTAACTTCAACTGATTCATGTAGTGAAACTGTCCATCAAAAAAAGAGTTTAAAATAAGTTTGCTTTATGAAACTCTTGACACTCACAGGTTGTCCATGTGGCAATTACTTTGTGGTAATTTGATAAGTTACACATTTGTTTGATAATGCACCACTTCAGTACAATTTCTAAGGTGGCCCATGATTTTATATATATATATATTGTTTATATAAATGCTTACTCGGGGCATGTCCTTAAACCTGCAATTAGGTTTTAGGCCACTTGGGGAAACATAATGTTGACATATCATGATCTTTTAAGTTGATATGGAGAACTTCCTAACCAAACCTCTGTTTGTTCTCTACCAACTTCTGAGGGAAAATATCTGTCTCTTTATCTGCTTAATGCTCCAATGTGTTCACCAGCAATTAAATATGTGTGTTTAAACTGCTACAAGCCCCCAGGGCCCTGCAGCAGTTTAATGCCTTTTCCACTTTTTATCTGCGACAATTTTTGTGTTAATAGGCATATGGTAATATTTAAAAATGTTAATGCTGTCTGAAGTGGATTATTTATATGCAAAAAGATGCAGCGATTTGTAAAATTGGCAAGCATTCTGCTCAATTGAAACTGTTTTTCACTCTTAAAAAAACGTTTGCAAGCTGGCAGGCTTTGGTCGAATTTACGTTCATTCACGCAACGGCATAATCACAGATTCTTGGAGGGACTGTTTTGTACTCACACAAGCTGCCATTAGGCTTGACTCTAGCTGCAACAGTATATGGTTTCTCCATGTAGTTAAATGTCAGACCTAAAAGGGTTCACAGGCTAAACACTGATAGATGTATCACATTTAGAGAATATGCTGGAAAAGGGCTACACAGAGAGAATATTTTGAGTCAGCAGGTTTGATCATTTTAGATTATGCTGATATAGGTGTGCTGTGTTCAAATAGTCGCCTTTTTTCATCCTGACCATTAATCTCCATCTCCAGAAAGCAGAGGACGTGTTATCACCACTCCTCGTCCTCGTGCTTCTCTCCATCTTTGGGTGCCTTTTGATTGCTAGAAATAGCCGGGCTTGTTCCCCCTTCAGATCCTGGCTGTCTGGATACTGGACCTGTGCAGTCTGACAGAGCTCCGTCCCTCAAGCCCCACGCTGTTAGTATCAAGTCACCGCCTCCCTCTTTCCTCTCTCAGACACTCTGCTGCCCACTCTCCAAAGGCGCCAATTTAGAGGTGTCTGTCTAATTGAATAGGCAACATTTATCTTTATGTGCGGGTGTGTGTGTGTGTGTGTGTGTGTGTGTACACCTCTCAGGAACCCACTGAAAGCACCTTGAGTCACTTGTTCATTAAAGTATGCTGGATGAGAAAGCTTTAGCACACAGTGTGGGCAGTTGTGTCCGCCTTTTGATTAAGTCATCCTCCCTCCTTTTCTCTTTTCCATCATGTCTGCTCTCGCTCCCTGTATCTGTCCCTTTCTCCACTTCTTATGCATTGCATTTCACTGAGAGGTATACAGAGAATTTGTATTTCTGTCCACTTGAGCAACGCTGTTCATATCTCTGTGTATTTAATTTTGCTTGTAAACAGACGGGATTTTCATATTTGGAGAGGAAAGGCACTGACAGCTTATTAAAGAGCCCAGAAATCACAGTCTTCTTGAAAGTGAGAATGCACTTAATGTGCTGTGGATTAAGGTAAATAATGCTGTAGCAGATACGCCTGCAAGTCACACTTCACCCATGAATAATAAAGTAGAAATGCAAAATAAGAATATAGTTTTAAATTATAAAGTTCAACATAATCTACAGGTTTGTTTGAAGGTTTAATTCAACTATGTAGATGTGTTCCTATAGCATTTCTGCAGTGTTATACTGTACATTGATCACGTATACCCAAATGTCAGTCAGTAAGTCCCAAATGTATATAATTAAGCAGAGTCAATTAGAAAGACATTACAGTACATTAATTAGTGCACCCCTGCTTCCTGGATGTTAAGACTTTTGTACATCAAGCATTAATCCACAGTAGGCTTAAATATGGTAGTATAAAGTTTGCAGAGTACAGTAGAGATGCAGTCACTTTGCTAATTTGAATGTCACTGACTGGTGACTTTTCATAATGCTGTGATGTTAAAGTATAATTTCTAATGGTCTTACTTGGACTGGACTAAATTCATCCTGCTGATGGTCCCGTTCAGTTCAGAACATAAAACCAGGCCTTATATCAGCAACCACCTATCTACAGCAGTGTTTTCACACTAGGATTATTTCACAGTTTGTCAGTAAGCTTTTAACCAGGAATTAATGTTCAATATATCACGCTGACAACAGCATCTGCAATTTCAGTCCGTCACTGACGCATGGTTCAGTATGCTTGGTTCAGCTTGATGATTCAGTGCTGAAGATTTGCTCATGTATAAGCTGAAAACCTCCACTGCAAAGGAAACGGAGGCTGGGGTCCATTTGGATCTGCAGTTATAATAAATTCCAATTGTGTTGAAAGAGCCAATATAAGCACAAATTTAAAAAACACAGGTATTACATCTTTAAGCACCTAAAATCCCAATTTTGACTGAGTTTGTTATAATCTCAATATATATTTTAGCCGGATCCCAAAATTTTGTATAGGAGAATAATTTTATAAAGCACCCAAAAATTCCAAAATATAGTTTAGCACATTCAAACATTATTTCGTATCATTTAAACATTTGTTCCAAAATTTGTCCTGGCGACCCCAACATTTATAAAACCACCCAATTTGTAATCTGTTATAACAACATAATTTGTGGAAAATCCTTTATGTCCCCTGAAAAAAGGGACATAATGACAAAAAGGAATAATTGCATTTGGGCGCCTCCTGGTGGCTGTGAGATACGAAGCGACGTGTTTCCCCTGCGCAGGCTGACTCCGGTGCTAAATTGAATAACATCTGCAGCTATACACAGTACGACCTCAGATTCAGCACAGGACTCCACATTGTATACCGCGCACCAGAGACGAGATATTGCTCATCCTCTGGATTTAACCGTGGTTCCAGCCTCAGATAACCTACATCTAGCACCTACACACACGCCAACATTTCCCCACAGAGGTTTACCACCCACTTCCCCCAAACCAGGCGTCAAACTGCGAGGCTGAGAGAGGGAGCACGACTGCAGCTGCTGGTGGAGAGATAAAGCCTCCAGTTACCTGTAATCCCACACCAGCTTCTCACACACACCATTATGGTCCCAGCAACACGTCCAACGGGACACCCAGCCGGGAACATGTACTGTAAGAGTCACATACAGTGAGACTGTCACTATCTTTGCTTTGTTATCACAGGTACTATACAAATTCTTTTCTGTGGAGATTTTATTTTTCCTCTTTCTCATTTTCTCCTGAAGCTTGAGCTCCTGCAGGTGGCTTTCTTTTGCTCGGATCATCTCCCGTCTATTTCAAACAGACCACAAACCTAAATCTTTTTTAGATTTTTTATTTCCCCCAAAATCCAAGGAACCACAGACAACTGCTTTTGGGAGCAGCAAATCTTTTCCCTTTTCATGAGCTGAGTGTGGGATGGAGAGCAAAATCAAAGTGTATCTAAAATGTCACACATTATTACCTTCTAGGCAAGGAGTTTTATTCATTTCACCCACTGAGTTATGATACTTACATTCGGGTACAAATTTGCATATGCACACATTCAGAAGTGAGACTGAGCTGTACAAATATATTGTAGTGTGGTGCAAAAAGACAGCAGTCACTAGTTTGCCTCCAAGTCAAGGGCACTGCAAACAAAACCACTTTAAAAAATGTGGTTTATGGCAGCTATTGTAATTATGCACAGCCTCAATATAATGGGCACAAAATATTTCAAATGCATACAGGGAAAAAGAAGCCTCGCACACCAGATGCTTCTGTCAGTGTGATGTCTGTAGGCAAAAGAAAAGGTGTTCTGCAGTGTGACGCCTGCATGGTTTAAAGATCTATGTCAATTAAAGCCAGCCACCCCTCTTCACTTAATAGAGTACAACGGAGCTTCAAGGTCAGTGGTAGGAAATTTACCAGTGTAGAGGATCTGTGGATACAGAATATTTGCTGCTCTCTGCAGTCAGAACATAACATATCCTACGTCATTTGGTGGATATTTTTACCCAAAACACATTACAGCACTAGATTCTGCCAGACAGAGCAGGTATGGGCAAAATAATGTTCAATATTGTGAGACAGGTTATTTCATGTTATTATACCGACAGAATATTATTGTCTGTGGTTCATTCAAAGACAGAATAATCTACTTTAATAAATGTCATTTCATTTAGTATTTCTGTTTTATTATCTAGACAGTATTGCAGAGTTTTATATGCGAGTTGAGAGAGAAGATGTAAGTGAAACTGCCAAAGGATTCATTACTGTTCCTCTCCCTCCTCCCCTCACACTCTGCCTGCAGATCTCATCATGCATCTTGAGGGAAGCCGTGGTGACAACATTGGCTTGCAAGGCATGCTAAGCTGCGCTGTCACCGAGACGTGCACGAGATGAGAAGTTTGGACTGTCTGACATCCACGCAAGACAATAACTGAGAAAGTGTGGGCGGATCGTGCTCACTCACTTTAGCAAAACAAATCGTGGTGGACAGTTTTGACTGCTCTTCCCACCATTTTGAGGAGATGTAATGTTGTGTTTACATTTTAGGGTCCCAATGCTGGCACAGATGCTGGAGAACATATACAGTATATGCCATATATATTTACCTATCACATTTAAACCGGTCCTCTCCTGTGCCCACATACTGTGAATCAAAGGTGATGTTATGTGTGTATCGTTATGCCTTCTTGAAATAGGCATTAAAGGCACATGTCTACATGGTCTCTAATGTTGAATATCAAATATACAGTATGGTTTCTTTGTGTTGCTGAAGCAACAGCTCGCTTGGTCTCCCTGCAGCCTGTGTGGCAGTGAAACAAAGCCTGACTGCAGATTACGAAAGCCTCACAAACAGCAGTACATTTCCCCTCAGGCTGAGGCTCACCTCAGATCACACGGCAGCAGAGGAGAGAAATAGTTACAGTTCAACATCTGCGAGACACGTGTCGAACACCCTTGACCCCCCACGAGTGATGCCCAAAAAAAACCCCTATTGATTTTAAAATAATAATAATGGTCGGTCTCTACAGCCCTTTGAGTCGCAGCATTACCTCGATATCCGTCCAATTTCAGGGATGACTGCAACCGAGCGAGTTTAGGCCTTTTAATCACTAACCTGTGCGATTTGGTAGGAGGCAATCATCAGTGGTCATTTTCAACAATTGTCTCCCAAGGACACCAGTATGTGACCCTTCGGTTTGCACCACATGTGCCAAACACTTGTAGATTCACTGTTAATTAGTGCACAGACATCTAAACCCTCTGTTTGATTCCCATCTCCAGTCTGAAATTTTTTGGGTTGATTAAAATTCACTCACACGCTGCTCCCAGGTGGACGACCCGCAGAGAGACGGGAGTTTTAGGTGTAGAATTCAATAACAGTTTTTCTCTGCTGCTCTGGTAGGGGATTTGTTTCTCCCTGCAGTTTTTCTCGTCAAATACCCCCGGTAGCCTGTCTGAAACTGAAAAATAACCTGACATACTTGAGATGAACTTGGAGAAGGGAGTGAAGTTGTTGTTTTAGTCTTTACCAAAATAATTCGCAAAATCTGTGGCTGAACACAGAACAAGTCAAATGGATTTTAAGTCCTCATGAAATGGAGTTCTTTCACTTTTTACTAGAAACAAAATGGCTCAAAGTGTGAATTAGTAACTTGAATCTTTAATTTAATGATCTTAAATTATTATTTTTAAAGAGACATGCTAATTTGTTCAATGCCGAAAAAACTTATTCCAAGCTGTCTACTCTAAACAGTAGTTGCAAAATCTGTCACAATTTGAGTAAAAATGAATTTGAAAGCCATGTGTGAGACTGTATGACTTATTTTGCAGAGTAAAGAGTTTTTATTCTGCAGGTTCACACCTGTAACAAGAGGCTGTAAAGATGCACAGCTTCAACTGTAAAAGGTCAAAACTGAGCATAAATCACTGGTCACTCCTCAAGGCTGTTAACAGCATATTCACACTTTAATCTTTCTCTCTTCTATTCTCCCCTTGGATCACTAAATCACTTCTTCATTTCTTTTACAGCAGTAGGTGGGTGTCTGAAATAAGATTTTAGTGCTAAATGATGATTATAATTTCCCAGTCCCACTTCAATTCTCCACATGAAGGGAAAAAAGGAGCTTATTTCTGATGACTGAACCACAGAAAATAATCACACCTATTCAGTAAAGTCTATTTTTCTTCTTAATGCGTGGCAGAAATTGGAAACAGGAGACTTTGTTTTGATGGTGATATTGGTTTCTTTTGATTTAACTGTCAGTAGAGGGCTCTCATGATCTACCAATAATGGCCCTGACCTCTCATCTCCTCATCTGCACTCTGTTGTAGTATCTATATTTAATGACACTCGCCATCAGCGTCCTTTCATGGCAATACTGGACAGGGCTTTTTTCTCTCCCGCTCGCTCTGTTTTTCTACCTCAAACAATGGCGAAGATGGCTTTAATGATTACTGTACCTCACTGTCAAACACTATATGTGTGTCTTTGTTTCCTGCTGTTTAATGTCCCATTGATTGACTTCACAGTGATTCTCCTGCTTAGACTGGACTATATCCATCGGAGAGGCGGGGGGGTGGGGTCAAAAGCCTTTTTTGCAGAGTAGCTGTCATATTAAATGGATGACCTCATCAGCTACACACTGGCCTCTACTGGGTGAAATAAGATATTGCCTGAGGAGAGGTAAGCAGAGGAAAGGAAAGCAGGGAAAAGGTAGGGGTGGTTTTGGGGGAGATAATTTCAAATGGTTTTTGTAGCTGAAAGATGTCAGCTGTATTAGTGCTTCATGTTCATGTTGATGGGTAGCTTTCTGAGTATGCCGCAGCGCAGAAATGAGAACGCTGAGTTTTTCTCCGCTGCTCCTTGTGAACCCGCGCGTCTTCTCATCTCCCCAAAACACTCTTTTGGCAGCCTTTGAATTACCTGCACTCATCCCTGCCTAAATTGTTCAAATATGTTAGAAGTTGATCAAACAGAAAGGCTTTTGGAGCGGACGGCCGACAGAGCTTCCCCTGTGGGCTGTTGGGGATCAGACATGAAAACAGGGAAAGAACAAAGGCTTGTCGGGACTGTTAAAGACGCCTGGACCATAGCAGCCCATCAAAATTCATTCAGTGAAACAGGCATGAAATACCCACAGACTGCAAGAACCTCTCAAACATGTCAGAACTCCACTTCTGTCTCTCAGAAAATATGGTGTCAAAACAGGGAGATACTTGCATATGATATATGAAGCCTTTACTTTAGTTGATACTTATCTTCCTCAGTAAACCAGTAAATATATACTCTGCTTTCTCAATGAATACTTCACAAACATTAAACTATAAAACTCATTTGAACTGATTTGTGTATTTGGGTGTAAAACGTTTTCACAAACTTACTTTTAACTAGGAACTAGAACAAGTTAAAGCTGCAAATTTTTCATTTTTACAATCATCAAATCACCGCACGTAAAGGGGTTCCTAGTAGTGACAACCCCACACCGAATTATTACCAGACTCTGTATCCAGTCAGCACAGCTTTCTTGCCAAAAAAATCTGATTTACCGAGTACACGGCCTACCCAGCACCAAACAGCAGACAGACAAAGTTAGTGATTAGCTGGTGAACATAGTGGAGCATTTAGCAGATGTAGGGAGTTCTGTAGGGGATTTAGCAGGGAGTTGGTGCGGACGAAAAAAAAGTAAAAAGTGAGAGAATATTGGACTTAAATGTGTCAAGTGGCTGGAAACATGACTCCCAGTGAATACCAATGTCCGTCTGTGTCTGCTGGATGTGTAAATAGGCAACTGCATGTGCCACTTGACACAGTGATATGTCAATGTTACATTTACAGCTTGTTTTGCTGCCCCCCAGTGACGAGAAAAAAATCTATACTGCTTTAAATTCAACTTCCTGCAAATGAAATCTTGATGATTTATAAGATAACATAGATAAGAGAGCATTTCTAATCTGTTTATCTTGTTTCTCTGTGAGGAAAATTTCTTGTTGACACCCTTCGATGACAAAGAAAGACTGTTATTTTTAACTTGTTTACTCCAGTTTGCAATGATAGTGTCACTCAGTCCCAACTCTGCCAGGCTCCGCGCGACCCACAATGAATCAAACATAGCTTGCGATGCACTATATTCCAGGACCGGGTGACAGTCTTATTTCCAGCCATCGAGGAAGCAGGGGGAAAGTTATTTACTGAGAATGGTGGACAGAGGAAGATTGGACATCCCTGATCTGTCAAGGACATGACTTTTGGCCGAAGCAAATCCTTCACTTTTATTGCATTGTCTTTGGGGCCATTTGGCACGAGGAGATGGAATTGGGAGGCTAACATGGCATATTGCTTTCATCTAGCACTGTCTTCCACTGCTCAGTTTCCCGGACAGAGATGAAGTCCACTCTATAACCTGTAGAGTCTGGAAACACTCGGACAATTCTTCATAGAGTCTGGCCTTGCTCTCCAGAGCAAACTGCTGATCTGAGACTAACATTCACTAGACCAACCAGGTCAAGATGATACACTGACTGGGTGTCTATCATAACTTAAGAAAGCAGCAAAAAAACTTAGGAAATCAGCTTTAAAACATGTCTGATACCAGCTGGCTGAAAGTTAATTGAACACCTGTTCTCCCAGAGTCCTCAGAAAAATCTTGCCTTAACGCCAAACCCTAATAAACATGTAAATAACTTTTGATTTGTGATGTCCTTGACTTGTAAAAGAGAAAAAATAGAAGTTGGCGTACAGGTCTCATGGGGTAGACAGTGTGTGTGTGTGTGTGTGTGTGTTGGAGACAGGAGTAGGAGTTTTAAGTGGGAAGCAGTCACAGAGGAGGGCACGTGCAGCACCGCAGAGATCCGTCGCCTGAGGTCCTCTGACGTCAGCTGGAGAGGCTGATGGGAATTCAATACACAGCATTCACACCGCCTAATTTATTCCACAATAAAATCGGCTGCGGCTTGTTTGTCTGCAGTCCCATTGATGTCTCGGGCCGATGAACATCACTTAAGTTCACCGCAGATTCTTCAGCTAAAGAGGTGACTGTGAATCAGTTGGAATTTTTTTTTTAAGCTGCTAAAACAAGTGCAGAACAACAGAATACCCTCTGAAAAGCAACCATAAACTTGAAATATAGTAAGGCCAGTTTTTTTTACTGTGTTGTCTGCTGCAGTGGTGTTATGAAACAGGACATTGAACAATCCAATGTCCCAATGAGCCACATGCACTAAAGAGTGTTGAAACATCTATTTTCACTGTAAAGGTAGCTACCGTATGATAATAAGGAAAGGAAATGTTTTCACTCCTTTTAAAATATTGCCCATTTTCCGACCAAACCCGTTTAGTCTTGTTTCTCACACAAACAATGATGTCCAGCTCACAGATGCTTCCTATTCACCAGCACCCTGCCTCTGCAGTAAGCTATTTCCATGTGCCCGCTGCTGTCATTGTCTACATTCATCTGCACAAAACACTGTTCGCTCCAGCTTTATTTACCAAACCATAAATGTGGCGATACTATATGTAGCACAATTTACAAATAAATAAGGGAGCCCATTTTGCTGCGTGGACGGATCCAATCATTCCCGTTCAGAATGAAAACACAACTCAGGGCTGCTGCGCGAGTGCCGGTAGCCCCTCGATGACACAGGGCTGTGCTCAGCTGAGGGGTTGGTGGGGGGTTAAGGGGTGGAGGGAGGAGGGTGTAAGGTGGGGGGGGGGGAGTAGCTCTTGCCCACAGTCACTGCCCAGGGCATCAAACATGACCTTTCAACTTGCCACTGAGCATTAGAGCAGTAAAAGGAGACGCTGAGTCCTCGTGTACGAACACTGCCGAGTGTGGCGGCGCTTCCTGCCCTCTGCTGACACACTCTCTTACTTTAATGTGTGTCACCCAAGCCACTGCAGTCAAGGTAGTTTCACCCTGTGTGAAAAGAGCATGCAAGCGCCCCAAACTGACATACAGATTGACAAAGTGACATCAAGCCGATACTTTGAGCGCAGAGCTGGTTTCCTCTGCAAACTGTCCACAGTCAAAAGAGCTACAGGAGAAGTCCAATTTTCTATACTTAAATGCAGAAATGTTGCATTACCGGCGCATGATTAGTTAGTTTGTGTTTTGACAGATAGTATATTAAAATGAAATGACAAATTAAAAGAAAAACCTGAATAAATGAGTGGAGAAACATAACAAATGTTCCGAACGAATGAATGCTCACCACAAATTATTGAGTATAACACAACAGAGCTGACAAAAAGTACATTTATTTTTATTGTTAACTTCTAGTTCTAGCAGTCAGGAAAAAGAAGTCTAATGTTATGTATTAGATTTTTAATTAATAAGCCCTGCTGTGGCGATCGACCATAAATGTACAAAGTCATTTCTGATGCTTTAGAGTAAAATTGTGTGCAGATTTAGCCTGAGTTAAAGGTTACTAGGTTATTAAATGTCGTGTACCTCGGTGGTACAGGAGAAAAACACTGCAAAGAACAGGGTTCAATTCCCTGGAGCAGTGCTTGACCCCAATTGGCAGTGATGGTAGGTGGAAAGCTGGTGAGGGATCAAGTCCTTGTTGCGGTTGTTCAGTCTACAGTCTCCAGGACCGGGAGATAGAGGCATCAGGGACTGCACGGTAGGGGAACTCACCATTCAAATCAAGACAGCACTGATTTTTCTCTGTATCCCCTGATGATTATGTTTAAAGGTCACTCAAGGTTCAAAATCGGACTTAGGGTTAGGGTTAGGGTTACTTTAATAGGTTTTGTACTCTTAAACAGTGCAATGCTGCTGTAAGTTTTTCTGACAGCAATAGTGGTGTTCAGCTGGTGTCCGAGGACATCTCATGGTACGTTTCCATGTATCGTTTTTTGCGCCCATTTTCAATTGGTGCATAAAAACCTGAGTGGAAATGGCAGAATTACTAAGAAAACAGACAAAAAAAAAAAGTTGGCAAAAAAGATGGAAATGTTGGAATATCGAGAAGATGAACATGCAATAAAGACTGATGGGCCTCTTAGGTGGGAAGCAGCAGTGAAATCCCTTAATGTATCAGAGTTACTCATGCTCCATTAATTATATAATCTTGTCACTTCCTCATGAATATGTTCACATAAATGTAGGTAAAGCACTGATTTACATTTTCATTTGCATATATTTGCAACATTTGAATGGAAACATGGCTGCTGTCACAGTTTCTGTCGAAGCCTCTTTACGTTCAATGGTTTAGATTTGTGTGCCGGCTGAGAGCAACTGCCTCCTTCTGGGAGCACTGGGATCTCTCAGTGATAAACTGTTGGGAAGGGAAGATGGCAGTGAGTGTGAAGAGCGGACGTCTCAAGGGCGGAGAGACACCCCTTCCGCCAGACAATGCATCGGGCTGCAGAGGGCGTCAACCCAAAACACTCAGAGGACTAGGCATTATGAATTCCCATTGTGTTTTTGTCTTCCCCTCTCCCAGCACGCTGCCTTGTACTGTACTGTCCTCGTCATGTACCGAACAGCATGTGAATTGTTGCTCTACTAGCGCCGCTAACATCTCTAAACTCCAGCGGAGACAGAGGGCAAGGCCTGGCCTGGTGTTTATGGTCAGATGGAATGTGAACTCTGGGCGAGAAAAAAGAGGGGAAGTAATAATGAGGCATCCCCCCTCTGCTGGTTGTTTGTTTGGACAGACCGGCTGTCTCACAGCACAAGCTGTGGATGGAATACTAATGGATATGACTAATGATTCTCTCTCGCCTCTCTTCCTTTCCCCCGATTCCTTCATGCTCGACTCTCTTCTCTCACTCCTCCTTCTACCTTTCCCTCCAAGTGGGTGCAACTTTAAACTCTCGAGTTAGGGATTCGAATTGCGATATTCAGTTACGACTAAAGGGACGGCTGTGACACTGCACGCACATTTTAAAGTATTTAGGGCAAGTAACAAGTGCCTGACAGAACGTTTTCTCCCTTGGGGCTTTGTTAAACACACCCCCACCCTGATCCTGGTTTCTAATCACTTATTGGTGGGTGGACATAAAACCATCCTTGGTGTTTGCAACCATAGAGTGGGCCTAATCCTCTGCCCATCCATCTTAGGTGTTTAACTTTCCAAATCATACTTTCTCAGGAATGTGGTGCCTTGAGGGGGGAACAGGAAGACATCCGAGAGATGCAGAACTCTCCACTGGGCCAGATTAAAACCTGCTGAGATTCAACCAAGGATTAGACACCCCCTTTGGCATTAGGAGGCTGTATAAACTGTTCAAAATTATTTTGGTATTAAGTATTGAAGATTTGGCCCTTTAAGCAGCCTGGTAAAAACTGTTTGGCCTGATAAAAAGAGCTGCAAGAGGGGAAAAGCTGAGATTTTCTGCCCATATCAGACATATTTTCATTGAATCGAAGTTAAAGAAATTGGATCTCTCTCTTTCACGCGATCACTGCACTCAAAATACGATTGAATTTCACAATAAACTGTGCAAACCCTTTTAATCAGAGAAGTTTGTCACCTCAGCGCAACATTACCATTAGCAATCCAATTAGCAGTGGGGATTGGAATGGAGACACTAAGTGGCAGACGGTGTTCCGCAGTGATGCTCACGATCAATTTAACTTTCCATTCGACATCAGTGGCCACATCACAACAAATCCTTGCATCCATGTGAGTAAGGGCGACCTGCTGCCGCGTGTCTCTGAATGCTTTTTTCTCCTTTTGTAACCTACACACTCTTTACACCTCGCAAGGATCGAATTCTCTCGTCTTAAAAATCATTATAATATCGCTAATAACTCTACTAGCCGGGTCGAATCCACTCCCGGCTGCGAAGCAGCCAGGGAGCGCCTCTAAATAAAACGAGATTGCATTGATTGAGCCAATAGATTACAGTATTTAGGTGAGGCTTTGGCAGCATATTGGCTGCATGTTATTTAATAGTCCCCTCGGGGTTTACCTCTGAGCCATTTAGCAAGGCTCTGCATTGGGGAGAAAGTTTTCCAAGTCGATAGCGTGGCTCACTTTTATTTCTGCTGCACCTGTTATGAAGAGAAGGACTAATGAAAGAATATTAAAAAAGACAGATGTTTCCAATATGCTCCTGTTTTTCTTTTTATGGTAAATACAATTGAAGAAGCATTGTCTGTCCAACTGTCCTCTCCGTCTGAGTTTCTAGCTTTTTCTCGTCTCCTCTGATGACATGGTACATGAGAGAGACACGATCTTCCCTCAGTTCATTAGAGGGACAGAAACACTCCCCACTCCCCTGTGCTTCACACTCTGAAGCCTGCACACACACAAACTAAGGGTGGGGGTGGGGGTGGGGGGGCACCCTCAGGACCTGTATTCTCTGAGTGACATTTGCTAAAGATACACAACTTCTGCGTCGCTGTCCAAAGCCTGCCCTGTATCTTGTGCAGTGCAGGAACTGTTTAAGCTGCTCCTGAGATAACCGAATGACACACGACGTAATCGCAAATTTGCAAGCTCTTTATTTGCACACTTAAAGCTGCTCTGATCAATATGTTCGTATTAAGCACGGGTCAAATGGCCATGCGTAATGTGAGAGGGGTCGGTCATAGCGACGAGCCCACAGAGATTTATCAACCGACATCATAGAGCTTTTTAGCCTGTTTGAGCTCATTGTTTTGGTTTTACAGCTTCAACCGCACTTTCAGAAGCAACAGTAACAGGTTGAAAACAGCTCTTGTCAACAAAAAGCTCTAAAACAAACCCCATTGTACACATATATACTAAAGAGCAAAAATACAAAGTTAGAAACCATCTGGAGAACATAGTGCAGTATATATCAACTAAATAGACAGATATTTCCCTCAGGAGTTGTTCAGATGTTGTTTTTGTCTTTGAAGGAGCTAAAGGAGAATTAATATTGGACTTACATTCATCAGATGGACACAAGCACGACTCCATATGAGCCTCTTGTCTGCTCCATGTGTGAATAAGCCTCTGTTTGCTAGCTTTGTAAAGTGAAAATGCGTCAATGTTGTGTTTACAGCTTGTTATTCTGCTCCCAAGAGGCTAAAAAATCTATTTAATGCAGGTTTAACATCATTGACAATTTTTTGAATCAATGCAATAGTTACAGAAATGTACAGAAAATGATGTTATGATGTATAGTGATTTGCAGTAAATGGTCTAAAATTTGCAAACACACTAGTATCGTCATTTCAGTCTGTATCTATCTGTGTGCCACAGACCAACGCTGAAATACAATCAAACACCTCTAATTAAATGTTAGAGTACAGTCTTACATTACTGTATGTTTACTTTCTCAGCAGGTACAGAACTTATGTTCCAACACTGTGACCTTTGCCCTCTCTTCTATCAGTCACCTACCAGCAGGCCTGGGGACAGTTTGTGTGTGTTTGTGCATACGTGTGTTAGTGTGTGTGTGGGTGGCTGTGTGAGTGGGCCACTAATGAGCTGACTGATTACAGTGGAAAGCCTCGGGTTATCATTAGCTCTCTGAGGATCAAACACCAGATCAAGCCAACAGCAGGGTGGAGAGATGAAGACCACAATTAGATATTTGTTTTTCCACAGGAAAAGTAGAAAAAGTAGTGCAAAAACTGAGCACCTTTTTTTTTTTAAGGTGCAAAGCTAGATGGGGGTTTGATTTTGATCAAGAAGCGACTGAGGGGTTCACAGCATGCCTCAACACTTGCACACAAACACGAACCCCGACTTGTGTGTATAATTGCATCCACAAAAGGCATTAGTAGACCCGTCAATGGGCCACCTCAGACAATGGGGACCAACACCACACAAGAGGAACATTCTCTCATCACCGGCTTAGAGGTTTTGCAGACAGCTTTGATTGTGTCGCCCCTTGCTTGTAATGAGATAGCTGCTTGCTTGACGTCTCCATGAGAACGTCTGCATTTCCACACATGACTATTAACCAGCAGCCTCAGGAGCCGGATCCCTTGTAGTCCCTGCTCTTCGCCACAGCTGAATAAAATATAAAGTGAGATTTCAGTGGCAAGCTCAGGTACTTTGATTGTGAGCACCTCTGCATCTGCTGAAAGAGTAAAGTTTAAGTGGAAACATCCTTTAACTAAACAATTTTTGGAGTTTTGGCCATTATTTTTATCGGTTATTGAAGTATACTGTACTCACCTGGGGACACAACAACTTTGCTAAAATGAATGGCAACAGGGAAAGAAAGACTGGTCGGACGATCAGAAAGATTGTAAACAATCCAGATTACCTAAACCACTTTATTCAGAAAATAAAACTGTTGCATAATGCATAACTATGGCAAGTAAGGCAAAGTCGAACCAGGACGTCAGTCTGTAAACTGTGACCCTTCGTCACTTGTGAGCTGTACGATTGTTTCTTGCTCTGTCAGACTTCTGTTAGCCATTTCACCGTGTTCCCAGATCTCAGTAATTAACTTACTACCAATACGAATTGTGGCCAAAACGTAGAAAATAAGACTCAAGTTGCGATACACCACAATCCAGCTCTAATTTATTGCCACTTCTGCGCTATGACGTCTACAGCTGGATGCAATAAAGGATGGTTCCTTGACAGGCCTCTCTCCTGGCATCTCTCCCTACTTCTTTTCTTCTACTCTTCTCTTTATCCCGTCCTCTCATTCTCTGGAGGCCCTCCGGACCCCATCGAGGCTCATTCTGTTCATCTCACATGTGAGGGGTCAGTGCATACCCCACAAGAATAAACCAGACCCTCAATGTGAGAATCTTTGTGTATGTCCTCATCCCCCTTCCCTCTTTCTCTCCCTCTCTCTCACTTACTCGTGCCCTATAGACCATTCACTGCGCTTCCCTCCCCCCTGGAGTGGACTTCTCAGGGCCCTAACAGCGCAATTCTATGCCTTATTGCTCCAGCTTCTCCATGGAGAGCAGTCTCGTCAAAGCATTTGTGAAGACACAGACGGAAATGAACTGGCTTTGTGCTTAGTCTTGACATATAGGCGAGATCACGTGGGGACGTCTGCGGGGCAAACGTTTAACAAGAGAAAAGGGCAGAATGTGTAAAATGTCTGTTTAAGGCCTCCAAGTGGCCATCTTGGAAGGAAAATGCCAGGACCCATTTAGAAATGAAGCAGTTTTATGAGTTTGGCCCTCCTGGCTGTCATCCAGCTTAATCCACATTGTGTTCTGACTTCCTACGGACCAAAGCTGGTTTCTCAAGCTCATCTCCACCTCGTGTTTAATCTCCCCCAGCTCTTTCATTAGGACCACACCATGTGTTGATTCTAAAGAAATGAAGCGGACACCTCATTTCGAGCAAGAATGAGCCGGAGAAGGCTTTTGTCCACAGCAGGAATGCCCATAAGACAGAGAGGAACACTGTTTGGTCTGACTCGGGTTGCTATACCAGTGCTGAAGAAAGCCATGGCAACGCAAGCAGAAGGTCTGCTGGACCACATAGCGCTGATACAATACCGCTGTTCGGGGTTTGTCATTCCAGTCAGGCCTGACCCAAATTACGACATCTTGGGCAAAAGTGGCCCACTTCAACCAGCACACATGCACAGGCATACTTAATTGGGCTTGCGTATATTTGGCTGATAGCGATAATAAACCAAACATATGGATGTTTGAAGTCTAATCACTGAGGAAACTGCCCTGTTAATGATTTAACGCCACAGCCCATGGCCCATGGCAGCGGTGGATTATTGGGACTTTCCAATTGTTTACCCAATATGTCTACAAGCCACTTCTCCATCTGCGGTTATAATTCTCAGCATTTTAAGCTTAATAGTCTTTTATGTTTTCATATGTTTATTATCTCCTATCAACAGCCTCAGGGAAAAATCTGCTTAAAATGGGAAGAGCAACAAAGAAGCGATTAGGACCATGTCTACAGAAGTGTTTTGGTAAAGTATGAAACAGTAAAATGAAAAAAAAAAAGACGAAACAGCAGGAAAAAGCACAAATGCAAAACATAGTTTAGATCACCAGAGAAACTTTAACTGAGTTTCTTTTTAAACTTTACCCAAAGTTTATTTATAGTTAGGTTTAAAAAACAATGTGAACACAACAGGGGTTGATACTGGTAGTTCCCAACATACACAGATACACACACTAAGAAACACACACCAAAGAATGGCTTTCATACCATCTGCACCTCCGAGACTTTCTGCACACAGTACACTTCAACTCCAAACTTTTATGCCTGCCTGGCTACTCAAGTAACCACCTCACCATCAAATCCCACCTTCCCCATGAAAGCCATGCATCAGTAAGTGGGCACCCAGAAATAAAATCCACTTACTTTATTTTGGAGGTCTGGTAGTTGTATATCAGAGTTTGAAGAAGTAGTGTCTCTAGGCTCTTTTCATCTGCACCTCTGCCCTGCTGCCCTGCCTCTCCAATACTATTTCTCTTTGTGGGCTGAGCATACGATAGCTGTGTAGTTTTTTTTTCTTTTCTTTTTTTTTGTGTGTTGCATGGGGTAAGGGGAGGGTTGTGGGTTGGGTGTTGAATGCCGGGTTTCCTGACTCGTGATCAGGAGCTCATTACCCCCAAGGTCACCCCAGGGACGCCCTGCCTGGCACTCACTGAGACACCGGAGAGAAGATGTGAGATGGACAGAGTGTGAGAGTGTGAGAGAGGGAGAGAGCAGTTAAGTGCCGGGGAGATCCGTGGGGACGAGGAGAGAGAGCTGAGAGAGAGAGAGAAAAGAGACACACAGATACATATAAACAAGAGAGAGAAGGCAGACAGTGAGAGACACTGATCTAAATGCCAACAGAGAGGCAGATATCCAGGAGGTATGAGCAAACACAACAACAAAATATGGCTGTAAGAGCCTCAGATGAGCCCACTGAGTGAGCAAGCTGGGAACAGCAGCCCAGTCAAACCACACAAAGTTATATAAAATAGCTTGTTGATCCATGGAAAAGGGAGTCTAACCACAGCAATCAATAGAGTATTGATGACCCAGCTGGGCTATGAATCATATCTGATTATGTGATGTTTCTGTCGCTTGACTGGTTGTATAACTTTATCCTATGTGGATTTTTATTTATTTATTTATTTATTTTTGTTTGCTGGTTTTGTGGTTATTTAACTGTAAATGTCTTTTGTTCTCATGCATGGCTACAGTGGATACATTCACTGAAATCAATGCTTTTCATGACGACTTAAAGTTGTAATGAGGCTCATCCTGACATGCAGTTGCTAGATGGCCAGTAAACACCTCATAAACATGCCGGCTGTTCTATAAACCACAGTGTCTCATTCTGTCTTCCTACACGTGTTAACAAGACTAAGAGTCTGCAGCCATAAGGCTGCACTATAGTCTACAGCCATGGCAACACGCTCACAATCACAATGCTTTGATGTTGAGCAGCTAATGTTAACCATATCCACCATCTTTGTGTCATCTGGGAAGCATGAGGGTTGTAATGATTTTTTTTTACCAATCCATCTAGTAGACGTATTCTTAAGATAAGTGATAAGTACTGATGACGCCACAGAAACGTCAGAGATTCGCCAAATCATTACAAATCATCTTCTGAGGAACATGAATTTCTGTACACAATTTCATGGCAATCCTTCCACTAGTCGTTGACATTTCAGTCTGGATGAAAGTGTTGGACCAACAGACAGACTAATACTGAAACCAACGGATATTGCCATCTATAGAGCCAAGGATAAGCATGGCTAAAAACAGAAGATGTCAGGTTAGTTTTGTTGTATTAGAATTGGGCTGAGTAACTAGAGATGAAATCAGTAATATATAACTATAACTAATTACTTTTTCTGATGAGTAATTAGTAATTACTTTTTTCAATATTTTTTCAATCAGTAATTGATTACAGTTTTCAAGTTACTTGCCCAATACTGATTTTCTGTTTGACTAATTAATTGATTACTGATTGTTTCTACAAAACACCACAGTCCTATTTGACCATAGATCTGAGTGGCTAATTTATCACCAGAAAGTCAACCAGGTATAAAACCTTACAAACTAGCAGTAAACATTTGCAGTTAAAAGTAAGGCTCCTTTTTAATTTTCAAACTTGAATTTAGATCATTAAACCTGAGACTGATTTGTACAACTATCTGCCAGTAGGGCCTCTCTCCCTCTTATGTTTCTGGCGAGATCCATTTTAACCTACCTCTCATTTGTGGCCAGATATCCTTTTAAAGGGGAGAGTGGTAATAAGTTGTAGATACTCTCGGGTGTTTGAAATGGCAGATGGCTGGAGATGACCCTATACAGCAGCCCTGCCCCGGCACGCTGACAGATTGACAGATTACAGCACGCACAATCAATAAAGTGTACCATTAGTTCTGTCCACAAAACCCTGTGTACAATACTGATGTCAGACCGCCTCTGTAAACTGTCTGTAGTCCACACAGAGAAATGGCCTTATATTTCCCCTTATAAGGCTGTCTTTCGTGGCTCGGGTTATTGATTGAGTGCCTGGCATAATTCACTCTGTACTAGAAAATAATACCCCACAGTGGCAAAAACGCAGCTCTTTAGCTCATACTTATTAGATAACCCATTTTAGTGCCAGAGTCGGTTGTTAAGGTGCTATTCAGAGCCATTCATTAGCCATGATTATAATGGAACATTTCAATACGTCAATGGTCATTTGTAGGTGGGAGCATATTCAAGAGCCATTAGGCAGTGTGATGGAGACTCAACATTATTAATTCAAAGAGAGGGACAGAAATTAGCATTAATGGTCACCAGTGGTCAACTTTCTTCTTCGAACTAATGCCAAAATCTTATCACCCATTTTTAAGTCAAATCAAGTCTCAGCTCCTTTCCAACAAGTCTCAAATTATAGTCTTTATATGCAAATTGCAATTCTCTTGATTACCATTAAAATGACACTGAATCTGAACATTTTCTTTTCAAAGTAGGATTAAAAGTTGAGAAAAACATTCTTTCTGCGATGTCGATTTAGGATCTGTTCCAGAGCTTTTGATCGTATCACGCTGATTTCATCAGCAGACGGAGTTTGCTCGCATGTCATGACATTATGGATGTTCAAATTCTAATATTTTTTGGAGTATTTTAAGGAGTCCTTGACCATGTTGTATTAGAAGCTGGGGTTTAAGCTTCATTCTTGATCTTGTCAACAGCAGATGAGAAAACCAATCTCACCACAAGAAGCTGTCCATCTCATCATATCACATGATCTTCTTCAGGAGATGGAGTTTGTCCCAGTTGGATTAAAATATTTTTTTAAGATATACTTTCTTTCCATGCACAGGCCTATTAGTTAAATATTCAAGATCCGTGGCTACTTATGCAATGGCTATGTTTTCTTTATATTTTATCTTTCGCTTTTTACTATCAGTGTGATAGTGCAACTTATTTCAAGTTGGTATGAAAAGGAATAACAGAAGTGGGAAGAGGTGAGGGGAGACTTGATGTTACAAATTTTCAAGAGGCCGCCGCTCAATCACAGGTATTCATACTTTAAGTTCAAAAAGGAGGATGAGTGGTGCGCTTTGAACACCTTTTGAATGTCGTATAAGAGATGCTAAATTGAAAAAATTTCAAAATACGCGAGCAACAGGCCAGCAGCAAAATAAGGGATTTGTTAGTAAAGAGCCTTTAGGCTGTTTGGTGCCTCTGTCCCAGAAAGATATGTCCTCATCTAAAGTTTAAAGTAAGGCAGAAACTAGAAATAAAGGCATTGATTTTTGTGGAAGAACAAGCAATTGAACATAGTTGAGAAATTTTAAGGATCACTTCAGTGCACACATGGCCAAATGGCTTGGCAAGCAATATGTTTTCAGAACCTCCACAAAGAGGGAATGAAAGTCATTCCGGTTTCCTCCATTTTTCTAACCACTGAATGTGTCACAAACTGTGTTGTGATTTTTTTTTTTAAATAATTACTCTGCACTTTAGTCCATTGTTCATTCATGCTGCCAAACCCGTGGATGCTGCCTTTGTGACGGATCTAACGCTGCACTCCACATGTTTAGCATCATGTTGCACTGTTGGGGATTTCAGCATCAGCCCCAGTGATGGCCAGTAATTAGTATGACTCATACCCCCCGCTGATAACGATATACCATTCCACTGCTGCCGTCTCATATTCAGCTCATTAATAATACATTTCATCCATTTGCACCCCCCTTCAGCCCTCCCCTAAGTGTGCAATATGCTTTAGTGCCATCCACAAGGAGCTTCTCCAATGATATCATTTCCCTCATTTGATTAAATGAGATATGACAAACAATGAAAAAATGATGAAAAATGATCCTTGATGGCCTGTTCCAAGAGTTGATATTCTGTTTTGCTGAAAGCACAAAAGGAGCTCCAGAAAAACAGTTTACACAGATATAAAGGGGTTTGAGTGAAATATGATCTTTATATTAAATCAAACAGCTCCCTCGTTATTTTCACTCACTTCAAACTGGCTGCTGTCATTGTGAGCCTGAACAGAGCCGGGGATGAAGCCGCTGTTAAGCCCCACTAACCCTGTTCGTTGAGTATATGTCCACCGGCAGCCCAATAAGAAGACGGCAGTGACTGGGCCTGTCTGCGGTGGGAGTCTGATGAAACCAAATGAAATTAGCCTGTCGAAGTCAGCCACAGCATTTCTTTCCTTCTGTCTTCTTTTTTTTTACCACAGCTCCAGCAGCGATGCGTCTCCATCCCATCATTCCCTGACACAAACACTATAAAGTATCCGCAGAGATGAGAGCACCAGGAAATGGCAGAAAAGTCATTTTTCCACACCTTTTTTAAAGCCAAGTATTCAATTTGTGCAACATGTCTTTGAGGAAATAGAGATAGAATTTGTGGCTGTAAAAGAAGGAAAGAAAATAGCTGTGTCTCAGAACATCCTCTCAAATAATTCAAAAAACGTTTAGATATAAGATAATCTTATAGCAGCCCCCCATAATAACATGTTCCAGGGTCAAGGGCAGATATGTCCTTTCTTCACTGTTATTGTCTGTACATTTCATTCATCATATGAAGATAAACCATGAGGACAAAATGCAGGAACAAAATGTCTTGACAGAGTTATTCACAGAATGTACCCTGCCAGGCTGCAAGTCACATCAGACACAGGACAAAACACACATGTGCACACACACACACACACACTGAACATCTGTGGGGCCATGACCGCCATTTAAATCTGTATCCAGCTAAATACTGTATCCAGCTGTCTACAGTACACCCAGGGAAACATGCCAAGCCAAGTTTATTTATAACGACCTTAATCACAAGTTTGTCTCAGAGGGCTTTGCAATCTGTACAGCATATAATACACTACAATAAAAAAATACCTTATCAACAAAGGAGACCTCAGGATGTAGATCCCGTATAGAATATACTTGTTATACATTGCTATATATGTTACATGTACTGAAGAACCACCTACAACCTTTCAAACAGCTACAAAGTACAAATAACACATACAAATTAATTGTAGATTACACAGAATTACAATATAAAACCAAGAATTGCAAAGTGCCAGAGCTAGTAAGATGAAGAGTTTCAAGCAAAGTGTAAGTTGTCGTTACAATCGCTCATTGAGGTGAAGTAAATCCACACAGTGCTTTTTCATAGAGTTCAACTTTAATGAAATTTTTGCACCGTTGTCCAATATTCACTTCTATTTTAGCTCTGATTTGGTCTCCACCTACTGTTGAGAGATATATGTGACTCTTTATCGGCTAAATGCTCCACTATGTTCACCAGCTAAAGTCCCTTTTGATCTTGACTTCCAGTGGACCTGATCTGTCCAAATAACAGCACACCCTCTTTTGTACTAACTCTAACTAGACACAATTACGAAACAAACACCTCAGTAAGGTCGATTCCCATCACGAAGCATTATGAAAGTACAACCTTTATCTCTTGATGAAGTTTATGGCTCTCATTTATTCGGCATGAGGTAATGAACGGTATCCCATTATGCCCATTTAATTTCGCAAGAAGCTCAGTTTCATTAATAAAGCATAAGCTCTTGGTTGAATATTAATATTTATATGCCTGTGCCTTAGCTAATAAAACTAAAGAGATTTTGACTTTCCAAAGGCCATTCCCCGTGGAATATGATTGCCACGTTTTCTTTTTCTGTTGTTGTTGAACGTTTAGCAACTGCAGGCCAGACTTTTTCACATTTTCATTGTAAAGCGATGGACAAAGCAAAAGGTTTACCGCCAATGCTTCCAAGGCTGCAGCTGCATTTGTTATTCAGGCCTTAATGCAGTATTTAATCTCCATTTAAAATCCATTTGATGCTAATTAGTCATCATACACTTTGAGCATCAGCAATGTAATGGTGGAAATGTATTGATTAGGAAGATAATCAGACTGAAAATGAAAGAATGCTGATTTATTAGCCTGATGCTTTTGTATGATAATGTGGTTCCCTCGTATTGGATCCCCTGAGGTTTTAGAGGATGTCAAGTTTTCAGTTACTCTTGGGTGTCAGACTGCCGTAGCTAATACCAGTCATACAAATGGAAATCTGATGCAGTACAAGGTTCATTTTGCTGCGTAAATGCCCCAGAACTTTTTCAGCTGAATTTTAATGTGACTCCAACCAGATAAATCAAACATGTCCTCTTCCATACTCATGTATAACCATGTCAGTGAAAGCCCCTGTCCTGGCCGTCCTGTTTGAACACTGCGGAACCTAATTTATGACTGACAATTAATCTGAAGGAGCCAAAACACTCCAGCGTGGCCGGTGGAGCGTGACAGCGTTGGCGAAAACAGCTCTCGCCCGATTCGTCTCCCAGCCGACAGTCTGGCCCCGTCGCCCAGCGTTTATCTGCCTCCATACGCTTCCCCCCCGAAAACTCATTAATCTCTAATGGCTTAATTCTGTGTTCCCAGTATGGCCTGCGTATGTTCTCATTAATGGCTTTTCAATCTTATGCTATAGAGCAGAAGCAAGATTATAAAATGTCTCTTTCTTTAAAAAAAAAAGGATTAGATTGGAAATAGAAAATGTACGTGATCCTTCTTGTAGTTATTTGATGGTGAGTGCTGCACATAATCGAGTATGAGATCTGGTAGGAGGGATGATGACAGAAAATGAAAATGTGTAAAGGCTTCAAGCAAGTCATAGTTAAATTTAAATTATGAACTTGTGAAAGACACTGAAAGACAAGCAAACTAGAGGGCAAGGGATTCTTTGCTGCAGCACAGTAGTTTGTCCGTAATTATGAAAACCACAGCTTGACTTTTGTCATATCTGGGCGATGCTGGATCTCCTACATTTTCATATCTGCTAAATCAGTAGATTCAAAACCTCAACATGAGATCAAACGCCAAAAACAATAGTCCAGAAGTTCTTTAGAGAACTTTTAAAACAAGACACTTGTAGTTGTGTTTTTTTGTTCTTAACTGTTGTTGGGATTATGGATTCTCACTCTCCCCTTTGGGTATTTGCTCTGTGGTCAAATAAACACAGCCTTCGATACTTTATTCCGGCTTTTTCGTTTTCTGAGCAGAAAATACATTCCTCCTGATTTCCAGGGTCTCAAAGACAAATCAACAATTCAAACTTATAGTTGTGAAAACAAATCAAATTTAAAAAAAATAAAATAAAAGCAAGTGTGCACTTGGAAACATCTCTCACGCCTGGTACACAATAGTTTTGAGGCCAATTAGTGAGGGAATTACTGTGGAAAAACTACAGAGACAGAATGAGGGCCAGAGTGAGGTGAGAGAGGTGGGGAAAAACTTAAATGACACATCATCTGCCCAGTTATGTAAAAGCAACTTTGTGTCATCATACAAAAAGCACAGACCTCTGTACTTGTGCCCGGAGTGTCTCGGCGTTCCCGGCAGTCACCTTTAACAATAGGATTAGTGCCAAGCTGAGAAGCAAAAAGAGGCAGGAGAAGGAAGGATAAAAACTGCCTGGGATCACTGCTATCACTGATGGAGCCTGAACCCCCGAGGGGGCTCTCGTCTTTCTGTTTGATTTGTTCTCTGTCATCTCGTCTGTAGCCAGTGGGCTGGGGGCTGTTTGCTCTGCACTGCACAGCCCTTTTATCTGCCGATTGAGAGAAAGAAGGAGGCGAAATAGCTCTGTGACCAAACGCTGAACCTCAGTGTTCCCTCCTCCGAGGGGACGCTGAAGGAAAACCGGCATTGACCTGAGGACATCAGGCTGCATTGCCACATACCTGATGTTCCTGTCGCCTGTGTGATTATGGCAGTTGTTTGTGTCGACACCGTGCAGATGCGAGCATATGACTCTGTGTGATGCAACTTGGTCGCCTCTCCTCAGAATGCTTTATAAAGATGACCTACCTGTGGTACTTAAGTGAATTTAGATAGAAGTCAATATCCTCATAATAAAACACCTGTGTTTCACTCCGGCTGATCACCAGTTGTCAGTGTTTGGAAGGGCCTGCAGTCCCAATCGATGAGAAAATAAATTACCACTGGCAACCTCGCCAGAGGGCGGAGGAGAGGTTGAGCCGCAGCTGCAATTCAACCACAGTCGGACCTGTTCCCCCTTTCCAAAAAAAGATTGAGAAATACTTTCAGTAATGAGACAGCATCTGGGTGATAGGGACCTTATGCAAAAGTGATGGATTTGTCTCGATTTTTGACTCTCTCTTCTTCGAGGGATTTAGCAAGACAGCTAAAGTGTTTGTGATTGGCACCGGGCCCTTCGGCCTCATTTCTCCAGTTGCGGGCTTCTCTCCGAGTCGGCCAAGCGTGTAAACACACATCAGCTTAGCGGGCGCTGGTCCTGCCCTTTGCAGGTGCTCACTGTCAATCCAGGAGGTGGTAAAGTAAATAAAAGTCCATCTGACAACACAGCTCGGCCCATCTGCAATCAGCGCTCTGTAGGCCGCAGGGTTTATGGTCTTCCTCTGTTACTCACACTATAGTACTCATACTCATTACTCAAAGTACGTTATTGGAAACAAAAACAGCAGGGAATTGTGGCAAGCCTTTTAATTAAACTTGAGGATTTGCTCCAGTCTAACGACAGTATTTGATTTGCAGAGTTTGCAAAAGTCAATTTATTCCCTATTTAGTTGAAAATATTTAATCAATCTTGATTAACATGACTCTTGTTTGAAAGTAAGAGGCACATTAATCAACATGTAGGAAGCTACAGCAGCTAGAAAGAAAAACTAACGTCCAGCTCAAATTACAGAGAAGACTCTGAGTAAATAGGGACTTAACTTTGATCACAATGTTCTCAGCTCATTTTGATTAACATCCATTTTTAATGAAGCCACTCACAGCAGCCTCAATGGGAATGTGCCTCAGCAGTGAACAATTTGGAAATGGACATTATTGCAGAGATAAAGTGTAAGGATTAGCCTTTGCATTGCAGTGCCCCATGCGTAATGCTTGCTGATGAGTTTTCATCTATCACTAAGGTATACCAATGCTGTATTCTCATTAGCAAGCAGTAAATGTGGTGCATTACAATGAAGCCTCCCAAATGGTCTCCATTATTGTAATTGGATGAGTGGGTTTGTAGATGTAACTACAAAAGCAAAATCTTTCATACACTTTTAATTTCCCCTAAAACTTGATGAGAGTGTTTTTTGGGAGATAAGCTTTTAACTAAATTCTGACTCGCATCAGGCGTATGAATATTGATCACAGCATTAGAAATGACCCATTTTGAGCTATTTGTATTCCCAAGTTACATTTCATGACTGGCACCATGTGGAAAATCACCCAAGCAAAGCAGCTGCAGTGATATGTGTCTCATTTGTGTTTTATTTGGGTCAATTTTAGCCAAGCAGACGGAGCAGAGCGCCAGCCACATCGATGTCTGTATTAGTGTCTCTTGGCATACAGATGAGACTGCATCTGGTCCGAGAGGAGTTCTTTGATTTCCACTTAATGAGGTCGAGAATAGCCCCTGTCCATGCAGGTAAGGGCAGACTGTCTTGACCTTTAACACCCCATAACCATCCGTCACAAGAGCCGGACAGACTGCAAACAACTGACCAAAGTGCTGGCTGGATCATGCATATCCCTCACTGTGAAGAGGCTTGACTCTGTCAGCGTGGCAGAGAAGACATGAAGGTGAAGTCAGTTCCCAATGAATCTCTATTAAGCTATCCAGCTATATATCTATAGATCGATCTAAACAATATATATATATACTTGTTTCAGTTTAAAAATATATTGAAATGCAAAACTTTGATATGACAGGACTTCCGTTACTTGAAGTTCAGCGCAAACCAGATTGGTGTTGTATAAATAAAACAAGAAATTGGAAAGTTCTAAACACATCAAACATGCAAAAAACATGGTCCCAACAGAGAAATTCCAACTAATGAAAGTATTTGTCCCAGTAAATGCAAAAGCATTTCTCTCACACTGTCAAAGTTAGAGTACTTTTTCTATTTCTAGTGAATGCAAATTTCTTTTTCATGTTTTAAATCTACAGAAGTTTAGAATTTGAAGTTTAAAGCATGCCTATAACGTTTGTTGAACAGCCACAAAGCAATTTCAGGACAACGGTAAATGACAAAACGTAGAGTAACAGTTGCACAAGTAGAGAAGAGTCATGAAGACAATTGAATGAAGTCAGTTTTGCAGCAATATCTGTCTAAGGGTTGGTAACATTAGCCACCAAGGGTGCGTTTTATTTCTTAGAAATACTTTTCATTAGTAAGAGTAAGATTGGGTTATTTCTTCTTTCAAAAGTTACACATTCCTGCTTTATGGTCATCTTTAGCTTCAAAATAAATATTTCTATTTCTATTTTGATGTAATACTACTTATGAAGCTTGTGTGTCCCTGTGTCTCTTACAACTACTACTCCTGTGGCCTTAAATTCAATTGAATTGCTACTCCACCTGTCTGCCAGCATCATGATAATGAGATTTTACAAGCCACATTTACAACAGGCTCCCTGAATGTGCACCTGAAAACACTAAAATGAATTCCCTGTGATGGATTAGCTGTAGTGCAACTTCAAGATTTTAAAAGATTATTTTTTTCTGTATATTTATGGGCAATTTCTGAATGTTGTAAGATATACAGAACTGTTCGACAGCCACAAACAGCTTTGATCGATAACACTATTCCACGTAACTACATGGTTATGGTCACAAGTGCTACCAAACACTCAATAAGGCATGACCTTCACCAAGGGCACATGTGGTCGGGGGGGACACCAACAAAACAATTATCTCAGCTTGTTTCCCCTGCTGCTCTCCCACCATATATCATTGTTTTATCAAAATACAAGAGGTCTGGTGGAATACAGCGACCAAGAACTCCTATGTCCATGGATCGATGGCTGATTTTAGCTCCTGCCGTGGCTTAAGCACCTCTCATCGCAAGCCAAGTCCAGTCCTACAGCAGCGTGAGTCAATACAGATGTTTGGCATATTATAGGCCACATTATAGGCATCATATTAATGCAGTGGAGGCGTAATTCTGAGTTGCTGTCTCTCGTTCATATCAGCCTAAGAAGAAATGCCGTTGTTCAGCGAAAGCTGTGTTTTTCTGTTGTGAGTGCTAATGTTTTCAGGAAGCAAACGCAACTCGGAACAGATGAGCCTGCTTCAACCAAATGTGACATTCATTAGATTTAGGCCATTGCAAAGTTATTAATATTTGAAAAATGAAAAAAGGGACCACAACAAAGACTTCAAACATGGCATTGTTCTGACTCGCCCACGCTAAACCTGTGATTTTTCAAGTCGAGAACTCAGCCAAGCTTCAGGATAGTCTCATTATGTAATTGCTATCATCAAATGCACTCAGTCGGGGCTTAACTTGAAGAGTTTGCTGTGTCTCCTCTTCTTGAAAGGAACCGCAGTGATAAAAAGAAGGTCTCTTATCAGTTTCTCTGCTCGTTCCACAATCTGCAATTTTCTAGACTAGTTTTTTTTTCCGCTGTCATAAGCATATTAAAACATGTCAACACATAAAAATCATTAGCCCTTGTAGTCTGACATTTAAATGCGGCCAATTCCCTGAGTCATCTGGGGACAAGTCCTCCTCTTGTAGAAATGTCAGACTAATAAGGTACAAACAGCCACCGTAATCCGATTCAGTGTACATCTTTAAGCATGAGATGCAATCAATGTATTCAGCCCTCTGGTATCCCAGCAACATGTCTGTGTCTTTCTTCCCGAGCTTCTAAATCTTTTCTGCTAACCTAAACATAAGGGAGTAGGTGGGGACAGGCTGGTTACTGGGAGGAATGTGTATTCATTTCTGCCCAGCAGTCTCTTCAAACAAGATGCTGATATTCAAAGGACGCGCATGTTTATGAAACACAGTCATTTTAACAGGCCACGACCTTAGAATATGTCAGTGTACTTCCTCTGACATTCATAATAGTAGAAATACTGCTGCACGTAAAGTATTATTTCTAAGGATAACCAATTGGTTGGGGTGGGTCGTATATTTGTTTGTTTGTTTATTTAGATCTCTTTTTAGCCCAAAGGGTAGAAAACCCTGTCCATGCTCAAGTTTGTCTAAACAATTCCAGGTCAAGGTCCACTGACTAGCCTTTTCTGGAGCTTTCAACCATATCACATGGTCTTCAACAGTGAATTGAGTTTGCTTAGTGTCATTATTTCATCCAAGGACTTCTGGCCTGATTTGGTCTATAATTGACAATCCCAACTCAAGGCCCATTTACTATCTTTTCTGAAGCCTATATGTTCACATGATCATACAACCTATACACAGAGACACACTCAGATACTCATAGTCCCATATTTATACACTTATTTATATACATTTATATAGCTATATACTGTTCATGTACACACCTATACTAGTACATAGTATATAGTAGTGTAACATTAAAAGCTGAGTTAACAATGTGTGAACAATAATTATCTAAAAGTTGGGCTATAATCCTTAAGATTTTCATGAAATCAAACCCTATTTTAATTTTATTTCTGATTTGCATTGTTTAAGCAATAGCCATTCAATGTATTAACAGTGAGCAATTAACTCTCTGTACAGTGTTTGTGGCAGAGTCCACCATACCCATGCTGGATTCATATTGCCTAATCTCTATAAACAGATATCTGCACCTGAATGCAGAATCTGTAGGCAAAGGACAAAAATGTTGGGACTGGATGCGTTCTGGTTTTAGTCTGTAGTCTGTTAGTAGACTGAGTAATAATGACCAGCCACGTTTGATTTGGCTTTGGTTGCATGCAGGTAAACAGCCTGTGTGGAGAGCAAAAGAGCAAAATACAAACAAGACCTGGAATGAGTCCAAACGTCCATAAACTTTTTTTGTGCATAAAACTCAACACATCACGTGAAAGAATGTAAGACAAAAAAACAAATATTAGAAGAATAAGGAAACCCGAACAGTGATGTAGTCCCATGGAAAACACCAACATTTAGCTGTTGAACTCTCAGAGTAGAGGACAAAGGGTTGTAAGGATAAAATGGAGCAGTGTGAGGTGGGATATGATGACAGACGACATGTAGGTGGTGGTGTTGCTGGTGGCAGCTGTAGTCTTCTGTGTTTCTGTATCAGTCAATGTGCGTCTCTGTGTGTGTTGTACATACTGTAGTAAGGACCTTTGCGGTGCTGCTGACTGCCCAGATTTACGGGATTACTGCCATCGCTGACTGTTTGACACCTTTAAGTCAAGCAAAAGCTCCAATCCTTTTTGTAGCAGTGGGGATTTATATAATTTAAATCCTCCCTGCAGCTTAGATAAAGAAAAACCATAATACAATCTCACACAATTGTCACTGGCTGAAATCATTCTGAAGTGTGCCCCAGGAATGATAATTAGCGCTGAGGTCACAAAAAGTCCTATCAGGAAAAGGAGGGGAAATATTTGAACCAGCGTAGGTGTGTTTGATTTATCTTCCTAGACACACAGCCTCAAAAAGATAACCCAAGCAGCTCTCATGTATCTTTAAAGTGGGCTCTGCAGTCTGTCTCTGTTTTGTCCAGGTCACGGCTATCAGGTCATTCATCAAACGAATTATGTGCATCACACGCTCTGCGATGTATTGTCCTGTGCTTTTATCACTCCCAGTAGGAACACATACTGACAAACACGCACATGAACACACATAGAGGACTTGTAGCGGTCAATGGGGGATTGTGCAGCCCCATCCGGCAATCCATATCTTATATTTGCCCCAACATAGAGCCAATGAGGACGGGGTATTTGTCTCCCGGATCAGCTTTCAATGTGCACTATCACGTGACAGAGGCCCTTTGGGTGTCATACTGGCAGAGCAAGCACATCCATCTGAGCCCTAAAGAGACCCAGGCCTCCCTTCAGTAGATGAAATGAAGGGAAGCCCGGGGCCATTTGTTCCTGGAGAACAAAACCAAATACAAGGTTTTGCTCCAGCCTTTGGAGTGGATTTTGATACACCAGATAAGGTCCGCCATGATGCAGGTGATGATCACATTTAGTCATAGCGTTCTGTGGGCTTCAAGCTCGATAATGTCGCTCTGCCTCTTCACAAGAGAGATCCCTGGCTTCGGCCCCACAGCCTATCTTGTCATGCCACAGCTGATTTGACACATCGATGGTGACAGGCGGCTCTGGCCTGAACTGAGCCAAATGACCCACATAGAGATGGTCATTGCATGGTCCTCCTGTTCCTGCACCAGCCCCATGGATCCATCAAAAAGACCCAACTTACAAGTCTACAATTTGATCTGTTTGGTCTAATTGGAATGACAGCATTTCCATTTATATCTCACTTCACCTATTCAAGATGAAGATAATAAAATAAAAAAAGTAACTCATTTCCAGCTGTAAATGATTGTGAGCAATTTCCAGGCACGGGCACCATTTCCTGACACTCTCTATACCATTTCTGATAGCAGAGCAGTGAAAAAAACCCTAATAAAGATTTGGGTCATCACAGACAGCAGATTCATCCGGCTAAAACAAAATTGTCATCACTCTGCTTTGCTGAGCTAGAGCTTAAAGGGAAAGGAGGAAGCCCGGGGGGGAAATGGGTTAGCAAAGAGATAGAGAGAGCAGCTGTGTTGTGGCATATTGCGCTGTCCCTGTCAGGCTGGGCTTATTGAATTGATGTCACTCCTTTAAACTCCAGTGGGTTGGGTCGCTGTGTGCAGGTGTGTGTGTGTGACTAAAGGAGAGAGGGCGGGAAATACTGATAACTGTGGTTTTTCCAGTGAATGTGGAGGGGCCTGGCGACCTTCCAGAGACTCAAGGAGGTTTCTGAGCCCCCGGCTTTCCAGCAGCCTCTCCAATAAGATCGAATTTACCTCCAATTCAGCACGCATTTGTGTTTGTGGAAATATCTGTTGTGTTCACGCGTAGGCCCGGCTGCACGCGTGTTCGTGCGTGGGTGTGTGTGAGCAACGTGCAAGGGTGTTGTTTCAGACAACCCCTCTCACACACCTCCAAATACACATTTAAAATAGCTGGCAGGGAAATGACCTAAACTCTGGTACTCTGATTTATTTATTTATTTATTTTACTACATCACACATGCCTCGCAGTGGGATTGTTGTCAAAAGTTTCTCAACCACCAAGGGGGAAAATCAATATCTGACCAAAAAAGGGTACCTGGTCTCTGGTGAGAGTGCCTTGCAAGCTCTAGTGAAATTGTGCATTTAATCCAATTTATATGGAGCACTCAATTCATGTGTGAAAGAAGAGCCGAAATGAAGGCACCCTCTTATGAAATGGATGTGCTACAGCATTTCCCTTCGACAATAATGGAGCTGGGTGTTCATGAGTCACGATGTGAAGAGCATGAAAATGATTCGTCAGTGCGTCACAAGTATTTGAATCTGAAAAGATCAAATATTGATATGGCCGAAAGTGTAATTCAGTTCTGGCGCCCTTGTCCCTTGTCTTTTTCTCTTGTCTCTTGGGTAGCAAGTACAATTATGGCAAAACTGTGAGATTAATCTTATAATGTTTTCTCCACACTACGCACTGACTCAGCTGCTGCCTACAGACTGTAATCTTTTGTTTTTTACTGCAGCAATTTCAGTGGAATGTTATTCTCCATCAAAAATTACTTCAAGTTTGGTTATAGTCTAAATGCACAATAGGACACTTGTGACGTAAACAAGGATCTTTCAAAATTGCTTACACTGGGGCATGAATGAGTGAATGCATTTTTACATTTGGTTGGATGGAATTAGAAATGAATTCTGGGGACAGCGCAATTTCATATAAAGTCAAAGTTTTTATGTGAATGGACACCAATTCATCCTAGGAGGTTGAAAATTGAGGCAATATCTGCACAAGTTGTTAGAACAAATTTGCCCTCAATCCGGCTTTATGACCTCAATTCACGTACGTACGGAAACCAGAAGGAAAGGAGAGGCGTCTAGAGGACAATGACTGAAAGAACTTGAGTTTATGCTCATTTTGCGACCCTCATTGTCTCACCAGCCACAGCAGGAAGCAAAAGAACAAATACAAAACTCTGTAAAATTCGTTAGCAACTACTAACTAGTAAACATAGGGGAGCATTTATCAGGTGAGGGGGCGGACATTTCCCCCAGGAGTTAAACATTGGATTCAAGTTCATCAGATAACACCAACTGAATACTACTGTTGTAAATAAGCAAATGTTTACTACAAGTGCACCATATAAATTAAGATGGTGATAATCGGCCTCTGTCTGTGTCTTTTTGTTTGCAGCTTATTTCTGCTGCCCCCAAGTGGCCAAAAAAATTGAGTTAATGCAGGTTTAACTAAATGTTTGTCATTTTAAGTAACATTGACTTGTGTTTATTGATTATTAAGAAGCCATTAGTCACAACATATAAAGCCTTGATACAGTCTGCATGATTACAGAGAGGTACCTTTTTAAAGGAAAACAGTGTGTTTTATAGTTTTTGTAACAGAAAACTGAACAGGTGTTGTGTAAGCATTATGAAGGGGCACATTCGTAACTCTCTCATAACACTCTGCCAGCACATCAATCCATACAATAAAATCTCTGTATATTCGTTCCCTCACCTCTCTGTCATTCCTTCCTCCCCATAATTCACTGGCTAAAAGAAAAACGTAAACAACTTTTTTGCCTTAACTTATCATTATGAAGTAAATGTTGATTGCACAGTGTAATGGCTGTAGAATAATGACAACATCTGCTTTCAAACTGGTTTCCTACAAGTCTTTGCTCTCACTCTCTGCAGTTCTGTCTGCCACCTGAAAAAAAAAGAAGGCTCAATTTACGGCACAAGGCATTCTTTCTGCTTGATCGGTAAGTAACACAACCTTCCTAAGTATTAATACTACTGGATGCTTATGTAGCGTCGGCTACAGCTGGTTGAATGAAAAGCGAATCAGTTGTCTTTGCAACAGAGGCACAAACAGTAATACCAATTGGAAATGCTAGGAAGGGCAGAGTTGTCTGTTTCCATTCCATTTTGTTAGACAAATAGACTATTGACTATTGGCTTGTACAAGGGTGACATAAACATGAAACTGTTATGCTTCACTGATAATGTGTACCATTAGTACTTTTTCAGCCTAAGAATAGGACCTCGGTATTTGCATTTCAGCCCCGTCAAAGTGATGTCAGAGCGGCGCTGATGCTCTCTGCAAAGTATCAGGCGGTGAGACGGGTCTGACTGGGGTTGTCTCTGCTGTGTGTTAGCCTGCCTGTCCTCATTAGATGTTGAGAGATTGACATAACCCCCCCACTCCCACCTCCCCCTTCCTCTTTCCCCTTCAGCCCTGATGAAGCTCTGTGAACACTAGCATGGTGTGAGCAATAATGAATCACTATTAGCCTGGGTCACACTGCCTGACAGCCAATTTACAGGGTAGGAGAGGCTGCGCACATTGAGATCCAGGTAAATGTTTGAGTTTTATCCTTATCCTGAGGTAGCGCGGGTATTTTCAAAGCACCTATCATGAGACAGATATCTTATCTCCTGATATTTGTCTGTTTACCTCAGGTCATCTTGATGCAAAGTAATAAGGACACTTTGCTGCAGCATAAGTTCAGCATCTTTAGCAGCTTTACCTGACTTTGCCATGAGTGTGTACATACTGACATCTAGTGGTGGCAAATAATTACAACATCAGGGAAACTTTCTGCCCAATGAAGTGTGAAGCAAACTTGCAATTGCATCCATCAGGAAAGTACTCCACTCTATGTACTCCATATACAGTGCACCTCTGAGACCAAGCCCACGGATGATGTGGTATATCCTGTTTGCGAAAAAGACAAATACTGGACATGTGGCTCATAATGAATTCTGAAACAGTGTGAGCATACAAGAATATAATGAGTTCATTTTTTAACGCAGCACTGACACCTTTGGTCATAATCGTACCATAATTACACTGAACGATAATGCATGTGATAAATGCATTGATGCCTGATGTAAATTACTGTATGAGCAGCGAAAGTCTTGCAAAGACATGGCGGCATGTTTTTCCATGTCCCACACAAATCAACAGTGTTACATGCTTTACTGCCCTGAACTGAAGCTCGCTCAGCATGCCTTAAAAAAAAAAAAGTCTGAGTCATTCCCAGAGGGAAGTGAAGAAATTAAAAACCAGAACATCTGCTGGGAACTCAAAACCTCCTTTATGGATGACAAACGGACCATCTGTGTTGCCAGTCTCATGTCAAAAAAGCAAACAGGACCTAAGTGCCGTCGACTGAAGAAAATGAAACTCAATTAAAAGTTAGAAGTTTAGAAAACTGACTTTATGCTCACGTTCGTCTTGAAGGTGACAGGATGGCCAAGTCGTCATTCCAATCAATCAGTAAAATCCAATTCTGCAGTCCAAATGAAAAGCTGAAACTCTTGAGTCTCTGTGGCATACCAAAAAGTGACAGCGAGAGATTGGATTCTTTTCTTTTTTTTCCAGTGTCAACGTCCTGTCAGTTCCTTTCAGCAAGTCCTCGATCCCTACCTGTTCACCAGCGGCCCAGGGCTGAATTAGACGGCTAAAATGTAAATGTAACATACAGCTGATGAACTGTTAGATTATTGCATGAATAATATAGCCAATAAATAATGCATGGATATCATGTTGATCAAATTTAAAGTAACAACAATAAAATAATATAATAATGGGTTGATTGTAATGTAATGTAACTTTTGCTGACCATTACAGGAAACACTAAATGGAAAACTGCAGCATTTACTGTAGCTCTGTGATGACCGATTACAGCAACAATTACTTAAAGTTTGCTACCATAAACTACTGGTCATACCAGACCAAGTCAGGCTGTAGCAGTCAAACCTCTCAGTGTATTGAATTGAACAACGCTGTGTTTGATTGCTTGTGAAGTCAACTTTTCATTCATAAGAGAAACAAATGTGTTATTTCTTCTCCCAAAAGTTACACGGTCTCGCTTTAAACTCTCCCCACACCGCACACAAGCAGTGCATTCAAACAGCGACTCATACCACGAATATAGCCTCTACACAGGGGTTACATTTCCTCTAACTGCCACTGCGAGAACTTAATTAGCTTAATTGCTTTCTGGCAAACATAAATAGTCACCTGGGATTGTTCATCACTTTGTTTTTCCACACTCTGAGTCCTGAGTCTAAATGCAGAGTTGGAAGGAGGATCCCCGAACGTGGTGACTTACTCGTGTTTTTTTTTTCTTTCCAACACGTTTTTCCTTTAACTCAAGTGATTATAGTGCCGACCTGGCGAGGCGTCCGGGGCTCTAATCAGACACCAGAGAGGGACAATAGGGCCAAACACAGCTTGTTCTCAGCTTCCATACAATCAAAAGAAGTTTCCACCACGTGCAGTTCATCAAGTTACAATCACAGAGGCCATGTGGAGACAGTAGACTGCTACAGCTGGACAGAATGAAAACTAAAGATAAATAGAGTCCGCACACTGAAGCTCTGGAGTTGTACAATACATTTATCATGGATCGAGAAGCCCAGTGAGCAGACTCTATTTTTCTCTGTCTCTTTGTTGTTCTTTGGAGCATAAAAATAGCAGCAAATGCAGGAAAGGCTTTCTGTACAGTTACAGCATACTGGATGATAAAAGAGGATGGAGAAAATGAAATATGAGAAATGCCTGAGTGTGACTAAGGACTTTACCACTACGACAGACACATTAAATGATAAATTCACAGACGTTTTCTTAATAACAGTTTAATAAAATCCAGTGAGCAGAGGGCAGCATGGTACAAAGTTCTGTAATTTTCTGGCAAATTAAAGATAAAAAATACCAAAAACTGAATTTGCAAAGTGATTACGAAGCTCACTGGACTACATAATACACATCAGTCGGCATTAGTTGCACACAGAAATGTAACCTTTTGCTGTACTTTGCCACCAGATGGCGTCGTATGCTGAGAGCTGTTTAAAGAAATGAAACCTTTATGGAGACAAATGAGAAGACTACAATGTGACGCCCTACATGACTATTCAATATTTCATAAAGAACATATTTTCATATGGGCTTTACTGCAGGCTGTATTGCATTATGAATAGTTTTTAAATGTAATTTTTATAGTTTAATTTAAGATTAATTGGAGTCAAGGCTTTTATTATCATTAAATATGGATTATGGATTTTACTTAAACCATACTTAAGACCAGTGGTTCTCAATCCTTTCGGTTTATGGACCCTTAAATTGAAGCAGCGAGGAAAAAAATCTGAAGAAATAAACATTTGTTGTACATTTGCGTAACAGTAATTTATTTTTTCTTATTTTTTTTCATTTTTTTTGTCCCTTTAATCATCCGATTCGTCTCCCTTTCTTGGATCCACTGGTTTGGGCTGTAGAGAAGATGTGGGGGGGAGTTCAGGGTTAAAAAAAGCCTGCTCTGCCTCCGACGCTCCGCCCCCTCCAGCTGACTCATCATAACAGGAAGCAGGAAGTGCTGCGTCTGGGCCGTATGTCTGTCACAGGACTGCTGTCAGGTACGTTTGGCTCTAACTTTCCTCACAGAGAGTTATTCAGTGTGCGCTCAGAGGATTTAAAGAGTGGTTTGTGCCCAGCAGTCTTCATAGGGCGACTAGGAAATAGGAAATAGATGACAACAAGTGGTGGTGGGTGTAAACAAGGCCTCTCCCTGTGCCTGGTCAGTGCTTCCACCTTTGCCCTACTTTCATTTTTTCAGAGTGAAACAGGAGCTCCGGTGTCAGGATGGCGGGCCGGCTCTCGCTCGCAGAGCTGGACCTCACTTGTCCCATATGCTGCGAAATCTTCAGAGACCCGGTGGTCCTCAAGTGCAGCCACAGCTTCTGCGCGCCCTGCCTGCAGCAGTACTGGACCGGTGGACGGGGCCGCGACTGCCCCCTGTGCAGGACCCGGTCGCTGGACGACCCCGTGCCAAGTCTCTCCCTGAAGAACCTGTGCGAGTCCTACCTCCAGGAGAGCGAGGGTCCGGAGGAGGCGGCGGGAGAGCTGTACTGTGATCCGGGGGAGATGTGCCCCCTGCACGGGGAGAAGCTCAAGCTTTTCTGCCTGGCGGACAAGGAGCCCATCTGTGTGGTTTGCCACACCTCAAGGAAGCACAAACAGCACGACTGTTGCCCTGTGAGCGAGGCTGTCGTAGACGTGAAGGTAAACACGTCGCCTTCAATATGAAATGTACAACTAAGGTGGAATAATGAGATGCTTTTCTCTCTAAGTTCCCTGAATAGCTATTATGAACTGTTATGTTCAAGGATGTTACCAGCCTAAACTTTTAAATATTTATCTGTTTCTTTTTAAATTAACTTTCTACTAATTATTTACTCAGGTGAAAATGAAGTCAGCCCTCAGCTCTTTGCAAGAAAAGAGGGAAGTTTTTGACAAAATGAAGAAAAACTATGAGGACACTGTGGCACACATTCAGGTGTAATATAATTTTTTCATAAAAATCTCCTACCATATCTAGAGGTCATGCTGCCATTTCCCAGCCATGCTTACGCGGTTCTTTTTCTCAGGTCCAGGCTCGGTTTGTGGAAAGGCGAACCCGTGAGGAGTTTGAAAAGCTTCACACTTTCCTACAGGCCGAGGAGGAAGCCCGGATGGAGGAGCTGAAGAGGGAGGAAGAGCAGAGGAGTCGAGCGGTGATGCAGAAGATTGAAGAAATTACCAGAGATATAACGTCCGTGTCTGAATCCATCAGGGTTTTAGAGGAGGAGATAGCTTTGCAGGACATCTCTGTTCTTCACGTGAGTTTGTAAATGTTTGAATAAATGCGTGGATACTAGCATAAAAATACTTCCTTTTTAAATAGTTCCTGGAATTTGCCTTTTTTTTTTTTTTCCAGAAATGCAAGAGGACATTGGCAAGGTAAAAAAAAAAGCTTTTTTCTTTTAAACTTTTCTTTTCTTTCACAACTAGACACATAAACTGCTTAATTCTGCTCCCTGCAGAGCGGACTGCCCAATGGAAGATCCAGTTATGGCACCCGAAGCCCTCATAGATGTGGCCAAACACGTGGGCTCCCTGATGTTCAACGTATGGGAGAAGATGCATAAAATCGTCAAATACAGTGAGTGCATACTCTGTCCCACTTTTCAAGTCCCGGTGAGGTTTATACCTTAAACTTTCAGACGCTGCTCCACTTGCCTCATGTATTCCCCCGGGGTGGAGCGAAAGGTTGAGATGCTGGAATGAACTACGGTCAGGTTGTGTTAGAGGAGACAGCTGACGGTCTGCCATGTTTCCTTCAGCCCCGGTGACTCTGGACCCCAACACGGCCGCCCCGTGGCTCGTCCTGTCAGACGACCTCACCAGCGTCTGTGACAGCGATGACAAGCAGAAGCTGCCCGACAACCCGGAGAGGTACGACCCCGACACCGCCGTGCTGGGCCGCGAGGGCTTCACCTCAGGCAAGCGCGCCTGGGACGTCAGTGTGGGAGATAACACAGCGTGGGTAGTCGGCGTGGCCAAAGAGTCTGTCCAGAGGAAAGAGAAAGTGTCTTCGGTGCTGAAGAACGGCTACCTGTGTGTGTACTTCTACCACCAAATGTACTTTGCAGGCACCTCGCCTTTGACAAGGCTCAACTTGAAGAGGAACCCGCAGAGGATCAGGGTGCAGCTGGACTGTGACAAGGGCAGGGTGTCTTTCTACGACCCGCATGACAACACACACATCTACACCTTCAAGCACGCCATCACTGAGAAAGTCTTTCCTTACTTCTGGGTGGGTTGTCAGCAGTGTCCTTTGACAGTGGAGCCACTGGAGGTTTCTTTGAAAGCTGTTGAGTATTGTTGAGAGAACATTTCCGCTTCAAATTGCATAATTTCTTAAGAAGAATAAGCACTTTCTTTCCTGGTTCAATTGAATGTCCTACAACCTTTTCCAGTTAAAAACATGATGTCTTTCAGTAAGTGACTGCTTACTTCAGTTTGATCTCTGCACTTTAAACTACTATAAAACGTTCAGCCATTTCTTTAAACTTTATTGTTTGAGTTGTTCGTACAAAGTTTGACAGTATAACGTGTGTTTTAAAATGGAGAAGCGTGGCCTGAACAAAATAAATTAACATGGCTGTAGTTTGGTAAAATGTTTGTAAAATGATTCTGAATTTGCATGTCAAACTCTAAAAGTTGGATTGCTTATTTTTGTTTAGAACCACAGGTGTATGAAAAACAATAAATATGCTTTATGTGCAAATCTAATGATGTTACAGAAATCTGAGAGAGCTCATTTATAAATAAATACTTTGCAAATATCCTGCGTTCCCTGTGTGTGCTGTCTGTAGTCTACACCTGCATGTTTGGACTAAAATGAAACCAGGAATGGTTCTTTAAAGTGCGAATCATCTTCTCTCCCCTTCAGGGTTATGTAGTGAAGTGACGCCATTATAAAAAATGATTACAGGGTAGATACAGTTTAAAATGTATGGCTGGCATCTATAAACTACAGACTCCACAGTGAACCGTAAAACGCCTGTTACTTTCAATTTGATAGTAAAAACTAAAGATGACGCTCACAGTATGTCACTACAGTGGACTTGTTCTTCTATATCTAAAAACGTGAGTAATTATTTTGTGTATTTTCATAGATAATATGAAGATTGTCTTTTTTATTTGGTCTATTGAAATTTAGCCCATATATGACAGTGTGTGTGTATGTATATATATGTATGTGTGTGTGTATTACATACATTTTATGTGTGTAATTACTTTTTCATATATATGTATATATGTATATATATATGTATATGTGTGTGTGTGTGTGTGTGTATATATATATATATATGCATGCAGAGGACTGAACACAGCCCTCTGCAGCCTCCATCTTGCAGCTGGCACGTCGTCCTCCTCTTCCTCAGTTTAACTTCTCTTCTTCTTCTTCTACAGGCCTCGGGTTGTTCTGCGGGTTGTTCTGCGGGTTATTCTGCGGGTTGTTCTGCGGGTTGTTCGCTCTCTGTGTGTTTCCAGCCCGGAGCTTCACCGTCTGAGGCCTCGGCGGATTATCCGCCCGTTCACCGGCTCTCTGCGGGTTTATTAACGTGTTCCTGTTGATGCGAACAGTGCGTTGGAAATGACCAGTTAGTTAGTGAGTTAGTTAGTGAGTTAGTTGCTAGTTAGAGTTTGGGTGAAGTTACATTGTGACCTCCAGTCGGCTCACCACAGTACAGCCAGCAAGAAAACCACGTTTCATCCTGAAGATTACATCAGGTAGTTTGATTGTGTATTTTATATTTGCATTAAACTGCTTTATTTAAATGTAAATGTGTTCAGGTTAACTTTATGCCGAGCTGAACTCACTTAATTTAAGCCTCCACCATCATGTTTCCATCAATTTACTTAAAATGAATTGATAAATATATATATATATATTTTTTTTTTTTTCTCTTCTACAGGAGGTCCAAGATGCCTAAAGTTTCCTCCACCAGAGGAACAAAGAGAAAGTTGGACAGTGTTTTATTGCCAGAGCCGCCGTCCAAATCTTCGCCGGTCACCCTTCTGAGTCCGTCTGTCCTCCTGCTGGAGATCCCTGCAGACGCCAACACCAGCCTCCCCGTGTGGGACGCCGTCAAGTCCCAGCAGCTCGCCATCTCCTGGACCGTCACCCCCTACAGCATCGCCGTGCGCCTGACCCCCGTCACCTCCAAGCAGGGGAGGTCCACCAAGTCCAGCAGAAGGGGGAGCAGGTCCGGCGCGGCGGCTCCCTCCAGCGCCCTGCAGCCGCAGATGGTCGTCCAGGCCGTCTCCCAGCAGCACGGAGGCTCCCACCAGGCCTCCTGTGTCCTGCTGACCTTCTCTCAAAACGGCGTCCAAGCCCTGCCAAGCCCCCCGGGCCAGCCGCAGACGATCCCTCCGAGCCCTAACCCGTCCACCTCCCTGGTTGTCTCCCTGCCCCTCATCATCGTCCCGCCCCAGTCCGCCCTCCAGCCCAGCACCCCAACCAAGCAGGGGCTCCCACCCGCCGTCCAGACCCCGGCGGCCGCCCCCAGGAAGCTGAGAGCCCCGTCCAAGGTGTCGTTCCACACGAAGAGCTCCTCCGACACCCGGATCTGCGACAACTTCCTCCTGGGTTTGTGTCGCGCAGGGAAGAAGTGTAAGATGCACCACACGCCCTACCCGTTCCACTGGCAGCTGCGGTGTGTGACCACCCACCGGTGGACGGACATCCCCCCTCGCTCCCAGGTCTTACTGGAGAGGATCTACAGCAACGTCAACCAAGACCACATCTCCATGAAGGACGGGTGAGGAGGGGAGACCTGGGGTCAGATCTCTGGTTTGAGCTTCACTGCGTGTTGTTATTATAAGAAGTTTTCGGCTGTTGCAGGACGGATATCTCTGAAAATTGACAAAAACGTGTTTTTTTTCTTTGTCCATTTTTTTTTCCGCCATTGTGTCGATGACAGCAAGTTAAGTTTTCCCTGACTTAAATACCTTGTCCTTCAGGAATGTCAACTACAGTCTGGACTTTAAGTCGATGGTGTTGGACGACCCATCCAAGTATGACCGGGTTAGACGACTGACTAACTCTGACAGTAACCCTTACTTTCCCAGCCAGTGGAAAATCTACTGGTGGAACAACTTCAGCTGGGAAGAGTACAACACGGTGAACATCTCCTTTATTTACATATTTTATTTCTCTTATCGTTCCGTGGCACATTTAGTGCCCTTCCTCCAACCTCCACGGTCCTCTTTTGTTCTAGTTTTATCTCTAAACGCTCTTTTAGTTACCCTAAATTGCACCCAATGCCTTTGTTTTCTTTTCTTTTTTACACAGAGTGCGTCCTCATTGCTGTTAAAGAAGATGAGTGAGAAAGAGCCCGAGTGTTACTTATTTAACGGCTTACAGGGGTACAAGGTGGACTTCACCACCATGACCCAGACCAACGTCACCACAGGCTTCAAGAGAGAAGTTCGCTGCAGACCCGTCTACCGATCCCCTGACTCCATGCAGCCTTACTTAAAGTCTGTGTCCTTGGTCTTTCCTCGGTCTCTCTTATGTCTCATTCGCAAATTAAGTAACATCTCGATTAGAGGAAAAGATCTCCCTTGTGAATTTTGTTTGTGGTGCTGCAACCGAAGAAGGCAAAATGTGCAGAAACATTAATATATGCAGTAGGATAGCAGTGCAGTTATTAGCGCACCCCCTTCCTCTGATGTGCACCTGCAAGCAAGCAATTCTGTTTCTTCACCTCTGAATTGAATTAGCCAGCATGCAGAATGTGTACTTACATATTTAGTGTACTCTACGGTATGATCCTTATTTCACTGGTCGGCGATATGGGCAGTAATTGAGTGGTCTTGACGATATAAAGCTTTGCAAAATTTGCACTCATGTGCATAAATGTGTTGCAACTGTTGACATTGTTTTGGTCTTTTAAGTTAATTTCTGGATTTGAGTTTCCATAGAAATAGCAGTGCAGGCAGAATTATATTCCAAACATGTTCGCTCATTAAATGCTCTGATTCAGATGTACCGTAAAATGTATTTGTAAGAAAAGTCCTTTGAAATGGCCCCATATCTTCTCTTCATCACATTAATATCCTCCCTTTCTGTACTCCCCACATCCAGGACAGGGATCCAGGCGGGCCCCAGCGAGCCTGCCGGCGACCATCCAGCGGGCAACTTCTGCGTGGACCCTCTGGAGGAGTCCAGCTCCTGGTATCCTCCAGTGTGGTGTCTGGCCTCAGAGCAGGACCTCAGGCTGGTGGACGTTCCGGCCGGCACGCTGGCCTACCAGAGTGTCCAAAACCTCTTCTGTGAGAGCCTGCCGGAGACCATGGTGGACATCATCAGCATCCAGCAGGTCCAGAACCTCCTCCACTGGGACAAGTACCAAAGGTCCAACTGCTCTTTGTGCTGCTGTAGATCACATATGGATCTCGCCTTACAGGACCAGTGTATTATTGTGTAGTGGTCATTTGTACTTTGCAAAGGTACAAATTGAACCTGCATATCGAGGGCTGCAACTAATGAGCTGTGGAGTAGTTTTCCAATAAACAGATAAATCATGCAGAATGTCAGTAAAATGTCAGGAAATGGGGAACAATGTTGATCATAATTTTCCGGAACTTGGTGTTTTTGCTTGTTAAAATAGAATAAATTATTAATCAGTCATCACAATTATTTTGTTTTCTGTGGATCCATTAAGTACAAAGAGGCCAAAGACATTTAAAAAAGACAAGTTATATCGAAACACTCGTCTGCGTTGTCATTACAGGCAGAAGGCATACATGCAGAAGCACCGCACCAAGTCGAAGGCACCTCTGGAGAGACACCTGTTCCACGGGACAACCAGACAGGCCTCAGAGGACATCTGCCACAACAACTTCGACCCTCGCATGGCCGGCGTCCACGGGACGCCCTACGGCTTTGGCTCCTACTTCGCCACCACCGCCTCCTTCTCCAACAAGTTCTCCACCAAGGCAGCGTCGGACGGGGTTCGCCACATGTTCCTGGCCAAAGTGTTGGTGGGGAAGGTGAGCCTCGGAAAGGACACCTACCGCCGGCCGCCGCCGCTCTTCTACTACTTCAAGCCGCACCAGCTCCACGACACGTGCGTGGACAACGTGGACAAACCCAGCATGTTTGTAGTTTTTGATAGCTGTCAGTGCTACCCATACTACCTCATCAAGTACAAGGACCTGCCCAAAGAGATTGATATTTGATTAAAAAGAGGACAGGCATTGATAGCAGGGGAGTTAGATGATGTTAATTGTTGAACAGTGTTAAAGGTGTTTAGATGACCTGATATGTTATAAAATGTATTAAATGTTATCGCTTGCAGTTGCAGCAAAAATGCTCAGTTTGGTTAGATAAAATTTACAATATATAGATTATGTGCAATGACGTTCTACTTGACAACAATGAAGACATGTACGCACGCAGTTAAAATGTAGATCAAACTTTATTTTTCAAAATGTCTTTATTTTGGTTATTCAAACATTTTACATCGATGGAAATAAGTACTTTTGTTTTTCTCTCAAAGGTGTTCTGAATCAAATTGACATCTGTCGTGTTTATGAAAATAAACTGTTCACTGAATACATTCATCTCCCTGTGTTTTTGCGTGGTAAACGAGTTTGATCATCCATTGTTATATTTTCATCTGTTAAAATACAGCCATATACCTGATTGTGTGTTTTACAAAGGTCAGACTGGAAGGTGTTTCACCAGAGTCTCTTGTAGTAAAAGCATATCTATTTCAAAATATTTTCAGTGAATCTTTTTTTCTCTCTTCGAAACTCACATTGCACACAAAATGACAAAACAGGATTTTCATAGATTCCTGGCACACGGTTATTTTTAAAACATTTGTAACATTAATTTCCTTAAAACTAACCAGGTATTTGAATCTGTTTGTTTGCAGGTTAAAAACACTTATTCTTTAAAGGATCCAGATTAGACTGTTATAAAGTAATTGTGACTTGATTATTTACAGTTGGCTCCGTAGCAATAATGTCCCTCAACATAATCGTACTATACAGATGTTTACAGTTCCATTTCCTCGTGTCCTTCACAGACATACAGCACACTGAATTTACAAAATATTAAGGACATTTAATAATGTAAAAGATGCTATCCCTTATTGATTCCCCTCAAGTTTCCCTTCTAATTTAAAAGGGAAGACATGAAGGGACACAGGCAGTTATATTTTTGAAGCTTTGAGACGAACAAAATACGTGCTGTACAAACTTGGCTCCAACTCCATCTAACGTCAATAAAATGTCACTTATATCCCGAATACTCAGAGTAGATAGAATTCTTGTAGTTTCTCTTTATACAAAAAGTCTGAGGTGGCTTCTGCATCTGTGAACCAATGAAAATATTAGCTCTGTCTACTGTATTAATGCTCCATTGTTTTGAAATTCCTTGTCTTGAAATTATATTTAGTATTTTATGTTTAAAGACTGCTAGAATAGATCAAATAAGAAGGCATTACCTTGTATTTTATATACAGTATGTATATCCTTTCTCTTTATATGTGCAATTCTGCATTCGTATTTTCTTTTTCATGATTATCCAACTAGAAGAAAAATCACAGTTACAAGATAAAAATTACACTTATTCACAAAAAACACAAAAAACCATACGACAGGCCTGTTCTGAATAATGCACCTTCCACACAACAATAAAAAGAGGGATGACAACATGGTAATAAAAGAATGATGTGGTATAAGTAGATGGCAGATTAAACCACATAGCCACATTAAAAGATGTAAACAAGACTGAAATTCTGTAGCCACGCTAGCGCCGAGACTGTGATGCCCAATACTTACCAGAAAAGACTGTTGGATTGCTTTTTCTTAGTTCCTTATAACAAAAAAAAACTAACGCTTGGCCTGAGGGTGGCGCCACAGGGAAGGCCATCTTGTTCAAATGTAATTGTGATTCAAAATGGTTTGACGTCTCAGCCGACACTGCCATTCTAGTCACGGCACTAGTGTGGCAAAAAAACACTGAGTGAAATCAAATCTAAAAGGCAACAGGAGCAACAGAAATTACATAATTCATAAAAACATCACGCCCTTCAAACAATGATTGAGTCATAAATTTAACATCATTTGTTTTTGCACCAGATGTCTGACAAGAGCGTCTGTCTTCAGCACAGATGAGAGTGGTGGGTTCTGCTTTGTCTTTTCCCTTTTAGTTTGTATACATGTGTACACATACACTGTACAAAATGATTAAACTGATATTGAAACAACCCCACTAAAATGGCATGAAAAAACTGCTGCACAGGAACCAAGAGGGTTGTTGGATCGCCAAACAGAGCCCCGACATCTCCGATAAGCATCCTCTTGGTCTTTTCAGTCTTATATTTGTTTCTTGACTTTTGTGTGAACCGATTCCTGATGATGTAAGCAGTGTAGCTGTCGGCTTCCGAGTGGCGGGGAGGGGAAAGGTGGCGGTGTGGACGCAAAACATCACCAACGTGGGTGAGGTCATTCGCAGGCCAATTTACTGTCAAAGCTGGACAGGCCAATGGCAAACGCTTGAAGAGCACACATGGGATAGTTGTAGTCCAGAGTGAAGATGTCTTCAGCCACTCTGCCGAACTGCATGACGATGTAGTCAGCTAGAGTCAGGGGGAACAGAGAAACAACCATACGTGTTAATCATTACTATAAGCCTGTACAGTGCAGAAAATGTGTGGAAAAGAGAGGAGAAATAGTGAAAAGTGAAACACATACAGTATGTTAGGCAGACGTGTTATCTACTCCATCTTAATGGTAAAGTTTCTCAAAGATGTCTGAACAAAAGTTGGTGTTAACTTGGATTACTCTGGCCTGAGCGATATAAAGAGAGGGGGGGATACGTACGGTCGTTGTCGTGAACTATTTGAAAGTTTTTGACTGAAGCTTGGGTAACGCGGCCATGGAAGTTCAGCACGTAAGACTGGGTGTCATCGTTCCACACGGGGGCTTTATTGTGCAACTCAATCAGGTTGTCCAGTGAGTGATTCTGCCACCTGCTCAGGAGGCTCTCCTGCTCCTGTGATACAAACAGATTCATGTTCAACGAGAACACACGTCATCATATGCTTTTTGTCTTTGCATTTCACACACCAGACAAACTTAAATGGATATCATTTCCACAGCATTTGTGAAATGTCAGTTTGGCTACAGATAAAGAGTTATATAGTCAAACTGTCAAGATGAATGCAAATATATATATAAAATCATACAAAACAAAGAAAGGTAAAACAACACTGCACTGTTGTTTAGAACAGATGTTTTGACAACGCTTGAATGTCAAGCACCACATGGTTCCAGGACCATCAAACTCACATTTTGAGGCCTCACAGGAACTCTTTCAAAGTTCATGTTCATGCCCGGGATGATTACAGTCATCTTACGTGGTCCTTTGAATCCAAGCACGTTGGTTTCCTGCCAAATGGTACAGGGAGTGTGTCAGTTTCACTTAATATTGTGAATGAATGGGGACGCGTTAAACACTTGTGTGTGTCTTTGTAATTCACTCACATAGCAGATGGCAGCCAGTTCCTGTCGTGTGTTGCACTCTTCCAGCAGTGCCCCGGGGTTTTTGCAGGGATTGGTGCCATTGTCGTACACTGTGAATTTGGTGCCCATGAGGTTGGACCTGAATAAATACACATTGGTGATGAAATGTTTACACAGAAGCGAAAGCACTGTGCTGTAATTTTCTTTTTGAAACCAACCAAACATAACTACTAAAAGGAATGTTTTCATACGTTGTATGTTAACAATCTCAGAAACCCACCAGCTGTTGTCTGACGGCCAAGTCTTTCTCTTCCTTGTGCCAGTCATAGTTTACAGTCCAATTAACCATTTGAGAAGATGTCCAGATGACAGTTTGGCTAATCTCTACAGATATCTGCATATGAATGCAGATACTTTTTTTTAAAGCTAATAAAAAGCTAAATCATTGTCAGACGATGGCCAATGCACACGGACTGTTTACTGGCATGTAACCAGAGCCCACTCAAACGTGATTGGTCAATACTACTCGGACTACAAACAGAAACCCCAACGCTGCTGATACAAAAATCTTGTATTCATTCATATGCAGATATCTGTTTACATAGATTATATTTTTAATAACAGCAATTGCAAATATTTTTCAAAGCTGAACTTGTATAATTTGCTAATAGTGCCGGCTAATGTATTTGTGGAGGATTTTAGGCAGAATTCAGTATGACCTTTTAGAGGTAAATTCAGGTATGCAACAAATGACAGTGACAAAACAGTCCACCAGGGACATGGTAGATCTAAGAGTGAGTGTGGTTTTACCTCAGTTTACCTATGAAGCTCTCTCCCTCTCGTGACAGATCAGTGGCATCCACTGAGATAAGGTAGTTGGACGTCTTACTCTTCTTTCTCTTCCTTCCTGCCAGCAGAAAAACCTGGAAAGAGAGAGAAAAAAATTACGAATATATTTATGTCTGTATTGTAGACAGATGCTTTAGTCCTGAGAGATTCATTCAATAATTATCTAATAAGTATATAACAATTATTTAGGGCTGCAACTAATGATGATTTATATTTTAAATGTGTATTTACCTGCCAACTATTTCTTGATTAATGGTTTTGTCTATAAAATGTCAGACAATTGTTAAAAATGTCATTATAATTTCGCAGAGCCCTGGTTTAACCAACCGACATTTCAAAAACCAAAGATAAAGTAAAATTTACTTTAATATATGCAAAAGAAATGCACTGAATCCAAAAATTTGAGAACCTGGAACCAGAAAATGTGGGTTTTTTGGGGGGATTTCTTCTTCAAACATAATTTTTTTGATTATCAGAATAGTTGCTGATTTATTTTTCCGCTCTACAACCTCTTACAGTAATGTTAAGCCCATGGTCCACACTCACTCTCTTGCCATCCTCTCTCTCCATGTGCATGAAGTAGGTGGGGTAGAGGCCGCGGTCCATGCCCTTCTTGTCCCGGGTGATTCGACATTTAACAGTGACGCCACGCGGAGCCGGACGAAAGACAAACTCCTCTAGATTGGCCACATCAATTAGTGCGCTGTCTGCTGTGGGAGATCCCGGGGTTACCACCTCCTGGGTACAACGAATACAGTACATGAACGTTTGTTAGGATAACAGCTTTTTTACTTGTTGGGATTATGTTGTCTATGTTTGAAGATATTTGTGAGCACATTTATTGGGCTACTCACTGGAACGTCCTTGCCACTGGCGGCAGAGGCGGGCCTGGTGGTGTCTGTGTTAGGGGACAGAGAACGTGTCCGTTCTTCCTCCACATCGTCCTCGTGCTCGCTGGCCTCATCGAAGTTCATACTGCCAGACAGACCTGGTGAGGGAGACGAGGCAAACGTGTTCAAGAGCTTTAATGATACATGAAGCCCTTTAAAGTTTCATGCTGGGAAGCTCATTCACACTAGAAAAGACGAAAATAAATCCCAGAGGCTCGGTGTATATTCCCATGTACGAAAGAATCTCAAACACTTTCTTTGCTTCTGGTACAAAATTGTCCCCAAGGTGCATTTTTGCTTTGATATATGACAACTAATTTCTTAAGAACTGGTGCAATACTTGAGCAATGGTTGAAAAATGGCGCATTATACAGTTAAAATCACTCCCTTTTATATTTCTTTGAAATTTCAGCCGTGTATTTCTTTTACACAGGGGAGACTCTTTGACTGCAAAGAGGAAAATTGATAAATTCTTGTGAATCTAACTGAGCCTGAACTGCTTTCTATCAAACAGAATAACGTGTTAATTCAGTTAAGCTCTGCTACAACTCACCCTACAGAAAGGTCACATTTGGCTAGTGGCCTCAATTGAATCCCTGCCTGTCACAAACAATGCATCTTTCTCTAAGTCAGTTTCTGCAAGGGTGAGATTAATGTCAAGAGATGAGGCTGACATCCCTCCGAGACTTGCATCTGTGTACTTGTGAAAAGACAGCTCCATGCAGTCATGCAGTCATGCAGATGTAAAATGTGCCTATGTGACTGCGGCCAGTCTAGACTGCTTGAGACATCTGTCTCTTCATTGATAATTGGATTTATCAGCCAGGATGCAGCTATAGCCCATTTTAGTATGCTGTCAGAGGATGACGGTGGTCCACTGGTGTGGAAAGATCTGTTAAAGATATGTAAAATTAGCACGTTTATCTGTGATTAAAATTGAACTTAAATTAATTGCTTGACCAGAAATGACATTAATGATAATAATGTGGTTGGTATAAATATAGAGCATGTTGCACACGTCCCCCTAATTACTGTAATCCAGTCTTCAGCTTTGAAGTGAATAAATTAAAGTAATTTTGGCCAACTACTGGTAAAGCCTGCTTCTTCACACACACATGCAGAGGAGCATCCTTTAATCTGGACAAACATATCATGGGTAGGTTAGAGAGAGAGTGTGTGTGTGTGTGTGGGGGGGGCATTGGCCTATGCAGAATGGAAAAAGAATAATAATGTGACAGACAGCACGGCCAAAGCTAATATTTATACTGGGGTATTTACAAGAGATGAACCTCGGATACGCAGCTATTCCTGAGAGAAAGTGCGAACTATCATGACATACAGATTGCAAATGTTACCTTCCCTCTAACAGAGACTCCAGGGCTCCAATTAAAACACCGAACAAAGTTGTGTGAGCCAGTGGCTTATGAAATCAACCATCTGGAAATGTCAGAGAGGACTCATAATGGGCTTACCAACAACCTACTAAATAAAACCAAAAAAGACACGCATCCACATAATAATTACCACACAGCAGGTCAGGAATATAACATTTTATGGTCAGCCAAAAAACGCAGATCTTGATTAAATGAGCTGATCAAATATGAATGTACCTCAAAATGTATATGTCGTCCGTTTTCTCTGGGGTTGAGGTATTATACAAGGACAGGGAGCCAAAAATACCTGCTGGAAGTCCTGAGGACATATTCCTATGCTAAACCGGGCTGACATTAACAATGAGGCCTTGCATTATTGAGAGGGACAATGACATTTGCTACTGTGGCATCACGTCACACTAAAGCCCAGGACGAAAGATAACTAGAGCAGCTTTTTCATCATCTGACCCAGGAGTCAGTTGTGGCTCTGCAATGCCAACATTATGACATTTGTGGAACAGTTTTAGCCTCAACCTTCTTTGCCTGATGTTGCCATAATGAAAGTTAACATGTTTTTAGAATGGAGAAACTTGATTTTGCTCCACAGAAGCAGCTGGATCATTAAGGTACACCATCCACTCTGGGCAAAATTTTAACACATCACATAAACTTTATGAATCCCTGCCAGCTGGCTGGTGAGTGTGGGTGGCAGTAGCTATAATGATGCCATAGATGTGCACTGCAGTATGAACAATGCCCTGGTCTATTATTAAATGACCCATTTCTCACTCTGTCACCATCAATCACACCACTGTCTGCATCCCTATAGCATACTGCAGCAGCAGAGTGCTAAAAATTCTACAGGATGTCAAAAAGTCTGACTTTGCTTAACAATAGCTGCTGGAGTGATTTAGAACTACAACTACATTACCCAGGGTGGACAAAGAAACAAGAAGAAGAGAACTACACAGTACCACTTTTGTTTATAAATGTCTCCTACCAAAGATGTCTCTGTATATCACATCTCTGCTGTTCATCAGACCAAATCTCAGGACAGGGAAACTCTTGATACAGCTTTTATGCTACTTTTTGTAAAACTGCATCAGGCGACTTCACAGAGTCTGTGATGAAGGCAAATAATTAAACAGGAAAACACACTGGCTCTTATGTTTGACTTAAGACGTATCTAACACAGGGTAAAAGTCAATCAATAGGCTTCATGGGTTTAAAATGCTTTAACAGAAAATGAGTGCCTCTGTAATCCTTTGTGAAAAAAAAAAAAGGACATCTAAACCATAAACTGTAATTTCCAAAGTGTAAAGACCCACAAAATCATTTAATCCATGACAAGAGTTGTTAAAAGCAGTTTTTTTGCTATTGTTTACTGTTGTTTAAACAGATCTATGGTATTCTTCACTTGTTTCATGTTGTCTGGGAATCTATATTTCAGGGGTAAACAATTATTGCAACAATTTTATCTAAGCCCTTTAAGTATTAAGCTCTGCCAGGACTCACCTTGTTTTTGCAGTAATTCATGGATATCTGTCTTGGGCTCTAGCAGCGTCTCAGTGTCTCCATTCCTCTCAGGTTCCTCAGCAGCGGGGGACTGGGGCTGAGACTGAGGCTGAGGCTGAGGCTGTGGCTGGAACTGGGACTGGGACTGGAACTGGGACTGGGACTGGCTCACTGACAGGATTTGGATTTTCGCTCCCAGATCAGGGGCTTCTGAGCCCAAGAAAGCTGCTGGGCCATCAATACCTACGGCAAAGGACAGCAGTCAGTTGTAGCCGTTAATGTTCTCATGTAATAACATAGAACTGTTTGTCTGAGTTCTGCTGGACCTGAGTCATCACATTTGCTGAAAAGCTACTTTAATTGGCTAAAGATTTGCCTGGGGTGTTGTTGATGAATGACTTCATGTATGGTCTCTCCATATAATTCTACTGTAGTCTCTGTAATTCTCATGAAACTTTACCTAAATCTAATAAAAAATACTAAATCCTTCCTGTGTTATACAGAGATGACGCAACATAAAAACAAAAGGTGACAGGTGTTTTCCTCACCATCCATGATGACGTCGTTGGTGATGCTGACTTGAGACTCCACCAGAGGCGCCTGCTCCTCACCACGCCGTGTCCTGGAGCGCCGGGGCCGAGTCTCTGTGTTGGGCTGGACCATCAGAGGTTCTTGGCGCTTCCTCCGCTGCTTCTGCTCCAGCAGTGCCCTCTGTGGACCGAACAGGAAAGCGGAACTAATATACCAATGGGCCAAACACCAAACACCAATCTAAGGTGGACAAGTCATTTAGTTACACAACAGCACAGTATACACTTTTTTAAACCTCCTGGTCCTACAGTAGGAAGGAATATCCTGTGTAGGTCTGTTAGGCAGCAGGATCAATTCTTGCTTGGCTATATGATGACTCAAAAAGACTTTTTAAGAATTTAAGAATTTTTTACATAATACAAATGGCAACCTAGAAAACAATGTACAAAAAATGTATAGAAAACTGGAAAAAACAGTAGAGCCATAATAAAACCCCACAATCATGCCAAGGCCAGAATACCACTGAGTGCAGTGAATGGGTTCATTGAATAGCCAAATTAACGGGTGCTGCAAGAGTCTCATTTGGTGGTATGCTGTATTGTATATTGAAGAATGGCTTACATTCCATTCTTTGTAGATTTGGTAAAGAAATGAGGCAGGTCCCTCAGAACATGTGATCAGTGACACAAAGCTTTTTTCCTTTTCCTTAGTTGCTATTTCTGCCTGTTGACTACACAGCATTGATATATGCTTTAGGTAGCGTGGTATGGTGCATAGTGATTTGTGACGAAGTTTCAGAAAGGGCAGAAAATTCATCCTGGTCATGCCGTATCCACTTCCCCCAAGCCCCAGTCTCTGTGGTCAAAGCAGCCGAATTACGCAAGCGCATTAATTAGCGCGTCAAATGCACAACAACAAGTCCTATTTAGTGATGCAGTTTGGTGAGCTGGAAGAGACCAGGAGGCCTTGTCTCATATTTGCCACACCAAAAAGCTTTCATAACTCACCCGTCATTGTGCTAACACTGAGAAAATGTCTCTAACAAATCTGTCTCACTGTTGCCTCCCATCTCCCAGTACCACTGCCACTACAATAACCACTGTTATGACTTATGATTGGAAAAGTGGATTGATTTCCACGCAATCACCAGCACCATAAAAAAAACAATCTCCATGAGAGATGTGTGAATAGTGCATTGACAAAAGATGGGAAAATATAGTCCCATGACCGTTCTATGCACATCAGCAAGAGGTTAGGAAACAAATGAGTAAGAAATAAGTTTAAGCAATAGATGTTGTATATATTAATTATTGAATGCACAGGTGTAAGATACGCCTGGGGGCTTTATAACCTGGACCTAGATTTTGTTGTTTATTTCGAAAGACTCTGCTTTAAGGTGACTGGGATTTGCAGGCTCACTTTATGGATATAAACAAAGGCCACAAATGAATAAAACATAAATAAGGATTATCATAATACACATCATAACAGTGTAATAATGTGGAAATACTGTCAAATTGTAAGATACAGATATTATTTTTAGATTCAGTTGGTGTGATTTTACTTATTCTGCCTTTTGTCAAGAAGTGGAAATACATCAGAGATTTTAACTGTAAAATTTTAACATTTTAAAATACATTTTTTAGCTGCACTGTTGGGCTAAACTCCAGACTAATTCTTCATATAATCAAAGGGACCAGGATGGGACTTCATTCAGGCTCCATCAGTCCTTTCCTGTATCAGCCAAAACATGAGAAAAAGTAGACTAAAGTATGAATCTGGTCTGAGGACACATAGTGCATATTAAGGTGTGTCTACAAATCATCTGACAACAAAAGTTTAATGTAGACAGTGAGAGATTCCTGTGTGTCAGAATTTTTTTCTTTCCTATCTCAGACAAACAGATTGAAAAACAGTAACTGTTATCCTCAGACAGATGGAAAGAAAATATATCAGAAAAAGAAACATTAGAAGTTACCAACCCGTTCCATTGACATCCTGAACAAGTGTGAGCCAAAGTTAACAGTTTTCTCTATTGAAAAAACATTTCAAGTCCCATTTGTCTTGAGGTCAGATTAAACTACGTTCTCCCCCAAAGAGCAGCACTCGTGCACGGCATGACTCTGTCTCCCTGTCCCTCGTTCCTCTTCTGGAGTCTGACAGTCGATAAACCAGCAGCCTCCTCTGCACTATGTGGTCCACCGACAGAAAAACGGTCGGTCTCTCAGGCAAATACTGAGCGCCAGTGTGTGTGTGTTTGTGTTTGTGTGTGTGTGAGCGGGTGTGTTCGTACGCACGGCCGCCGTTGCTAACTGAATCAGCAGTCATTAGCACTCCAGCAGAAGAGACGAGAGAGAAAGAGGGAGGGGGAGAGAGAGAGAGAGAGAGAGAGAGAGAGAGAGAGAGAGAGAGAGAGAGAGAGAGAGAGGGGCTGTGAGGTGCGTTCAAAGTGAGATATGGTCACAGCCGCAGTGCTTCTAGTATTATTGTCTGAAAGGTTTTTTATATTACTATCTGAAATAGAGTGGAAAACACTGAATAGAGGGAAAGCAAATGTAAAAAGATGGATTTAACTTTTATTGTTGAATATTTATTTATTCATCAATTTTTCAATAACCTGCATGTGATCCTCCTCTGGGCATAAGTGCATGTGCGTTTGTCCTCATGAGTTATGTAAGAACAGAAGACTCTTCAAGTGTGCCACAGTGGGACGCACACACACACACACACACACACACACACACAAAGCCAGGCACCCCGCACTAAATCCTTCGCTCTCTTTGAACTCACCAATCTGGCCCTCCTGTTCCTGTCTGCCTAATGTGTGAGATAGTGGAGTACGGCTTCCAGCTTAAATCAAAGCTCTACACTGCAGCTCTTCAGCAAGGTTTTGGGAGAGTCTTACAGAGACTCAGGAGGAAAGGATGAAAAGAGAACAAATGTGTGACAGACGAAGGGCTATGTCAGGTAATAGGTGGATATATGGAAACAATTCAGCTTCAGGGGTAAGTAAGCAGTAAAATTCCCAGTGACTGAGCAGGTGAAAAACAGGAGATTTTCAAACCAACAACATTAATCACTAAAAGGCAAACCACTGCAGTGATGTCGAAGGTTCTCCTGTCAACAGCAGGCACCCCTTGGTGACACAACAGTAGCAGATCACAAAGTCATCTCAGCCTTTTCATTTTACCGGTTTCATGCAAAATCTTGGCAGGTGCTTACAAATACAACAGGTTAACTCTCAACCTAAAACACCATCCATGTATGAGATCAGAAGGCTTAATCAAACTAAAGGTTCAGAATAATAGCCTGACCATCACTACACCAGGTATTCTTTAAAAGTACAATGACAAAAGAGTAGAGATATCAAAATTTTATGATGAAATCTGAAAATAAGAAAAAGAAGCAAACAACAATGAAAGTGTGAACTATCCTAAAGTGTGTGTTGCTTATTTGTGAATAACGTTGGGCTTCCCACCTGTTTTTCCAGCTTCTGCTGCATGAGACTGGCACTGTCATCCTCGATGCCACTACAGAGAAAAAGAAGAAACACACACATTCATCTCTAAAAGCATCTTGAATTTGATTTCCCTTGACAAACCAGTAGGGGTCACCACTGCTGTTGCATTAATACAAGACAATAAAGACTCAGTATCCTGTTTGGTCTTCTATGAAATAAACCAATTAGGCATTAACAGGGTTTAGTCACAGCAGTGGTTGATTTAAAAGCATAAATTAGCAAGAAGTGAAAATATTTAGCCTACAGTTTAACTACAATACTAAAACCTGTACAGACCAAATAATAACAAATCTACAGAACAAAAAGTGACCTTCTGAGCTTGTTGGTAGAACACGGCATGACTCTGAAAATGACAAAGAAAAAACAAGCCACGAAAGAGACAGGGAGCAAGAGAAAGGACAAAGCTCCAGCTGAGAGAATGCCTTGCAGTCTGGGTCCGCTGGGCCTTTACCCTGGACACCTATGTGAAGGGACTGGGTGCATGTTGCTTGGCTACGGTGAGGAGAGAGAAGGGCAACAGCAGGAGTCTGTGCTGGTGGAGCCTAAGTCAGAGATCTACAGTATCCCTACTCCTGTCTTTCTGTCATACACACACACACACACAAGTCACTTACATAGTCTGATGTAATGTGTGGGTCACAAACTCCATTTCTCATTTCTTTCATCCTTTCCTGTCAGGTAAATCTTTAAATATCACATGTTCTACCGGGCTGAGATGAGTTATTTATAGAGAAGGATTAAGGGTATTGGATGAGAAGTCTTCAAATCACGCTGCCTATCTTTCTATCAGGAAAGCTCATCAGATGTCTGACTCGCTCATTCTCACTCCCTATTTCCATCTCCCTCACTCTCACATCCTCTCCACAGCTCTAGTGTGTAGGTGATGACACACACTACTTAAGCACTTCAAGCCCGATGCTGGCTGACATCACAGCTCATTTCTGAAGGACGGTCACTGAATACCACAAGGTGATGAGTTCCCCGAAACCCATTTATACCAGGAAGAACTTGAGTGCTTTAATAAGTCTCTTCCACTTTTATTAAGACCACAGTGTTACAATTAACACCGTAATCTGTAGCCCAACAGCCAGCATGGGCTTGAGTGATGATCATGTTGATTCTACGTCAAATTCAGTCATCTCGCACCAGTGTGTCATTTCAGCACTCGTAAAATCCCTCATCCTTGGCATTGGCAAACAGACGGGTCCCCTGGGAAGCCATTACAGCACGCGAGAACAGGTGCTGGTGACAGGGAGACTGGCTAAAGAGTGGAGGATGATGGTAGTTTTTAATTACACATATGGGACTGTCATTTAGGGACAGTGAGGAAAGAGAGGGGGTGAACTCAACAGCTAGACCTGGGAGAAGTCACTATGGTCTGTTGCATGGGTTGTGGAGGCCTGAGACCTGTGGATTAGGATACTGGCACGTTTACATAAGAGTTTGACTCAGTGTAATGTGATTATGTCCAGCAATCAAACCAATACATAAATAACATAAATAACTGTTTATAATGTTTACTTAGATTTCCCACTGGGCACAGTCTGAAGAATTGCTGAAGACATACACCCTACATTACAACATCAGTTCCCCTAATGTTTTCAACCACAAACACAATATTTCTGTTATAATGGTATTGTGGTATACCCCAGAGGCAATCTTTGTTTGTATAACTTGATCAAACATTTTTATGGAAGCTTCAACATAGTAGAGCATGTTTCCCAGACATGCCACTTGGAGGCGGCAGATGAAGCACATTAAGTTTGTTTGTAGCCTTGAGAGCAGTCATAACTTATAAGAGATTCTTAGCAATGAAAACATTTTGTGAAGCAGTTTGCCGAAACAAGATATTTGAAGACGTCAACTTGGACTTCTTGGTGACGTTTAATTCAAATAGTTTAACGGAATATATTCAATCCAGCCTCTGTTGGTCCAAAATCTTCTGTCAACCTGGTAATTCAAGTCACAAATTGTGAAAAGAAAGAGTTTTGTGAGTGTGTGTTTGGGGGGGTGTACTGCTGTCTACCTTGCTGTGGAGTTAGAGGAGAAGCTGGCAGAGCTGGAGGGTCTTCATGGGAAATAACCAGCAGCACAGGACATGCGGAAAATAAGAGAATGAGACAAGTTCAGCAACAAGATCAAAAACTAACGAGAACTCTATGGGACATAATAATACGCCACATTCCTTTAAGCTTTTACTGATTCATTTGTAGCTTGAATGAAACAAGAAAGCTATTGCCGTCTACTAACAGAGGTTATGCTTTGGGAGGACAGTAATTATCTAATAAAGTCAAACGAGCTGATCATGAAGACAGAGGGCAGCTGCAGAACAGATGCAACATAAAATAAAAGACAACATCCTTCAGAGTATTATCATTTATGCTTTAATCTGTTGGGGGTTGAGGGAATGTCCTCTACCACAAATGTTCTTAGAAAACATATATACACACACACACACACACTTCGAGAGTGCCTCATCACTGCTGTGAGTGATCAATGTTTCATTAGTCCGTCACAGCTTGGGTGACAAGACAAGGCCATGCCACTGTTGTCCCTTCCTTGTGTGTCAGACCGAGGTAACCATGGAGATTTCAGCTCCGTCAACAGCGCACCTCCACCAGCATTGATTAAAAACCTGCAGCCAGTTCTTGGGCTTCACTGTAACTGGAGGCCTTAGCAGTGTGCTGTAAAGATTTACAGGCTGACAGAGGGAGGGCTCTGCCAAGGCGTGTCATTTTTCTTGAGCTGCACATCAAAAGTCAAAATATTTATTCAGACAGTCTTTTGTGAGTCAAATGTGCTATATAATATCACAGACTGTTAAGAGTAAAACATAGGACTTCAAATGGTTTTAATACTATAATGAAATGGTAATAAATGTCTATCACACCGTGTGTTGATTCAGGGTGCAAAAGAGGACAAGTTGACCAGTGACTTTTCAAATGACAATATCAAAGCTATAAAGGAATTGCATGGCGTTAACCAGAGGGATCTTATTATGGGAACACAGTTCTTTTGGCTGTTGTTCATTTTAATTAAAAGCCTTCCACTTTGCCACTTCAAAAGGGAAGTTGAATGAGCATAACTTAATGTCTGCCAAAGGCAATTCAGCTTCCAACTTAGAGAGGATACAGAATTAAAGGAGGAAGGATAAGATTAAATTTTTAATCGCCCGTGGGTCAGTGCATGGCTTCCAGGGAGAGAAAAATTATACCAAATTACATGTTGAAAGAATGTAAGAAGGACAAACACAGTATCTGCCCTCTCCCAGAGCGAAGCTAAGCGGTACCTAGTGGACTTTAGCTTTTCACCTAAATAGTTCACTTATGTAAAACAGATCGGCCACAGCTATAACTACGCTACGTTTTGGTATAGGTCTCTGTACACAAACAATGGAATCAAACCTCACTGTTACGACAAGAAACAAGACACAATTACTTCGCCTGGCCGTTGTTTGCCAATAAAAAGTTACAGCACACACAGTAACTCCCAGTTGTTTGGATTTTTGAACAGCGGACAGAGGCGGCTAGCTGTTATTCCCCTGCTTCTAGTCATTAAGCTAAATTAGGCTCAACATGTTTTGACTTCAGCTCTGCATTTAACGCACTGACACGAGATTCATGTCAACCTTTTCATTTCACTCTCAGTATTAAACTAATCCCTTATAAATTTTGGCTTTTCATGTGAAACAGCTGCAGGAAGTGTAGAACAAGCAAGAGGTGACGACAGTTGTCTGTTATTCTCTTTCATCAGCATCACTTTGTCCTCCTATAGAGTCCTATCTAATAAGAGTTAGACACATTAGGTTTATATACGGGAGAAACCCTTAAGCAGTGTCCCAAACATTTTCAAATGCAATGAAAAATGTTTAGCTGAACCATGAACAATCACTAATAAATGCAAAAACTTTGAGAACAGTTGAATAGACAATAATGCTGTCACTGAGCAATCACTGAGCTTTGACAAAGAAGAAAAAATGCTAAGAGGACACATTTAACAGTCACAGTCATTTCAGCTGTTTCAGTAATCAGTTGGATGAATAATCTAAGCACACCCCTAGTTACATGAGTGTTCCAATCAAGCAGCCAAGAGCATAGGTAAAAAAGAAAACTGGTTGGACACACACACGCAAATCACCAACTCTGGTTACACAGCACAGTCACAGCCTGATGCCCTGAATAAGTAACGACATGGTGGCAGAAACATGAGCGAGAGGCACATCTTTGACTGCAGGTCAGCCATTCAACTGGCAAGAGGGATGGTGCAGTGACTGGAAAAAAACATTATAGTAGCACTGACCTGGCACAGGCCACTCTGTGTGTCTGTGTGTGTGTGTGTGTGTGTGTGTGTGTAAATGCAGGAGCCAGTTCTCCTACTAGAACCAAAAAACCCAAAAACAAATAAAAAAGTGTTGGACAGCACAGGAGGAAGGTTATTTTCAAACAACTGACTCTATAGTACCAATATGATACGATACAATGTGTGCAGCTACCTGTATGACCAGCGACTGTAAACAGGCTGAGATCCCCCATTCTTTACAGTGTCCATGGATGCGGCTGCAGGAATGCTAGTCCAAGGCTCTCCTGTCTACGGTATGACAAAAATCTTCATTTACGCTTGAGCGCCGAGTTATCGTGCAGCCCCTACCTGACAGTAAGCCCTGCAGGCTCTAACATCTCTATTGAGTCACTGAGAAAGAGTAGCTACGTCCCACCCAGGGGAGTGACAGCTACCAGTGCCGAGGCAGACTGAGGTTGGGAGGCTTGGAGCTGTTACCATGACTTCACTCTTCAGGCAACGCACAAGGATTCAGCTAGGGATAGTTGTGAAGGCGATACGCCTAAATACTCGTCGCAAAGATCTTAACAGAACAAACTCTGAATGGTCTATCAAACACAGCAAAGTTACTTCAGCAGGACATCATGAGTGCCTGTCACTCTTTCCCAGTGGCTGGAAACATTTCTAAAAAGAAATCAGTTAGACTACTTGCTATCACCTAAATTCCCTTATTTTACTGCCCAACTACTCTCCAGTAACTTTTTGAAAGACTCAGCAATCAGTCGCAGCTCATTTCCTCTGACTCATAAGGGGGAGACTGCATATATCAAACCACAGATGCTCGTTCTGTCTGGCATCTCAGTTATATGCAATAGTTGGAATTTACTGAGCTTTAAATAGTCCAAATCTCTTTAAAAAATTAATGCAACGTCAACCTTACTGGATTACTCTATGTTCAACTGTATGAGTAAGATATTCCAATCCGTGTTCCTCATATTGAAAAGGGTTTGCTGGTTTAAAAAGGTTACCGAATAAACTGAAACATATAGATTACTCTTGCTAAAAACAGACACGATGTGGGGACCTCAATTTAGTTGCTAGGAAACCAGAGCCTCCCAATCATTTTTCTGTGCTTATCTGCAAGAGCGAGTGAAAGAAATCACAGAGAAAATGAAGTGTATGTTTGTCCTGAGAGACAGCGGTAAAATGACATATAAGTCAACCGGTGATAAGCAGGGGAATCAATCACCAGAGGGAGTAATTATTGAGCTCAAAACAAATGATGGAAAAATGCTACAAGAGTTGATAATAATACCATTTCCCTTGGGGACACCAAGGGGCACAATCCACTCATGACTATCCTACAATGATGCTTTACTTTGTTTGAGCAGCTTCAGCTACAGCCAAACAAAGTTTTATGGCAATTTGAATCTTCTAGTGGTGAAAGAAGCCACTTGGACCTGATCATAACAGAATCATACAGAAGCACAGTGAACATAGAGCAGAAACTATAACGTGTATGCAGTGCTGTAGCATTCAGCAAGGAGAAAGTGAGTCCACTGCAAATACCGGGGATGTTTTTTCACTGTCTCAGTGGACGAGCAGTAGAGCAGATTGCTCTGACCAGCTGGGCCATATGTATTTGGAATCCACTGGACAACCGAAGTAAACCACAACTCAACCACAAACCATGCTTGTAGTTGCAGAGGTCAACCTCCATCCATGAGGAGATTTCTTTTTTAATTGATTGATTTATAATGATGGTGTTATGATGGTCAACTAAGATGAGTACTGAATTCTTTTTCATACATCTATTCCTCTTGGGGGCTGGACACATAATACATTTGGCAGTTTAGTCAGCTACATTTTCTGAGTGTGCTGACAATTCCTGTAAATCACTGATGTTCTGCTTGCTAACTCTTGAGGCAACTGCAATGCTTATTATTGATCTTTCCTGACCTTGTTCAGCACTGTACTCTGTAAAGACTGGATACTAATATTCTGCACTGTAATTTTGTGACTGTGACACAGATGGTACTCAGTGATATAATACTGCATAACTGCTGTACCCAGAAGCATATCAAAGAAAAAAGATTTGTGTCATTAAAGTAAAGATGCCCCATTTCTCATTTAGGTTACATGTTACATTCTTGCCACAAGCCTTGCAATGAACGCACAGAGCAACAAAGGACCAGAAACCTTTATTAGCCTCCCACTTTCAACACTACACTCATGTAAGCAGTCCTTGCAACATTTCATTTGTGATGCTGTTATGAAAACTGTCACTCCTCAGACGTCTCAGCTCTGCAAGCAGACTCTGGGACTTGCAACTACTTCACTCTGTCAATTGACTCAACAGTCACAAGTTAAAGAGAATCTGAGTAAATATTAAAGAGGTCCTCTGGAATCTGCAGTGACACTCTGCTGCTAGGAATAATAATAATGCTAGTTATTAATATATTTCTGAGAGATTAATAAGAAGGCAACAAGAAGCAGAGAAAGGGCTCCTTATCCAAATGTCCTTGAAGGTTTATCATTAGAAATGCTGAGTCAGCCTTGGGTGAACTTTAACACAAAGTGTCTGGATTGGTGCAGAGCAGTGTGCATCACAGCTGGTGTGCTGATCAGGAATGAGTGCAATGCTGTGTCTCACATTACGGAGAAACTGACTCAGTTACAAAGCCGAGTGTTTTTCATTGTGTAAAAACTTAGTGTTTGTCAAGACATCTGGGGAAAAACATAAACAGGGTAATAGCTATGGCATGTCATTTTCTAACTCATGAACACTGACACCACTCAGGTTACGAATGCATGCTGTCCAAAGAGAATATGCCTGTATAAAGAAGGCCACATAGTTATTTGCAGTTCAATAGGAAATTTGTACTGTATTGTAACTGTAATAAACATTTGCATCATGTGGCTACGCCTTGAATTATGTTCCCTTGTTTACAAAGGGAAAATAAAACACATAATCAGACTGGCACTGAAGCAGGAAAGGGTGGGAGGCTGGGAGCTACTTTGATTTCTATCTGCCTGCAAAATGAAAGCAGCCCTCTGCTCAAGTGCTTGAAATTGTGTACAGTGGCTTCCATCATGCACACACACACACACACACACACACACACACACACCCTTTGTCCAACACTCACTCTGCATGACCAGCAGAGTGGACATCAGAAGGAAGCTGTAGGAAGCACTGTGGTGCATTATGCCGTGGTGAATTCACTGTGTTGAGTCTGACTGTGGCTTTCAGGCTCTCTTGCACATCTTGCATTCGCTGATTGACGTCTTGTTTACTTACTGAGACATTCATTTTCATTAGGTCTATAGCATTTGGGTGGTGAGGACTGTATACTACCTCACAGGAATGCTTTGACACAGAAAAAGACAAGAGGCTACAGAAAGGCATGCTCAAACATGACATGCAAACATTGTTTTTTCCCCCTTGTGCCTCTATGGCTCAACCTAGTCAGAGCTGAGTGACTGTGGCCACCACCATCTGTGATGCAGATCACTTGAGATATTGCACATACACGACTGGATTCCGACTAATCATCCTACATATTGCGGGAGGAGGGGTGACATTATTTCTACCTACAATGCATCGACATTAATACCTCAGGAAATTGCTCGTCAAAATACACAAACGGTTCCATTTGTAACAGGAAAAAAAGACTGTTACTTTAGAGCTTTAAATAAACAAAGAATACCGTGCTATTACGTAAATATGTATTAACTAAACATACATTAATCGGCTTTTACATTATCAGATACATCATCCTGATCCACATTTGTTCCAACAGGCTTGTAGCAGACACCTAAACACTATTATAAAGCACGTCAGCCACTCGTGCTAGCATTAATATAGAGTCAATGGTCAATTTCTGTCTTTTTTTTTTCTCCATTGTTCGGCTCTAACGTTGCGAGCAACTTGCGAGGCGATTTTTGCGCCTTGACACCACGACCGTCAGTGAGCTCGCCCACTCCCGAAAAACGCTTCACATTCAACAAGTAACACAACGTCGTGGCGTCCAAATGAGAACATTAGACCTGGGAACTGTCACTGTGAGTGTGTGTGTTTTTTTTCTTTCCTCTCCAGCTGGGGGATGCAATGGCTGACATCAGATGCTAACGTTAGCCCAGCCTCCTCTGTATAACGTTATGCAATGGAGCCTTTATAAAAAGTTGTGGGCGACAGTTAAGTTTTTCTCCGGTGAAGGAAAACGCTCCCGCCGGCCAGCTTCTCTCTCCGCGGTGAGAAGAAATACTAACAACAACAAAAAACGTACATGCAGTGTGTGTTTTATTCATTTTTTTTACCTTATGCTGTAGTAACTCATGTTTATCCACGGTTGCTAGGGAAGATCCTCGTGCGGCAGAAGACTTTTTGTGGACGCGGTTGTGGAGAACTCCGTAACTCGGTCCTTAGTTACCGAGCACACCAAGAACGGGCGCTCCCATTGGTCCGCGGATCACTTAGGTGGAATCTGATTGGCGGACAATCCGCAGCAGGGTGGAGGGTTGTCCTCCGTCGGGAGCTCTTTCTCTTTCTTTTATTTATTTATTTTTTCTCCTTTCTTTTTTTTTTTTTACCTTGAAATATGCCATCGCTTCAGTTCAAAGATGACTCACAGCCGCGGAGAGCAAAGCAAACCTATTGTTACAGAAAAGATGAACATGACAGGGTTTGGTCAACGTGACCAGTAGCCATGACAACAAATAGTTTAAGAAACTCAATGCATCAGTAATATTCAAATAAAATGTTCAATTTCTGAGAGCATGAACAAAATCTTACCTTAAAATATTTCATTCAGAGGAATATTTTTTTTTGTTTGTTTGTTTTTGTTTTCACTTTTATCAAATTGCAGAAAAAAATATGTTACCATCACTGACTGTTAACTGAGATAAGTCTAAATAAACAAAGAATTGAATTTGCTCTTCAGACTCATACATTTATTCCATATATTTTATGCAACACATTTGAAAGACAAGAAGGGGTTTTTCAGTTACAAAGCATTGCTCACAATCACCAATGCAGCATTCAAATGTTCCTCCAGCAGCACCCTTCGTTTTATTACAGCAGTGACTCAAGATTTCATAAAGTGAAGTAACATTATATAACGTAACACAATTATATAATGTTTGCTCAACATTGGGCATGAGATATCAGTTACAGTCCATATGGACACAATCTTTTTTTTCATATATCTGCCTGATTTGCAACATAATCTGTAACAGTACGGTATAATTTGGATCCATCTAACAAATTCTCATTTATGGAAAAAGCTTGCGACTTGGATATTGCAGTAGTTATTGCAATTTTGATTTGTTCATTATTTGATTTGATTATTACATTCATAACTACCAGGGCCGGGTGGGAGGGGGTGGCTGAGAGAGTTATTTCATAACATCCCTGGTTTATCATTATGAGATGCAATCAAAGTAAAATGAAGTAAACTGAAATGTGTCACTGCCGAATCCTTTTCTTACCAACCATCTACATCAGCTGTGAATTAACACATCAAAATCAGAGAGATGGCCTCTCTCTTTCAAAAACAACATAAAGCCCCTCCTCCTCCTCCATGTCACCTTCACCCCATAATCCCTCTCCGGTGTGTCAGCCACCAAAATGTCAGATGGCTGGTTACTTGGTGGTGTACATGACTGAGGCAGCAGCAAATGTAGAGAGGTGGAGGAGGGACGACTACTCCCTTCTTGTACTACTTTTGGAGTGTCCACATCAGGCGGCGGACCGACACTGCCGACCTCAGTGGTGCTGAGCTCATCAGAGGCAGGTGTTGAAGACCCATCTGCTGGGATTATATGTCTCTCTGTCACTGGAACAGATGGGGTGTCAGGTTTGTCCAAACCTGTGCTGGAGGATGCAGCACCATCAGAAAATCTCTCCACATTTCTTTTTCTGATTGAGTTCGGCTGTCTCTTTGGCGTGTCTGAGTGCTGTACACTTGAAGCCGTCTTTTTGATTTGGCATGATCCCTGTGGTTGTTTTCCCGGGTCAGACACAACAGCAGACTCTGTGGCTCTCTTTGTGCGTGTGCTCTTTGGTTGATTAGACTGGTCTCTTGACCTTGTCTGAAACGATAATGAGGGGAATTTGCACACAGTGTTTTTCCTGGACAGCTGACTGCACTGGTCAAGGATGCTTGTCGCGGAGTGGCATTTTCTCCTCCCGCGTCTCACCGGAGGTGCAGCTGCAACTGAACTGTCAAATTGTGGGTTTACCTAAAAGATTAAAAAGACAGTAAACCAACAGATTAATAAAACTTGAGTCAGACATAACACCTATTTTCCAGTGAAATAACTGTACAGGTTTATCTGCAGACCCTTTAAGATAGAACAAACTCAGTGACAGGACACTTTAGCAGTGGACTCTGTTTCCTAATGGCAATGTTTTAAACCTCAGAGCCATGTCACGCCCCAATAAGCCTTCAAAACGAATGACCAACTTACCCAGGAATTAATAGCTGAGCTGTCCTGTGCTTGTGTTTCTGTGAAAAACTCTTTGGGTTTGAGTGCTGCTCGGACTTCAGGCACATTTTGGAGTCTGGCTCCACACATCGCCCGCTCCAGGAACAGCAGGGGAGGCTTCTCGGTCTTTACTGCTTTACGGGGCATTAATAGAAATCATTCCCGAGGACCTGGTGGAATGAAAACACGGCTAAATAAATATAAATGCCTGATTCAAATATCACATTTCCTGTTCGCACACCCAGATCACTGTTTACGGTCCAGATGTCCACAGCCAGCTGTATACCTTTGAATGTTTTCATTCGTAGCTACTAGCCCGATATTTTAACATACCTTAATGTGATACTTCGCGCAACACATAGCCACCGTTACAAACAATTACTAAACATATGAAATGTTAGTCAGTCCATTGTCGTTGTCTACAACAAACTTTTTTGTTTCCGTCTTCTTGTTTCTTAACATTTCCCGGTTTCCGCAGCTGTCCTCTCTGATTGGTCACGCCGTGATCTTTCCTCCAGCTGCCATTGGTGCACTTTTATACCACGTGATCGAAGACCCGGATGTAGCGTCCACAGCGCCAAAATTCAAAAACGTTTCTGAATCGACCAGACGGCATGTAAATAACACTAAATGGAAGAATATCATATCTATATCATGGATCTTTTGATTTAAATCGAATATGAACAGAGTGTTTCAACGACTAAATGGAGTCCAGCCAAGCGGAATTGCCTGAATTATCAGTAATATGAAGGTTTGGCTTGATTTGCTTTGTTCGTTACAATAGTTTCGTGATGACTAGCCATTAGCTAATTTAGCATGGCTTCCGACCGCGGATATATGGGACGATAATGTTAGTTATCAGTTATTAGTTAATAAGACTCTCTCTCTGTATTTCCTTCAAATGTTTCCTCCAAATAAGTGTTATCTTCATTTCGTAGCCCGATTGTGTGTGTATGTGCGTTAGAGGGACGTCACACTGAACTCAATTCAAGGAAAACGACATTGTAATGTTTTCATTACTTTTTCTTTAAATGCGTACGGGTATGAAAATAATATAGATGTTTTATCAGTAATCACAGACAAGTCTTTAATTCGGCTTACCTCACATAAACAATGCAACGCTCATTTTAATACAATTTTAACTCAATTAACCAAGCTAGCTCGCTAACAAGTGGACGATATCGTCAGAAGGCAGCGTGAATCGGTTGTAACGTTTTAACGTGGAATTATTTTGGGTCATCTATTATCCGAGAACCATTGTTTACCTTATTTAAATAACTCAAATTTAAATCTATATGACTGAGCTTTGGACGTTTGCCAGGGAATCAGCGGCAAACACACACACACACACACACACACACACACATCACATCACTAACCGCAGACGTGCGGCGTTAACGTCTGTTGTTCTAGAAGGCGTCAGTCGCCAGGAAACACAACAACCGACATCTGAAAACCGGCTGCAAAACTTAACAAACTGCACCAAAAAAAAAAAAAAAAAACTGACTGACACACGGACAATGTGGAGCTGGATTTGATCTTGAGGTCCGTACATGCCGTCCCACCCGTGATCCGACTGATGTTTGATATGATTTGATTTCTTCGTGGCGGTTTTAAATCGATCAGCGCACAGAGGATCGGTTTGAATCGTAACTTGGCATTGGCTGTGTACCTTCTGTCAGGTAAACGTTAATCTGCCGGTTATTCTAGTTAGCATGGTGTGTTGGTGTGATACACAGGTAGTGATAAAAGCTGGATGTGTTTATTCTAATGTTCAGCAGGCTTTAAAACAATCCATGTGTTTTTCTTTGTGTTATTTCGGTACAGAACACCAGTGAACACCAAGGAGCATTTTCAATGATTTGATGACCATGAGACGGAGCCCAAGGAGACCCCTGATCCTCAGAAGAAGAAAGTTGCCCTTTCAGCAAAATGATCCGCCAGCAGCTGAATCGGAAAGCCAGTCTGGGGCATCAGGCTCCAAAGAACCTTCAAACTCAGCTGCCAGTCAGTGCTTCCCCGATGGTATCCGCATCATGGATCACCCTTCCATGTCTGATACACAGGTGGTTGTCATTCCCAAAACAGCAGACCTTCAGAGTGTTATTGGGGCCCTCACTGCCAAAGGCAAAGAGTGTGGTGTCCAGGGACCCAACAAGTTCATCCTTCTTAGTGGGAATGGCAGCAGTGACAGTGGATCTTTTTGTCAGCCTGCTGCTGAAGGAGATGACGTCTCCACGAGGAGTACAGTCGGACAACCAGAGAAAGCAGAGACTATGCGCAGCTCCCCTGCTGCTAAACATCTCACTGGAATTAAAACATGTATGGAAATAAGATTTTTTTCAAGTATAATTGTGGAGTTGTAATGCACTGACTTTGGAAGCTATTTTTAATCCTTCCTTTGATTGAGTAATAATGTTTTTTGCTTTTCTTTATCAGTGAATAAGGATCTGGATTGTGGTCCTTTAGATGACAGCCTCACCAATATTCAGTGGCTGGGCAGAATGAGCACGAGTGGCTTTGAACCAGATCCTGCCAAGCAGATGACCAACAAGGAGAACCAAGACTCAAACTCACAGATGTTTCAGGTCAGCTGATCCTTACTGTTGATGTGAGAACACATGCATGTGTGGAGGGAATCTGATCTCAGGCTTGTCTCAGCATGTCCCCTTAACAACAACCTTTAACTAGTCTGTCTCACTGAAATGATTCATCAGCATGATTTTACAATGAAGACACTGTTGTGCTTCTAGATTTGAAATGACTTGATGTTCACACGGTTCAAATAAAAGCTAAACTGTGGGATTTTGCATATGGACATGTTTCCACATGTTCCACAACTGTAAATGAAGTAGTAGGATCAGCTCATGTAAGAAAACTAACATCATCAAGCTGCAAGATCTTATGTGAAATAGCTTGGTTGTAAATGAGTGAAGTATCATTCAGTACAATGTAGGGGTAAGATTAATACCAAATTATAGGTTAATTGAAGTTGTTAGTCAAGTATAATTATTTCAGCATTTGCAGAAATATGTGTATCAGCATAATGCATCAAGACTTGCATAAAGATTGAAGACGTTTCCACACCGGAGGGTTTAGTAGAAATCTCTCTATTGTCCAGACTATGTTTAAACTGTGTGCCATGTATTCAAGCCTCTATTTCTTTGCCTTTTTTTCTTGTACAGGCACAAAATACACAAATCGATGCAGAAGCGGTTCAACAACCCATGTCAGAGAGGCCACCATATTCCTACATGGCCATGATCCAGTTTGCTATCAACAGTCGGAAGACCAGGAGGATGACACTGAAAGAGATTTACACGTGGATCGAGGACCACTTTCCTTACTTCAGAGAGGTGGCCAAACCAGGATGGAAGGTATTTTACAACTGAAAAATAAATGTATAGTCTGTGGTTGCACATAATGAATCAGATAACATATTTAAGTCTTTGAGTATCACTAACTGGAAAACTTTTTTCTTTTTTTTTTTATTCATAATTGCAGAATTCCATCCGCCATAACCTCTCGCTACACGACATGTTCATCCGTGAGACGTCACCAGATGGTAAAATTTCTTTCTGGACCATCCGGCCCGAGGCCAATCGATGCCTCACGCTCGATCAGGTGTACAAGGTGAGCACAACAGACTTCTTATCACTCTTCTATCATTCTTCCGCTCTTATAATGAAGGAACCTTTGAGACCGAATTATATAAAAAAAAAAATTGTATCATTGTTTATAATTTTGTACATTGACACCATCATTCATGATGGCAGGAGAAACTTTGTGTCACATGATATGAATTCTGTTTCTTTTTCAACACAGACAAGAGAGATAGTTTTGGAGAAAATCCCTAATGCCGTTACTGCCATGTTCCATATTCAGTGCTTTCAAATGTATTTTTGTTTTTCGGTTTTCCGATTTTTATGGTTTTCTTCCTTCTCATTCCGCATCTTTCCCAACAGCCTGGTTGTGACCCAATGACTGCTCCTGTTCCGGTGCCAATGCTTTTATTCCCCCACCAAGTAAGATTGTTTTATCCTGCTTTCAGTTCTCTAGGAACAGTCTTCATCTCTGCAGTCAGGCAGGAGAAACCAGAAAAGGGACAGAAAATCAGCAGATGTTCACTTTCACTTTTTGTCACCTGACCTTTTGATCCAATGAGTGCAGCTGCACTCATTGCAAGTGGAGGTTTAAAGTCTAGGTCAGTAATTTTGTTGCAGGAAGAGATGATATGAACAGCAGGGAAGCAGGGAGGCTGAAGTCACACTGAAAGACTATTCTGCTTTGAGACCACATGTCTTGTCCAACTAGGAATGTGTATACTCATAAATGTGTCCATCATTCCTCCATAAAGTGTAGGGACAGTATCAAGAGCTCTAACTGACTTCTGTCTTTTCTAACTTGCTAAACCCTAAAACAATGGAGAAACAGAGGTTGTCTCGACAGTGTAGTCAGGAATGAGAGAGCACAGTAAGGCCACGAGGCAGTGTACTTAAACTGTATAAAGTAATGGTATGTAACTTCATTTTTCACAGCAACAAAAGAGGATGCTTCCAGATGCAAGAAAAACACCAACTGGCTCTGGTGAGTCAACAGATGGAAGGTAGAGGGTTGGGGGGGGGCAGCTAGAAGTCGGCAAAATGGTTGAAAATGTCATTAATTGTTATTTTAGTTTAAAAGTTGGTCATTGTGATGCTCTGGTCTGAATTGTTGTCTTTTTTTTTTTACCGTCAGAGAGAAGGATGAAACCTCTTCTCCCTCGAACCGACTCCTACCTGGTCCCTATCCAGCTCCCCGTCACCTCCTCCGTCTACCTGCCGTCCTCGTCGGCCCAGTTTCCCCCCTCCTGCTCGCAGCAGAAACGGAACACTTCCCGAGGAGCCAAGAGAGTGCGGATAGCTCCCAAGGTAGAGACTCTTATGTCGCATTACAGGTTTAGGGCCGAATCCAAACGCACATTCTCGATGATGTTCCTCGTGTTTAGTGACCCTGAAGTATTACATTTCAAAAGTCAGAGTGCATGTTTTTTTTTGTTTTTTTTGCCTGGCAGGTGACACAAAGTGACGTCCCAGGTGTGGTAATGTACCCGCAGAAGGATAAAGATCTCATGGTGAAGGAGGAGCCGGAATGTGTTCAAATCAAATGCGAGACTCCTAAATCCCTTCCGAAGAGACAAGCCAGCAGCTCTCGACGCAAACAGCGCCTGGTTCACTCTCTGCACGAGGAGCCTGTCCTCCTCTGCCCCGACAACACTTTCTTTGACTCTGGCGTAGCCTCAGACGCTTCAACCTTCCAGGACATGCGAGACGCCGAGCTGGACGAGCACCAGCATGAGCAGCACAGCCCGGATCGGGAGTTCTCCTTCAAGACCCCCATAAAAAGTGGCAGCCACCTGACCTCCTCCACGCCCAGCAAGCCGCCCTTTAATGTCGTACCCGAGCCCTGGAAGGTGACCCCCGTGGGCAAAGGGAGCCAAGACGTTCTGGACTTCAGCCCCATTCGCACGCCGGGTGGTCCCGCAGTCACGCCGCGGCACGACTACACCACCTTCAGCTTCAACAGCACTCCCTTCAAAGACTGGCCTCTGTTTAGCTCCCCCAGAGAGCTGCTCACGTCCGCTCCCCCCAGAGTGACCGGACCGACGGACTCTCCCCTCGAATGCCTCCAGAGCAGCTGCTCCAGAGAGCTGCTTCAGGCCGGGGGGGCCACACCGGCTAACCGCTCGATCACAGAGGGCCTCGTCCTGGATACAATGAATGACAGCCTGAGCAAGATACTGGTGGACATAAGCTTCTCTGGTCTGGATGATGAGGACCTAGGCATGGCCAACATCAGCTGGTCCGAGTTCATCCCTCAGTTTAAGTAGCCCGAGGGCCACAACACATTTTATTTACATGGACACGTCGTCTGTTTTCCAAAACACTATAGGCGGGAAACCCCAGACAGAAGCGGCAGAGTAGATGCAAATGTAGGAAAAATAACCAATCCTTAAAAAAATAAATAAGCTGTACACCAAGTTTTGTGGAAATTGTGGGATTGGCAGAAGGTTTGAGAAGACTACAGCAAGTAGATTACAATGTTTGTTTATAATGGTAACTGAGACACCAAAAGCAAGATAACAAAAGAATGAGGCACATTACCAAGAATATGAAGCATACTCTCAGAATTTCATCAGTACAGCAGCTGTAGTCATTCCTTTTTTATAGCTTTAACGCTCAGTGCCAAAAGGTTTTTTGTCTCTTTCGTTATTATTTGAGTTGGCTTTATTTTGCGTCTGCTTTGCTTTCCTCTGGGTGTTTCTGGCTGCCGCTGGGAATAAAGTAAAACATTTTAAATGAATGAAGGGGACACTTTCATTTTCGTTACCAGGTCAAATTGGCAGGCTGCTCACTTGTCGTTTCTCTCCACCCCTGGCTTAGTTTGTCATTGTTTCCATCACTCAGTAAATACCTGTCATTTCTATCTGTAAAACTTTCCACGTGGAAAACTTTACAAATGGTTTTCTTTTATCATTTATCCTACCTGCCATATTCATCTGCACTCTTGAAGGAATCGCTAGAGAGGAGAAATATTTGTAAGTGTATATGTATGTTGATTTGCACATTTTAATATATTATTTAGCTTTTATATATGGAAATGGAAAGACAATATATTGCCCAGATAAGTCAGTGAGACGGTCTGTGCCGTTTGGTTCAGACGGCCTCCTGGAGTCGACTTTTAGGCTTTTGTTGTGATGCAGGATTGTTAGCAATAAACAATGGCAAAGTAATAAAAAATAGCACTAACAGCAGTAGGAATTGTCTCTGTCCATTAATCGTAGAACTGTCTTCACCCTTTGACTTTATAAATTCTTAATTGTTCATCAGTATGCCAGTATCAGCTTCGGCGCACTTTGTACCTGCTGAGAGGGACATTTGCATGCAGTGACTCGTATGTCAACAACACATTTTAGGATAGTCTTTGAGAACAAAATAAATTATTTTGGATCTATGTAGCACAGTATTAGATTTCAACAAAAATGTAAATTGCCTTTTTTTTTTCTGTAAGCACAAATGAAAGAGGGAAAAAGTGTGTTTGGGTCCAAGCAGAACAGTTTTTGGCAGCACCATCTTTGGAGGATAGAAGGGGAGATGTACCCTCTTTTTTTAATGCCACAAAATAATGTATGGCTTCAATAATTCCTCCAGGTTTGTTCGCTTGTGTGTTTGTATGCGAGAGGCTTTGCATTGCAGCGAGTTGATCTGTTTACAATTGGCAGTGAATGGCAGAGTGAAATGTGGTTTCTACCAAACAGCTTTCAAAGCATGTGCCTTGTTCTGTTTTCGAAAGTTGGTGTTTCTATGACTGTACAATAAATCTGTTGGTGTTGGTGCGTCACACAGCATGAAGGTTCATGTTTTTGACTATAAGAACGCTTTGATTTGCATTGCAGTTAACATTTTGTGAACAAGGTGCAATTTCTTCATCTTCAGCCCAGCTGCAGTACAGTAATGTTGAAACTGCTGTATGGTGTTCTGTTGTATCTGAAAAAAACGCCTATTTTTATTTATATTTGAATAAAAGTTGAAACAATTTAAAGATTGTCTCTGTGATTCAAAAATGACTTTATTGGTTCTTACAAAGCTTTGTAAAAATAATCTTGAGCAGCGTGTAGAAAGATGACAATGAGAAAAATACCATACAAAACTGACACTGCAAGATTTTAAACGATCTAAACGACGATGACATTTTTTAAGTAAAATTCTATGAGAGAGGTCAGATATGCTTCATGTTTCCAGTATAGTTGTTGCAGGAGTTTTTCTCAGCATCTTTAAAATTATTTTAGTATCAAAATGGACACTGAAAACAGTGGACTAAACTGTAAACAACGAAGACTCTAGGACTTGTTAAGGTGGTATCCAGGAAGTCCGTCAGTAGAAAGCAGAAAGGGGTCTTTGGGGTCTTCAGAACGTCTGGACCTCCTGTTGAGCCACTTCTAAAAGGATCTGCAGCTGCTTGCTGCAGTAGTCTGGGAATATTGAAGAGAGTCAGAATGAGTAATATATAAAACGTAATTTTAGCTTTGGTTCTGTTTAAAATATACTGAAGATGAAACTGCTTTTCCCAACAAAATGAATAGTCAGTTTATAATTCAGTGTATTAAGTAAATAAGTTTGCCGATTTTGGTAAGACTTACTGAAGATGCGTCTCCATCTATGGGGCAAGCGAAATCGGTAGACGGTCACGTAGTAAACTGGGACCCCGGTCAGTGTGAGAGCACAGCTTCGCCCTGTGTTCCAGGGGTCCGAGTACAGAGACAGACCCACGATGAAGAAGCAAACCACTGTGAAGGTGATTGCGATGACCAGGGGCACCTTTGGGTTATCAAAAAATAGAAAATAAAACAGGGCATGGTCAGTTTAGTGTACAGTAATAATGGAGAATTCTGTGCGGTTTGACATAATAACCACAGACACGCTAACCTTGAAAGGCCTTGGGTGGAGGGGGAAGCGATATCGATGGATGAGCATCCCCAAGGTTGCCAAGGCGATGAAGAACCAGCGAGCAAAGGAGGCAAAGTTGATGAGCTCGTAGATCTCCCCAGTGATTAACATCAACACCACCAAGGGGTACTGGAGACAGACAATACAGCTATAATGGCATTTCAAGTTCAGTCTACTTTTGTTCTGACTGTTATATACAAAGCAGCCTTTGTTTGTGCAATCCGTACATTTTCATCACACATTTGGGTACCACGAGGAATGACAATCAAGTACTGGTTCCCATAAATGTAAGATTTCTTACCAATAAACAATTCAAATTGTAATCACAAGTGATTATTGAACAGTACAGTAACAACATACACTGAGCGTAAAAGTTCATTCTTGACTTTGGAAACCGTCGATTGACAAAAAGCGAAAAAAAAAAGTATAAACAAGCAAACTCCATCTGCTGATGAAGGCTGTGAAATGTAGATAAAAGCTCAGAAGCTAGTAAGTGGACTTTCAGTTAAGTTTTTTTTTTTTTTCTTTTTTTTAATTCTTTGTCAAACATCCAAACATTTCCTTATGTATGCACACTTTGCGAACATACACCTGTTTTGTCTTGAAATGCTATTGGTCTTTTATAGTGAGTGGAAAGTACTTTACCAGGAACAGCACTGCAGGCAGAGGTGTTTGTCTGCGGATGTGAATCATGGAAAAGATTGGAGGCCAGTGGCCCTCCCTGGCTCCCACAAACAGCATCCTGCAACACAAACAGAAAGACTTACAATCAGGCTGCTGGCAGCCATTCTTGGCTGATTTAAAGCACACACATACATGACAGTAACGACCTGTCCGTGCTCAGATTACCTAGGTGACCCAAAGAAGCCACCGTTCAGCGCTCCGAGGCAGGACAGGGCCACAAGAATGGGAATCACAGACGCCATCCCCTGGAGAGCACGGTTCGCAAACGTCTGCAGAGACACAGACGCAGGATTAGACCAACGTTTAAAACACACAGAACACATTTCTTATGATATTACTAAAATAAAATGCAGGGTGTAGCACTGACCACAGCCACAGCATCAGACAGCAGCAGCTCAGCGGGAGTCATCATGGTGTAGTAGGCCACATTAACAAGCACATAAAAGACTGTCACTGTCACCATGGAGCAGATTATTGCCAGTGGGAAGGTTCTGACAAGACAAGATACACAAACAGAGAGCTGTAACAGTATTTTCAAGGCAACATGGCTCTGAACAATAGATCTGAGTGGAGAGCAGATGTGTGTAAAATACCTATTTGGATTTATGACCTCTTCTGTGACAAAGTTCAGATAAAACCTAAAGGAAAAAGAAATTTTTTTTTTTTTTCTATAATATTACTGGTTAATTCTGAGTAATACTGAGTTAATACTGAGTTTTGAGCCAGCGTTCATACTGCAATAACTGCTTGCTTACCATCCACCGTAGGCATATAGGCCATTATAGAAGGCCAGTGGCAACCTATCCAATGTTAATGAGTCAACCTCAAAGCCATTCTGGAAATTCTCTGTTTTTCCTGGAGAGAAGAAAACCGAGAGAGAGAGTAACTGATCAGTATCAACGAATGAATGTCATCTGATGGGAAATAACATTCGGAAAGCCACCTGGAGTAACAAGTGCACCCTCCCACCTTTGGCCAGTGCGATGATGCCAGGGATGATGATGAGGACCAGAGCGAATATCTTAATGAAAGTCAAGGTGACCTGAGTGCGTGAGGCCATGGTCACACTCCAGCAGTTGATTGCCACGACAAACGCTACAGAGACACAAAGACAAGCACCTGGTAACAGAAAGGTTTATATCTTGCACTACATGGACGTACAGTATAGAGTAGTATAGTGGTATTTTGGATAGAAATAGGAGGTATAAAACCACTCACTCACTCCGAGGATGCTGACGAGTTTGATTAACACTGTGGGTGCAGCACAGGGTGCAAAGAACGGCTCCACCACATAGCGGCCAAAAGCCAGGGACACATAGGAAGCCACAGCAGGCCTGGAGACGGAAAATAGGCTTGTTATGTGGTGTGATTTGACTTTAAGTCAACAGGACACAATGAAACTAACCAACCTGATGAATAAGAACTCAACCCAGAGTCGTAAAAAGGCAGGCAGTGGCCCCAGTGTCTCCAGGAGATAAGTGTAGTGGCCCCCTGATTTTTTAAAACTGGTGCCCAGTTCAGCATAGCACAGGGCCCCTAGTGGAACACACAGGGGAAAACAGTATGAAATGTAATTCAAGTTTTGAACAAGTGTTAATAGTCTTCAACTAATAAACTTGGTTTATGACTACAACAGATAAATATACACATTTGAGTAATTAATGATTAGAATTAATAATTTAATAAATTGATGGATTGAAAAATGCATTGAAAAACATACTGAAAATAAAATTAAGTAATTAAAGAGAGTATTAAATGTACGTTTACATGTTGCCATTCCACAATAAATGAATAAATTATCACTAAATGTTACAATTAATAATTTGAAAAAAATGAATGCAATTAAATACAATTTTAAAAAGATTTTAAAAATGCATTTAAATGCAGAAATTATATTACATATTCCCTCACACACTGTACCAAACACATACAGTAAGTGAATAACTAACAATGTCACAATTCAGTTCAAGTAACAAATGAACAATTAGACAGCAGAGATAAATCACACCGTCAAGCATCTTACCAAACATGGAGAGGACCCCACACAGCGCCCACACCAGCAGAGAGAGCCCCACGCTGCCACTGTTGATCAGGACCCCCTTGGGTGCGATGAAGATCCCGCTGCCCACCACTGTACCGATGATGAAGGACACCGCAGGCAGCAGGCCGATCTCCCTCCGAAGGTGCACCACCTCCTCTTCTGTCTTCTCCTTCTTGCCATCCTCCTCTTTCTTCATGTGTGTCCCGTCCATTTCCCTGTGGCGGTAGGTTCCACTTGGACACCTCAAACTGACCACACGTAGTTTCCTTGATTCTGCTACTTTGAAGTTCACATCCACATTGTATATTAGTCTTGCAAACTTAAGTTCTTACTTGTTTGTTTGTCTCCTTTTGATTGTGACTCAACTACAAAACTGCAGCAGAGCCCTTTCCCTCTCCTCCCACTGAAAGCTTTTGCCAAAACAGCAATCAACGGTCTCCTTTGTGCTTCCTGTTAACCCTTCTGAACGCACATTTGCAGCAGCTGAATGAAGCTGTGCTAGGAAAAGACAACACAACACGACCCCCTTCTCCCCCTAAGTTATCCAGCATGTTTTTCTCTCCTCATTGGCCCTTACCCCACCCGCCCAGCCTGAGCAGGGAACAAAGCCAGCTCTTTCCCAAGCTTCAGCCAGTAATTACCGCAGCGCAAAGGGGCTTGAAACTTTCCTGCATTGTACTTTTAGTATGCGTGCATGTGCTCTCACATGTGTGTACAGCTTGACAGAGGCCTTTCGGGCTCTGGGGGAAAAGGGTCAGGGTGTTGTAGTGGCAGCTGCACAGACAGCAGGAGGGCTTCTTTCAATAACAACAGACATTTTCATGTTGTGCCCTCTAAAGCTCCGTTTTGTGGTTTTATGTTTAATTCCTTTATTTCAGTAATTCTTTTTCTCAGCTTTCATGTGGCTTTAGTTCAACCTGAAATATTTCCGGCAAGATCAAGCAGGCCCCAGAACAGCTCAGTATGAGACAACAAAAAACAAAAATAAATCACTGAGGCCAGTCTATTAGCTTGTTTTTCCTTATTTTCACTTGACTGGCCGCTGTATGGATGTCACTTTCACTTCATCAGCAGTAGCCCCGCTTGTTAAAATTCCTCCACACACAGTACATACCAAGAGGTTCCTTTGGTCAAGATTTCTGAAGTGTGAACAATTGCATTTGCAGTCAGATGTTAGGAGACGTCATCTGGATGCATTCGAAACCAACAGCTGATGGAGAAGATGCAAGACTCTGGACTCGTGGGTCCAGAGTTCAGCACAACAGGATCCCATGATGTTTTTTGTTTTGTTGGAAGGTGAAGAAGTCGAGGGATGCACAAATGATGGGGATGTTTCCGGGAATTTCCTGCTGTTAAAGAAAATAAAGCTTTGAAATTCTACAAGTTAAACCCTGAGTTTAGAGCTTTTCATATTTCATATATAAGTTGTTGCTGCACATACAAGCAGCTATGACATACAGTAGGTTATGTATTGAGATGTGAATGGTCAATTCTTAGACACATTTTGTTCTCCCTGTGTATGCTCCCTTTGTGTGATTTCCTCTGTAGACATGGTATTTCTTTTCATTGCTATGAGGATGACACACAGTAGTACCTCCCTGTTAACCCCACTGACCTCAGTAGACACAGTGACAGACATAAAAAACTGGATGTCGATATTTTTTCTTCAACTCAATCCTAATCACCCCAACATATCACAAAACAAATACTGCCATCTACTGGCTATCTTTCACAATATATCAAAACTCTTGCCTTAATCGAAAAACCTTGAAACAGCGTAGAGAGACGGTGCAAACCTCAGCTGCTAAGCTTCTAACCAGAACCAAGAGGTACGATCACATCACACCTGTTTTTGCCTCCTTACATCGGCTCCCTGTTTGTTTTATTGATTTTTAAAATCTTATTGATTACTTTTACGGCTCTTTGTGACTTGGCTCCAGATAATATTCTAGACTTTTAAATCCCTCTTGATATAATCACCCCATTAACATGTTATTTGGCTTTTGTTTGAATGGCTCAATGTACATATCTTAACAAGTTAAATGACGGGTAGGAATTGGGTGTATAGTTTCACATGTGATATATGTTCATAATAGTATAAAAAAAATATAGTGGCAGTACTGTTACTACCCTGATGGTTTTCTCTGTTTGACCAGCAGAGGGAACTAAACTGTGTGACTTATTAAGGGTGTACCATTTACTGAAAGCTGAATGCACTTTTTTTTCTTTCCAGGAGATGGCGACCTCATCTCACACTAGATATCAATTATCTATCGCTGAGATCCAGAGTTACTTAATACCCATCTCTCCCAGGTAAGGCCCTGGGACATCTTGAGCATCACACTGTGAAATCCCAGGGCATGTCTGAATTTAGCCCCTCTCTCAGCGGGTAACCCTGCAGCGAGCTCACACGCCCGCCCCCAGGAGATGTGAGCCCAGCTCCCCTGCTGTTTTCCACCTGACCTCCCAAGATCCCTGCCCAGTCAAGTGGAGGCCAAACCAGCCTCAACCGCTCACTCCCGACTGTTTCCCCCATAGGGTCATCTCACAGGGAGTGGAATACAAAGGGAATATGCCCTGACATTTCCCATGAGCCCTTCACAGGAAGTCCCCACGGTTTTTTCCATTTTATAAATTGCAGGTTGTCAAATTGGGGTTTGAGGACATAAAAGTGTGCAAAGGCTTCCCAGCAAAAGGAGGAACAGTTTAATTCTAATTAAAAATATGATTACCCCCAAGATATCCCAAAGGAGAAAAACCTATAGGAATGATCCTGTTAATCAAAGAATTCATTCTCACCATAATTTTGATAAAAATACAATTAAAGATTAACATCAGCTGATATCTGAACTTATGGCTCTCTGATTAAATTGGGATCTTGGGGATCTGGATTTGACGTGACATGAAAACATGTTAGAACCCTTGTTGCTAAAATAAAACACACTGACAGGTTAACATTATTCATCTCTCTCCTTATGGATTATCCCTCTCAAGGTAAACATGGAGAGAAACGTCATCCTCCAAAGTGTCCTCATGGAGACTTTGCCCTTGCCAACCAGCTGCATGCATAAAACAAGTGTCTTGAAGCCCTATTATTGCTTATAATGTGTATATGTGTGCGTGTCTCTGTCCTGGGAATTAATTAACACAAACAAACACACACACACACACACACACACACACACACACACTGCTATCTTAGCAGGACAGAGTAAACGGTCTCTGCATTAATGTGTACATCACCTTAATGCTGCAGTTAATGAAGATGGGGATTATTTGAATTACTTTGAATACTGCTGGGTAGCTTAAACTTTAATAATACAACAGAATGTATGAGTTGATTCATATAAATATGCAAAGTAACTAAAGCGATCAAATAAACGTAGTGGAGTAAAAAGTTCAATATTTGCATTCAACATGTAGTGGAATAGAAGTATGAAGTAGCATAAAGTGCACAGTACATGAGTAAACTCACTAACAGCACCACTAGCTGCTGAGAATTCCTCTGTGGAAACATAATTAGTACGTAGATTTGTATTCTTATTTACAGTTAATTTGTATTTGTGTTATTACATTTTTTCTATTTTTTTGATTATTATTACTATCATTATTATTTGTGATGCTCATCGTGACTTCAAAGTCTATGTATTGGTGCACCTTTTCTATTCAAATCTCTTTTGGATGCCCCATTTATATGAGTGCTTAATTTGTTTTCATTGTATGCACCCGATCCTATTCCCCTGTTTTAAAAGAGCTCTGGGCCTGCATACTGAGGAAGGCATTAACCAAAACATTTGCACTTATTATTGTCCTGCATTGTAAAATTAATAAATACGTAGCTGCATTAACCTGCTTTGGGCCCCTGGGGCTAAAATTAGCCCCTGGGATCTTATTAACCCCCAGTTCTCCCCCCTCTGAATTTTGTACAGTTTTTCTGTACTGAATTTCACTCTCTTGATTAATGTATGAATGCAAACCAGTTTGTATCTACTGGTTAAATTCTCACCAGTTACCAATTTCATAAAACTGGCTTTCATAAATCCAAATCCAATGACATAAAAACTTCAAAACGTCAATGTGAGATTTGAATGGGCGCTCAGTCACGGATGTTGCTTTTAGCATTCAGGTCATGCCACAGAGCCCATCTGTTATTGCTTTCTGACTCTGGCACACCTCTCACACACGTGCACACTTCACCTTACAGAGTGTTTCAAATATGAATTGTATAGGGTGTGGGGAACAAAATCATTACATTAGATGACATACATTACACATGATGGATGGGGTCGGGTGATGCTACGTAGCTAAAATCAATCGACAGGTAACAGTGGATTGCTGGAGTGTGCTGTTTAATTAAGTAGCTTAAGGTGCATCGTCAAATACAGTTCAGAGCAAGAGAAAAAGATATACACAGATGGAAGTGACAGAAATGTTAAAGAAGCCACAGTGTACTTCCTGGTGCGCTTCAGTGCAAAATTGATGTATGAGGTTCTTTATCCTCTAGACAAAAAAAAAAAGAAAGGCTGCTTCTTTTGGTTTTTGAGGTCTCCCCAGCATCTGAAGTGTAAATAAACACCACTGGCTCTGTAGCGTGGTGATACGGACCCCTACTGTCCAGAAGCCAAGACACAAAGAACCCGGTTTTAAAAAATAGAAAAAAAGAACAATACATCATCCTCGTCTGACTCAGTGGCTCCCAGAAGGAAATCTCTTCCTCTTTCTCTCCTGCTCTAATCTCTTTTTCTTTCTGGTTCGTGCACTCATTTTTTCTCCACTTACAGACACAAATCCTGGCTGTTTGGAGTCCTGGACAGACATTCAAACCTGTCTGCAGGGTGGGTGGTGAATTATCTTCAGATCTGGCGCTGTAACAATACGTGTTTTTCTCTTCTCTGGTATATTTACCTTGATGTTCCACATGCGTGCAGCTTTTAAAAGGCAGACTGTGCTGTTCCTGATGGTTTATGGGAGACTGGCCTAAATTCTCTGTCCGAGGACCAACCAGTTTCAGGTTTTGGAGGGTTTGGGTCTTTTTTAATGGGTCGGTTTCTGATGCAGTTTGAATAATGACCTGGATAATAGTCGATGACTCTGATCTCATTGAACCAATGCAGAGCTGGCTTGTTTTTTATCCAATGATAAACCAGTGGGGGTTACTATCCCTGCCCTCGCCCAACCCTTTGTTCTTTGTAATCTGATCCTGCGTCTGCGGGAGAACGTTGATACCACGCCACCATGGCGACGTCTGAGTCAACCACCAGCTTGTACTATTAAGCTACAAGTAGCTGCTATCTTCCGACTCTGATCTCATCATGCAGGTTGTTGGTTGGATCAGAGGTGGTCGGTCGCTGCGGCGGCAGAGTTGCATGCAAAAATACAGATACGGCGTCCATGGCGGCAGGTGTAGCGGTGCCTTGCAGCTCACTGTATAAAAGCACCAAATCGTTTTTAATGAGCTACTGATACCTACACTTGAAGAATAAGAAATTGGTCAACTAATCCATCAACTAATAAGAATACTATTAGTTTTATCTCCTCAGTAGATCCTTTACTCACACTTCAGGCTCTGTTTTCAGTCTATAAAGGGACAATAAGCTAGAATTGTCCCGCCCAATAGTGATGTGTCTCCATGGAATCGAGTTATTGACCGACACTAATGTGATTTCTATCAGTATTCACAATCTGACAATAATGCCGCTGTGAGGAGAAGGACTCAAAACACATTCCCTTCAATTAATAACCCCCTTGCTTTGCTTTCTGTCTTATTTAATAAGATTCCTGATTCCTTTTAGTGACATTCGCTGAAGATACAATTAGAACCAGCTGTTCTGATCGGTTGTTCGACCTCAAAGCCTGGTATTCTCAATCTAAATCTCTCTGTCATGTTGCGACTGTGATATACCCTTCATCCAATGAGAGGTGACTCAGACAGTAGAGTGTGCGTCATCAGGCGGCTGGATTGCACCACGTGTCTCACAATGCAGTGAAATGTCTGACAGTTCGATTAGTGCATATACATGGCTAAAACCACCTTAATAATGTGAATCAAATCCTCACATCTTCTGATTATGATTACACCTATGACCTTATCTGGGTTAATACAATAAAAACTAAACTACCAACAATCACCATGAAAAATGGGATTCAAGTGCACAAGTCAGTGTTCATAAAAAATAATGAACACAATTAATAATCCATCACCCTCACCATGCAATGGCTGGCATTGACTACAATCATTTGTTGTGAATGTACTTTGCTGTCATGAATGGCACCATGAATTATGGATATAATTGCCATGTCTAAATGTTTGCACTAGTTTGAATTATATCAGTCTATCAATGCCATCAGTCATTACAGGAACCACAGCGTGGCACTGACACCGATATGTCTACCAGGCCTGTGTTGTTTGACGTATTCCTGCAAGCCTAACTGCATCTGTTATTCAACGCACAGTTTTGCACTGTGTTGCCCTGCAGATGATTCATGTCATCTTATCATGTCTGTGGATCCTGGCTGTAAGTCATTCTGCCATTTATATGATCTTTACAGTTATATTAGAAATGTTGGGGATTCAGAGGCAAACTTTCAATTCAGAGATAAAACTATCGTCTATATATATATTATAGAGATATTAAGATTTTATCATTATTGCATCCCTCTTTTCCTCTTCCTAAAATGAAAATAATCTATTTTTTTTTCTTTGGCAGAATTTGGTAACCCTGTCTATTGAGCATATGTATATAAATATACAATACATGTTGTTATTATAAATACTGTGTATATTTTAGTTTTTATTAATGTATTTGTCACTAACAGTAATTCCTCCTATGAATCATCCAAAACTGATGTAGTTTTAAACACATTTATAAACAGTTTCCTGTCACTATTTTTCCAGAGTTTTTAATCATATCACACGGTCTTCTTCAGCTACTTTCGCCAACACGGATAAAAAGTCCGAACATCTGTTTCGGATGCAATGATGACATTCATCAAATGAATTATAATTGTGCACACAAAGTGGCATTGCTTTAGTATTTCTTTGTGTGATGTGACTCACTGCCATGTGAAAATTCTTCAAATAGATTGGATCTAATTTATTTTAGCACTTTTGTATGTGAAGTGAAATGTTCCCATCATGTACTGCATTCCTCAGAAGAACGAATTTATGAGAGCATTAAAGCAGGAATAACCCACGGTGTCTGTTCCATCGCAACACAATAAATTGCTCGTTAAAGCTCATTCTCATTCAGCAGATATTGATTTGGTCTGAGTAAAACTGTAATTACATCGTATTACTTACTCTGTGATGGACTGTGGGGTGGCGGACTTGTCTCTGATAGCCTCTCCTCATGCTGCCGGTGCCAAGCTATGGTGATGAGCTATCAGTAATGTAGTAATAGTTATCTGGCTAGACTGCAAGGTGCACACATGCACTGTAAACCACTGCAATAAAAATTGACTCAAAGTGCTGTGATATGCTGTTTGAGAGAAAAAAGGACAAAACAAACAAACGTACAGCTTAGTTCAGACTTCTAGCTTTTAGTACAGAAGCAGTTTACATTCTCTTTCATATGATTTTATTTACACTTGAATTTGCCTCAGACGTGGGCTGATTCCCTGCAAGAACACACCGAGAGGCAGGCAGTAGACCGCGACACTGTTTTTGTGATTCTGTCGAGCCTTCGTGACTGTGGTGGTGTCTTCGCGCTGTGTTTTCCCAGAGCTCACTTGGCAATCAAGCGGCGTGACAAGAACCGTGGCGTCCTTGGTGCCAAGGCAGTAGACTGTAGTGTGGGTGAGTGAACCTGAGCGAGGGGGAAGGTGCCAAAGGGGGCAAAGGGCCGGACCTGATGATTCTGGACCGCTGACAGCTGACCTGGAGCCGCTGTCAATCATACATCACTCAGATGGATTCAGAAATACTTCATATGTTAGCGTGGTCATGGTTGCTTCCCGGTCTCCGCAGCATGAGAGGCCTTTGCATTCTCTGTTCGCGTTACTTGGCTGGCAGATTACATTTCTGCTACACACCAATAACAAAATCTTAAATCATCTCTGTTGTAGGTAAATTGTGTGAAAAGTTAAACATGTCAGCTTTATAATATGGTAGTTTCCTAACCGTAAGCAAGAGGATATTGTTTAGCCGCTGCTTGATGCCTGAGTGGTTAAGGCAGACAGAAAAGAAGGTCAGAAAATGGTCATATGAATCATTTTTGCAACCGTCATTTGTAACAGTTTTGGAAGGCACTGGCAAAGGGATGACATTCTGCCCTGAAGGCCGTCGGATCAGAAAACGCTTATATGTGTCATTTTGGGAAGAAATGACAAACAACATGTTTTGTCATTTAGCTTGGAGGACTTGGAATCCTTGGGGATTCAAGCCAGAGACGTTCCCTTTCGCAAACCTCCATGTCTGTTCCCCCGAAACTGCTGCATCAACCCTTACTGAAGCACATGCAGAGAGTTTCCTAATCCCTTGACTAAGAGACACGCAATCTGAAATCCAATTTAAGCACATTTAAAAAAAGTGACATAATCCCATTACATATTATTATTTTTGGTTTACTACTGACATCTCCTGCTGTTTGCATTAAATAACCAAAGTGATGCACTAAAAGGTAGTTTGTGTGTCACTGGAGAGGCCAGACATCATACTGTATGTCAGAAACGACCATAGCTACATGGCTACTGTCCAAGCACGATATTGCATGCAATTCACAACATGTATTCATTCTTTCAGAGAGCTGCAAAACATATTGATATCCCTCTAACCCTGTCCAAACTCTGGGCACCACAAGTATGACAAACAACTTATAGAACAGGGGGCAAAACAAAGTTGCTTATCAAAAGTGAGAAATGCGGCCAATTCAATTAACTGACGCGTCAAGACCTCATTCGCTGCTGCTGTGGTGTCGCTGCTCACACCCAGGTCGATGTATGTTGCATGAGTTGTAGTACAATGCTGCTGTTTTGTTTGGTCGTTCATTTAGGCCGCTTAGTTTCAGGATCACTTTTCTGTGTGCTGCACCACCGCAATGTTTACTGCGCCTTTGGTGCGGGATTGCAGGTACGGTATAGCAGGTTGGGGACTGTTAAGTTTCCTGCTGGTTTAATAACTACGTAACTTGAATATTATGCCCTGGAAGTAGGTCACCAGGTTTGGATATTTTCAACTTGGGGCTGAGATATTTCCTGGCTGTGGGAGGGTTTTTTTTGGTTGGCTTTATGCCTTTATATCATAACCAGTTATTTCCCTTTAGGATAAGTATCGCCATTGCTGCTTTTTTTTTGTGCCTTTGTTAGCTGACTCTTTGCTTTAACTACCTTGTTTTCAACAGTTAAGCATTTTTGCCTAATGTATAATGAGTATAATAATATATATATTTCTTGTTGCTTACTGACATCCTTTTAGAACTACTTAAAGGCGTTTGCACACATTCACTGTGTCTGTGCCGTGTGTGGTCACAGCTGTACCAGCCCAGGGTCATGCTGTGTAGCAAGTGGCTTCTGGTTTCATTTTTCTTTGCATGCGCTCACCTTAAGTGTGCTCTTGTGCTTACCTTATCACTTATATTTAATGCATTAAGTGTGTGATCCATGAGGAATCAGTGCTGCCTCTGGCAACCATCTGCAGCCCCCATCAGGTTTACTAGTTTTCATTTAGATATTTCTGTTTTGTTGTGGTTACTTTTGGTGCATTGTATTTGTATTTTAAACATTAGGTTTTTAATATAGGTAGGAAAAAAAATCAGATCCTCCACTGGCTGCGTTGCTGCACTCTGCCGCCTCGCTTTTTCAATGCTGTGTGGGAGGTCACTCTCTTAGTCGCTTTCTAAACGCAGTGAGGGCCAACAGTTTCACAGGGAGGGACTCACATGCACTAACATGCACGCGCGGCTGGACAGTGCCACCAAAACAAAGAACAAAGCTTGGATTACAAGGCACACAGAGGGAGTGTGATTTCATTCTCTGCTCACGACGCCACTACTCCACTATTTCTTTACATAGCAAATAATTGTCTGCTGCTATGTTAATGTTCCGTCATCTGTCGCTATTTGCGCTGTTTGGGAACCCTCTCGTCTTTGAGGCTAAAAAGGAAGTGAGAAATTGAGTCTGAACACTTTAATGAGTGTGTTCTCCAATACATGCATTTGGTTGAATTTTGAGAGTAAGCATACATACAACTCGCATACAGCCCATAATTGATGACCTTTGAGTAAATGCCATGGAGTTAACATGGATCTCGAGGATGACATTAAACTGCCAAAGCTAAATATACACTCAAGATTAACTTCTGTTTTTCGGGAGGTTAATTAATGTCTCATTCTGAAAAGTTTGCTCGAGGAAGAACTAAGACGTCACCATGGTGATGTGGCTGCGGCTTTGATTAGCTTGAATATTCAGTCATGGCTTATAAAACTTTTCCTTTCTCCCGTTTTTTTTTTTTTTTAAACGGGGTGATGGAGGCCAAAAATCTGCCCCTGCCAACCAGAAGCAACAATACGCTGCCCAACGACGGAGCGAGCCACTAATCTGTGATCTGCCCTCCAGAAGGGGTTTGTAGTGATGTTGAGCGGATAGATGCATGAGAGCGCTCTCATTGCATTCATCTGGACAGCGGCTGACCCAGCAGATCATGATGGATGACAATTGCGAGACGTGTCCCGCCGCGGAGGCTCGGCCAACTGGGCTGCAGTCCAGCTCAGCAGGAGTGAACAGCCTCCACTGGAGCTGTCTGCTCTGCTGGCGCTCGTCTCTCATCTGCCCACGTAAATCGTATAAGCCCAAACTGCTGGAGATGGACTGCCGAGAGAGGGAGTGAGTTAAGAAAGTTTTGGCTCCCGTGAATGGGTCTCTCAGGACAGGGTTGTTCTTTCTCTCTGGATTAGACCCAAATAACACTGTTCTGTCCAGAATCTCAATTGGCTACCACTATTTTTAAACCCTTTTTTTTGTTGTTGCAAAAATGAAACCCACACCCCCTGAAAGGAGCAGCTGTGGATAGGAAAGCCAAAGTGCGTAACTCTTCTCATGTCAAACTGCCTAAAAGATGGTGTAGTTTTTGCTTAATCCAGCTATCAAGCACTGTCAAATGTCATCAACTGACTTAAAGGACCAGTGTGTGTAGGATTCAGTGGCATCTAGCGGTGAGGCTGCAGACCGAACCAACTGAATACACCCAAATGTCAAAGTGATTATGAATTATGTTTTCTTACACGAACACGAAAGTCCTTTGATCCATCAACAATTCTCCGCAGCACGGACCTCCAACAATGTAAATGTGCCAGCTTCAGTGTCGTACAACACTCTGCCATACAGGCGTGATGCAGCACAAGGCCGAACAATAGATGAGGACAGTAGAGTTTTTTTCTTGTATGCTGCTTTGTGAAATCCTGCATAATATAACTGACTGCCAGCAGGGATCAACTGTTACCAACTTCCAATTTATGCCACCTCCAAAGTTTGCTCTTTCTCTTCCGAACACATCATATTTTCTGTGGTGCCTGTAAACAAAAGCCCGCTGGCTTTGCATTCCTCTCAGTGCACACAGGCTCCACATATTGCTGGACAGCTTGCAGAGAAAGCTGCCCGATAGGCAGCGATGGCAGGGCTACAGCTGTGATGAGAGTCTGATGGGTGATTGACTGTGGCACTACATTACCTAAAGGGGCGTGTTCAGCTCATCTCAGTGCGCTCAATCAATGTAAATCTGTCAACTCAGGGAATTTATGTCCTACATGATGAAGCGCTTTGCTTTACTGTGTTGCATTAATTTGACGGGGCTGTGATGTAGTCGACGACACCATTTTCACTCAGCGCCAAGAATAATAAGCGAGACATAAGTCATACAATGCACCATCAATTGTCCGGTTCTTCAGTGTCTTTCAGAACTCTGAAGTACTCGTGCCTCCTAATATTACAGTATTTATTCGATTTATTTCGATTTTTTCCTCCCATTTGTTGACTTAATCTTCGTCCTTGTGTCAGTTCATCAGACCGACCACAGTGCTGTGCCAGTGTTCTCCTCTCCACTAAAAAGCTGGTTGACCAAATGCTTCAGCTGAGAACCAGTTGCTAGGAGACGCCTCCTCCCTGCCCTGCGGATGTCTGGGTTGCCCATTTTAAAAGTGTGTGTGTGTGTGTGTCTGTGTGTGTGTCTCTGAATTCAAGGTAACTATAAAATAGCCTTGGCTGATTTACAAGTACTATATACTGTATAGCACTTATGGTATAAATATTAATCTTATTGCTAAATTGCAGTTTTATCAACCTATAAAAGCACAGGTGAAATATTATCTGTCTCACATGAGTAAGAATTGTTTGTGCTAGGCGACTGTGAAACATTCAGCATAACACTCTACCCTCTCCTTCCTTTTTTCAAAAAAATTAAAAAACTGTATGACCTTCCACAAGAGGAAGATGTTTCTTTATTTTCTCTGGATTGGGAAGGTTGATCTGAACAAACTGACTGCACTGCCTAGTTGGATATCATTCGAATACATCCCTTTCCTGTGACTCTGATCTTGGTCGTTTCATTGTAAATAAAGAAAATCTAAATGGGATTAAAGTAATTATTTTAAAGCAACTATTTCTCCCATGTGCTTAGCCATGTAGTTGCCACTGCATCGTGTTGTATGGCATCAATAATACTCTCATGGAAGAGGGAGGACACATGTTTTGTTTTATTATGAGCTGGTTATATTTATCTTGCAGCAAATCTCCCAAATCCAGCCTGCATGACAACACAATGTCTGTAAATGCAGATAGACAATGCCACTTTTTTCATTTTTTTTCCACAGTAAATGACTGTAGGTTGTTTGATCATTTTAATAATCTAAGCTTGAAGGTCCACATGCTTTCTTCTGGGTCTTTCAATAGTCTACTGGACATTATTTTATTTTTTTATTTTGTGTATTTGCCTCCTGCATCAACCAAATGACTTATTTATGTAATATACATTATTGTCTCAGAATACAAGCAAGGTTTCTATATTTAAATACTATTGGCTCACTGAATGATTAATTTATTTAATAATAAAAGGATTTTACTGGTTTTCTGCTGAACAAAATTATGTTTTTGTCAAAGCTGCATTGAGAAAGTGTATAATTCTCCTTATTTAGTGCATATCAAAAATCTAGTTTTAAAAATATGGCTGTATGTTCACACATGAATCCCTTATGACTTGTTTTTTGTCTGTATTAACTTGTTAAACTTGTCCCTTGCGCATCTCTGTATTTGTGTTTGTGTGTGTTCATACACAGCATCAGTTTCTTCTGCTGCCGTGCTGCGCCGGGAAGTAGAAGTTGACTCCAACAAATGGTCTCTGCTGGATTTACTGCAGTAAAAGCTTTCTTGCAGTTTGCGTGGTGTGAAGTCAACTCGCCCGAAGAGTGCATATGGTTAGTAGGAGGAGATGCAGAAGTGTGTGTGGGCTGCTGTTGTCATCATATATGTGACCTCATGATTCAGTCTTGCCCTGCAAAGAAACTTATGTTTCCCATCAGCACGCTTCCTCTCTGGTTTTAAGGTAATTAAACTGATATGTTAGATCACAAAATGTTTCTTTTAAATACTTAACCACAATTGTATTTGTGTTTGGGGCCCAGAGTGGAGATCAAATGACATCCAACCACATATCAGAGTGAAACAAGACCAAACATTGATCGTTGAACATGGTCTGCTGTATCGGTCATATTAATTTCCACTACATTCCCACTGCAGCCCCTTATCTTGATACAATGACAGGCAACAGGGGTTGAATTATCTTTGTACGAGACACAGCAGAGATTGTTTATGAAATATGTTTGTGATGTAGAGGTCTCAGCTCATAAAAGCCAGAGAGCACCATTATCAAGCACACACTTCATAACAGAGATTAAATCAGTCTCTATGGCGAAGCTCACAGCAACAAAACACAGATTACGCTCAGTCGAAGTCGTCCACCTCAACTCCGCTAACAAATATTATCATTTAATCAGCTGGAGAACAGCATTTAGCCTTTGGGTTGTGTTTGAACACAACCTTTGTGTTCCTGTTCAAAACTGACTGATGTGTTCATAAATCATAATAAGACATAGATTAAGATCAAATAAGCTCTGAACATTTATGTAGCATTTATTGTTCGAAGCTGCTATGATGAATATTTTTATATTAACAATGAATCCAATGATTGTGTGTCTTTGAGCTCATTGTTTTGGTTTTATACTCACATCTTAACTGTTTTGGTTCACTCTCACCGCTCTAAAAGTCCAGTGTGTGCTACCTGCCCAGCACCAAACGGCAGTAATAAGTGCCAATGTTGCTCCGCATCTGCTGGAAGAGTAAATAAGCAACTGTCTGCCAGCAAGTTCACCACGTCAACTTAAAATGTGATAAGAACTCAGTCCTGTGTTTAAAGCTTGTTTCTGCTGCCCCGACTGGTCAAAGCATCAGTTAATGCAGGCTGGAAATAAACAGTCTTTGTTCAAAGGAGACGACACAAAACAAAAGTTCTAAAGTTCATAATCGTATTGAAATGTGTCTGTGTCTAAAAACACTTTTTTTTTAGATTTAACCATTTATTTTGACATTCAAATTGAATAAAATCCCTAAAATAAAGGGTTGGATTTCAAGCAGCTGAGGCTGGTTTGCACGGAAGGTGCCTGTCCATTGTTCTTGACTTTAATTCTATTGGTTCAGATGGAAAATAATAATAATTCTAATAATAAAAGGAGTCATTTGTTGTTTTTTCGTGATGCTCAGCAAAATGTATTCATCATTTTAAAGACGTTGCTCCTGTAATGATTGTGTACTGGAAAATTCACGTTACCCCCAAATTCCGACTATGGCCACTAGGGTGAAAATGCCTCACAGCCCAATTTAATTTGCTCCTTTGTTACCACAGAAAGACTTCAAAACTAGACAAAGATTTATTTATAGACTAAAGCTAAAGAGCTGATCAGTGTAGTATTGAGTCATGTTTGGTCGGATACAGCATTGTGTTTGCTCCCATAAATAAAAGGTGTAACATTTTGGTTTGGCGATGTTGCAGGTGTGAGGTATGTGTGTAAAATTGTGTACTTGTGCTACTATCTATGTGAGGACCATGTATTAAACTTTTTGGGAAGTGGGGACATTTTGGGACGGTCTTCAAAGGGTTGTTTTAGATGAATCAATAATGTTGCGTGTTTACATATCAGAATAAAGGATGTAATGAAACCTTGTGGAAATTACAAAATTTGAATGTATCTATTTTTTTAAACTAGTTGGATTAAGTAAGCATATGAAATGTATGGTTGCTGTTGCTGTTGAAAGGGACACGACGTATCGGCCTTTCAACGTGTCTAAACTTTATCATATTTTTACTGTAAATCCAGACAGACAAAGACTTTTCATGCAGCACCAGAGATTAAACTGTTTCATTGCGCCCCAGCATTTGTGTGGCGGTGATCCAGCCAAGAGCTTGTTCCTAATTCCAGTTTTGTCATGTCTCTCCAATTCTTTCTGCCTGCCCCTCAGCCTACACAGATTAAAGCCCTACTTTCTTACCCTGACCCTGTGTGCTGACTCACTCTTTCACAGAGCCTCTTTGTTACTAAATCACCACTTTCTCCAGATAGAAAATGGGACTTTTAACTGAAAGGTTGCCAGATTGCATAGTAAAATAGTGTAATTATAAATTTATATGAATCAAGTTAAGGTTGAAAACAAGACTTTAAAGTAACATCACATTATCAAATGTGATGTTTTTGGGCTGCAGTTTTTAGAAAACTAGATGATAGAATCAATAGATTTGACAAACTAATACCATGAAAGTAAGTAAGTAAAGATTGTGACAGCCTTCTGCAATCTTCTAATACCACACACACACACACACACACACACAGGTTCTTAAATACAGTGCCCTGTCTGCCCTTCTCAGATTTGGTCTCACAAGTTGACAGGCTGTCACCAACCCCATAGTTTCAGATCAATAACACAGCTGTTTGAACTCCTTCTCTGTCTGCCGCGCCTTGGTTGATGGACGCTCTGTCTACCTGTCCATCTTTACTGTGTTGGAGTGTCAGTCTGGGGAAATAAAGCACACATAGGTTGGCAGACAGATGGTGGGACGTATCCACAATCAATACTTAATGTGAGGTAGAGGTAGTTAGAATGAAATGATTTGATCGCCTTATATAAGTGCATCTCATGTTCCTTGGGATTAACCTGTGGACTGCTGTCAACTTCTATTAAAATATGGATTATCCAACCTTTGACCATCTATAACCATGATAAATTCAGAAAGAATAACCAGTACATTAAGTTATTCACTAGACTATTTCCTCAAGCTAATCCACCCTGAAGTCAGCATTTTCTGGGGTTTCTGTGAAACAGCAGCAGCAGCACATTGACAGCAGCGGTTCCCACAGAAATGCCCCGAGGCTATCTAAAATGTCAGTATCTCATGTGTCTAAATTGATTTGTGATACCGTGAAAGATTCTCTATATCAGAACCTATGTCAGTAAGAACACTACTGCTTATGTCAGATGAATAGCTCTCATTATTTTCTGTTTTTCTGGAATTGCTTGTGTTTATTAAAAAAACAAAAAATGTGTGAGACCAAATAAAGTTTTAAAACTGCCAGCTGCAGTTGTACTCTGAAGCTCAAAACTGTGTTTATTGGTTTTTGATCATTTATAAAAAAAAATAGAGCACTTACAAAACATTTACAAAAACCTTCCCTCTGATCTACAGTAATATAACATTTTTGGTGAAAAGAGAAATTTAACTAGCATATTGCTTTTTAGTTACTCTCATTTTTCTCCTCACATTCTGTTACACAAAGCAAATTTGGAGCTGTGATTGCCTTAACGGGGACCTCAAGTACTACAAACTATGGTGACCTGTGCTAATAACACCACAACCTTTGGAAGTGTGGATGCAAGCAATCCAGGTCAATGTTTAAGTTTCAGTCTAGTTTAATGTTTTCAGTTTTAACTGACGTGCTCCTTTTTAAAATGCAGAGTACTGGCACGAAACTGGATGAGCTTCACAGATACATATGACACACATCTTCAATCACAGCTTCATTGGTTGCTTTTGAGACTTGAAACATAAGAGTTATTGTGAAACTGGCCAAACCGCTCTCACAGGTAGGAGATAAGGTTTTCTGAATCTGATAGTTGACATAATAGAGTAAGTCATCCACAGAAAAGAGATGAGAATAAATTTGGAGAGAAAAGGGAGAGCTTTTCTTCTTGCCAGCCTCTATTGATTCTCCTCCAGGCCTTCCTGTGAGGATGCCCTGACCAGAAAGTAGTCATGAATAATTCATGGCGCAGCAAAGCATGAAAGAAAAATTGAAATGAGGACTCGGATGTCTAAAGGTGAACAGATAGCGCAAGATCTGCTAACTTCTCTTTTTCTACTGTACACACTCTGAGGACTCCAAGCATAGAACGAGCCTTTCCCTGAAGACTGTTACAGTGGGATCCCCTGTCCAGATCCGTCTGTGAGAGGTTGATTGACCAGAGTTGCCTTTAAAGGTTTGTTCTTGAGCTACAGTCTGTGATCCCAGCAGGCAGGCTGATTGTGTTCAACAGGCTTCACTGGGAGCTTCGATGTGGGGCCGGGGTGAGCCGGTGGGTTATTGACATTCAGCTTTGGCCACTGAGGCTGACCTTTGCTTCTTCGTATGTTAGTCTGCTGTTAATGAGGAGGAAGTTCGATTTCATCCCAATCCCAGAGCTGCGTGTTTTAAACCGGGGAGTCCTGAGTGACGCTGGCCCAGAAAGCATGGGGCGCAACTAGAAAAGAGCACCGAGGGGTTTGATAGTGTAACGTCATATGTGGCTCTAAACTACATGCTTAGGCGATCTGGCCAATCCTGGAATGCAATCGGACGTGTCAACTCTATGTTAAAATCATGGCAATAAAACACAGCATTGAGCCATGTATATAACTCTTTCATCGAGGGCAATCAGTATCCAATCACATGCGTAGTCTGGTCACTGTGGGACTGGCTGGGAGGCGCAGGGTGTAAATCCACTGGAATGAGCCTGATCCCGGTCAAATGCCGCCATGGGTCGATGGAGCCTGACCTGCCATGATTAAGTGGGAAATGTTCAGGGCGTTAAATTGCATTTAGCTTTCTTCCTGGTGTGTTCCTGCTCTCGGGGGAGGGACCACTGAACGACCTTCCACCTCTGGAGGAGATGACTTTGAAGCCTCTGCTGTCCTGAGGATTCAGCGCTGCGGGCCTCAATTTGAAAGTGCAAATCCATCGTTGGAAATCATAATATTCCCGATAGAGACAGGGAGTAGCATTGAAAGCTGTTGGACATTATTCAAACGGAAGCATCCTGGTTTCTAATTAGATTTGTCTTGCCCCTAGAGAAAAAGAAAAATGAGTCAGAGTATTACACAAAATGTCCAACTATTCCTTTAAGAGGAATATTAATCATTTGTTGATGGAACTGTCTTTTTTTTATATCTTAAAAGCAGCCATATTATGTTAGTGAAGCTACTGTAGCCTCTTCAAAGCAAAACAAAGCCTGCAGACAGGGGTGGGCTCCGTCTTGGTTTTTAATGCTAAAGTATTGCTCTTTATTTATTGCCGCTTCCAGCTCTTTTCCACATCCTCCTTCATAAACCCGAGTCTCCATTTAATCACACAGGTGAGGGAAAGAAAAGGGAGGAAAAGAGTGTCTCCGGTGGTAGGGAGACTAAATCAGATGTAGAGAATTGAAATGCTGGTGTGTGTGTGTGTGTGTGTGTGTGTGTGTGTGGAGGGTGAAAGCGCCGTGGCCGCGAGGATAAGAGCCGAAAAAGTGTTGCAGGTTGTGAATGTGTCGATGCAGATGAGTAAGGAGGGCACACAAGCGCTCTTTCAAAACTGAGAGGACGAAAGTTTACATGGAGGCGTGCGATCGTGGCATATTGTGTTCACGCGACGTTGAATTGCACAAATCAGATGCAGGCTGCTGTCACTGTAATACTCTCCTTAGTTGTATCTTCCTTCTGAATTATTGAAGCCATCGGGATACATGGTGTGGATTTCCTGCTGAATATGTTCAGTGTCTATAAACATGGGTTGAGCTAAGGTTCAGACCACCCACGGCCATGTTAAAATGATGGATTGTCGAGAAGTGTCTGTTTTAAAGATTTTAAAATCACACAGTTGGTTCTAGGTGACTGTGATGGGACTGGTAACTCAAAGCCGTTTTCCCTTATTGAATCAAACTCAGAAATTCTTCCGTGGAGCTGGGCCAGGCGGATGGCAGAGGGACACTGGGGTTTAGACTGGGAAGTGACTGATAGCGCAGAGTCCGAGGCAGTAATCTAAGCCCAGGGTATCTGTCAGATTCTTGGCACAGACAGCAAGAGGAGCTCTAGAGACGGCTGGGGAGAGAGAATCACAGTTGTTGGCCAGGCAGCTACAGTATACGAGGAGGTCTGGAGAAAATAAACACCTACTGCCTGCATGCACAGATATATATATATATACTGTTTTATTGTTGATTTTAATTTACCAGATTTATTTAAAAACAAAATATTTACCAGCATCTGCAACACTTTTATATATTTCTTCAGAAAATGATTCGCTAGACACAATGAATTAATTAGTTTCTCAACCCTGCACTTCTGTTCCTTTTCCTTTCAGTTGTTGAATTCTTACAGTGGGCGTTATAAGTTAACAACAAAAAGACCATAAGGTCCATTTGGTAGTTGGATATCAGCATGTTGTCACGAAATTGTACATCCAATTTTTCATTCTGTTACCAAAGTCAAGAATTAACTTTTAAGCTCTTTCTGTGGACACTGGGACCTGTCTGGATTCCTTTTTGAACAGTGCTCAAAAAGTGTTCACAGTGATATCTGACGACTGTTTTGAAAAAAATTTATTTTTATGCTTTTGTGCTTTTGGTGAACTGACCCTTTAAGAACTCACACAAAGTGAAATTGAATAATTGGTCTGATTTTTCACCTGGAAGTCTGGAGGGCTGTACAAACCAAACATCGATAAGCGCTGACGTGCCTCTTTGCTTCCTGCCACTGCTGATCACCCTCTGCATTGATATCTCTTGATTACACGTCGACGGCAGTTTTGTATGCACGCATGTACCGAGTCGCAGATTGTACAGGGTTTCACTCTCATTTCATGCCTGAAGGCTTTGGTTAATTAGCCTTTCTGTTTATTTCTAAACTTTTCCACTCTCCAGAAGACTTAATCAGCCTGCTTGGGCGTGTTATTTATACTTCCGCTGAGAGTACTAAATATAGAGTGTCCAGTGCTGCTGATGCTGGTGGAGGGATGTATCTTTTAGGTCCATTGGAGGGAAATGGAAGTTCCTTGGCAGCGGATTCGAGGGATGCTTCCATGGCGTTATGGATGAGTCATAATCATCAGTTCATTAATTAATTCATTGATTAATTCATTGCTCAGTGATTTTTTTCTTGTTTTTCTTCGTTTTTCCTTTCTTTCTCTGATGCGTTTACCCAGTACATCTGATTGCTTTGATGTGTTGACTCACCTTTATTTAAAACAATTTTCATCAGCCCTTCGGGACAATGAGAGGCTTTTAATTTCAGAGGTTCAGCAACGAGAAGCTTTCCATCAAAACATCGCAACTGTTTTCTCCTCCCGCAGCACTCTCGCTCACACAGGTAATCACCTCACTGCAGGCTCCTTTCTCTGTTCGTATTATCCAACCTATACTCCAGCCAGGTCTTTAATCCCAGCCAATTACAGCCTGAACTGTGGCCACATCTTCTATTCCATTAATAAACTCCAGAGATTCTCCTCAGTATCATTTTCGACCCGAGAACCATCCTGCGTCAAAACCTCCCAAAGGCCTCAGAGGAAGATGTCGAAGCCTCTTCCTCACACCAGCCTATATAACCAGTCTAGCACTGGTGAGATTTGATGGTTTCCAGTCTCCCAGGACCTTATGTGTATCCTGCCTTTGCTACAGCTTGAATTATTTATGTCTGCTGCCTATCTGGCCCCTCAGCAGGCCCAAGACACTTTGCCTTCGAAACAGAGAGCACACGCTATCAGGAGGAAACAATACATACTTATTGTTCATAAGTTAATAACTAGGATGGGGCCACTCAGGCTTTTTATACATGCTGTTTCTTGAAAAAATCATTTTCTGTCAGTTAGATAAACAATAACAGGCAGTTTAAGCAGTCTGAAAAGTCTTAATAGCAGTCATGTTATTGTTAAAAGACAATCAGGGGCACAGTTTTTTGAAGTAGTGTTTTATAGACTGTTTGCATGGATTTTAAATTGCTTTGAGAATAAAAAGAAAAACTTTCAGTCCCTCAAAATATGATGTGACTTCAAGGGATAACTTCCCTCACTGCATAAACCAGACAGGCGGTCCATAATTCCTTCGAAACATAGGAATCACCGCAGGTGAGAGTACAAGGCCCTTTGACATTGGCCTCATAAAAGCTTTATGGGGACGCCATCAATCAGCTGTCGCCTGGAGAGAGTGCTGAAAGACCTTGAGGGGAGGCCCTTATCTATCGAGAGACCCGACGATCTTGTTTATCCCACATAACAAGATTTATTGCATATGGAAGATGTTAGACATGATGGGACAAGCTGGGCGTCTGCAGCACAGATTTCTAGGAGGACAGAGCAGATGGATGGACAGACACAATGATGGACAAAAACACCATTCATGCATTTTGGAGATGTTTTTGACTCGATTATGTAGAGAAAGAAAATCAGAAATAAGACAGAAATGAGAGACAGGGTATTAACCACATTTATTAATGTATTTTTATCTATTGTTATTGCATAAAATGTTATTATTATACTTATATTAGTTATATTATTTTTATGACAATAAATGTATGCAGGAGCTTTTATACGACGGCAAGGTTCTTGTATTTAATATTCAACAAATTTGCGAGATGGATTTCGGATTCAAATACGTCATCAGCGTAGTCTTGTGATTGGTTTGCTCACTCCACAGGAAAGCGTCTTTGGTCAGACGGATGTAACCCTTTACTTGCTTGTCTCTGCGATGTTACTGATTTCATCCACAACACAGGCATATCTGCATTTTCACTGAAATGTTACTAGGTCTTGAAGTGGGAAATTGGAGGTACATGTTTCCCTGAATATCGATCCCTGCTTCCATGACCCCATGAAGGAAATGTTCCTTTAATTTCAGAGATGGACTGCATGTATGAAAGTGGCTTTAATCTATGGTCTTTGAAAAGGCCTGCATGCCAGCACTTCACCAGGTCAAAATAACTGCTGTGGAGAGTGTTAGGCCAGACACTATTGCACAGTTCTGCGAGATCTTGGAAAAGTTTTGCAAGAGAATGCAAAATGTTTTCCTCCTTTTCCCTTTAAGGTCCAAATAGAAATAAAAATGGAAATGACAAACTTTAATTTTATTTTAAATATAAATTTTCTTCTTCTGTTATTTCAGATAGTGAAAGTGACATATTTTCAGTGCTTCTACCACTGACATGATTTGGAAACTTGCCAGCTAACCAGAAACAATATTTTCTGGCAAATTGAAACACCCCAGAGATCTGAGGTTTGCTCCATTTGCACCATGAACAGGTGAGACAGGGAGTCGATGGGGGCCCCGGCAGCCTGGCGTCGCTGTTCCAGTGGCTGCTAAAGTGCTCTGCAGAGGAGCAGTCAGGCTACAATGAAGGGTGTGTTTTATCAGGCATGCCCGAAATGTGTGACAGCAACATCTAGAGCACAGACAATAAAGAAGTACAACACAACACAACACAACAACATTATAGCAACATTACATGCATGAAATGTCACAAAGCTTAAAGCACGATGAAACACTTTGGGGAAACATTTTGTGCTGCAGGCTGCCGTCTGCCTAAACACACACACACACACACACACACTACTGGGAACAATCCAACCTGGCCAATATCTGTGATTTGACATACTAAATAAAATAAAAGTATTTCTGTGTAGTGTCTATTCCCATTGGATTTCCAGTGTGTCGAAGCAGCCTGAGCGGGACGCTCGCTGGAGGATCTGTATGTGTGACCTGAGCATGACTCATGCGCAGCAATCAACACTCTGCTCTGTGTGGTTGTCGTGTTTGCGTGGACGCCATCTGTGTCTTTACACCTCTGAGTCCTCCATTTTCCCAAACCTCTGACATAGTGGCAGCGAAGGAGAGGCTTCACTTGCTGAAACCTTTCCGAACACGTATCGTGATTACGCATGCCGTTCCTCCCTCCGCTGTGTAAATATTAGTCACTGGGCGATGAGCGGGATGGTGACGGTCTAAGGAGTGGGGGCTGTCTAAGACATGATTGCATTCAAGCAGGTGACTCTGGCCCCTGTGGGAGGACACTTCACCCACAGGAAGGAAGTACATGTGTGTGTGTATATATGTGCACTGGTGTGTGTGAGTGTGGGAGAGGGGGGGGTATAGTCATGTACCTGTGTGTAGCAGGACCCCGGGACGTGTGAGGCATAAGAAGGGAAATCGGATAACCCTTTTCTGCAGCACGCTCCCTCTGCCCGCCGCCCCGGCTTCATTAGCAGCTGTCTGTCAGCCAGGCCCCATACACCGCTGGATGGTTGCCTGGCAACTGGGACCCTGCTCGGCCAATCAGGACGGGATGCAACAGGAGTTCTCTCCTTGACACATAGAAGACAGAGACCAAGTTCTCCTCCAATCCAATTGATTTTGCTTCAGTGTCATTCACTTCGAGGGCAGAGCGGACGCGGGGCCCTACGGCGCGGCGAGTGAGTCAGCCGGACAAAGTTGTGTTAACAGGGGCAGTTTGGAGGGATTTTCACACGCTTCCCTGCAACCTACACGAGTGAATCTTCAAGAAACAGCTCCGCTATGTCCTAATAGGCGAGGAGGAAACGCTCCAAATCCTGACCGTGCTCTTCTCACCAGATGGATGTGAAACACACACACATACAGCCCTGCTCTTCATCAGCGATGTGATGCACAGCAGCAGAGGCGAAGCAAGGCGAGGAGGGCAAAACATCCCTGCAGTATTCATCTGTGACTTATGGTAATAAATAAGCGCCGGGGGCCATTTGCTCTAGATAATGCACCTGTAGGTAAGTCGGTAAAGACGACCATTACAGAAACTGTCCCTGCACTCTGAATCATTTCTACGATTACCACGACCACCAACTAATGGCCCAGGTGGAGGAACAACAGGTGATGCATCATTGTTCTGAGCACCAATATCATGACACATTCCTCTCGTAAGCTTTCTAATGTTTTCTTAGCCTCCCTGTTCACTGATCCAACACATTCTCTTCTCTGTCGGATTGTTCCTCTCCCTGTCATGCTGCGCCTAAGCCCAATGACAGGGGATCTATGGACTTTAGGGGTGATACATGATATGTTACAATTACGTATAGAGCAGACCCATGGATCTTCATCTTTTTTAAAGGTCTATCTGCACTGATGTTGCTAAGAGACTGTCACTGGGTCTACCTGCATGTCTGAAATGCCTGTGGTACATCATCGCATCTGCGTTTTGCTTTTCATATTGTGGAATTATTTAGCAAAAAATAGAGCCATAGTTTCTAAATTGAGGGGATTTTAGTTTCATTTTTAAATATTGATTTTTTTAAAATCACTATTAGCAAGCCAGTTTGCAATTGCTTTTACATATATGAGCTGTATCTCCAGAGTCATGAGGTGTAATAATCTGCCTGATGAACAGATTGCTACAAATCCTTTTCTTTATACTTCCCAAAAGGGAAATAGTAAATAAGATAAGAAAATTGCACTGATGCACTTATCTGACAATGCTTTGTTCTGCTTCTACAGTCATAATAGTATACAATCCAAAGCAAAACATTCTTTTTTATAAGCCGAAAGTATGTTTTTTAGCATTTGAGGTGCAGATTTACAGAATATACTTGCACGCTTACCTGATATAAATTGTATTTTCATATGCTGTAATTAAACTCAAATTAATATTTTCTTTAAAGTTCTCCAACTTTAAGTTATTTTATAAAGACAGCAGAATCAAGTCATACATACTGTAGAATGACAGAATGCGGGATTCAAACCAACAGCCTCATACTCAGCTTCATTAAAAACTGAGCTAATAGAGGTTTTCCAGCTACATTACCTCTCCCCTTTAAGTTCACATGAGACTGCATTCCCAGATGTAACAAACACAACTGTTAAATGTTAAATGTGCGACAAATACTATACTAAAGTAAACCCATAAAGCTTTAATTATACTCAACTGAACTACTAAATTTTACAGCAGCTTCTTTCTTGTGACACAAACAGCACACAGATGAGGGCTAAACCTCAGCATGGAAGCTTTTACAGGATAAAGGATTACACTTTGCCTAGAGCACAGGAGAAGACGTTGGAACGTGTGCGTATGTTGAACCGGTCCCAGCATGCTTCACGGCATCTTTTGGTGCGCTTGAGATATGAGCAGTAACTTCATCGCATCAGCGCGATGTATCGACGTCGAAAGCCCAGCAGCATTAAAAATAGATGAGAGCTTGAACAGAAACGCGGTGGCATGTATGCGCTGTAATTGCTCCTGGCGATCACTACATCACGCCGGGGGTTGCTGTTGTCTCAGAGCTCCACTGATCTCTGCTGCAGTTCAAGGCTGAGATATCTCTCCCAACAGCCAGAGCTCCCTACATCTCCCTCTCCATGCCACCCTGCTACAGAAAGTCAATTGGATTTCAAATTGCGGAGGAGCACACTCGATTAATACTTAATGGCTACAGCAGCTGCGCTTGTCTTTCTGTCCGTGCGAGGTATGATGAGGGCAACACAGGAGGCCTCGGAGCTCTGACGCCGACCTCTGACACGGGGGCTTCAGTGAGGTCTGAGCAGAATTTTCTGACGCCGTCATTTCTGATGCTGTGAGACAGGGTGGATCATCCCTTTGTCTCAGGAATGACAAGAAACATGAAGTAGATGTCAAAAAGAAAAAAGAATCACATGCTGGTACGAGGGGAGAGCGTACAGTCAAGTTTTTTCGACAAGTCTTGGCAGCTACATGTAGGCAGTGAAAGATGGCTGAAACCTTTAACACACAAGTTGTTCCCAGAACTAAATCAAGCAGATTGAGCATAAATATTTAAAATACACAACTTTTATTTTTGGGGATAGACCACTGAAGGAAGCCAATTCAGGCTTAGAATTAAAAAAGAAACTTTAATAAGGTCATTGATGAATAGAAGTGACTCATTCATTGCTTCACCAGATGAAGTAGTTTTCTGATTCTACAAACTCACGCTCATGCTCACACTGTGTTTTGTAACAAAAACTCAAATTCTTTTGCTCTCTCAAACCTCAACACACATATTTGCCCAGCGAATTGACATTTTCCATCTGAATAGTCTTTTTGATGAGGACGGACATCTCTCAGCGTTGAGGTCAAGAGGGGTGTAACATTGACAGAAAGGTAGAGGTAGACAAAGAAATGTACAGAGTGATAGAGACGGAAATGTGTGAGCTCTATCAACAGGGCGGCCGAGGTGTCGCTTTAGTTAACTCAGGCTGCCGACTCTCTGTCTGTGTTTGTTTCTTTCACTCCCTCTCATTTTCTTTCTCTCTGTAAAGTGGGAAAAGTGAGGGACTGTCACTCTCCGAACGGTTTCAGCTTTAATCTTCCTCTCTTGCTCTCATACACCTCGTTCTGTCACACGTTATTTCACCTACTCAGACACTTGAACATCCTTCACTCATCTTTGCACATGCAAAAACAAACACACATGCACACATAGGAGATACACGCATCACCTATGCAGCACATGTACAGTATATGACAAAGTGGTGTCAACTGCTTGCTGGATGAGACTTTTCCAGTGAATATTTTTCCTGTATGAAAATTGCTTTCACCTGCTTAGTCAGCAAGCCATTTCCCCTCCAACAATGAGCCCATCCAGTCTGTCTTTATTTATTCAAACAGCTTAACATCCTAGTGTTAGACATTATTCCATAACGTCCCCAGCATGAGTGTTTGTCATAAAAAAAATATGGCCACTCACGAGCGTAGTAAATGTGAACATGGCCATAACTTTGCTCCCTCCTATTTACATCAACCATGAATGCTAATGAGATGAATCATATAAGCTGTCAAGAAATATGGAGCATATGGTGGTAGTGCCATAATTGTTATGGTATGAGTTGTTATACAGCAGAGAGCACAGGTCGAGTCTGAATGCTGCATGAGTCATTCGCAGCTGTAAGGTGTCGTTTGATTTCATGCGTGTGGGAGATAAGGTCTTGAGTAAAGAATCATTTGCAGGAATAACAAATTTAAAGGAGTACTCCACTAATTGCTATGTCAAAGTCAGTTTACTATGGGGAGTACTACTCAGCCCGTGAAAACTTATTTTTAAAGCAATCAAAATCAATTGCAGCAGGACCGTTTTTTTATTCCACACATTCTTCTTCCTTTTTAAAACCTGGTGTCTGCATTACCCACAAGGCAATGCAACAGGTGACATTACTTGAGGCAATTTATGAGATTTTGCGCAGCTCCATCTGGAGCCCCGAAAAGCTTCATACAACTTTTTTCATATATGCACTAGAACTCCCCAAGACCTGTAAACTTTGATGTGGAAACTGTGACTTAACACATGGAAAAAGTGGTTTAGAAATTCCATTACTTAAGAGAAGCATCACAAATCTCTGGCAAGTCAGTCAATCTAGTCAAACCTCTTTATATTTTTGAAACATAAAGACTTTCAGAGATGCATTCTTAAAACACAGAAGCACAGAAAACATTTTCATTATTTGCATAATTTGTGAGGAATGTTATGCAATCTTTTTCACGCCTAAATGAGCACGTCCCCTGATAACTCCTTAACCTGAGAAACAACTCATATTCTGACATGACTCTTTAATCATGTCTGTGCATAAACGGTCAGTTTAATTAATCAATAAGTCATTTATCATGCAAAATTGTTCGACATTCTCTAGTTCCGGCTCCTGAAATATGAAGATTTGACGATTTTCCTTGTTTCGTGGATTTTTGGACTGTTGGTCACACAACACAATTTTGAGCACTATACTGATGACTTGTTTGGTTAGTTTAAGGATAAAATAAGAAGCACTTTCAACAGTAAGTGTTCTTATCCATTCAGCCTTCCACTACAATGTCCCAGAGCTTTAAAAAAATTCTAGTATTAACACTGTTTAACGTGGCGATATGACTTCTGTATTTCATGCTGTCATGCTGACAGACAGAGGAGATGTGTGTTAAAGTGCAATAACATTGCTTTCTCAGGGGGTGGGCCCGACAGATAAAAAGATTTACACGAGTCCAGACACCTGTAATCCCTCTCAGTTCTGTCTCTCTAATGCATCTCACACACTGGCCCGAGCTCATCTCTGTTATCAGCGTATCAGGCAGCGAGAGGTCGGCAGCCTGCTTCATTTATGATTCCAGCCAGGCCTTAAAAACAGAGGTTCAAGAAAGTCATAAAGATAGCAGACGTCTGGCTGCTCCGTCTTTGCACGAGCTGTGGCTGATATACTATGTCGATGTGTGTTTTTTTTTTTTGGTAGGGGTAAATCAGGGGAAGCTTTTCTTAAATCCTCTACAGGGTAGAGAGAATGGAGACTGCGATGATAGACTTTCAAAAAGGGAAGCCTGCCAAAAACATGTTAACAGATGTGGAAAATGTCATCCTTGATAATACACATTTTCTTTGATCTTCTGTGAAACAACCTGGAGAGGCAGGGCGTCCTGCCAGGCAACACACTCCACCATCTCTCCCACGGGTTCGCGAGAGCAATTTCTCAGCTGTCACGTCATATGGACGGCTGTTTACATTAACATTTATTCATTAATATTAACCGGTGCACAAAGTCCCTCCATCATCCTGGGCAAACATTTGCATCAGCGTTTCTGTGGCCTGGTGAGTGTGTGTGTCTTTTTAATTGGCAGTGAGGAGCTCAACTGCTTAGCCTTTGAGATCATTGAGATTTTCAGTGTGAGATTTGCATGCACTAACCCCGCGCATGAAAAGAGGGCCATTTGCATGACGAAAGGGGGGAGGGTGACTCGTTTAATGACATTCACACATTTAGCGTGTCAAGCTATGTGGAGGAGGATTAGATTTGAGCAGCGTCACAGGTCTCTTCTTTTTATAGGTCTCTTTTTTATAGCTTCCTCTTGATTCCTTTATTGCTTTGATCATTGCCTTTTAACTGGCACCCGTTTTAGCATCGTTTCCACTGACAGTCAAAAGAGCCATCGTACAAATCCCAGGTTTGAGCTTTGCCCGTGCAACTGTCTCTGAGACGAACCAGTCAATATATATGATTTTTTTTTTTCAGCTTCAAGGATATGAGTGGGTTTTCACCTGGCTGCATTACAACTATTCATATGCAGACGCTTATTCCGACTCCTCCAGGGAAATTAATATGGAAGGACAGGAGTGATATGACGCAGTAGTAGCAAAGCAGGCACACGGTAGGTCAACATAGTGGGTGGGATGGTATATGAGCAGTCAGCTGCTTTATAAATAGGAAACTGTAATGATAGGTTATCATTAGGGCGTTTATAAATTAATAATTTTTCCACAAAACAAAGTCACTACTGAATCCTGAAAAAGGTCCCGTTGACTTTAGCATCAAGTTCTGGGTGTGTCACTGCCTTCCCAGTGCCCAGTGTCTTCGTTCAGGCTTTATGACCCGCAGGCCGAGCACTTTTTTTCACCTGAGAGGAGAGCCAGCACTCCACTTCACCACTTAGCGTCACGTTTGTTTTGGCAATTTATCAGACAAGAGGAAAAGAACAGGGGGCAGCAGGCTGGGGCTGCAACACAGAAAAGAAGCATCTGAAAGCATCTTCCCAGGTGGGATTCAGTTACCGCTTAAGAGAAGAATGAGACAGGAAACACCAAGTAGTGCTTAATGTATGTTAATTAACTATTCTGGCCAATGACAGGCAGTAGGAAGATAAATTCACCGGAATGGATGTTTTCCCAGAATCCACGGGTAGTAGATCTAGACATTTTCAACACACCCTGCCCACTGGGCTGCAGTGCAGTGCAGCACATACACAAAGCATACAGGATTCAGCACCATGGACAGTGACATCAATCACTGGTCAGTTTACAGGCAACAATTTGTCACGAGCCCACACAGCTGCTGCTGAGAAAGATGGAGGATAGTGGGGACCGAGGTGTTCAGTGGAGGCAAAGAGAGCTGTTTAACTGCGTTATTATCTAAAAGGTTGCTTCAGTGAAAGCTGCATTTGTAAAGTAAATGATCTGAAAACATAAAACAAGTGAGAGACACTGACTAATATTGATAACCTGGTAAGAAGAGGGGATTTTATTTGGTTATTTTTCATTTTATTTCTCTTATATATTTGTATTTGTTGATTTATGCATGTATTTACCAAGAATACCATCAGAGTGTTGCAATTTCATGCGAAAAAATAGTTTGTATGTCATTGGATGTATTATTTGATTGTGGTGATGACACTCAGTGGAATAAAGAAATATTGAGAAGGAAGGTAAAATTTGAATAAAGCAGTGTGTTTAAAGGTCAAGGGAGGGACAGCTGCAATATCAAGGCAAAGTTAACAACCATGACACTAAAGATGCTTCAGACTTTAAGGCTGCAATAATGATTATTTTCATTATCACTAACTTCTTTTGGACTAATTTAATAATTGTTTAGTTCATAAAATGTACAAAAATAGTGACAAATGCCCTTCTGTAAGCACATTGTTACATCTTGAAATTGCTTGTTATATCGGTATATATAATAATTGATTATTTTACAATAAGCTAAACTGTATTTTATGTGCTAAACCCAAGACTTGATGACACCATTTCCAATTATTTTAATCCATGTGGCCTTTGTTTAATTTGTGTATTTTGGCATGAACAGAAGACTTTGGTATTATTATTTTGCACATGTGGGTTAGTTTAGAGGAATTACTTGTTCAGACTGATATTAAACTGTGGCCACAAAAAGGTAAAATTCTGATTAAGAAATCAGAATGAAGCATCTGAGACTTACAGTGTGAGTGTAACATAACTCCCTTTTACACCTGTCCCTGACCTTTGGGCAAGTTTGTGCTTTTTGTCCAACTTGTAGTCAATGAAAGATATTCTTTTTATTTTTTAATGTGCCAACGTTGCAGATTATTACTTAGTCACTTATTAATAATCTCCAACTTCCTGGCGACACACAGAGAAAACAGGCTGCTCTAAAACATTTATGCCTTCCTTTGAAAAAGGAACACCTAACTAACTTCCGGGGAAGAAATTAATTCTTAAGGACAAGATTAAGTATGGACTCTGGTGACATCCCAGTGTTTTATTGCCTATGGGCCAACAGTCTATTTAGAAAGTAGAAAATGATGGAATGATTCAAAGCTGCTGTCTAAATGTTCATGATAAATCTTTGTGTCAGTAATTATCTCCAGTTTTAACTGCAGAACAGTCTCCTCAGCATTTCTTACACCAAACAGACATGTAGGAAAATAAAATAGAGATTACAAAATTGCATTTATTCCTTGATTAGGAGAAACATCGTGTCCTTTAGTGCCTCCTTCAACTGTTATTTCTCTTGGAGAGAAAGTAGCCACAGGTGCTGGGTGTCCACTGCAAGGTGACAACTCAGTGTTGCTAGCACAGCTGTTATTATGAGCAATATTTATTTATGAAAATATGAATTTGAATATATTACCATTTCATTCATTCTTTGTGCTTGCTCCACCAGACCACTGCCTCTCTCTGCATGCTCCTATAAGCACAGGAAGTCCCAGTGGTCCTTAAGGTGGCTCATATAAAGAATGAGAAGAACAATTTCACGATAATTCAATTTACTGCAGCCTAAATGTAAAAACAAAAATAAATAAATACAACAAGATTCAAGATCCAAAAGAAGATTTTGGAACGTGGCTGCAAGTATTTGGCCAGTCAAGCTCTTCCACATCAGAAATGGGAAAAACATGACTTTGTCCATGGAGACAAGCCACATGGAGACCATGCATTATATCAAGAAACATCTGCAAATCAGCAGGCTTCTGTCACAGTCTGTTGAACAAAATCCCATCAAAAAGAGTCAGTGACCAGATTGGTTCCTGTTTGAGGATCTTGATGTGAAAATGTCTGAGGGCCCCTGCAACTGGACTTTAGTTCCATCCATCAATGTCCCGTCTGAATCCGGCAGGTGAGCAGAGGGACTTCTCTCATTTCCAAAATATCGGTAGAAATCAGAGACGAAGGCAACTGTCAGGACTCAGAACAACCCACATCCCAACACCTGGAACCTGGCAGAGACCAAGTGTGTGAGAGGAGAAGGTGAGCATTTACTCACACTGGAAAAAATACACTTTCTACTGAATGGAAAGGCGTGAACTTACTGGTCCATGGACGAGAAATAATCTTACATTTCCTACAAATGCTGTCTGGACTATGAACCATTTTATTTAGATGTTTTTTTTTAGCAAATATTTATACTGTGAGGTTCTATGTTTATCATATTTTACCATAGTACGAATCTATTCAATAATATTGGATAAATGCTGGGAAGATCTATGATTATTATGATCATTAATTATTATGATCATTATTATGGCAGGCCTGGGTCTGCAGACAGAGGGGAGAAAGAATTGCACAGCTGCAACTTTAAGACTCCGCTCGCCTCCCCTCCGCCAGCTCCCACAATGGTCTTTTCCAGCTCCGCTTATCACAGCAGAATTTGTAACATGCCATAATTTCTCAACCGGTGTGTGGAGCCCCGGAAATCAAATGTCAGTCCCCGACGCGGCTGATTCGGCGACCACTGCTGCGCTTTTGTTCGCGGACCATGCCCGCGGCGGGGACCAGCCGCACCTTCGCGATCGGATCCTCGGCGTCGCCGCTTGCTGGCACTGAAGAAGCCTGGTAGGGTCGCCCGCTGGATGGTGCATCTTGCAGAGACTGCGGTTGTCACTGATCCGCTGCCGGAGCCTCCAGAGATAGTAACGGGATAAAACGTGAGTATGCGCGCTGCTGCCGCCGGTGTTGCAGTGACCTACATTGCCCCTGATCCTGCAAGGCTCAAGGTGATTTTTTTTTTTTTTTTTTTTTTTTTTGCGGTGCCCCCCCCCCCCCCCCCACATCCTCAACTCCGGGACGTCGGAGGAGCAGGAGCCTCCTGGTGTGGACGGATGCGCGGTGTATGTGACCTGTACATCCCGTGCGCGCCCGGTTGACATTGTGGGGATCTGCAGGAGGGAAAAAAAAAAATCAAAAATCAAAATAAAAAAGCACGGCCGGCTGTCACAGCGGAGACAGAGAGAGAGTTAGAGGGGGGCGGGATGCAGACTGAGCGGCTGGCATGATGTAATGCACTTGAGACAATAGCCAAGGATTCTCCCCAATTATCATTTCAGAGGATGAGGAGGAGATTTTGCAGCGGTGCATGGACGCGCCGCAGTCAGGCCGCCTCCGTGTGTGTGTGTGTGTGTGTGTGTGTGCTGTTAATAACAGTAAAAAAAAAGAGGAGCTGTCATAGGAGGAACAGCTGCCCCTCCTATAAACAATATTATTACCGGCTATTATAGAGATGCAAGGAGGGACAGAGCATGGACATCCTCCCTGTCTCCCTGTCATCCATCCATATCCAGCACCTCTTCACACACACACACACACACACACGTTTACACACACTTTTCATGTTGTAGATGAATGAATGGAAGGACACACACATGCAGGTGCCGGCTTCCTTTGGGGCTGGAAGGTTCATGGCTGCAGGCAAAGCCGGGCTCTGCCTCTGATCTCGGAAATTGATTGTTAACATTTGCAACCATGGCAGGAGAGGAGCATGACAACATTTGCAGGGTTTACATCCTGCTGAAGTTGTGGCACACACTATTTCCCAAGTGTGACACAGACGCGTCGTGCAGAAGCCGGGTGCCTGATTTAAAGGTTTTGCGTTAAAGAGTGTGACTTTCCAGTGATGCACCCCAACCATGCAAATACTCTCCACTGCCTAATATGTCTGGTGTGCAGACAAAGCTTTTATTACCTTGAGGTGTCATGCAGAGCGGTGGCTACCTGTGGCAGACGCTTTTATGTCTGTAATATATTGGTTTAAAGGTATCATTTATGGGCTGAGGTTGACTATTGCCAAACCCCTCCATAACGAGGAAGGTAAAATCCTGTTGAAATGCTGACGGTGGTGGCAGGCGGCACGGTTCAAATCAGTTACAACCTGCGCTTTATTGCTTTTTTTTTTTTTGTTCACCTCGATCTGTGCTCTTATTCAATCTCTATCGATTGATGGTTTGCATGACCTTGCTGCAGGGGATTGTGGGCGATGTTAAAGGCTACACGCTGTCCTTTCATGCTTTTATGTGCATGCAGGCTTATTTTCAGTTGAACACACAGCCAGTGAACACACACACACACACACACACACACACACACACACATCAGTGCCCACCCCCCTCACGGATGCTCACACACAGGTAGAAGTAAAGCTCACTCACACAAATGGAGACACACTCGTGCACACACAGGCTCGATGCACAGCCTCCTCTCCCCTTCCCGCCTCCCTAATGGCAGCAGGCTGGGTGTAACTCTACACCCATGCCATCCTCTTCATCCCATCTCTGTCTCATTCACTTTTTACTGCTCAGTGTGTCCGTGTTCACGTGAGGACGTGATTCACAGCAGAATACATGAAAGCTATATTTTTTGTGGCCGAATTTACAGATGAACAAGCTATTTTTTATGTACCTTTTTGACTCATCTCCAGTTTTGTCCCGCTGTATGGATCAATTATGCAGTTTGTGATTTGGGATACTAATTATAATATAATATTCAAGGAAACAAAGCAACAGTTGTTGGTATACCTCAAATTATACTTTAAAATAAGTTGAAACAATAACTGTTAGAATTAATTATATGGTTAATTTGATAAAAATATACACTTCCACACATTGACAAGAAATACGGTCAGCTGGAATTAAACCCTTTTTCTTGGGAAGAGAAGAATAGTGATTTTTCACGAGCGATAAAATGTTGTTCCCCTTTTGATTTATGGACATCCCTCCTTGGATTATTGTATTGCGTTGAAAATCTTTTTCTTTCCCTGCTCTCTGACCAGGTCATTGTTTTTACATTTGTGCTTATTGTCACTCGCTCAATGAAACACCTGGTGAAGGTCATTGCACCAACGTACCTATAGAAGTGAGCCCTGGTGTTCACAGGAAATTATTTTTCATTTGAATTACTCCTACTAATTCTCCTACACAACTGTCAGCATACTGGTGTCCTAATATCACTTTATGATGAGACAAATTGTTCATTTACCAAATTTTGTTTCAAGGTTTCCCTACATTTCACATCTAAATGTTGTTTTCTAAGAGCCCATTGCAGGAATACATTTCTTGCTGTGAATACTAGATACAATTTCTATTTTATTTATTTTTGTTGGCCTAGAAATAGTCAAATTTACACATCCAGCAGACACGGAGCAACATTAGCATTCATTCTCAAAGACACCACCTGTCAGTCCAATATCCACTCTCCTTCTAGCTCTGTTTGTAGTCTCCACCAACTCCTGAGGGAAATATTTGTCTCTTCAGCTGCTAAATGCTCCACCATGTTCCCCTGCTAGTAGTTCACTTCTTCTGTCTGTGGTTTGGTGCTGAGCCAGCGTGTTGAGTGGATTTATCAGAGCTGAGATGAGAGCAGTGAGAGTGAACCAAAGCAGCAAAATCGCAGTGAAACCAAAACAGTGAGCTCAAAGATGCTAAAACGCGACAGAGAGCTGAGAAGAATTGCATGTTCGGGTGATAATTCTCTGTGGGTTCGTCAATACGAGTGACACCTCTCGCACTACACCTCGTCCCTTCACCCATTATTCATATCAAAATATTGATTAGTGCAGCTTTAAAGCACGGCCTTTAATAAGGTTGGCATTTTGGAAATAGAAGAATTTGAGTCAAGACAATCACATGTGTAACTTGTTTGTTTGTCAGCTGTAGAGTTTACAAGTCACCTCAAGTTGCCAAAGTGCAACAGATACTATGAAAAAATACAGAGGACATCACGTTAGTGTCCTGGCTACTGCCCGGCCTCAAACCTATCACCCGACATTTGTAAATATTGCGGCTTAATGCAGTGTTTTGGTTTTGTCGTGTAACATGCATAATTTTTATTCTTCCAGTAAGAGCCTTTCACTATGCTACAGTGATAATGGTTTTCACCTAAACCCCATTAGTTAGCCTTAACATTACTTTTTTTCATGCATGACTGTTGCTTCCCCCACTCAGTGCGCTCCTGCTTGAGTGCTATTGTATGTTCCTGTGGCAGTGATTAAATTAAATAGACTTGAATTGTTGTTTTCTTGGCAGACTGTCTCTTGGTTGTCAGAAGTCTCTCTGGTGCAGGGAGCCATATGAATGGGATTTCTCAGCACTATGAGTGTACCATGCAATCTGGCCCGTTTCATTCACAAAAATGCTGCGTCACTCGTTTCCCACCTGTCGGCCTGATATGGATGCCAAAGTGGGGAAGAGCGGCGCGCAACAGTTTTTTCCATTACCCTCTGCGCTCATCAATGCAGTCTGTAGATGCACTTTGCGCTCAGCAGCATGCCAAGGAATCAAACACAGACATTATTTAAAAGCGGAATTTCACAGTAGTCAGCTCCCCTGGTGACTGCAAAGCGACGTGTGTAATCAGCCTAGTGCTTCTGGTACTGATGTAAGTGAAGTGCATTATCATCAAAACAGTTTGGTCACTCTTATTCATGTTGTGAGGAACCGAGCTTGAATGGACCTAATTGGGTGTTACAAATGTTTGAAAAGTTGAACTCGTATTTCATTAAGAGAAAAGCTTCCTAATGGGCTTTTTTTTTAGGCCTACTTTGCTTTGTTTTACTCATTTAAACATACTATTAAAGAACGCTGGTTTTATTTTAGTATCACCAAAGTCAGCTCAACAAGCATACAGTAGTACAGCTTATCCCCCGAGCCACAGAGTGTCGTATTCAGTCCGCTGCTTGTTCTGCACACTCTCGCCCTCCACGTCTTTTGATGTTTCCCAGGTGGTGAATAGTGCTGAATTTGCCTCATATGGCCATATATTGCTCAGGAACATACTGCTGTTTTGCGTCCTGCTCCTTATCTACTCACACAATTGTTCCCATTAATGAGATTAACTGAAGACATTCAGGAAATTAGCTGCAGTTTGCTGATTTGTTCTTGCCAAAATGGAGTGGTTCTACATAAGTGGCAAAATGTACATCTGTCCCATATAGATAGTTCACTGCCTTAATCAGTTTTACTCACGGGAACTCTCAAGTACCAGCGGTTTGTTGCTCATTTTGTCGTCTTTCCCCTTTTTTATCTATTTTTGCTGGTTTTAAAGATATTACTTCTTTGCAGATGCTGCCCTGACTTGAATAGCAATAGCCCTGGTGAGGAATCAGAAGTTATATATAAACGAAAACAGTCTTACATTTTGGCAGCACAGAAAATGAGATGAGCTGAAGAGTCCACAGCAGCAGGCAACACCGGATTACATACAATTTATTTTTTACATCCAATGCCTAACGTTTCCAATGAAGTGCTTGTCATTTGACTACACCTACCACTTTTTCTCTTTTTTGGGGGGGAATTGGGGGATGGAGGGCTATATCGGAACAATTTCTGTAACTTTCCAAAAGTATCAATCCGACAAGCACGCCCATTCACGCAGCGATTGGCCAGGTGCATAAAGGTAAGAACGAATGCAAGATTTGAACTTGCACAACTACGTGCAACACTATGAGCGCCTTTGAGGAAAGTTTGTTCAAAAGCGCTCGGCATTATCCACGGGTTATGGAAAGTTAATGGTTATGGTGAATAAACTCAAGGTTAAGGTATGGTTAAGGTCCGTCTACACAGGAGGGCTCACACGCGTCTGCTATTTTAATCAATGCAGCTGTTTACACATGCTGCAAACAGCTCACGTTTCACTTCGGCCACGCATGAACCGAAGCACTTCCGTTTACTACACTGGACTACAGTGATTGTGTGCTGGGCTGTGAGCACGGTCAAAAACGCGGGTGACCTACACTCAGTATTGTGCCTGAACACGTGCCGTGTAGACACTGACTATGGACTGAAGCTGCCGCTGCTCTGTTAACATGCTGCTTTTGTGACTCAGGCTGTGAAGGCATTGTGTGAGGGTTAGCCAACAAAACCACTGGGTTATGGGTAGGGGAAAATCTTTTTCATTGTTAATAAAAAGGCAAGTGTCAAAACATCAACTCTGGCCTCCTGCATGAGTTAGTCAGATATGCTACACATCCATATATATATATATATATATATATATATATATATATATATATATATAAGCAATATAGTTCACCACCGTGGCTTTTGGAATAGGTTTCACAGGCCAAGAGTTTTGCTAAGTACCTAGAAATAACCTTAATTCTTGGTATAGGTTTTGCTGTGATTTCATAATTCTTAGATTTGATGTCAAGCATTGCGTCTGCATTTCTGTTGCTTGTGAGTTTGCTCAGCAAACTTCCTGCCGCCAGCTACACTTCAGTCTGGAGCCAGGTGTCTGAACTTGGATGAGGCCGCTAGGATGAAAAAGAGGGGCCTTGGATTGGTTGCACTGATTGGGAAGTAAACCTCACTCGTGCCCCCCTGAATAATTCATTGATTGGCATATGGCATGGAGAGAAAAGCCCGATGATCCCTGCCTGTCTGTCTGTGTGCAAATCTTATTGCATCTGTGGCCCACAATGTGTTCAATTGAGTGTGTTGCTGTTCCTCCCTCCCCTGATCCCTGCATAATTTTAGACTCACATTTAACATCTTTAACCAGCCGCACTAAATTCAGTCACTTAAGCTTCGTCTTGTTTATTCAACATTTGTAGTCTATTGCTACAAACACCAATTTCTCTCCATAAGTATCATTCTGACAGATAAAATCTTACATATTCATTATTAGACATGCATTTATGCTAAGCCAAAGTCTGACACGCAAGTGGAATTTGAGGGCAGATTTCCCGGTGTACATTATCATAATGTGCCATGATGATGTGAATCGCAGAGGAAATGCGAGCAGAGCAATGGAGTCGTTCTGTTTCAGGGTCTATAAATACCCGTAGACCAAATAGCTATTGTAATGGGGGTCAAATTGGCTGTTCAGTTGTGAGGAACTAGTATTGTCGCTGTTAGCGAGCGCAATCTAGACAACATCTGCATCCCAGCTGGCAAACAGAGCCCTCAGACCACACATCCTTCACTCTGCCCACTGTGGGTGATTAGTGTTTATCTATCCGAGTGGATCACACTAACTCTTACCTGTCATCACCACTGCCTGCCTCCTTCACACTGAAGAGAAACTAATGGCTTGCTGCACAAAAGTGCCCTCCGCTGACAGTATATGGCTAATATTGAGCAGCAGGGGAGCAGAATTTCCCCACAAAAGAGGACATTTTGGAGAAAAAGCAGTGGGTGTTTATCACTGCTTTTTGCTTCAAGGCTTTGCAGACAAGAGATTTTTCTCTGTCCTTTTTCTAAATCTCTAGTTTAACTAAAGAGACAGGCCTGATGCCTCTTTGAATGACACAATTAAGCGGATAAATGTTTCATTGAGTGATATGGTTTGCTTTCAGTTTTCAGGAAGGCTGCTTAATACGTCTAAGGGCGCAGGCAAAAGCACATCAGTCAGTGCACTTTCCCTCTGTGTCTATTGATTTTTCATAGACAGTAGAAATGATTTAAGGGGCAGTCACGGTGAGATCAAAGCATAAGGTGCAGGAACAGGACAAAAGGGGATCGTATGTGCCATGAAGCAGAAAAACATCCTCAATACGCTTTGCTTTTCGCACAGCTTCAATGAGAAATAAAACACCATTAAACAACAAAAATGTGCCTGGCATTTCAGGGCCTGTTTGTTAGTGCACTGTGGAGACAGAGGAGTGGGATCACTGAGAAGTTGTGAGCGACGTAAAAGATCACAAGGAAAGGTCAGATTTTGGAGTTAACCTCAGATTGTGGAAACAAGAGCTGCCATTTTGCATTTCGTAGCTGCCATTTTGCATTTCGCCGAACAGGCAGAGAGGACTTTCTGCACCAACGGTGTCAATAAAGTTTCCGACACAACCTAGAGATAAATGTATCAGGTTTCAAAACTGATATCCCTAACCAACCTGGAATCCCTAACCAGAGTAGACATTTAAAAGTTGGCTTGATGGAAAGTGGGAACAGCAAAAAGATAGATAACAAAATAAAGAAAACATCATAACACATACATTTTTCAGAGTACAGGATTACCTGAGGGTGGATTCTTCTTTAAAACCGATTGTCACAAGCAACACAAACATCTACTGTCAGCATCAATACTTTTTGCCTCAGGTTTGTTTTGATATCTATGCCGGATGCCATATTCGTATGGATTTTTATACAACCAGCACCTTCCTCCTTGTGCACATTAACATGTATTGAGCCAGAGTCAGGGAATAAATCACTACCTTCTACTTAAAATGCACCGCTGATGTCCCAGCCTGTCCGCCGGCTGGCCTGGTCTCCGAGTGAAGGCTGGCATGTGCGGCGTGTCCAGCCAAGCAGCACGCAGGCTCGGTCTCCCAGGTCTAAACGGCAGCGAATGGTGGCTGAATGGTGAACTGGTGGGAATCTGGCTGGGTTCCTGGAGAAGATATGGGAGACCCCGTCTTACTGCCAGAGCATGCTGGGACACAGACCTGCCATTATAACCCACCCAGAGGGGACCAAGTCTGGGCAATGGGGTATTGAAATCTCACTGAGTAAACCTGGCCTGGGTCGATACACTAAGTAACTATGGTATAAATAAACACTAGGCCTATGTACTGTATAACGCTATTGTTTGTGTCATTAAGGTAAAGCCAGCTATTCAGAAATGAAACACTCAAACATTAGAGGAACACGTTTATGCATATTTTCTATACTGGAAGTTAGATGCGAATCTGTTTCCACTCAGCACACAGGGAGTGAACCAATATTAAACTAGGTAAGAGAGCAAAGGATCGTATTTTCCAAGTTTTCTTTTAACGGAGTATCCTAAGTTTATCCCTCGTGCTTTGTGTTTACCTCACCTCTTTAAATCTTTATAACCCATGTGTTTTTGTAGCTCAGCTTAGCTGTTTTTTGTTTGATAATGCAAAACCCGGGTTTAACCCATGAGCTTCCATCCATCGGTGAGAATGACTCCCGAGGCTTTCTGAAGTCCCTCAGGGAGGCTGGAATATGGCTTCACATATCCACTATAGCATAGATATGGTGTATTATGCAACTGGATCTGGGCTGGCCCATTAAACAGCACAAGCGTGAAATCTAGGGCAGAACGCCCAGCCTCCCAAGACGTCTCTGCAGCTTTGAAACGCCGGGATGACGCTGAGCCCAGCTCCAACTGTGTCAGGCCCAGTCATACACACAGCCATACAAATAGTAGGCTAATAGTGGTTATTCACACATGTAGTAGACACTGTCATGGACACACATTTGTTTTGCTATAAATGTAAAATCTTCTTCTTTAGCGTTAACATAATCTTAATTCTTACTTTAAACCTGAATCCAGTCAAGATGTTGGTGTTGTTTTGGTATAAGTCCAAATTGAAATCCCAGACAAAAAAACATTTTGTTTTTATTTTTAATTTAGAGAACCATCATCATATAAACGTTTTAAGTTTAAGATCAGTAGTTTCAAACCAGGGGGCCCAGACCTCTCCAGTGGGTCACAAGATTAGAAAATTTTCTGACTTTTCTCAAATCTTTGATTTTTTTGTTTTACCTCGTCATGACTCTAAAAACTACTAAAACAAAACAGTCAAGAGAAACATCAGTCTTTGGTTTAACTGCTTACAGCTCAGTGTGATATTTGGGGCTCATTTGGTTAGAAAGGGTCACAAGCCAAAAAGTTTTGGTTTTTAAGATAAAACTCAAAAGTGATCACAGGTCAGTCAGTGATGAACTCTGAGTGATTTAATGTTGCCCTTCAGAACTGGTCTCACCTTCAGTAATGATTAGACTAGAGGTTCGTGTTCAAGTCCCACCTCAGAAAACACAGAACAATACATCTCGCTGTCCAGAGGGATTAAACCGATAGTTTGTTCGCGGTGCATGATGACATTTATTCTGAAAAGGTTGCTGTTGTAGTTACTGGCACCTTTTGAAATCAAAGCTAAAGAGAGTCCCTCCTTCACTCAATTTAACTGCTTCAAGTTATGAAATAAATTGATATTGATTAATATTGGCATCAATTACTTAATGTTTCCTCTTGCTGTTGAATGTGTTTTAAATGGTTTCCTCTGTACACGTCAAATTTAGATTTTTTCAATTGAGTAACTCAGTTAGTGGATTACTTCAGACTGAGGCTAAAATGAAGGTTAATTTCCTCCTGGGGGTCAACAGAAAAGTGGAGAGGAGCAAGTATACATAAAACTGTAGCATGAAATTACCCTAAAGATGCATCTGGCAAGTTGTAATTCTAGCTATATGTAACATTTCACTGGTTACACTGGAACACTGTCTTCATCTCATTTAAAAACTGTGTCTGATCTCTGATCTCCCTTCTGCCCGGCAGCGCCAAGATGATGTGCGAGGTGATGCCCACCATCAGCGAGGACACGGCGCTGAGCCAGCGCGGCTCTCAGAGCAGCGCCTCGGACCCGGACTCCCACTTTGAGCAGCTGATGGTCAACATGCTGGACGAGAGGGACCGGCTGCTGGACACGCTGAGGGAGACCCAGGAGAGCCTCGGCCTGGCCCAGCAGCACCTCCAGGACGTCATCTACGACCGCGACTCTCTGCAGCGCCAGCTCAGCTCCGCCCTGCCACAGGTAAGCCACGGCACTGTGGCTTTTGATGCTTATAAAGATTATTTTTGTGGTATTTCTGACTGTAAAAGTGTATATATAGACATGAAAGATGGGGAGACATGCAACATATGTCCCTGTCTGGAATTGAACAGAGATCTTGCTGTCATATGGTATATATGGCCTGCTGTTGACTTTTTTTATATGTGTGAATCTAATTCGCCAGGAATATTTTGTGGTTTGCAATAAGATTGTTGTAATAAATAGCTTTTTACTTAAGAGTTTGGTGTATTTTGCCCTGAACTTTAAACTCTTTGAATCTTCCTCCAGTTTTGTTGCTTTAGTCTCATTTGAATTCCTACTAAACCCTTTTACTGGATAAACTGCAACTTGCAATGAGAGCGTTGTAAAATATATTCTTCCCCAGCAGTAACCCTCATTGAAAGTTTGGGTAATTATGTTTTAGTTTACAGTGCATCAGTACATTATGCTTAAATGAACATGGCACAAACATTGTGTCTTCCGGTACCATTACTTTGGAAAATGTTCCAACTCAGTGAATCTCGCCAACTCCAAATGAAAACACTATGTCCAAATGAAATCAGGCAGTTTATGGTTTAAGAGAGTGTTAACATTTGGGAAGTGGGGTCCACTGTAATTACCAGTTGGACTCTAGATGCACTGGATTGCATAATGATGGTTTTGTAAAACCCTTTGAACAAAGCATGCACCAAATGGTATATTAGTGATTATGTTAAGCTATGTTTTTTGTTATGTACAGCACTTGTAGGGTTACTACAGTGTGTTGTGTGTAACCAACTCAAATGTATTTAATTGCACCATCATGTTTCAAACATCCCCGAAAAAAACCTGAGAAGTAGTTAGTATTTAAAGTGTGGATTCAATAATGCTGGTTTCATGACTCTGCAGGCTTGTTTGCAGTCAAATCAGTGAAACCTGATGGAAATATTGAGCTCGAAATGTTGCCGTAGTTTGTTCATTTTTGTCTTTCTCTTTTAAGTCTTGCGTAATATTTCCTACAGTAAATGGAGATTAGCACTTTCTAAAAGTGTGTCAGTAATTCTAGTCACACGCTCTCCCCACTCTGTTTCCAGAAGACTCTGGAGGTTTGCTGGCGGAGAGAGGAGGACTTTGTTCGCAGGCGGTGCCCGCCGATAGCACAGTAATCCGCATGGTTTCAGAGACACAGGCGAGGCACCCACTGTGTCTGTATTAGATTTAATGTGATCACACATTACGGCTTAAAAGGGGTTTTTAGTGTTAAAATGATACTTCTTATTTTGAATTAATCCGTCCAGAAACCATTTCAATATCTGCTTTTTTTTTCTTGCCCCATGGCCTTTAGAATAATATAAATTAACGTACTTACACCTCTTCATTCTGACTTGTGGAGCTGATTGTTGGGAGTCTGGTGTTCAGATGTTATAAATATGCCTTTACCAGGGACTACCTTTGCCATGTTTTCATCTCAGGTTCGTCTCAGACTGTAGGTTTGAACTCTGGGTTATGCGGCCTCCAGCTCATACTTTAGCCGTGGGGCTTTTATCCTCCCCAGAAGTTACACAGTGCACATAATATACAGCTGGGAGTAAAAGACAAAAAAGGGAAAACCTAAGCATTACAAAATGCTGTTCAAGGATTATACACACGGAATAGAACAGAATGAAAAAGGCCCCAATCTTCCTCCCCTGTCCAAACAGTCCCACCGCTTCATCTCCAGAGAAAGCGCGCAGGGCTGCCAGAGTGAAATAACATTTCCATTATCAGACGATTTCACTGATGTCCACCGGCAGTAGTGGCTCTGTGGTGGCGCTGTGGTGATGTATTGGTTGTCATTGTGTAATGACAGAGCTGACATACTGTTCTGGTGCTCTTCCTGGCACCCGCCTTAAATTAGATGTCACTCTGGCGATTGGGATCCTCCTAGCGACATCTCGGCACAAACGATTCCATTAATTAATCTGATGGCGTCTTATTGGCCTGTATGATATCAACATTACTCTAATGGTTTATGAAGAGGTTTGTTAGACCTTGGTAATTATACAGACACATTCAGCTAAGGGAAAAGTGGCCCTGTTGTCCCTCTGTTTAATATGCAGCAGATAAGAGTCGCAGCTTCTGCCTTTTTGGACAATAAGAATGAGCTTATTTCCCAGAAGCAGCCATCACCTTTGTGCTGGTGTGTTATGGATGTCTATTCTTATGATTAGGCTTTAATAATTTTACTGCATCTGACACTTCTATTAGAACTTTAATGCAGATGTCCTTTGGCAGCAATTTTAAGGGACCAGCAGTGTGGAACAATGCTCAGATAATCATATGGAGGGATTCTTAAAGAGGGCAATAGATGGCTTCCAGGTCTTTGTGTGTGATTGCAGAGTGAATGAGAAGAGAAGCAGCAGAGCTTCCTTTTTAAAGACAGAAGTGGCCTCATTTAGGCGATAGGAGGGCTGTGAATGTGTCTTTACTGATATCACTCCTCTGTTCTTGAGGCCCGGAGCGCTGGCAGGATTAGGCGTTGGCCCACCACAAACTTCCCTCCCTCTTGTTCTTCTCCCCTCTTTCCCGCTTTCTCTGTTTCTGCTGTCACTGCCTTTTCTGTTGTGTCGCGCTCTGCCTTGTGTCTCCCTCTTCTCCTCTGTTTTCTTCCCCTCTCTCCATTAGAGGTCACGGCTCCGCTACTCGTCATGACACTTTCGACTGATGGGAGTGACATTCGCCATCCCCGCTTGACGCTTCCAGGCAAAACCACATCCCCCCCCCTTACATGCATAGCAATCCAACAGTGCCCCCGTCCCGTCCCTGAAATGCCTCCTTTCCTCACCCACCATCCCTTGTCTTCTCTTTCCACATTTCATCAGGCCAGTTTGTTACAGAGCAGAAGAATGACAGAGGCGACCATTGCTGCATGACATGTTTTATGTATATTGACACTAGAATGCTTCTGACTTGAATATTGTATTTAAAGGAATATTTTGTAGGCTTGAAAAGTGGATTCCAGTGGCGACCCAGAGTCAAAAAAGTGTCAAAACATAATAATACGCCCATAGAAACTTCTTAAATCCTTCCTGCGTAGTAACCCTTTTCTCCATCACTGATCCGTATGTTGAGTGAGTTCTAAACACTCGTCGTTTTTCCACAACATTGCCTACTCGTAGTTCTGAAGCTCCACAGGATGTGGTGTATTTAGCGAATTATCGAATAAACTTTTCAGAGATACTTTTCAAGCCCACAGGTGGTGAATCAGAAAGATTTTTGGTGGAATGTTCCTTTAAGTATCGTTTTCCAGCAGCAACACTGGGCAAGTATAATATATATATATATATATATATATATATATATATATATATATATATATATATATATATAATAACTATAGTTTTCAAATATAGATAGTTGAACTGAAACAAGTCATTTTTCAAGCAAAAAAGCAAAACTTAATTGGTTCTATATTGCTATGATTTTCAGCTTTTCCGCATTGTGTCTTTTTATATAATTGTAAATTGAATATCTTTAGGTTTGGACCAGTTGGACCAGTTTTGGTCCGACAAAATAAAACATTTTATAGACCAAAGATTAATCGAGAAAATAAATGGAAGATTAACAGATAATGAGATCTATCTATCTATCTATAATAGATAGGTTTTATTGTCCCCAAAGAGGAAATTTGTTTCCACTGTGTGGCATTTTCCAGTAGTTTGTGGTTGTCTTGAGCCATACATCCAACAAAATGGAAAAAGTAAAGACAGGATTTTAAATTTAGTGTGATATACATTATGAGTGTTTCTGGCTTGTTTCCTCTGCTACAGCGCATGTGGAGTCACTCTGCTCGCAATGGACTCGGTTCAGAGAACGAAATAAAGATAGAGACACGTAGAGCGTGTAGACAGCCCAAAGCCTGCAGCCTCGCGCACATGTGACCCTCCTCCCATCCCCCAGCGCCCCCTGTATCGTGACACAGGCAGGCGAGCTGGCAGACAGGCAGCGTTCTCCGGAGCTCTCAGCTGTGCGTTACTGTACTCGAAGGGCCCCGAGGGGCTACGGGAGCCTTCTCCCCGTGCTGTTTATTTACTGTTGCCAAACATGGTCTCATGAAGGCTGCTGCTGCAGATGATGTTCTCAGCAGCAGCCTCCGCTCCCGCTGATCCTGGTCGCTGGCACCAGGCTGTAGTCTTCCATAAACACAGATTTGAGTTTTAGTCATAGAGAGGAGACGCTCTGGAGACAGAGATAATTGAATTTGATTAATTGAACTTTAGTAAGTGGAGCCAAAGTGTCACTTTACCTGGCAGGGGTAAGCGACAAAGGACAAACTGGGAAACATACTGTGTGACGGCACTGAGTTGTGTTTTTCTTTCATTATGGCCTTTGTGATCCTGGCTGGTCAGCAGGTGTACTTAAGCTACTGGGGGAAGGCGGAGGCCCAGCTGACCTTTAGGTGGAGTAAAGGAAAGAAAATCACATGAAATGACAATTGAACAAGCTCTGTGAGGTTGTATATGGGAAGCGGGACACCATTTTTGTTTTCCAAATACACAAGAAAATGTCCATAAGGCATGTGACTTGACCAGCCTCTGGAGATCGCAGGTTTACACGTCACAGTCGCAGTTGTAGTGTGTTGTTTTAGCCATACAAACACAGCCACTATTAAACTGTGTTTTCTCTTTGATTTATGATTAAAAAGATTAAATTTATCTTATGAAAATTGAAATTGATCTTACAAAAACTCGCACATTTTTATTGTCACCGTTTTCATTCTCATTTCATTAGATTCAGAAATATAGTAATAAAAACTGTAATTTAACACTGAATCATAAATGAATGTGTTGGTCACTGTGGGTGTGTGTGTAAATCTCACCTATTGGAAACTCAGGACCAACAGCTCCCCAGACGTTGATCCGAGGACTTTCTCTGCCTCGCCAGACAGTAATGAGATACTGGCCAATTGATCACTCACACACCGTTGTTGCAATGAAAGCTAAGACTGCACTAGATTACTGTACAGAGCAGCCCATTGATCTGTGGTTTGCTCATTCATGACCGTCATAGTGGCTTCAGTGGAAATTACAACAGTGTCCTTCCTGCAACGTCGTTTATAGAAAAGAGTGATTGAGCTCGGAAAAATGCTTTGATTTCACACAGCAATTACAGTTTAATTTAAAGATTAGCAATTAGGGCAGTATTTGATTTATCTAAAAGAGTAGGCACTGTGTACATGTCTGGTGTCTGGTGTCTGGTCATTAGCACCCTGCTTTAAGTCAACGATCCACCCCTCCACCCCACTGTTTATTAATCAGACGTGACACAGCCATTTGTCAAAGGATCTGGCCACATGCGCACGGCCATGTCCTTCCATCCCTCTCAAGGCGTCAGCCGATATCGCCAAACCAGTGTTAGTAGTCATGGAATGTACCATTCTGTGGAGCTCCATGGGGGTGAGTGGTGAGCGAGGAGAGCATGGCGCGGCGGTGGGAGTGAGGGAGGACGGAGGGGAGACGGTGAAGCTCCCTGACAAGGGCAGAATGTGGAAACGGAAATGACTAAACTTGTCGGGATGAGAGGTGAATCCTTCTCCTCTTTGCTTTCTGATGGGTTTTTTTTTTGCTTTGTTTTTTTTTGCCTCCTCGCTGCTCCCCTCCCTCCGCCCCCTCCCTGTCTCTCTGTTGCTTGTACAGGAGGCCCTCTGGGCTCCAGCAGTCAGCCAGTCAGCTGGTCTCTTCCGCCAGAGCAGCACATGATTTTCCATGATTACTGTTATTGTTTGTGCCCCAGTTCACGCCGCCTGCAGGCTAGATGAAGAGAGGAGGAAACTGTGCAAAGACAAGCAAGTGTGGGCTGTAGAGGACTTTACCTCTCCTTAAGTTGACAAGTTTATCGGCTCCAGAATACATGATAATACATCAGAAATAGCATATGACTGTGGACTTCACATGTGAGTTTGATGAAATAACCCTGGAAATTGTGGTAGTTCATTTATCCCTGTCCTTGACACGGCTGTCTTTTGTCTGATATACTCGCATGCTGATAGACAGTGCTAGTATATTTACCAATTGTCCTGTCTCGCAAGCATTGATTTGAAAACTAAAGCCTTTCTAGTTTTTCTTCTGCTCAATTTACCCCCATAGCCTTGTTTTTCCTCTCTTCCCTTAACTCCTTTCTCCCTTTAATCTTCCCCACATTGACAGAAGCAGGGATCGGCCCTTGGCCCACACCGTATGCATCAAGTGTCTGTAATGGCTCTGACAGAGATGCTTGATCAATACCCTTGAAAGTTTAAGGTCTGATTAGGGAGACGGATCCAGCCCTCCTCTCGATGAATCATCGCTGCTAGTGCCGACGCCAAGCGCTGGATGCTGGTTGACCGTTGTCTGACAGTTGGTTGTTGGGGGGGAAACCGAAGAACGGGGCGAGGCAGGGGTTCTGATCAGACATGCCGAAGTGACAAGACAGTGCAGAAGGATCTCCTGCAGATGTAATTATCTCTCTAATGAACAGCACAGTAGGGCACCAGAGTGCTGTAAAGCCAGGAAGTTGCAGGAACAGTTGATCAGCCTAACAAGGAGACAGCAGCTGCTTGCATACAAAGTCTTCTGAAGGGTACTCAAAGATCACACTAAGAATTTAAAATGTAGAAGTTAAAGTCAGGCAGATCTAAAACCGTATAAAAGAGAGTCAATTTAACATTCTGAGTTGCAATGCACCTTCGGCATCTTTTCGGGCTCAGAGGGATTGTTCCCATTTAGTTTGCGCTGGCCCCTGAATCACCTTTCGTACAGCTTTAGTTTACTGTAATTCACCTGATTGATTTCTCTGGAAGAAACCAGCATACTTACCACATTTGTCTTGAAAGACATGATGCTGCGAAATGCAAAATACCTCTGAAATCACATCCAAGCTGTAAGGCGGGATTGAATTTGATATTTTATACCAGATGTAGGTCGCCTAAGAGTTGAGCTCTGGGTGGTTGCTTGATAATATGTTGAATACATTATGGCAATTGGTGACTAGTTCTTTTGTCAGCTCAAATGATATCAACAAAGATGATAAGTCACTCAGAAAAGGGGGCTACAAGTGAAACCAGTTGTTTGTCATGCACATCACGTGAACATGCAAAGATACATAGAGTTAAAACATTTTGGATAAAATACTTGAAGAGGATGCTGAATTTAGTTTAAATGACTATAAACAGTAAGAGCTCATTGTTTGGAAATGATCCCTAAGAACCCTGAATCAGTTATCATACCATGATCGAGAATGCGATTGATTCTAGTGACGCTTGTTCCTAGATAGTGAAGAATCATCACATGTTAACTGTTTGCTCTGAGCTGAAAATACGCTTAGTGGGGAAAAGGGCAGAATCGCAGCAGTCATTCAGGCTGTCTGCAGCATTGAGGAGTGACTCTACAGACAGGAAGTAATTACTCAAGCATGACAGACCCAGAAGTATAATGAAATATTTGGTACTGCTTTTAGTTGGCAATTGCAAGGTATTCATTTTTAATCTAGGTTTCTTCACACACCACATCAATTTTAAAAAGAAGCTCTCTCCACATTTGACACATACTTTGTAGAAATGAACATCTGCAGTGGGTTGCCTGAAATCTGAAATCTTTTTATGTAATTGATCCACCCAGTTCAAGATTTATCTTGAGTGATAAACCTTTTAGTATTGGGGTTACTGTTACATCCAGATAGTTTTTGTATAGACGAGGCACCGTGGTATCCAATATGAAGCTGGTAAGTGTAAAGGGAAGTTGGGAATGTGAGTGAAGATGCATGCCCAAGCAGGATATTGATTACAAATTTGTTGCTATTGACTTTGAAGAATAAGGCTTTTCAGAATAAAGGCTGAATTATGTTTTTCTCCTTTGAGGTGTTGCAGTAGCTACCACTACTCAGGTATTAATCTGTAGTTCAGAAATGGATTCAGCCCACTGACTGTCGCAGCGCTGCTGCAGTGTTGGCTATGGTGGGACATTCCACACATACCAAAAATACAGCAAAATACAAATTCTTCCTGACGAAAAAGCATTATTTGGCTTTACAATGTTATAAAGAAATCAATAGCAGAAGCAAAGAAGAGGGCAGACGGGGACAGTCTTGCCCCATGCCCCCTCCTCAAGTTTTTATTGTCACATTCACAACAGTTACAGTGAAGCAGTCACTAGTAATTAAATTCTTGCTCTCAGACTCCCTTCAACAATGCTCATACAAAATGTGCAAAAGAAAATCACAAATAAAATAGAGATACGAAAAAGAGAAAGACACAGTGCAAAAGTTAAAATATGGGAACAAAATATATATAAAATGGAATAGAATTAAATAAAATATATATAACATATAATGTCGAAGTAGACTGATGTACAGTAGTGATTAAATTGAATAAAGTAATAGACAGGTTGTGCAGTAATGTAGTAATGTACGTGCTTAGTGAGAACCGGTTATTTACAGCTACCAACAACTGCTGTACCAGGCGGCGATGCAGCCCGTCAGGAAACTCTGTGTTTCACCTGTAGAAGTCACAGAGCATCCTGGAGTCCATGTTGAGCCTCCTCAGCCTGCGGGGGGAAGAAGAGCCGTTATCTCGCTGTTTTATGTGATGTTGTCTGTGTGGTGAGACCAGGTCAGGTCCTCGCTGACGTGGACCCCGAGGAACCCCGAAGCTGCGGGCTCTCTCCACCGGGGCGCCATTCACGGAGATGGCGGCGTTTCCTTTTCCTTGTCGCTTCCTCTAGTACACTATTGGCGCCAAGATGTCAGGCCTCTGACAGGGCTCTGATCTCCTGGCTGTCTCATCGTCACCGGTGATCAGACCGGCCGATGACGGCGTTGGGGCCACAGCCTGGGGTCTAGGGTTAGGGTGAGTTAATTGTAGTAGTAGTTAGTAATTCCTTTTGAAAGACCTGCACACATCTGCCCTGGATATGAGTGGACAGGGGCCTTTTGTACCTCCTCAGATGGGGAGTGGGGGCCTGGCAGGTGTTCTGTTCAGCTGGGAGACATTATCTCAATCTTACATGTGTTGATGTTGTTGTCCTGAATCTCGAACGCACACGCGCACACGCGCACACACAGGAGAAGGGTTGCGTTAGAGTTTACATCACTCTGGGCAAAACTTGGGCATGAGTCAGACCCTGAGGCAAGAAATACAGAAATTCTCAAATCTTAGCTCATACACACACACACCCACACATACTGTACACACACCCAAATACACACTCACACATGCTGCTTTCTGGCTTTGCCCGAATGAATTAGAGAACTGGTCCCTTGAGAGCCACTTAAGTGAGCAGAGTGAAATGAGGTTATGACCAATACTTAGTGCTCCTCGCAGTGCCGACCTGGAAATGTAATCCTCCCTCCAAAAGCCACTACATCTGTTTATTTTGCCTCCACCATTGATTAATATTACCTCCTCAGTTTTACCAGTTGCCCACTGCAGCCACTGAAAGACTTGAATCAGCTGGGTTTCCCTTTAATATCGAGCTAAGACATGATTATTTAACCATAACTCTGCAGCAAATGCAGTCTGACCGATGAGGAAATAGACTGACATTCAGTTCTGGCAGCGCCGACACAATATCCTGAAGACATGTTGAAAAAAACAAGCAGTAATTTGATTTACGGGGGTTTGTTTGGCAGCTGCACTTCACTCCTAAGACCAGGTCTCTGCTCTGGAGTGATGTTTTCGACCATGCAGCTGGTCCCCATTAATGGATACCTTTTAGCTTCTGAATGCTCCACTTGAAAGCCAGAAATAGAGCATGATGTCACTGGCTCTTGGCACTGACTGAGAATCTTGTTCAAGGACTCCTAAGAGAGCCGATCCCATGGTGTCCTGGGTGCTTCGCTGCATCGCAGCTCCCCCCCATAACGTGGCGTGACGAACTGTGTCTGTAGAACATCTTCTGCATCATCTGCAGACGCTGTCAATGAAATCACTGTCTCTGTACATGTTCACTACTATTAAATACCTCATCTGTGATTAAGTTGTAAGCACGGCTCTTTAAAGCAGCAGATTTACGTCTCATATACTTTACATTTGCCTGTAATTAGGGCAGTTTTATTTTGTTTTATTATTTTGAACTGAATCACTTTAGTTTGTGGACTAAACAAAAAACAAAAAACATTAATAAATGTAATCTGAGGCTTTTCCCACAGTTTTTGGACATTTTAAATTATAGATTAATCGATAATGAAAATAATTGAGAGTTGGAGGTCTATTTGTTATACTGTTCTTTGATGGAGTGTATATTAAGAAACCCTAAACAACTTTCTATACTAAGCTGATGAAGGCAAGATAGCCTTTAGGCATGGTGTTCTGGAGAACTGAGCAGTATGACTTGTGCTATTTTGATTTCTAATACTGCCGACATTACCTAGGAAGTGTAGTCATCATGTCAGTGGCACAAGCTGAGTGAGTCTCTAAGAGCATATGTCCCCTTCTGCCCCCGGCTACCTCCAGGACTACATATGCATTCACTCAAATGAGCATCAGCTCAACAGTAGAGCTTTTTATAGCATCAACAAATGACCTATATATCATTTTCTTCCTACACCAAAAGCATCGTGTGACAAGGACAGGAATAAAATCCTCGGTTTTGAAGGTGAAATATAATGACTTGCTCACACTCTCCAAGGAATTGATCCTCTGTGTCTCTCCATAACTGCATCTTCCCCAACTGTCTGCAACTTCCTCCTCTCTGTGGCAGATGTGGCAGCTTCCCATCGCTCCCCTGCAGAGAGCCCACATCCAGCCCACTGATGTGACTCAGGTGCATTACAGCATTGCACTTTATAATGTCAATCCTAATCACGTGTCCAGTGTTAGGGAATAAACTGTGATGGCCAAGTACTATTTAGCCAGTGCTGTGGGTTGTGGGGGGCTGGGCTTAGATTTGACATTGTTATGCGGTCATTGAGCCAAAGATGATTGAAATAATTATGGTATGCCTGGTATATCACTTTCACGTGATGTAATGTGTCCTAGCCCTGTAATGGCTCTGCATTGTGTGTTTGCAGTCTGAAAGTGAGACTACAGTTACAGGACACTGAACATCTGACCGCCTGGCAACTTGACTGACACCTTAAAAACGATGCCACACAAATAAAATTTACTTTTTATAAAACTCATCATATATCAGAGAAATATCATTAACGGGTGCTATTTTACCTGAAAATAACTGCACAAACATAGACATCAGTGTCACTCAGTGTGATAGCAGAAAAATATTCCTGCTACTGTATGTAAAACAGTACTGTGAATGTCTTTCAGATAACTGTTAATGGCATTCTGGTGTCAGCCTCTCCAAAATCAAACGACTTGGGCGTCCTTCTAGACACACCATTTGGCACTCATATTCAGCATGTTGAAAAAATCATAGAAGCGGCAGCGTTATCTTTATATTTCTCGACTGACAGCACCCCCGATACACAAGAAGTGACACAGTGGAGCTACGCAACATATTGCATTTGGAATAGTTTGTCTTGACTAGAAGTGTCCACTCTGGCTTTTTCTATTGCAGTCACTGTTACGGCCTATGCACATCATTTATATGTATATTTCCAGGCTCATCAAAAGGAATTGTGGGACACAAAATAGACAAAACGCACAGAAAGGAAGGTTAGAAACCAAAAAAATGGCATTTCATCTGGGAACACCTGGAGTCCCTTTAATACATACCCACGTACATAAATTTAAGTGTTGCGCTCTCAGATGACGCCACCATAATTTGGTCGTGGAGCTCCACTAACACATTTACACTGACAGTGGAAGCACATACCGCTTCTGTCCGACCTCCACAGTGTGGATATGAAAAAGCTGTGGACTTACTGAGCCCAGCAGGAATTACTTAGCTTACGAGTATAAATCAGCAAACTTGCACTGCAGGATTTCTTAAATTGTAATATGAAGGTATACATCATTTAATAAAAATATGCAACACACGATGCTGTAAAAGTGGAATACTGACCAGGAAATGTAAAAGGGTACCAAGATAGCAAGAGATATGCGGTCTGGCGGCTCACCATCAGCCCATAAAAGACATCCAGCCATCTGTTCAACCTTTACTTTAATGGAATTCAATTACAATATTTTAAACATGTAACAGGTTACACTGGCGCTCTTTGACAGATTTCTTGGCAAAAGTGCTTCTAAAGTTCAATTCTACACATATTACAGTGCTCTGTGCTGGTTTACAAGTGAGGTGATTTGTTTGTTCTGTTTTCTGCCTCTTTCAGTAACAGTTTTTTCTTGTTTTCACTTCACTTTTATTGTTGCTTTTTTATCGCTAATCTTTATTTCACATGTTTTAAGGAACCCCCCTTAAAAGTAATCCCAAGAGGTTTATCCTTGAATTCTGAAATTAATATTTAACGATGTAATAAGAATATATAGCGTTGTGATAAAAATGGATTGACGGCTCGTTCAGCATTGGAATTGTTATTAAGCTGTAAGCTGCAGGTGGCAGTGGTTAATTACCATCAAGTGTTAGTAAGCTGGCCTGGTTGTGTTCACAGCGTTTCGTGGCCCCGTTTCTTGCACTGTGATAATCATAGGCTGGCTCCCTTTAAAGACAGGGCCAACCCACCCGCCGCTCCCTCAGCTGCTTGTTTTGTTCCCAGGGCTGAGAGCAGTCATCTGGTGCCCGCCTCCTGTTGCCAGCTGCTGTCCGGCCAGCTTCTATCACACAGGTATCCAATAGGGCACATCATGTACCGCAGCCCGGCCATGTCCGCTCCACTGCGGCGCTGCACTGGCGCCGCCAAATTCTCATAAGCACCATTGAAGTAATCAACCAGATGAAACCCAGAGGTGTTGTTCTCGCCGATGCGTTCATTATTGGTTAGAAAACGTGTCCGGCATGTTGGCAGTTCGAAGCCCCTAATCAGCTGGGAATACTCATTGGGGTAGGTGAATAGGCAACGCTGCAGAAACAACAGCAACAAGAAATATTTATTGTAATGCGTCTCTTAACACCTGGTTAATGACAACACGTGGAAATTAGCCGTAGCTCATTTTAAAACAAGCATTTGCTCATTTACAGCTTTGCTCTTGATTAATGGGGATTGTCCCTGACAAATACGCAAATTAAAGTGAAAGACTGTGCTTCAAGCCTCGGTGCTTCGTCAACCTTCCCCAGATAAATGAAGCTTTAAAGCATCAAAGTAATGAAATGGGTATGAAGAATGCTTAATTTGTTTTGTGAGTGATCGTTTTTTGCTCTAACCAGACTAAAAGCATCCATCTGCACGGCAACTTGTAAGAGTGGTGGAAGGTGCTTGAACCCAGATTGAGGCACAGGAGGCAGACTGATCATTTCCAAAGTAGAGTTTAGTGCAGGCAGGTGTTCTCTTGGGTAGTAAAATTGGATAAATTAGCAGGAAAACAGGCAGATACCTACAAACCTCTTCACATGTTGCTCCACCAAAACAAGATTTTTCCCTTGTAACCCTGTGGCCTTATGTTTTTTCTTTTTGTGTGGGCTTTGTCAAAGTTATCGGAGTGTTATTCTGTCTGACAAACACATGGGTCTCTTGAGCTCATATAAATCTAAACAACTTTTTCTTTTTACAATTACCATCTTAACTATAGATTTTACTTTCGCACTGTGGTGACTAGGAACATCACAGACAGAACAGATATAAAACAGAAAAATCCCCAAACATGCAGAGTTGGGAAATCTATCATTTGTCCATACTGTCACATCGTGTGCAATGATTATTATTGTTTCATGTAAATCATCTCACAACCCCTGAGCTTTACCTTGAGACCCTATGGACAGATCAGACTTCTCTGTAAGTAACTCTTAGCTAAAAGTGGCAAACACACAGAGACACAGTCCATAGACTAAATTGCTTGTAGTTACATGTACTAGTAAGTCAATTCCAACAATTGCTGCACTGCATTTTCTGTCGCTTCACTGATAGAGGAAAGAACAGATGTGCTCCCAATCAAAGCCAATTCTACCCCTGTTCATTCTCAGTGGATGAATTTCACATTTGTGCCTCTTTTAGTAAATTCAAGAAAATTGTAATCTCATAGTGCCCTCTAAACTAAACTCTAAACTGCCTTATCACGGGTACTGCTCTCTGCAGATTCATCTATATCATAGTAGTGTACTGTGTGTAGCGTGTTGGGATAGTGCTGCAATGCTGCAGAAACTGAAGCTATTCATACAGCACACTGCTAACTGAATTACTCAGACTGCCTCTCTGTATAGTAAAATGTTTCCATTGTTTCCAACAAAGAAGCATTTGACTGAGGCCATTAGGCTCGACTCTGACTGGGAGACCATCGCTGCACTGCTGCAACATGTGAGGATCACAGGTTTCATGCTTTATGGACGCCTTTAAATGACTGATGGCTTCGGGGGACAGTAAACTGGATTTTATTGAACCTTTTTTTTGTTGAGAGTTTATAACTCTGTGTATATTATTATTCCCTCCTCTCAAAATGCACACAGAATATAGATTAGCAGGAGCTCATTTTAATCTGCTGCCTTTGGCTCTGGCTTGCCGCTGAAATGCCTAATGCAGCTAATTACCATCTTGATTGGCCAATCTGAAGCAATCTCTCTCCATTTCTGACAGCATTAGTCATGTAATATGCAGACAAATGCACGGCTGATCACAGATCCCCTGGAGTTTGGATTAGTAACCAAGTATGTTCCATGTCAGTCTGTTTGTCCATATTATGAGCTATACTTACAAAATAGGCATGTTGCTTGACAGATTCTGTCTGCTCAGTGTTAATCTTTACCAGCCTTGTGAGGAATACGGAACAATTTCATAAATTGATTGATTCAAGATTAGATTTTTATGTGGCATGATGTATGTCCTCCTGTGTTTATTGACACTGGATTAAAAAAGCAGTTTTTATAAATGGAGCCGTGCAATGATGCAACCATCAGACAGGCATTTCATTCGGACTGAATCGATGCAGTCAGGCTCTCGGCCAGGCGCAGCTGACTCTCCCAAACCTCAAAGCTCGATGACCAAGTCGATGACTTCAACTCTTTATGGAGAGAGAATATAGCATGACCTCTGACCTGCGTATGAATAGAATAAAAGCAGCTGATTTGTCATGAAGATTTCCATCATGAAGCCTCAGGAGGCTGAGGTTATTTATTTCACAGGGAAGAAAATGATGAAATGAGCTTGGCACAAGAATGTTTGTACACAACAATAATGCAATTTATATTCAGAGATTATCAGGGAGCTGAAGGGTTTTGATCCAGTGTAGCAAGTGTGTGCATGTGTGGGTGGCTGCGTAAATAAACGGTAGGTGGATGTGTACTGTATGCACATAAAGCTGTGATTGTTAGAGGTAACTATGCACTTCATGGTTAAATTTGACCATGGATAATATTATTACATTTAAATAAATAATATAAATGCACCACCTGAAAACTGAATACTTCGCATAAATTGCAGCAATATTAAACTGCTGCAGTATTCAGATGCTTCTATATCTTGATTAAATAATCATGTGATGATGCCCTGAGTAAAATACACACACTCTCTCTTGGGTTGTGGTAAAAATCCGCCATGGCCGGGCAACAGTATCAGCTCTTTTATCAGCTCTCCTGAAATTAAATGTTTTCTTTTCATCTTTGCAGTTCAAATAACATTGTATTTTCCTAGCCATGATACATTGACTGAAACAGTTGTCTAAGAATACAATTAGCCCCTAAGATGACTAATTGTGTTCTCATTTTGTCATTGAGCATGATGTGCAGTTGTTATGACACATATCTCTGCGGCTGCGATGCTTGTCTATATTTGGCCATCAATGTGACAGTGCTAATTGATGATTTCCTCTTGTTTGTGGATCGGTAACGTGATTCACTTTCACATGAAGGAAGGAGAGGAGAGCGATGAAACGGATGCAAGGAGGGGATTCAAAAGCAGGAAAGGTGACCAGGGAAAGTGAAGAGGAGAAGATTTTTTTTCAAGAAAAGAAGAGGGATGAGGACAGAGTGAGAGAAATGATGGCGACGAACATAAAGCGCGATGAGAGAGTGATGCGCTGCAAATGACACAGGGGTCGGACTTTTATCACCCAGTGTTCAGACGTGGGCTAATCCAGGCTGTAACTCACCCTGTAACGTCTTCCCATTCACACTGGACACCGCTCATTCAAAGAAAGTGGCCAGCATTCATTCACATACTCCCACATACATACACCTACCAATACAATGTTTGTAATACAAATTTGTTTCCAGTCTGTGTTTCACTGCTCAACACTAGACACCGTCTTGGCTTGCAGCAGCTGGATACGAGATGCATTAAAAAGCTATTGACTTTTTGTACACTTTAGTGCTTTACTATAGAGTAAAGTCTGCTGCAGTGCGTGATCTTTGGTATTCAGTCCATAACAGTTCTCCATATAGATTTTGTACAAGTAACAGTGGAAATAAAAGATATTTGTGAGGAAGGCGAAACCTCAAACTGAACAGGTAATAAAGAGCAAAAAAAAAAGCAATAATGGTTTTTGATGGCCTTGGGAAAATGAAGGTACCACTATTTTCCAAAATCTACAGGATGGATGGACAAAACTGTAAAATTGCACAGTTTTATATAAAATGTTCTGTTGGACCAGCAGAGGATTGAAAAAAACAGACATTTTAAGACATCTAATTTACAACTAGGGCACCTTATGGAGGCTCATGGTTGACCTTGGGAACCTCACTGAAATATTAATTTAATATTTCAGTTGGATGTGATGTTTTAGCTTTGCAATCATCTAACATTCATCTGCTTATCATCCATCCCATCCATCCCTCTGTCTTGGTAGTTGTTCAGCAGCAGTGAAGGAGTGCACGGTTTGAACATTAAGTGATCACAGCGTCGGCTTGAGCTTGATAGAGACATTCATGAGTCCATCGACTTAAATGCGGCTGTAGGTAAAAGAAATGTTGACTTGAAGCCATCTCCTGCCAGCCAGATCCCGTTTAGTTAATGGATTGGCAGTCATTCACCAAGGAGATGTTCTCAATAATTCAGCCATTTATTCTGGGCTAATGGATGTAAACGCCACCTTCCTGCGCTAATGGAGCCGCTGGACATGCTGGAGGAGACAAGCAGGAGGCCTGAATCATTTTTTACCTACTTGGAGCCACTTGATGATCCCCAGACATCCTCCTTGTAGCATTATGCAATAGATACTAGATTTTTAGAAAGAGTTCCACCCCTCGTTTCTTGTTTATGGCAAAGAGGCCCGGAGGGGGCGAGCAGCGGTAGAAAGCTGAAAATATCATCCGGTGTGGAAGCTTCTGGTGCGGTGGTGGGTAAAGCGGGCCAGAGTGAGGCAGCAGTATCCTCTCAGAGGCTGGTAAGGCGATGTGACGCACAGCTGCATGACTGACAGCTCCAGTTCTGCTCCGCAAAGTAGGTCGCAGCCAACTACCCCCTCTGGTGAGACACTGGCAGATAGACAGACGTGGGGAAGGAGATCGAGACGGGAGGAGGTATACCAATGAAAACAGGCTGATACACATATCCTATTGACTTGAGTAACCTGAAATGTTCACTGATGATGGTTTTCCTCTTATTTAACAGGGGTGAACTCTCTCTCTCTGGAATTCTACAAATTAGCTTTCTAATTAAATTTTTGGTTGGGATAAACATCTCTGGAAGTAACTTGGTATGTTTTAAATGTCATTTGTCAGGCTGATCAAATTAGGTAATGAATCACCTAATCATGACACACAAGGCCTAGTTAAATGGCCCAGTCGCTGAATAGAGTCCTATAATTGTCCTAAATGATAGGCATTAGATGTGAAAGTGGCTGTGACTCTGCTCGCATGTGTCCCCTTGTGATGAACCTACATTTGAAGCAGAGCGTTGCCTCGTTCCGTCCCCTCTTGATCTCTACGCACCATGTGATCGCCATCCTGCTCGAGGCTTGAAAGACCAGCGAGAGATATTTTGAGATAGATGATGAAGTGAGGGAGGAAAACCATCAGAGTTGCAGTGGCAGACATGAAAAACCGAGGCTCTGTGAATGCGCATATATGTTTCATTTCACAAGTTAAACTACTGGGCACAAGATGTCTCCTACTACCCTGAAAAGTCCATTCTCTGTGTATGTGCATTGGAAATTTCAGGTTTTCACATCTTAGGAGTAAATGCACTTGCATAAGTTGCGTACAGTGTGTGAAAAAAAGCATTCAAGTGCCAAACTCTGTTATTTAAATGTAAGTTTTGTGGGATGGATAGTTTCTGTAAAGGCCCCGACACAGTGGAATTTACAATTGATTATTTTTCAGTCTGGTGACACAGAGTCCTGCGGCGTAAACAAAAACAAAGCATCAGTGTGCGTTTAAGCCTTGAGGAATACAAGTTTCAATAAATTGAATTAATAATTATCTTAATTTCTATGGAGGATAATTACGCCAAAAATGGAAATGAAGGGAAAGTAGTATATTATTTTATCCTCAGCAGATTTAAAGATAAAAGTAAACCAACATCTTTGGTCAGAGAAAAGACACCTGATTTGATTGCTGCATTGGTTTTTATCTTAAATGTAGGAGATGTGCAATTTTATATGGCATCCAGGCACATTTTAGAGTGTGGGAGGCTAAATAAACGTAACTAACTTAAGTGTGTAAGACAAAGTATTTGTAAATGCTGCAGAACAAGCACACAACAGCTTTTGACAACTTTCACAAACACCGGAACACATATAAAAATAATACTAGGAAAGTTTATTCAGATCTTTGTCAGGGTCATCCTAATTGCTTCAAATGAGTATCCAAACCCATTGAAGTGAAGGCAAAGAAGAAAGAGGAGTAGAAGAAATGGATGTTTTTCAGGTGTTTATAGATACACATAACCCTGCCCAGTGTGGCATGAAATTATCATACTGATGATAGCTCTTGTTCTTTCATAACTCCTCTCATCTAACATGTCTTGAGTGGACTGTCTAAAAATAGCCGTTTCCCACACACCCGCTTTGTACCGACTTCATCTCTCAGAGCATGAAATCTTGAAATCCTTTATTTGTAAGCTGTCAAGAGACATTTGGAGCCATCTGAGGTACTGTTTGACATGTTCTGTTTTTGAAGACTGACCTCACAGACGATATTCTGTGGTCATCGTTGTGGTTTTGGGTTTAACAGACCTTTGTTTTTGCTTGCCTGGTCGACTTTCTGGGCTTCATTGAAGAGAAACATGCTTTTTTTTTGTGTTTTACTCTAGTTCTGTAGACTTTCTCACTACCTCTAGAAGTGAGATCACATGAACAGGAGAAGGAGGTATTGGGGCTTGAGGCTGTATTTGTAGGCCTGTATGATTTCAGAGTGCTTTGACAGGCATGTTGGATCGTAGTTGAAGTCTAAATACAAAGTCCTAGAGTGGGGCTCAGGCTTTGTTTCCTCAATCCGGCACCTCTATTTCTTTGATGTGTTCTGCTGGTGTTTGTTTCCATTCTCTGCCTGCTCTTAGTCAACTCGGGAGACCCATCTGGGGCCCCTGAGAGCACCTAAAGGTTACCACAGAGACAAGACATGGGAGAAGCTTGGGTGAGGCGGAGAGAGTCTGGGTTTCCATGGTGATGGTGAACGTAAGGGGGATGTAGAAGAGGATAATCGAGGAGATGGGTAGAGAACAGGGCTCAAGGGGAAACTTAAGAGTGAATGAAAGACAGGAAGAAATCAAGGAAACATTATTATGTTATTGAGGTGGTTTGGAGAGAACTATTTTGTCAATTGCTGCAACTCTTCGTCTCGCCCTTTTCTGCATGCTTTGACACCCCAATGTCAAAGGTTTCCAAGAGCATCTGTGGTTATTTGTAAATAATAGTTTGTACTAGTACATCTAGTGTTTGTCAGATATACGTTAACAAGTATTACACTCACTGTGTCACTCACTGGACGGGGTTATTACAGGCCTGCGACAGCCACAGATACCAGATTTATTTCCTTTTTATGTCAGATTATTTGATTTACTGATTGCTGTTGGGATTTAAAGTGAATTTTAACAAATATAACAAAAAGCCTCTAATATAAATGACCTACCCTACCTTTAAGTAATGCTGATGAGCATATCTTGTTAATACTAATGTATTGATGGCCTTATAGATTTGAAAGATGTTGAGTTGAAAACGTTATTTAAAGGTTAGTTGTTTCCTGTTAATTGTAAATCGTGTCAGGAACTAACTTGAATAGTGCATTTACTCCTAAAGTGAACTGAGGTGAAAGAGTGTCAATATAAAGCAGACATGATAGAATATTTTAACTTTTCAAAGTGCCGCAGGAACCACAATACATTGTAAGTGATTTATTTTTTTCTGTACTACAACAAAGATATCGATTCCGTCCCGGGCTTAAATGTTAGGAGCTCTGTAATAATCATCATAATGAGGAATCGTTGGACATTGTGTCGATGTATTGAGCCACCACGGGGAGGGGAATCACTCCAAGGAAGTTTAGACCTGGTTTCAGATCACACAGAAAGGGAGGCAGTTTACGGATGGCAGGATATGTGATGGATGCACTGACAAAACAGGTAGAAAAGAAAATAATAAAATGTTTGACTCTTGTTGGATGGAGGGTGAGTGTTGAGCTTTGTGAAGCTTAGTCAAGTGTCTCACAAGTGTTTAAAGCTGCACTAATCAATATTTTTTATATTAACAGTGGATTAAAATGACTATGCATGATGTGGAAGGGGTTGAACCCACAGAACCTCTGCTAAAATAAGCAGCGTGACCTTGGAACTAATAGTAATATACTTTCTCATATGGTCAATTAAGTGTTGCTAGTACTGATCAGCAATTACACACTGTAGTGTAATCACACTAGGCTGATATTCTTCAATTGATTTATCAGTGATACATTTTGCAGGGGTCTGTAAAGGACAATTTTTCATGTGCTGCAGCTCCAACTGCTGTAGTGTATTTTCGTCCTCTTCTGCATGTTGTGACGCCTCAGTGTCCTTTCTCTAGCAGGGTGCTGCTCCTCTCTGGCTGTGACCACCAGCTCCAGAGTGGTAACACTTTCAAGATGTGAGTTTTATTCCTTTATTTATTTATTTTACAGTGTGAGTTTAACATGGTCAGTGGAGAAAAGCAGAGAGGCACTGGGGCACAGATGGCCAGTGGGTAACTGATGAGAAAGAGGGGGAGAGACAGAGAGTATGTCCTTGACCTTCACACACTGACTCGACAGGGCTATCTGCACGCCATAAGGAAGCATCCCAAACACTCCTCTAAACGCAGACACACACTGACATCTGTTGTATTTATACAGTACACCCAGATACAGTATACCTGTCTAATCTAACCAATCTAACTTCTCCTCCGTTTATTAATTTGGTTCACAGTCTACCGCTGCAGTGAGCTCACGTCCCTACATCCCTGTGATCACACCTGATCCATCATTTGTGTTGCCGGGGCATATTTTGTGCACATCCAACAGCCTCTGCTGGATGAAATCAGTGGAGAAGAAAATCAGGGACCGTTTCAGGCTTCCACTATCTATATGACATATCTAAACTGCCACCAGCCAACGTAGGTAGCTCTATTAATAAGATACAAAATCCAGTGTTGATGATACAGCTAAAGAATACAATTTTCTACATGCAATATTTTTACTAATTTCTTTGATTGGGATTCTAAAAGTGATATATACTGATATTTCTGATCATTTACCCGTATTAATGTGACCACCAAGTGTACACCAAGAACAATTCAACTCTCAGAATACAAAACATTCATACGTGTGTCTATATATATATATATATATATAAAATAATTATCAAATTTAAAAGTTACAGCACACATGCTCTGCTTAAACACTGGTCTCTGTATACGTACTGCTGTATGGAGATGAGTCATATTGAAAGGCTAATGAGTTTGTCTAATCCATTGTGGCTTTTATATCTCTAATGCCATGTTGAGCCATAGGACCTAATGGGAAATGTGACTTTGTGAAGTGTTGTGTACTGCATGAGCTAATGACACATTAACGCGATGCTGTGTGTGTGACGAAAGGAATGGTGTCAGTGTGTGTGTGTGAGTATTAATAAGGTGTGTAAGAGGATGTTGCAAGAGCCAATTTTGAGGCAAAGAATGAAAGCCTTCATTAGTCTTTTGTTCTGTAAATAAAGGGATATACTGTAATCGTCCAAATCAGGACTAGAGTCTAATATTAAAATCTCAAATCTTACACCAAAAAAGATACATGAAATAAACTGAGCTACAGTTTTTTTCCTCCTTCAAACATAAATTCTTTAATCGCAAATTGTTTAATCTCTTTAATATTAAAAATGTGAATAAAATCTAAGTCATTTGTTCCCTCGACTCTAAGTGAGCGGTGTTTTTTCTCAAGTAGTGCAGCCCATTAGTGACTGGCGGGGGCTGAAGTATAAAGGCACTGTTTATTATTTCCTAACTTGTTTTTATATTGTCGTCATAAAAATGACTGTGAAATGAAAACAGAAAACAACGTTTTTTTGCTTGTTATCTGTTGTTTGATTTATTAAAACGCAGAGGCACACAGATTCTACTCCACATCTGAAATTGGATGTACCAACATTTTTGGCAGTTAAATGCCAAGAAGACTGAACTTCTAGCAGCTTCCCGGGAATTATTCTCACGGCAGATCAGATCTTTACTTCATCATACTTCAAGTGTATGACTCTTGGAGTTATCATAAATCATAATCTTGTCATAGGTAAATATATATAGATTGTGATTTTTTCTATTTGGGCATTAGCAAAAGTTTCTTTTTTTACTCTTCAGTTTTGCCAAAGTTGCACCAGACAAAGAGAGCATATCACCTGACTCCATTTGTCAGATTTAGAACAGATTATACATTATTTCTGATTATTTTTAATAATCCAAATTTGGGCAAAAGTCTGCGCAAAATATCAGCTACTGGGTAAGAAACTTAAATCCGAACATACTCCTATCAGTGTTCTTTTCAAAAAGAGATTAGTTTCTCAAACACAGCACACAACACTGACCTGTAAATTACATAAGGCAACATGACCCAGCTTCCCCCTGCTTTTATTCTTCCCTTACTCTGCTTTGTCTTTATCCTTTTCACCTTACCGCCAGCATTATATTTCTCTCACATACACATATACACACACATATACACACTCTACTCCCTCACTCTCAGACCTTCACTGTCTCCCTCTCTTGCTTGCACTTCTCATGCACTTCTTAAAATCCTTCCCAACTGGCTTTTTTACTTTCCCATTTTGTCCATTTTTATCTTGCACACTCACACACTCACACACACAAACACACTTTTTACCCCTATTGTACGTGTGTGTACACATACTCACAAGTAAAGACACACAAACGCAGAATTAATCACTTTTTTGCACTGACATACAAAAGAAAAAAGGGAAAAAAGCACACATGTCCATACAGTCACACACTGTACCCCCATTCCTTCTTCTTGTGGGCTGACCTCCCTCTGTTTGATTAAGGACTAGCTGTAGGAGGCATGTGCTGACTGACCTGGTCACAGCATGCCACACACACACACACACACACACACACACAAACAGAGACACACACAGACACAGATACAGTGGCTCATCTTGTGATTGGATGAGCACATGTCCCTGGCCCAGGCACCACGGTCTCCCTGGAGCCGCCTGCCAAGAAATGATGTCACCATCTCTGTTTAGACACATCTCATCTCTCCCTTTAACAAGGGCAAAGCATAAAAGCACTTTGTCTCTCTCCCTCTGTCAGACACATACATTCAGACACTGTTGCAGCGGCCTGGCATCAGAGTCTATACATGCATGCTGACGCGTGAGAACACTGGCTGGACTGTGCAGCCTTTCTCTTGTGCTCATGTGGTCACGGTAGTAACGTCGTTTTCTGCCTCACATCCGCTCTGCCTCACGTCTACAATCACACAAGCGATTCGCAAGTGATTCAAAACCGCACGTCGCCCGTCCAAGCTCAGGTTCTCTGGTTAAACCACGCAGGCTGCTGCTAACATAAGTCGGAGGGAGCGGTGGGAGCGTAGAGGTCAGGGCAGCGACTTTGCGGCTGAAGGGTCGCCGGTTTGACCGAGTTATTCTGGTGGCCACAAGCCGGCTCTCATTGATGCCCGGCCTCAGCGAGGTCGCTGCTTCTCCCGCTGCGACCCTGAGTCACGCCGCCATAGATCTGCTCCTAATGTTCTCTGTACTCCTTCAAAGTCTGCTTGTGCAGCAGTGAGCCACAAAAGCAGCACTGCATCACCAGGGATCTGGCATCTGTGCAGTAAAAATGATCTTTGACTTTCAAATAAAAAAATGGATGTGACACGTCTTCTTGTTCTTTTTTTGTCATTAAACTAAATAATGGAAACCAACATTAATATTAACATTTAATTTTTTTTCTGCATTGTACAGACTGAGCAAAGAGTGACATATATATCACATACGGCTAAATCCTTTGTTTGGATTAGGAAATTAAGTTGCAATCTGGGAAAGGGGTTTAAATGCTTTTTATTGGGCAGAAGATGGATTGATTCTGGAAGTAAAACTCAGCACTAAGTGTCTTTAAATTACTTTTTCTTTTTTCAAAAGATTAACATAGATTTGTTCTTCAGAAAAACACATGAGAGCCACAAACTGTGGCTATAAATTATCCTGACTGATGCTCAGTAGCAAATATGCAGCAAAGGCTGCAATCTACTATAGTTCTGGCTAGAGTCCACTGTTAATCTCACATGCCATACCCTGCAATATACTTTCTACTGTTTAAATGTAACTTCTGTAATCAATAGACCCTCCAGTGTGTATAGCATGTCACCTTACTGTAGCATCCACCTGTGGGTTGTGACCTTTGGATGAGGTTTGAAGTGATTGTCTGTGGTAAAGTTCAAGGTCCATTATGTTGTTTGAGATGAGATCAATTATTTTCGTTAGGGTGAATCTGGTTTGATTTGGTTTCATGTCAGGACACTGTCGGGGTCTGCATGGTTTGCATTTGAGTCAAACGGGCAACAGACGTTCCTTTTCGTGCTTACATGAACAAAAATGCTGCTGGATAAGTCACATTCCCTCACCTCGCAAGCAACAATCGATTCTTCTTCACCAGTAGAAACTATAATTGCCGCAGTATCTCACTCATGTTAATGGAATTAGTAAATGGCAATTCATGGAGTAATGTAAACAGTTACATCACTTTCCATAGCCTTACTTAGATCAACTGAAAGGGCAGGCAAGCTTACAGCACCTTTTCTAGATAAATAAAGGATGAAAACTGATCCCCTGTAATCACAGTGGTCATCCACTGAGTCCACTTCTCTATTTAATATACTGTATGCTGGTAACCCATGACCCACTGCAGCTTGCTGCCACCATACTGCCGCCTTAAATCTTTCATATGAACTCTGCCTGCTTCAACACTGATATTTAAATGCCAAACGGTGCTGCATACATGAACAGATGTATATGTGAGGAGGCTGACATTTCTGAGAAGGAAAGGGGTGGGGTGACGAGAGGAAGAGGAGGGTGGAGAGAAGAGGGGAGGAGGTGGACCGGACTGACAGAGTGTGTAAGCATGGGCGTGCAGAAGTGAACGTGTTGTCTTGTGAGTTGATGTGTGAGTGTGTGAGCATCAACATTATGTGTCTTTGCATGTGAAAGAATGTGTGTGCCCAGCTATGTGTGAGTGTGTTTGTGTGTAAGTGACTAAGAGGGCTCGTCATGTGACAGACAGAGCAGTAGAGGTCGTCAGTAATGGGAGTCACGAAATAATCTTCTAAATATCAAAAACCTTGTGATATCCAGCAATGGAGCCCTAAAAGCGACAAACTCTGTTATCACCTTCTGTGCACATATTTAATAAAATATCATATAAATGAATGATCATTAAAGTATTAAATATGGATGCAGAATATGAGCAGTACGAATAGCCTCAAATCAAAAATAATATTATCAAATACCCATATTGATCTGACCGTAATATGTATTCAACTGACAGAAGACATAAGGGCAGAAAGTGGATATTAGGATGCAGCACATGATGTGGAGCAGTGATGTTTTTGAAGTTTTAACCACTGAAAATCAGGGGCTTATTGTGTGCAAGAAAACACATCAGCAGCTTCAGCTAAGAAATATTGGGATTTGCTGTTGTCTTTAAGAAGTCTTGGCTGTACAGGCTATTTTGTCGCCCGTGGGACTGTTATAATTTATAAACAGATCCACACACACAGTATATTGTGCAGTTTCTCTGGAACTACATAGAGTATAGTATATTTGGTCACTGTCCTGCCCTTCCTGTCCCAAAACATTCAGAGTAAGAGATGAGATGAGAGGAGGAGGAGGAGGATGAGGAGGAGGAGGAGGCGAGGGCGGTTGTTGCGTGACAAACAGCAGCTCAAAAACCACATGCCCGTGTCTTTGCCCCTTAGAGGTGAATTGGGTTTGTGCTCTTTTTCCGCTGGGTGATTCTGTCCTCTCCATCCTTTTCCAGTGCTCCACTCTCGTCCCCTGTGGACGAGCCGCTCTTGTCCACCATCACATACAAGCACTTACAAGACAGAAATTTACAGAGGAAGAAGGGGGGGGGGGGGGGAACCGGAGTGCAAAGTTTACTGCGATAGAAGAGGCTGAGCAATTTGGTTCTCAAAAAAAAAAAAAAAAAGACAAAAAAGAAGAAGACAAAAACAGCAAATTTAGACTTTCTCTCTCTCTCTGTCTAACATCACTGAGCTAAGAAGCCTCATCCCGAGTTATTTTGAGATTCCACAGCAACCTCTCAGCTGATCCCTCCCGTGCTGCAGACGTGCCTTCAGTGGCATCACAGCACTTTGCCACGGCAAAACGGGTCTTCATGAGATCCATTCGCATGCCTGGCGTCAGAGAAAAGAAGGGAAAAGATGAGAAGATGAGGGAGAGAAAGAGGCAGAGGATGGGTGAGAGAAATAAAGATATCGCTCAATCGGAGGCTCCAGGAGCTGCACGGGAGCAGAGCCCTCTCTGAAGTGTTTGTTTGATGCTCACGAACGCTGGCAGCTCTACGTGTGCATTTTGTGTACGTGCCATTTCCTTCGTTCATGTCTGTGTGTGTATGCGGGGGGGCTCGGGCCTCGAGTCTCCCAGTAGCAGCGGTTTTTCTTTAGCTCTTTAGAAAAAGAGTGTGTGGGTGTTGTTAAAGACCTGTCGACACGTCTCCGTGAGCAACAACAGCTGGTTTAGTGCATAACCTGAGAAACACATTGTCATTCAGAAGAGATCAGTGGAGCATCTTTAATTTAGCCGTCTTAGTAGAAGCAGGGCAGTGGTTTTGTTTGTGCCTCTACACTCTACACTACAATTATTCACCTGATCGTTCATTGTGTTCATTTCATTTGTCCCAATGTAAGCACAGTTTTTAATCTTTAACGGCACTAATGTGTTCCTTCTTTTCTCTCTTTCTTTGTGCTTGCTGCTCCTTTTAATTGGATGGCGGCCTCTTCGCTTCTTTCCACTCTTGCACCACAGGTAAATAACGGTTTTACTTTCATTCATTCAAGCAGAGTGTAAAGAAAGTCAAACCTCTTAGGCAGATTTGTTTTGTTCTGTATCCTGTGTTTTGAGCACTGAAAGCTACAGAACTGTACAGGTGTCGAGACATTAGGTGACTTAAGCCGTGGAAGGCTTTGTGCAGGGCTGGTTGACCAACTGGGCTTCAGGGCCCCAGAACTCCAGGATCCCTGAAATCTGCGGGCTGTGTGTCAACTGATTTACTTGAAAATCTGTTTTGGAATATGCAGCACTAAAGACCCTTTCTTTAAGAGGTACCATGCGTCAAAATCTAGTAGTTATAGTTTTAAAACCTTCTGTGTTTTGGCTGACAAAAGAATTTCACCTCAAAGTTAATTTATGAACTGTTTTGGAGCTTTCAATCATATCACATGATCTTCATCAGCAGGTGTCAAATTTAAAAATATTTCTGGCCGCTTGAAGGACGTCTCCTCCATGTTGGCTTAAACGTTGAGCTTGAAGTTCATTCCTGGCCATGGAAACAGTAGTTCACAAAAAAACAACTCACCTCAAGGTCAATTAATAATTGCTTGAGCTTTTGATCATATTACATGATCTTCACCAGCAGACGAAGACAACTGGACAAACTCCGACTGCCGAAGAATAGCTCTAGAATAACTAATGATTGGACCTTACAGCAATACTGTGTTATTATCTTACCTTAAAATAACAGCTTCAAAATCATTGAACCTTTGAATAGCGTTTCGTTCCCGTTAAAATAGTGCAGTATCCTCGATCCTTTAAGCCGCTCAGGAATCCACAGATTTAAACGCAGCAGCACCTGCAATCACCACTTGAAGCCCCTGTTGCTGCTGTTTAGAAGAAGTTACCTAGTGTTGCTTTTAGGTAAGATTGCTTTTTTCAACTGCTGTTTTCAAAGTCAAGAATGATCTTTGAAACTTAACTTCTTGATTTCAGTTCAAAGGTCCATTGACACACACAAAAAACAAACACATTTAAACAAGCATGTACACTTTTGAACCACACAAACAGAGTACCACAAACCCGCAGAAGCCCCATGAAGACACTTTAATTTGGGAAATTGAGTGCAGTGGACTCGGCATCTCATTACTGTCTTAGCCTAAAGTGGGGTGGGAACCGGGGCTTCGCTTCCTCATCCAATATCGAGTGCAGTTTTAGCCTTTTAAGACGACGGAGCTGTGTGTATGAAAATGGAGATAAGCTACTACTGCGGTGCACAGGCCTGCTTCCACTGTGAGGGACGCTCAGCGGTAAATAAAACTGGACTGTAATGGCAGCAATATCCCAAAAAGATGGAGAGGAACTGGCGAGTGCTGCGATGGGATCCTGGCTGTGCTATTTCCCAGAGCTGTTTTTAAGTCTTTAAGAGAAAGTATCATGTCAAGCCACAAGTCTTCGAGGGCAAATCAGGAGTCAAGTCTTAGATCTGCATTTAGCACACTATGTGTCAAGATGCAATCTTCTCAGGTCTAATTGATCAAGATTATTAATGGCATAGTAGGTTTCTACGTTCAAAGTTGTTTTTAGTCTCTTTTTCAGTGTGTTTTAGTGAAACCAACATGGTAAAAGTGCAATTACAACCACCTTTTTTGACTAAATTCAATTTTCTGGAATAAGGAACACAGTGAGATTAATAGGTGTGCTCACTCTAAAGCAAATGTGTGAATGTGTAAATCCAGATGGAAGACATTTAATATCAACCAGGGGAATACAAGACCAGCACCCAGAGCTCCTTTCAGAACATTTTGCCCATGCTGTACAATAGCAGGAGCTGTGAAATGTCACACAGCTAAAGGTTATTTCCTACTTCATTAGTGCCTGGGGGAAAAGCAGCGATGCCTACGTTCTGACTGAGCAAGTTGCAGTGGTCAGTGGGCCAAGGACAGTGTTAGTCTGAGATAAGGTGAGAGGGATGCTCTGTGCTGTGAGTGTTTAATTATAGCAGTGGGTAATGTGTAGTGAGATTATAGAGGGTCCCATTTGTTGAGCAGGATACACATTGCATACATACATGCCTGTAGCGGTGGAAAAAGTATTTAGTATAAGTAAAAGTACCAGTACAACTATGTGAAAATACTCCATTACAAGTAAAAATTCTGCATTCAAATCTTTCAAATAATTAAAATTTTTGGCCTCGTCCCCCCTCACAGCTACACATACAACCCCAACCAGTGCACCACAAACCTCACTCAGTCAGAGAATGACCAGTCATTACTGGAGCTCATTTTTTGGGACCTGGGTGGAACATTCGTGATTGGAAGCGCCGTCTGAAGCCAGCTGCAAGCAGCCCTGTTGCGAGGGGCTTATAGTAGCGGCTGTAATTTGCTGCCCTGATAGGGTGCTGCTTCCTCCAGAGCGGCTCATATGGATTGTGTGCTTGAGTGTGGGAGGATGCTTCATTCTTATGGCTGACACGAGGCCCTGTGATGCCTTGTGTCCATCGATCGTAGAGGCTTTACAGTAGATACGTGCGGACCGCACCGTTTCCTGTGTGAATCAAAGTGTAAAGCTCGTGCCTGACGCCTGGCACAAGAAATGACAGACAGCAGCACTTAAAGCACGAAATGTTAGGGACACTTTTTTGGTGAAGACCACTCAGGTGTATCCACCTGTTATCTCGGATGGGTTCTGTTATTAAAGCCATAGGAAACTATTAGATTTTTTTTTCCTTTAACAGCCTACCTAACACAAAATCTAAAAAGTTTTTTTCCCCCACAATGTCCATGTCTCTATCAGTTTTGGCAAGATCATTTTGGCAATCAGTTTCTCCTACATCTGTTGGTTACCTGCTGCGGTTAAACTATTCCTTCTCTTGTTGTGAGATTCTGCCATCTTGTGGACAAGACAGGTAACACAGTCATTAGGAATACTATTAAAGGAAAAATCCGCCCTAAACTAACGAGTAAAGTTTACGGCTTAGATTTTAATTGTGGATTTAATCATGTTTCTATTCAAGATGAACAGCAGAGAGATGGGAGATGAATGATGGAAAAACTTTTAGGAACTCTTCAGTACATTTTCTCGTTAAGCTCTAAAAAACATTTTTACTAGGGGTGGGTGATATGACTATAACTCTATATCACACTTTGTCTAATTTTATAACCTACATACATTTGTACACAATACATTTTCTGGAATATCAATTGGGGTGCTGTTTATAGATAAAATAACCACACCAACATTGTCTGTTTTTGGTAGAATTAAAAACCTGGGGAAAAAAGGTGCTTCATCACGTTGATGCAAAATTCCTGTAATTGCAATATTGTCATAAAACGGTCTTGCTTATTGATTTCTAATATGGGCTAAAGTGGCGTATTTTAAAGATACTAAACCTCGGTATGTACAGTGCAGCAAAATCTGATTTTCTATGGTTTTACGCTATAAGTTGTAATATCACCAAACTTAAATTAAATACAGTGGACCAGACAATCACCCATCATTAATCAGTATTGCTGTTTTGATTTTTGATTTACAGGGGACTGTTGTCTTTGTTTGTACAATAGTTCTAAAATATTTTTACTGTTATCACAATTATAATGACATCTCAATTCAAGACAAATGATTATACTGATAGGTAATAGATAAGGTAATAGATACAGTAGGTCAATGGTGGGTCATATGGTGTGGGTCACCTCTTTGATTTAAAGAAAAGGTTTAACAAAGGCCTAAAACACAGGAAGAGTTCAACTGTTGCAAGTAACACTTGTCTTTGCCCAGCAGATGGTGCTGTGTTACTAGAAGTATATTGAGTCTCCTTAACCTCCAATTTGCTAACTCATGCAACAAAAATTGATTATTTACCTCATCATTTTTCTACATCCAGCACTGCACATAGATCTATCTCCTCCAATATCCTCCGACATGTCCCAAGCATTGATCTTGGCAAAGCAATGTTGAAGCTGTGATAATTTCTGGGACTATTTCTCTTGATATTTCCACCGGCGGAATATGAATTGGCTCTCCGGCGAAGGGCAAATCAAAGCGATAAATCACAAGCCATTTGTGTCAGCGGACTCCTTCAGACTTCATAATGGTCTTTATCAGGCTGGAAACAGCAGCCAATGTCAATAAAGATGGAAACAGATGGTTTTCTGCACTGGGGAACACTATTTACTGGCTGCAGAATTTAGATGTCATGAAGGCACTGCTGGCATAGATAGAAGCCACTGTTTTGAACTTGGCAGCACAGATTTAACACTCTTTTTTTTTTTTAACCTATATTTAAGATGATGTCTTGGATTCTCGACAGGTTGCACTTGTGTTAACTTGTTTTCTGAAGCCTCATTTGTTTGCCATTCATGCATGCTGGCACGTCTATATGAGTGTGTTTGCACTGTCAGGAGGCCAATTAAGCGGTGTGATCAAGTGCAGGTCTCTGCTGGTTGCGGGCGACAGGCCAGAAGACGTAGTGCTCGTGTGTCCACATCGCAGAGGATGGATGGTCTGTTTGGGGACACTGTGTGTTCTCCCAGTAAAACAGTCAGGACAGCCTTCATTTCCATCCATCACCTCCGCCGTGATGATTTGGCCTTTAGAGAAGGGGGCCGTCTGTCCGCCCTTTTAATGAGGTTTTGAGGGATTAGGTCGCACACAAACTTTCTCAAGTTGATGCAAGAGTTTTATTTTGCTTCTGTGCAGCGTACTTGTTTTATAAATTCAGACATTTCCAGGTCTTAATTGAACAAGATTAGTTATAAGATTTGGTGGAATGATGTAGATTTATGCTCACCCTGTCCTTGTGGGATTTTTTATTTTCATCCAGTACTCACCCTAAATATTACATGTGCTCAGTTTCAGCCTTTTTTTTTTCTTTTTCGCATTATCATGAGAACTTTAACCTCGTTTTCTTTGCCCCTTTATTGGATTACTTAATGAGTTTCACACACAGAAAGCAAAACTTCTGCAGAAATGGTATTTCTAGTCCCAAAAGCAAGGTTTGTCGTTAACTGCGAGCAGCAGCAGTATCCTTAGTGAGGCTGGGGGCGGTAATGAGAAAGTTATGAGATTGTTCCTTCCCCCCGCGCTGCTGGAGAAGACTGATGAGCCTGAACTTGCAAATAAAGTAAAAACAATCAGGGGAGAGGGTGGGAAGGACAAAGACGCACACACACACGTATACCAAATAAAAAGAGATGTGCTCCTGGAAGATTGATTGTGTCAATATCCACTTCATTTCTATGGTGCAATATGTCTCCTCTTAAATTCCCTTCTTCACACTCAGCCTTCAGCTAAAGGAAGGAAACTCCACTGGTGATTGAAACTTGTCCCCTTTCTGGAATTAGAATCTTATTCAATTGCAATACTAATGGGACTAGTTAAGATTTACTGCAATAAAATGGTCTTTTAAAATCTAATTAGGGTGTCAATTAGATTTTTCACACCACAGAGGTGACATCTCGTGTGATTTCAGGCATCTCAGCCCCATTTGTGCCCCACAGCATTTTGTATGTTACTCCATGACTTGCGTTCCCTGTGCAAACCTAAAGGAAAAGTAACAACTTGTTTTACTTGTCATCCCTGAGTTGCATCTTCAATATATTTCTGGGATCTCAAATGTTTCCCTTGGACGAAACCAACATTTAAATCCAGAATTTCGGCCCCACTCTGCTCTTCTTCTTTTTCTTCTTCTTCTTCTTCTTCTTCTTCTTCTTCTTCTTCTTCTTCTTCTTCTTCTTCTTCTTGTATTAACATTGTTTCATGTTAGAATACCATGGACACACACACATGCGTGCACAGACAGTCGCTCTACATTAAAGAGGCCTCAGCCACCCACTCAGGGCTCTGCGGACTGACACAAGTGTGTATATGTGTGTGTTTGTGCATGTGTAAGTGCTCATTAAACCTTCAAAATGACTCCTGTTAACCTGTCAGACAACCCACAACACTATGGATGTTCCCAGAACTGCCACAGAAAGGTTATTTTTGATATTGATAGCATTGTTGTCGAGTAGGGTGGCTCTCTGTATATTTTTGTCAGAAATTTTAGTATAATGTGGAGGATGGGTCAGTTGTCATAGTTTTTTAGTAAACATGAGTAATCACATTGTAGTCTGTTATTCTGGCCTGTTTAAAGGAAGCGTAATCCCAGCCTGCAGCAGAATCCTCCAGATCCCCAGAGGCTGTGTAAGCTGCCATCTTGTCTCTGCTCTGAGCTCCACTCAGGTAGAATCTAACAATCATCTCTTGGTTTTCCAATCTGTATCAGTGCACAACAGAGGTAGAGTTTGTCTCTATTACAATATTTTTTGTTTGCTCTGGAGTAGAGTGAGATGAAACTGAGACCTGTTTCTCAAAATGTGTCTCCATTCGATGACCCAATCAAAGATGGCAGGGGGAAATGATAGTTGCTTACTCATCAAGTTTCCAGCTCTATTTAGGTCAATATAAAAGAGGCACCTTGAGATATCTGGTCACAGTTCCACTTCGATGTACACTGGAGGCAATATAATTTGTACAGGCAGGACATACTGTAGGAGATCTTTAACAAGTCTAGCATGTTGATGTTTGGCAGGTGTAATATTTACCGTGTTTACCATCTTAGTTCAGTGTATAAACATGCTGATGGGGAACAAATAATGTTGCAGGTATTTAGTCATAACCTTAGGTAGTTAAAACGAAATGTTGACCTGATAGATGTGTTTGGTGTGTACCAAATGTTACAGCAATCCATCCATGTTCATCAATAAGCTGTCGAAATGTCTTCATCAAGTCAGGGCGTCTCCGAAGTCTTTAGGATACATCCTCTGGGAACCGGGAATGTATGTTCAAAATTCTGTGCCAATTCATCAACCAGATCTTGAGATATTTCACTGAATAAGTGCTGGTGGTGCTAGATGAAGAGTCAGAGGGTCATTAAAGTCATTAGAAAGTATCCTGTAGGAACATCTGTAGCAAATTTAAGGGCAACCCATCCAATGGTCGAGACTAAAACTGACTGTTTGACCCGGCCGCATCTTACTGTTGGTCTAAGTTACATCAGGAGATACAAGTGAACATGGTATTGTAAAAAAACAGAAAGAACAAAACAGGCAAGCTGAAGACAAGCCCCCTGCAACTCCCAGCAGGAGCCCTGCAATAGTGTTCAATATTTTACACAGGGCCAAATTTCCCATTGACAACATTTATGATGAACACTGACACAACATCAGGTTTTGGGCTTTAAAGCGTAGCGATATTCAGCATGAGTGGATGCAACATGAATGATGCAACATTTGAAATGTTCTCTTTTTATGTTTTCGAACTGTTGAAGCTGTTTGCAGACAGAAATTCTCCTCACATTTAACAAGGATCAACATTTTTGGACTCTTTTTTGAACTTTTAACACCCACCCACACGCAGTAAAGAATACATTAAGTCAAAGAACACAACTCAAAGATTATATCTAGGTTACACATCGAGCTAAATGTAGTTTTACAATTTATCCTCTGATGTGTGGTTACTAAGCTATTAGTGCATCCAGAAAAAGCTTCATGACATTTTAATAAGACTGCAGAGCCAACTACCAAGAATGACAAGTGGGCGATTTCACATTGACGCTCCGCATTTTGTGACTCAGCCATTATGTATAACTTTTGGATCAGATTTTTTTTTATCATGCAAAAACATCAAAATAGCAGCTTCAAGTAGGAGTGTGTATTCCACCGCTTAATGGGAGCATTTTGGTGCTTAAAACACATTCTGAAGTTTTTTCCACTTCTATAGTGTTAACAACAGATATCCATTTTTATTGTTATGTGTTCTCCAGTACAAATGCATCCATTTTGAATAACCCTAACATAACCATATAATTTCATTGTCTTTTTCTTTAGTCCTATAGATACAGTAGGACTTTATAAAGAACATTTACAGTTAGTTATTGATCTATGAGCAGAATTATGTACATGTTCGGTGCAGCGGAGGAGAAAGAAGCGTGTCGATACAGAGTTTTGACTTCCTCTGCTTCTTTTGTCAGGTTCAATTTCCATGTACAAAATAGCAGATGTAAACTCTGGAAGTTGCCAGTCAGCGTCCGCACATGAATAACTACATTGAAAATAATGATTGACAGTTTATATACCCGAATCAGCATGTTTCTTCAGAACTGCTGAGCACAACGGCAACAAGCGGGACAGTCAAAAGCCACATGTTTGTAATGCAATGTTAGTTCGTCCGGGGATGATTGAAAACCTGCTTCGCCGCTCCCTGCTCGCTCTGGGTTTGATTACTTTCCCGATGGACTTTTCAAGTGCATCCTGGGATCGGCTCTGTCTGTGTCATTTTATGTATGAGTAAACAAATAACAGTCACCAGTGATAGTGTTGTGAGAGCTAAATATACAGTATGAGGTATGATGGGGCCAACTGCAAAACAGCCATCTTTTTGGAACTAAACAAGGACTGTTTCTCTCCGGTAACAGAATATCCTTAAGTTTCTGTGGAAAATAATTTAAAATCTTTAATATACAGCTTGTTTTGTGTACTGGCTTTTAATAACCTAATAACAATACTTTTGGGACATTTTTTGAGAGAACCAACAAGACATTTGTGGGAAATAATCATGAACTCATCTTTACTGCACCTTAAGCATTACAGTTGATTTTACTTCCTTAATTTTCCATATTCACGAAAATGTCCAATGTATTCATAGTTTCAAGGATTATAAATCAATTACTCCTGTTACTTGAATTCTTAAGATTATATTATTACATAAGATTAGGGCCTCCTGCATGAAAAGGTAATGCATTGAAGGGGGTTGAGAGACCTGAGGAGTGGAAGAAAATGGGAATGTCCCTGGTCAACAAAAGTAGGCTCTTCTCTGTCAGGACTCATGGAAGTAGGGTCGAAGGGTCAGTGAACCACAAGCGTGAAACCTCAATTCCTTCCTGCACTTTTCTCTTTTTTTCCTGCAGCTTCTTTACAGTTTTTTTTTTTAGCCTTGTCAAAAGGCTGTCTTTATCTTAGTTATGCTGTAGGATAAGAGCATTTTCAAATGACAACCTACTAACAAAATCTCTTCTTTGAGAATAACTTCCAAGGGAAAAACTGTCAAAGGATGTTTCATCTTCCTGTACAGCTTTGGTGAAAACTGTTAAGAGGACTTGGAATTTCCCAGAGGGAGGCAAGCAATACAATAAGTTATAGACTGTCTCAGTAACTAAAATATATCAATCTCCTCCTTTTTCCCCCTGTGGCACTGGATGTCTTACATAGCCTGCTTTGAAATCTCGCAGATGAAAAATGAAAAATAATGGTCCCTCGGATTTCATCATCCGCCTATAGCTTGGAAGAAATCACACAGCAGCCAAAAAGACTGCATGAGTCAGAGCGTTAAAATGACCACATAAGACAAAAGGCAACAGACCCAGAGGACTAGAGCATGAAAGATGCAGTCAGAAGGAGTGTTGGAGAGTGAGGTAAAGTGAAAAGATTAAGGGATATGGAGGAAATGTGTTTGCTTTAAAGTTGCGCCATTCAAATCAAGTTGAGTCAATTTTATTTATACAGCCCAAGATCACAAATCACAAATGTGCCTCAAGGGGCTTCACAATCTGTTCAGCACCATTCACGATCTTTATGTAAAAATACCTTAAAGTTAGAAGTGTGGCAATGGAGTTAGAGTTCTGTTACTCACCAAAAAGCATTCTGTATATCCTTAAGGCCTAACAAACCTGTTGAATGCATATGCTTCCTCATAAAACATTCGCAAAGCTGATGCCAGTCCAAAAGACGACATCTTCCAGTCCATTTTATGTGACATCTCCATCCGTATCCTTTTGCTTAAAGCATCACCGGCTGTCTGCGTTTGGTATTTGATCTGCATGCAGTACGCAGTTAGGCACCGTACATGATTTCTAGGTCGTGATTACCACTAAATTGAAATACTTACCTACTGCCATTTGAAGCTGCTGAAGTCTTTAGTGCACCTTTTGTGTTTGTGTGTGTATATAGACGTTAAGTTCGGTTGCTGAACCGTGGTTTCACAAACCTGCATACACAGCAAACCACAAGAGCTGTACTTCTCTCCATAAGCATGCCAGCATCCACCTCCTCTTCTTCTACAGTACTGTGTACTGTACAGCCTCAGGGCAGAGCATTTTTCCATATGCAAGTGCCTACATAAGCAGATATTCTGTACATTCTTTTGAGCTATTAGGGCTTTTTTTTTTGGCATAATGATTGTAAGATAATGTACCATATTTTATAATAACACTACTGTTTTTAGTCATTGAAGGAGAATTTATATCTCTCTTTTTGGAAATCTCCAGCAGCTTTTCCCTTAAAAGCCCCCTTCCTCACCACCAGCGTTTTTGTTCCTCCAGTCACATTTTATCGACTGGTTTAGGTTCCACACACACACACATTCACTCACACTGTACCCTTGACAATAGCTCTCTAATGTTTCAGCAGTGACAGGACCAGGGCAACGTCCATTAAGGCTGTCTGCCCACACATGACTGTTGACACGATCAATATGCCTCCGCCGCTGCTCCGCTTCATACCTCCGTTTTCCAAGAAGCCTTCGTGCAGGGAGGGACCCACGACCTTTACCGACACCTGCAGATCTAGCGGGAGTGTTACCCGGTAATCTTGCAGGATCCTTCAGCCGGCTGATGTTAAAACAAGCCAATCAAGACAGTTGCTGTTCGGGCAGCGTTAGGTGCAGTCCTCAAATTATCAGAGCAAAAGCAATCTGAAAACACTCAATAGCAATAGCAATCAAAATTGTTAATTGTTTGAGAGTACTTAAAGGAATTAGTATTCTGGTCATAAGAATGCAGCAGTTGGACTTGTATGAGGGGAAAAAAGCTACAGACAGTTAGAAATGATATTCTTAATGCTAATAACAGCTGGTACAATTTGGTTCAGAGTATGGCAGCAGGGAAAGACCTAATTAGGCAGCGACAGTTCTGATAATGGAAGGTGGCGGTGTTGTGGAGCCTGGAGGGGCCCTTCAGCTAGAGACTGAGCTATCATACCCCAAGTTCCATAGAGAATAAGAAAGAAAATAGTCTTCACAAAACTTTCAGGACAATCTGCACGGCGAAAACTCCTTTTTCTTCGATGATTTGTCCTGAAAAACGTCCTATTTCTACATAGTATTTAGGGATACAGTGAAGCTTATCTTGATGCTCGTATATCCTTGTCTCTCTCTGTAATCTGACTCCACACCCAGAGGATCAGTGCACACTTGCCACTTGCTTCAGCTGACACATGAGCTCTTTGGGGAGCTCCATAATACAGTAGGTACTACAGTACATGACAACCCAGCTTCAGCGCCTTAAAGGGCCTTGTCTCTAGTCAGCTTGTTAAGAGTGTGTGTTTGACGCTGTGTGCCAGGCATGGTGACAACAGAGTATGCTAATTCTAACATGCCACCATCTCCCCCGAGTGTCCCCAATCCTGCAGTCCCACAGTGATTTATCATGTGCTGCATATCAAATGTGCACCTCGGCGAGTAGACAAAGCAGGGAAGAGCTGCCTCTGGAGCTGTGCTATTTGCAGCAATTCCAACTTGTTATGGCTTGAAATTGCATCACTATGTCATTAAATCACTATTCTCTAGTGTATGTTTCTGATCTTTTTAGTGCATTTCATGACCCATATCATAAAAGCATGTGTTCAAAGCAATATTCCAATAGTACCTATTATTTATGTGATTAGTGGATCTGTTTAGTGCTTAAATGTATTCATTGTTTGGTCAACTGACAGAAAATGTATTGAACTGTTTAACTAATTTATTCAGAATAAATTCCAGACATTTTCATCTTTATCTCTTTTTCTGTTTTAAATCAGCATAATTATCTTTGGACTCTGGGCTTTTGGTGGAACAAATTATGAATATGACACCTTGGGATCTGGCAACTAACAACAGGCATTTTTAGCCACTGGCAATGTTGGCTGGTTCTCGAGATCTACAGGACGAGACTGAAACAAAATTTTGTTCAGACATTCATGTTTAACAGACGATGTATCCAGATGACTGTGGTGATCCCCTGACTTTTCATCCAATGCCATTCTTTGGTTTATGACCAAATACCTCCGATGTACTTTGTGATTAATGCTTATTAAAGCACATTTTAGCATGTTAAGGCACTTAACTAAGATGGTGAACATGGAACATAATTTACCTGCTAAACATCAGCATGTTAGGATTGTCATTGTGAGCATGTTTGCATACTTACGTTACCATTTATCTCAAAGCTTTTGTGTCTTTTACTGTATATCATTGTACATTGAATGCATTTGGTATTTTGGAGTGTTTGCCAGACAAAACAAGCCATTTGAAGATGTCACCTGGGCTCTGGGGACTTGTAATGGACATTTTTCACTATTTTCTGACGTATAATAGACTTAATGATTAATCAACTACTAGCAGAAATAATTGATTAATCTGTGATGGAAATAATCAAGTTGCAGCCTTAGTTCCGTGAAAAGTTGTTTTAGCCTTTGGCTGAGCATAACCATTTAAATTCAAGTAGAGGGACATTCAAGCAATTTTCAAGACAACATCCTCATCTTGCATAAGGTTTGTTTTAAATAAATTGCCATATTTCCCTCCAGCGTCATTCCTTTTGACAGTTTGGGTTTCATGTTTGTATTTTTGCTCTGCATTTCAGCACAAACACTCGTGACTCTCATTCCCAGAATAATTGCTTTCTGTCATCTCATTTGTCCTCATTGGAAGATTGTGTATGAGTGTTTCATGTAACTTATTAATTAGACTTTTCTGTTGTGTTCACTGCAAAAAAAGAAGTGGATCCAGTGATGTTATGCTGGTGCAGTATGATTTGCATTTTTCAAACATAAAAGAATTTATTCAAAGCTGCCACTTTCATTAATGCTGGTCCGTCTCTCATTTTCCCACACTGGTTCAGCTTCCTTACAATGTCTTGCAAGATGAAGTTGCAATAGCCAAATCCACATTATGTATGCACAAAATGGCACTCCTTTCTGTTCCATGTTTGCAACTCATTTTCAGTTTAAGTGGTTGTTTGAGCAAACAGGCTTGCAGCAAAATGCTCCGTCACAAGCTTACAATGTGGGTTAGAGACGTACACTACAGACACACACACACACACACACACACAAACACGCGTGCACGAGTGAATGAAAATGTGTGATTTACTTACATATCCTCAGGCTACCACAGCCCTAGTCATCATGTGTGGCCTCATACTCACACTATTATTGCTGGGGGTTATTTCTAAGTGTTTTATGTGTTTTTGCTCAACACCTGAGGTTAAGTGAGGAATTCTTATCTGTCCTTAACAGGACCTCTCAACGCAGCACCACACATTCCTACCTAAATGCATAATAATTTTGCTCTGCAGAAAACACAGATGCTTCTCAAATCCCCAATTTATGTATCATCAATGCTACTATCTGATTATCTTACAAAGGCTGTAGCTGGCCTCACAGATTAGGACCACGGACTGATCAAACACAGGCTTTCAAACCAAAAATCAATTTGTTTGTGCTCTTTGATTGATGAAAAAGGACTGTGTGTGTTTTTCTTCTTAAGGGATTTAGATGGAGAGTGGGATGCATTTGAGGAGACGTGCAGGCCTGCATGAAAGCACATGACAGACACACACACACACGCACACACACTCAGGTGTTGGTTTAATGAACATAGTCTCAGCGTTTGTTCAAACTGCCTCAGTGGGACTGCGCGAATAAGCACTTTGATTAAATATTGATTAGAAATATTATTTTTTAAATACCCACTTTGATTAAAAATTCTATTAACTGTTTAATTTGCACAACAAGAATCACTCTTTAACAGTATTGGTCTCTTGACTCAAATATAATTTCCATCTGTGATGCTTTGGCAGCTTTGGAAATGCTGAAAGACAAAGAGTAGTGTCGATCAGAGCCGGAGAAAACACAGAGAGGATTGAGAGGCTCCAGCCAATGAGCACTTAGAAGCACTAAGCCATGCCCACTGCACATCTGTACAATGACGTCAGAGTCCAGTGCACTGCAGCACACAGACAAGTCCCTTTATGTGACTGATGTGCAGGAGGGCTTAGTGGCCCCTGATGGCAAAGATCCTGCACGTCCATAGTCCTGCTCTGTAGTAATGTTGCATCAGATTAGTTACAAGTGAGAATGGACACAGGGAGGCAGAAGAGGCAAATAGAGGATGTCTCAGTGTGTCTTCTGTTCAGAGTAGAGAAGCTAAAGCATGAGTCCTTTATCCTGCTTAATAATTTAGTTTTAGATGTGTCTTACAATTCCCAACAGTCATCGGTTTCTCTTCTCATCTGTATGGTGTGAAAATCAATTAGATGTTGTGCAATCTACCACAGTGAATGTGGTGAGCCCAGTATCCCAGGAATCACATCCATATTGCATGATTTGGCACGCCTTCAGTTCACTGCCAATGCAGGAAATAGCATGTCCTTTATGTAGCCATGTGCCATTTGTACTAATTTGATTAAAGCAAACAAAACCCCTGGTATGGTCCTATAATGTTTCTATGTAAGCTTAACAGTCGTTTTTTTGCGTGTGTTCTGGGCATGTCTGCTGACGACAGTGGAGCTACCTTTGCTTCCCTCAGGGCGCCTCCCACTGAGCTGTGCCCAAGTTTTATCAGCCAATCAGATGCCTGGACTTGCCTGGACCCCATCTGGAGCGGCTCTGCCCGGCGCTCTCCTGGCTCCATCCTGGGTAGATCAGGAGGTAGCGATTCAGTTCCCAGCATCTCTTCAGTAATGGGAAAATAGGAAAGATAATTTTTCCCCCTTTAATTACAACTAATTATTATTCCTGGGCTCTTATCTGGGATCTTAACTCATCATCACAGAGGTTGAGCCCACAGTGAGTGTTTGGTATTATAGTACAACGTTGAGGGTGAGCTTGAGGAGCAGTCTGAATTATTTTTGGGTCATTTTCCCGGATCAGGAGTGTAGCCTCAGCTCAGTCTGGTTAATGGGATCTGCTGCTCCACAGCTGGAAGTTCTGTTAACCTGCAACGTCGAGAGCAAAAACTTTTGAAGTTTCCCGGAACCAAGTCCCTCCGAAGAGCGCGAGGCTGGCTGAGAGTTCAACCCACTCACGCTTAATCAAGCCCACTGAGCTGTGTCTAACAACACAAAATCAGGCCGGAGCGTGAACTGCTTAAGGTCGTTCTTACAGTGAATAAAGTAGATTTGATATTTGAATAAAAGCTTAATACTTTTCTTTTTGATCCAATTATTACAATCCTCCTCATCAAGATACAACATGTTAGCTTGATTATTGGCACCCAGGTCAGTGAAACAAAGAAAATAATTTGAAAGTCTTTTTTTTTTTTTTTTTCAGATGGTAGGTTGGACAGAAAATTGGATTAAACCGTTGAGCAAATGTGTATTACTCTCATGAAAAGGCCACTTGATGAGAGAAAATTGGATGAAAAGTGGAGACACGTCACTCCTTGTTGGAAGTCTGTTCGAGTGCAAGTGCTTTTCTTCATCCAAAATTGCAGATAAAAGCTCTAGTCAGTGAGCTTGTCTTAAAATGGTTGGAGCGGTTGTATTTCATAGAAACCTTAAAGTGCGTCAGCAAAAAGAGAAAAAAAAAATCAATACAGGCCGAGCCAGTATAGAGCCAGTGAAAGGGGTGGAAATGTTTCAGAGACTGCTCAATAATGGACCATGGCCTGAGATGTGCTTCTCCATTTTAAAAAAGGTGCATATGTGAGAGATGAAAATATAAAAAAAAGACAAATAATTATTATTATTATTTTAGTCCACACTCAGAAATGACACCTCAACTTTAAGACAGAGGCACACTAAAACTTTACTGTGTGCTTTAGTGAAGGTGAAGGACTTCCCACAGACAACATTGATTAAACAGTCAATCACTCAAACTGCCTCCTATCCATCATGTCGATGACACCGACTGAACCAAAACTGACTTTTAGTAAAATTCCAACATCGATCCGACATATCTGACCATAAAAGACAATATAATTTTTCATTTTGCAACCATCGCTTCAGTTTAACAGATTTATTGAACTTTCTGAGAGAAATGCAAAGGGTTTCTGCACATGAAAGGCCACAGTAACACTGCCTTCCTCCCTCTGAGAGAACAGACAAGACCATGTTTCATACAGCTTCTTCATGCCGTGATAACTTCTCATCTTGTTCCACAGAGAAAAACTGCCACAGTTGAGCATTTCAAGCATTCCTTCTCCTCCAATCAATACCCAGCTACACTGCAAAAAAAAATCGAGTATAGATTTTTAAAATCACTTATTTTTTCTTCTCCAAAGCAAAACATTATCAGGAGTATTAGCACCTCCAGTGCAAATGCCTGTAATGTCAAATAAAGCCTATTTGCCTTCTTTTTATTTAAATTTTTATTTTAGATTTGTCAATTTTTTTTTTTTGCACACTGATGCTTTAAATAAAAACTATGAAAAAAATGTATTGAAACAGATTGTTTTCACCTGTCTCAGTACAGAGCATGAAATGGCTTTAGATAACTTCCTGTAACCGCAGAACATTTTTACAGTGTACAAACAGAGCGAGCGTGCGTCTCAGCCGCGTGTTGTCGGCCGAGCCGCGCGGTGATGCTCTGACCGACTATTGGTGAATCCCGAGGAGGAAGAGGAAGAGGAGGAGGAGGAGGAGGGAGGCGATAATCCGCGCACAGACGGACAGCACCGCAGCCGCCGGCAGAGCTGCTCGCAGCGGGCGTCGGGAGACCATGGAGCCGCTGTCCCCGCGTCACTGTCCGGGCGAGCCGCTGCGAGGACGCGCACAGTGACCATCCGCACGCAGGCAGGCAGGGGGTGGGCCGTGCGAGGAAAACACCAGAGAGTTGCCTTGTTTTCACTTTTTTTTTTTTTCCTTTCCCCTCGGGGCGTTGCGCATCTTCCCGGAGCCCCACCAACACCAACACCACCACCACCACCACCACCGCCCGCCGCCGCCGTCTGACGCCGGGAGCGCAGCGTCGGGTCAGCGGCTGATCTTCCGGTGCTCGCCTCGGATCGTTTTTTTTTTTAAGAGTTTCAGTGAAGCAGACCACGTTTGGCTGATAGAAAACTGGAGGACCGGCTCTGGATTGTTTGCCCATCCAAGGGATTATGATTTTCTCAGACATGAGCGCGGGGACCAACTCCCCCAAGGTGCACCCGCCGAACGGGACGAGGTTTTACACCTTCCAGGCAAGTTGACCGCGTCCGCGCTGCAGCCAGCTGCGTCTGCAGGAGAAAAAAAGAGGATGCTTCTGTGGCTTATTGTCGTGGCACAGTTGGAGGTGTTTGCGTGCCCGAGGTTGTCTGCGGAGCTGTGAGCGCTGGGTGTTTCCTGCCTGCATGTGTAGACCGACTCCCACACCAGAACCATCCTCATTTTCCACGACTTTGCATGGGATTTGCAGTGCAGTCGGCAGGGATGAGTGACAGCGAAGTGGAGGCTCAGGGGCAGATACAGTGTGTGCACTCAGTCATCATAGAGTCCATAAAGAAATAACACAAGGCACTCAGTTTTTATATAATTCCACTTTGAGCTCTTAAGAGAAAGAATAGAAAAAGAGTATCACAAAGGAATTTCAGTGGTTTCACACTTCAGCTCATTAAATAAAACATCTGAGAGTGAAATCGTAAGAAACTGTTATTCAGAGTTCATCTTCATCTAGTTACTGTATAATGAAATTCAATTATTCATGCTTAGCCCGCTGCATCGCACCCTGTTTGTCTATATTTGAATTGTGCTCTAGCTCTATTACATTCACCCTGTTTCTGAGGAGAAATAAGGACAGACGTGCACAGTGCCCTACATTGATTACTGTAGGCTACCCGAGCATAATTCAGCTTTGCCCAGAGCCCATGCATGGCAATGAAGCAGTGTCAGTGGATATTGATCGAGCGTGTTCCTCATGACTCTTGTAACCAAGCCAGCACTTTCTGTTTTTTTTTTTTTTTTTCTGTGGGTGGAGGAAGGAAGAAGAGAAGGAAATGTTTCAGGGAGGGAGATTTCATCCTTTTTCACAGCAGTCTGCGAGACCTTGCTGGTTGCCTTCGCAGTGTGAAAGGGGGAGAAAAAAAAAAGGTGATGATGGTTGAAATTTTTTTGCATCCAGGTGCAGTCCGCGTGATTTCAGGAGCGGCTGCTTTACTGGAGATGAGTGCAAAGTGGTTAGTTTGTTGCTTTTCAAGTGAGCTGAAGTGCTGATGGGAGCTCAGTTTTAGATGATGAGATGTTTATGTAGAAATACACCTGCCTCATCAGCCTAATCACAATCTGGGCTAGCAACAAAGCTGAGTGTCTCATCCCTGCTTACAGGGTTTTTTCTCATTTGTTTTGGCACAGCTGTGATATTTTAGATGACTTGTTTTTACAGTAAACAGCAAAGAAAGGCCAGGGGCTGCAAAAGCCCAATAAGGCACCATATCATTATGTCTGCCTCTTAAATCACTTCATCCAATATCGTGTTCATCTGCAGAGCCTCTGTGACTTTCACATTTGAAGATCTCCCCCTTCGGTGTTTGTGTGCGGCGTCACAGACCTCGCTTTGCCTTTTCATGTCAAATCATTAGTGAAGACAGGCTCCCCAAGGGCTCGTACCTGTTGGAAGAAGCCCTTCTGATATCACAAAATCAAAGGCATCCTAGCTCTCAGATTATAGACCCAGGAGATTCCCATAAAAAGGAATTGTAGGGAAAGTCAGTATTGGGCTGCTTCAATACACATAAATCACAACTCATTTTCTCTTTCACCCTTGAGGTGCTATGAGATCTAACATGCTTGGTTAGGTAAAAGCATGCATCACTGCATTGGGCCATGCCAAATCAGTGCCTTCTCAGTACAGCCATTTAGAACACAGTTCCTGTCAGATTGTTTACCAAGTCCTAATGATATTAGTTTTATCAGAATGCCCTTCCTAGTTTGCAATTATAAATCGGCCGGGGCGAATTGAATTAAATTGCAAAGTAGGTGCCTTTTGAAGTCTCAGCGGCTCCATCATGGTGGTGAAGTTATTCGGTTCCTTTAGTATTCACTGCCAGGCTCTGCAAACATGTACCCAGAAGTGTCAGAGTTTGTTTAATTTGGGAGCTCGATAGTCTGCCACACAGCTGTGTCTACAGTCTCTGATATCTTGCTGCAACTCTCCACCCATATCCCCCTAATGACATTTGGAGGTAACAGAGGTGGATGGATGGATGTCTGTACAAAATGTCATCGCAATCCATCCAGAAGTTGCTGAGATATTTCAGTCTGGACCAAAGTCGTGGAACGACAGGCCGACATTGCCATCAAAAACTTTTGAAACCTGTGATGATAAACTATTTTTGCATTGTGACAAGGAGGAACGAGGCAAGTATTGGTAGAATATGATGCCTGTGCGTCCTTAAGTGCATTTTGTGTGTGTATTTGCTGGTGTTGGAGTGACATCCAATGAGAGTTCTCCCATGGAGGATGTTGGCAGTGCTGTGAACCCACTGGACCATATTATTGGGTTCTCAGCAGAGTCTTAGCCTTAGTGTTTAAGTCTGACACTCATAGTATGACCATGACTGTTCTGCCTTATAAAGTCCGAGATGTATCTTGGATCTCCCAGCCAGCCGTTATAAAAACAGGAAAAGTCTATGTAATGTCTTTATCAAGCAACACTTCATAGACCGGTTCTGTTAAGAGTCAACTGGAGAAACAGTGTGCACAATGTTTCTGCTCCCCGGGCGATTTTCTGGTGAGATGAATCCTGTTCTGGGGTTTGAGCTTTTATGAAATAAGCTCACAGAGTGTAAAAGTTGAGCGTAAGAATCTATCTGTGAGTCAGACCGTAGACACTGTCCAACAGTCGCCATTTTTTATTTGTTCCTTTGTTAGATTATTAGTTGCTCTGTCCATGTCCTTGTATTTAATATCCCATTGTTCCCATCCAATAATACCCTGCCAAACTGTTTGTCAGGGTTGAGCTACCTGAAAAATTAGACATAATTGTTGCCCAGTGTTTGTCCTTGGTTGTCAAATTAGCGCTGCATGTGATTAGTCTCTTTAGCTACAATGTCTTTGCCCTAAAGGCCTCTCCTTCTCTTTCTCTCTCTGCCTCTCTCTCTCAGTCCAAAACACGTTGTTTTCCACACGACCCATGCAGCTTGTCACCTCCAGCAATAGAAACTACTATTCATACTGTACAGTTAATTGAAAGACATTGGGTTAGAAGAAGAAGTTTATCAATGCTGAGGCAAAGTCACACCAAAGTTGGTAGCCAACTTTCCGACAGATTGTCGGATACATTTTACTCGTCCCCCCGGTCCTTTTCTACAAAAGTATCCCTCTGGCCCACTGTTCAAGTGGAGAAGAAGGAAATGAGCTGGTTCTCACTGCTCCCCTCTCAAAGTAATCCTCTCTTTTGCTGTGAACTGGCATTTGGGAAGTTTATGGCAACACGGCCGCAGGGGGAATTCGGCTAAAGAGCTGCTGTTTGGGGTCGGGTCCGTCTATGAGCATGTGTCCTCAGTGCTCTGTTTGTAAGCACGGCCACAGCCCAGGCCAGAGCCACTTAATCAAACCGTTAAAGCCGGGCCTCGTTTGGCTCTCTCCTCTGACAGTCTGACTGAGGGTTTGCATTCAGGGCTTGACAGAAAAAGAAGGATGGCACGGCCGCGTACGCTGATTAAAAAGTGCTGCTCCTCATTTAGCCCGGCGCTTACCTCAACACGGGGACATTCAGGCTGAGGCTCGGGTTGAACTTCTGCTGTACGCTACTCAAAATGAGTGCAGGAATGGCACAGCGCCTCTTATTCGGGGCTCCATCTTCAGACGCATAAATCAGCGCTGACTCCCGCACACCCTCGCACCCACACCCGAACACTTTCACGAGCCCAATTAGGCTCTCGGAGCAGGGAAGGACTGCGAGACAGGATGACTCATCAGGTGACACCACACAGCTGCTTGAATGACAAGTAAGAATCTATTTCTGCATTAATTTTCCTATTATACCTATTTTGCACCCAGAGGTGGCATTTCACGGTGATGCCATAACTTTCAGTTAATCCCCGGTGGACACAGGTGATGTTGCGTTTATCCTCTCATGGAATGGAACAGAATAGTTCTTGCCTTTGTCAGTTTCTTTTTTTGTGAGTTTGTTGTAGATGTGAAAAGTTTAGGGGATTGACATAAAAGCATCTCAAATGTGAGGATTTGAGGGTTTTGGACTGTTTGACTCAGAACTTGTGATGGGCATTTTTCACTATTTTAAAACATTTTAAAGACTAAATAGACTTTAATGCTCAATTAATTGTAATGTTTAAGAAAAAAAGCAAATAATTCACTTATTCCAGCTTCAGATGTGAGTATTTGTCTTCTATGATATTAAACTACATGTCTTTGGGTTTTTGACCATCAGTTCACAAATTAATACATTTGAATATTTCAACGTGAGCTTAAGGAAATTGTGATTTTAGTAATTGATTAATTGAGAAAACAATCATCATATTAGTTGGTAAGGAAGATAATCGTTAGTTGCAGCCCTATAAATATATATATATATATATAAGTGAAATACTTATTGAGCGAGTTACAGCCCTGGAGATATTTTAATGCATTTCCCATCTTCTTTGCTCAAGTTACTGTATTAGTGACCTCTCACTGTCTACTGCGTGTCAACACTTAATCTTGGAAATCCCCATTTGTGCAGCATGATGCTAAAGGCTAAATGCAGGGTCCCCCCCCCCCCCCCCCCCCCCAGACTGTCGTTACTCTACTCATCACACGACACGGGGGCAGTGCTGCTGGATGATCCGGAGGGAAACATGTGGAAGCTTTGTGAGAGCTTTTCCGCTGTTTCAAGCTGTGCGTCTGCCTGATTAGCGGGACTATTCCTGTTCTGATTTGACTCGCGGTGTGAACATGTGTGCAGATGTATCCACGGCAACATGTAATTACACAACAAAAACACACACGACTGCGAAGAAACAACCGAAAAAAAAGACGGACAAACTCGCACAAAGGCATGCGAACTACACAAAGGAGCTCTCTTGTCACTCAAACGTGGAGCAGACACGCACACGTGTACACTCACACACACAGTAATACACCCAGCTGTGGGAGCGAGCTTATCCTCCCCCCCCCCCCCAGCTGTCTTACCCAGCGCCCTGTCACACACACCCCCACCCTCCCCTCCTCGCATGTCCCGCCCTCCCCGTGTCATGTGTTCAGGGACGGTTGACGGAACAACAAAAGGTGGCCGCATGCAAATCAGCACAAACACAGCAAATTGATACACGGCCGACAGATTGAAGTCGAAGTGCTTGACCTTTTATTTGTTACACTGGCACACGGTAATTGCTTACAAATGCCCCCCGACACCCTCGCCAGCACACACTCAAACACACTCCCCTCGGTATTTATTCCTGCTGCTGGTCTCCAGAGTGGTGCGTATACGTGTGTGTTGGAGGCGTTTGCCCTATTTTCTTGGTCTTTTTTTAATCAGCCCTCGTGCATTTAAAATCTGGCCGGGGCAGATGGGGAAGGGAGTTTGACCCACTTTGATGGATTCCACACCGATTAAAAGGATGAGTGAGCTTTCGAAAGCAAGAGGCCCCTGTGTGTGTGTGTGTTTGGGTGTGTACGCCTGTGTGTTGTTGTGTGTTTGTGTGTGTGTGTGTTTGTGTGTGTGTGTGTGTGTGTGTGAAGAAGGGTGAGAAGGAATAGAAGACTATTTGTGTACCAGTGATGCGTATGTGTCACTGTAAAGCCTGTACTTCGTAGGTAGTAATTGCTCAGCTCAATTCAATCCCTCCAGGAATGTGCAATGACGAGAATAATACAAAATCAACCAACCCCTAGAGAATGGTTAATTAATAAATACATTTCCTCACAATTTCCTCTTGTAACGACAGTAGAAAGGACTTTTTTTCCTGAAGCTTGTCTTCTCTGGCAGCATTTGCCCACAGGTTAGTTTTTTTTAAGTTACAAAACTGAGCCATTTTCTATTCTAATATCTAAAACTAACCAGTTGCTTTACGGAGATTGCTGGCAGCACTACTCATCATCCTAGGAAGTACTGTGGTACCTTTTAAAGACTGAATTCTGTGGAGAAAAAAGTTACACAAGCGCATTCAAGTTTCAAGTGGATGCCAGTAAAAATGTCCATGAATATGGGATTTTTTTACTCTTACTGGAATTTATTATATACTACAGGTAAAAAAAAGGTTTTTACAACTTCAAATATTGCTACAAATGATCACAAATTATACAAAAATAGTTGGAAAAGTTGCTCCAAATTCTGTTCCTTTGATTGAATTGAATAGTCACAAAAAGGATCCTAGGGAGGCTTAAAGGATACGTCTGATGATATATAGATATTCCTTTTTATTTTCAACAAATCACATGAAAAGATCAAAACCAACACGTTCATTTGGTCGATCCTCCTGCTATCATGAATACTCGCAATCGCATCAAATTTGTAGTTGAAGATTGACCCTAATAAAGGCACTATTTTCTCCTGTTTTAGTAACGTTTGCCAAAAACTCAGTGCCCAGCTTTTTTTTCTATGATCTTTAATCCTTTTTTTTTTTAACTAAAGTATATATCCATGTGTTCAATAGGAACAAAAAGGCTTTGTGCCACAGACAGGGTAGGGAAGTCAAGAAGTACTGAGAGACAAACCTACTCATTGTTGGTACTAGTCTCTTCATGGGATTTGTTGGCACTAACAGAAGGCTATGTCCTTGAATGTGAGATTCAAATTTCTACCTCTCTTTATCACACACCATCTCTTAATCTTCTTTTGTAATGTCAGTCATTGTAAGCACATGCTGAACAGGGAAACATAACTGACGCAGTACACTCTTTCACACACACAGCACAGATCCCAGAGAGATTTTAAAGTGGAGTAGGGTGCACACACAGGGCAAGCCACTCACTTCAATAGACTCTAGTGTGCCAACAACCTCTCGGCATTGATGCAATTATGGTGTAACCCTTTGCCTGGATTACTGCAGCAGTCTGATCTCATTTATCTAACAACGTGGACTTGAAAGGTAGAGAGTTTTTAGTGTGTGGCTTGACAGAATACAAAGCTGGGAATTTATAATTTCTCTCTTCCAGGGTGATATCAAAGCAGGATGACTCCGTCTACTTCTTGTGTGCTTGGTCAAATGACTGCCTTGTTAGCCATTTATTTGCCAGTGAGAGTGACATCAATCCCGGCGGGTCCAGGTTATTAAAGGTGTTAACTGAGGTGGACCAAAGAAAAAAGGGGTTACATTCTATTAGTACAGATACAGCCTCAAGAAAACTTTTGGTTCAGAAACATTTGATTATGTGACCAATCAAATGCCTGAATCAGAGGAACCTTCACAAATTATTCTCATTAGGAACATGTCAGTGGGTACTGGCTATGTGGCTGGGTTAAAAATGTTTTGGTGGCAAAAAAAGAACGTGATAGGGAGATAGTAGAGTAGTGAATCATGGCTAGTATTAAAAACCAGCCCTAGCTCAGCGCTGATCACCTCCCTAGAGACTCATTCAGCTATTGACATTGTGTCGCATCCCCCTAGATTCAATGCTTAGACACCAAGTGACCCAATAGCCAATTGCGTTGGAAATGAGGCAATGAGCATTTCCATCCACCTCTTAATCTTTCTGTTTCTATGACATACACTCTCGCCCAGACACATCAGAACAGGGTCATATCCTCGACGTGGCAAAGAGGGCATTTTAGCTGATTTCTTGTTGGGAAGTGGTGTTATTTTGTTTTGTTTCGTCCTAACCAGTCAGCAGTGAGTGGCTTTCCAGCTGCTGCTATTTTTTATTTGACACGGAAGCTGCGGTTATGCTTGTTAGAAAAGTTAACTTTTTCATGTATGTTGATTTCCAGCAATCTGTACAGATGCATCAATCTCATCCACAGTGGTTGCCATTTTTCTGCTGCTATTTTTCCTAATGTTGTAACATAGCTGGTATCTATGTATAATGACCTCCACCCTCTCAATGCCACCTTCAGCTGTGATTGGTCAACTGGTGGAAACAGCCATGATTGGGCACAACCCCAGATCTATTTGAATTGCTAAGCCAATCGGAGATGCTGCTGGCAAATTAAGAGGTCTATAATCAGGTTAGGGGGGTAGCACCTGCCCCAAATTGTGATACTTGGAGCAACAACCATAACTGATTAGTGCTTTCCAAAAAAATCAAGTTCCAAATTAATACTTTGACAAACTGTTTATCAGTTGCTTTGGTTTCATGATTACCCCCCCAGAACAGCTCGCTGGGTTCCTCCATTTCGCAAAGAGAACAAAAATAACCTAGTTTACTGATAGGGCAATAGGGAAAGATGAGATTTACAGAATACCCCCTTCTGAGGTAAAAGGCAAACCAATTCAAATGGCCTGCTGCGCTTATAGTCTGTGAATTTTAAGTTTCGAACAAATCATTACAGAAAGTATGTTTTTTTTTTACGTGGTTCCAATTTTGAATAAAGTAGCAGGCCTACTGTCAGTGTCCTGTTGGGTATGAAGTCCATTGACATTCAGACAGTGTAGGCACAGAGCAGACACCACTGTGGCTGTCAGGTAAAAGATGACTCTAAGCCTTTACAGTAATCAGAGTGAAAGGATGGCATGATGGAACAGGGGAGGAAAGTACCTGTGTAATTTTGATCCTCACACTTACTTTGTAGCTTTCACCTCAGTGACTTATTCCATTCATTTATTCATCCATACATGCAGTATCTTAGATTCATATATTACGTATAATGTTCCCTCCGTCTCTCCATATGGGAGAATGGCCTTTCGCTGTCCGTGGTGCTGAACCTGAAATACCCGTTCCGTATGGCACTCCTCCATGGTTGTTTAATTTTATATCTGATACGTGCTCCATTACGGGAGTGTGGGGTGAATCGGGCCTTCCTATATTCCACCATTAACTCTGCATCTCTGTCTCTTAGTCTGGCGACCCCCGCTCCTTCTCTCTGATTGTAACGTACATCTCCATTTGTTTTACCGACCCCATAACTGTGCAGGTTTTATTAAAGGGCCAAACACAGTCCACAGTCGGAGGGAGACGACTTCGTGTTTTCAAATTGTTGTAAGGGTAATTCATTCATCCCAAGCCTTTCTACAGCCTGCTGTGGTAGACTTTAAAAATGGTCTCAGTGTTTCTCTCACCCACACTGTCTCTTTGCAACATTATGTTTCCCCCGCAGTCATTCACATGGCGATACAGTACGCAGTGGCCTTTGTGAATAATGCAGTGGCAATAAAATCTTTTGCTATGTTCAATTACACCAGCTTTGGCTGTCTCCTCCTTTACTGCTGCTCCCCTTCTGTGTGTGTGTGTGTGTGTGTGTGTGTGTGAGCTGATTATAGCAGGACCAGGCCATAAAGACCCAACAACATTAATTGTATCCTCCTTTATTTCTCTATTAAACTGGAATGGTTTCCAAAAGTGGATTTGCCTATAAACTGTAGTTCTTATAAGCAGAAACAATCTTTTCACAACATTGCAGTTAAAAGTTATCTGATGGGTCGTCTTTCTTTCCTGATGATCACATTGTAGATCCCCAATCCCACAAGGCACGGGGATTTCACTGCTGTGACCTTTGCCATAGATTTAAACATGTCTCTCTGTCAATAGACAAATGAGAGACCGTGTACTTAATTAGCAAGACGTGCCACAGTAAGTGAAACCTCTCTTTAAGAAAGCAAGTCAATGTATGGTTATAAGACATCCCCTGGCCTTTGACCCCCAGCATCCATAACCAAGTCAACATAAGATAATGGATTTTCCTTTTTGTGGCCACCAGGCCTGCATTCCCATTAAAGGAAGGGAATACAGTTTAATAGCCTTAAGCTTTGAATGCTGATATTTTCAAGTGACTGATGAGCATTGATTTGTGTGTGTGTGTGTGTGTGTGTGTCACACAAAGCTGAAGCAGATTTTAAAGGCAAATCCATCTGGTCTATAAAACAACAGGGTTATAAAGTTTACAAGGTCGTGGATGTGGAGGGACAGTCATGGTTTATGTACATCTGAGGTTTTGCAGTCCTTATCACATTCTGTTTACACCAACTACGAACATGAGGCCATCAAACGGGATATAAAAACTGTATTTGTTATTATGCATAACAGACAGAAGCAGTTTTCGTAGCCCATAGGTCTCCATCCCCGCTGGTAAAACCATCGTCCCATCATGTACGGAAATTAAACCCTCCAAAATCAATACATCCGCTCGTGGGCTCACATGGGATAAACTACATCAGTTCATCCAGCAGCAACACAGAGACTCCCCGCTGAGACAACACCACCTCAGCACCTAATGTTTTTCCATAAAGGCTTGTTCACAGAGGGCTACCGGCAAGCATCTGTGTGTAGAAAGCCAACAGAGAGCTTAATTATCTGAGATCCTCACAGCTTTCCTATCCGGTGTCTCGGTGCAGAAAACATTCTTCCCCGCTGTGGTGGGTTTCAGTCTCTCTGGCACTGAGCTCCAGCCCAAACTATGGAGCCGAGAACACTTTCCCTTTTTTTTTTTCATGAGAAGATGATTTGTGTCAAAAGCCCCACAGGTGAGCTGGGAGCTTCTAGCCATTCAGGATTTTTAATGAAAGTGTAAAATGTTGCAGCTGGCAATAAGTCTGAAGAGGACTCACAGACAGGGCACCAGGGAGGTCCTGAGCCAGTTTACCAGGGGCACCGCAATTACCATGGAAAGATATTGAGGGACTGATTGGATTGGCCACCTTTCTTTTTTGTATTGAGAAAAGAGGATATTCATGTCTGCCACCATGTTTTTTTGTGCTTTTTTATTGTTTTGGGGGCTATGAACACACACTGCTGGTTCTAAAATTGTGATCCCTGATTCTCACCCAGGAGATCGTTTCAGCTTCCATAGTACGATACTAAAAACATGTTGGGTTGAGTTGCTCGGTCATTATAGCATGCCTTGCGGCTTTTGTGCATATATTTGCACTGAAAATGTTTGGAGTCTGTAACAGCGGCATAAACCACATGTAGTTTTCCAATCCCCTCTTGCTCCCTGCTGTACACAATATGGTAATTTTGTTATCATATCAGTCTATATTTATGAAGATATCTTTTATAGATAGTTTCCTTAAATGTGTTAGCTACAGTTTGGACTTGATTGGCAGTGCCCTCTTTTTCTTCCTGTCACATCCGTTTAGAAAAATGTTATTTCTTCGACAGTCCAGTGACCACTGTTTATCCACACATACAGTATAGAGAGTCTGATATCTTACTGAGTACTGATATCTTTTTCAGTTATTTCTACTGTATAATGAACTGAAAAGCATCTGACCCACTACAGCCAGTCACAGATGCTGAGTGTGAGGCACAAGTGCCTCTCTTTCCATCCATTAAAAAGCCTCTTTGTATTCGGAGGTTGATTACATGCTGCAGGCTGCAGCTATTGAGTTCCTCTATCAGTAGTTTTGGCAGTTTGGCATGAGAGTCAATGTTTCAAAGTCTGACAGCAGTGAGCACCATGTTGGCAGACTTCAGGTTGCTGAAACCCTCGCCGTCGCACTAAAAGTGAAGTGTGTGGTCAAGCACCTCTTGTTGTACCGCTACCAGACTCGAGCCAGAGGCTTTACAAGCTGCACTGTCTTCCCTCTGCTGAATGCATGCAGGTGTTTGAGGATTCAGGATGAAAAGAGCTGAAAAGTGAAGGAATATTGCGAGGAAACCAATATATTCTCAAATTGGTTAATGTCAGGGGCTGTAATTGTGTCAGAGTTGTTTTCAGAGGGATTTTTGTTTCAGTTTATTATTAAACTGTGAACTACACCATGATGGTGATAATCAAGCTGATGCATTCTGTTTTTTGGAAATAAATTACAGTGAAATTGAAGACTTTCTCATTTTTCTGGAGGGTTCTTTTTTGCCGGGAAACCCTCGACCCCAACTTCAACCTCTTAATGCAGGAGATGCCTTCCGTCTCTGTCTCTGTAATAACAAGCCCAATGCCGACAAAAAGCAGGCCACTGATCGCTCTGTGATCTGTGCTAATGTGAGCTGACAGCCACCCCGGCGTGGCACGGCTCTGACCAGGCCCAGCAGCCCTGCAGGCCACTCCAGCCCTCACTGGAGGAGGGAGCGCCACCTGCTACATGGCGATCGCTTTAACGCACGACGGAGGCGCTGTCCGCCCTACAAAGACCTCAGCATCCACCCTTGGTTGCCGTGGAGACGGTGACCGCGGCTCGTCTCAACTCAAGCTGGTGGATCGGCTTTGCCACACCCTTGGGTGTCTGGAATGAAAGAAGGGGGGAAGGTTTACAGGGAAATTGGGAGATCAGACACCAGGCTTTTAAGTCAGGCAAGAAAAAAACTGTGCTTTAACAAGGAAGATACCTTATTTTCTGTAACTGTAACAATCACCTTGAGTCATGATTCAAGACATGATGTCTCATTATCCTGTAGGGCTCTACTGGACTATCACAAGCCATGGGAATTTCACAACGAGGGCTATTGATTACAAAGATGTATTGATTGAAATGAATCCATCTGAAAGCTGACTACAAATTGTAACATTTGCATATAATAAGCAAGACTCAAGCAGTTTCCTTCCAGAATTGTTTAATTTATTTGATTTTAGCATGGTCTGCTGAAGTTTGTACTGATGAAAATCCAAACATTTAGAACATTGCTTGGAGGAGTAGAGGGTCAGGATGTTCCTCAACACGTGGGTGTTTTTTCTTCCATGATGCTGCAAGCAAACATGTGCTAAAAACAAACTGACAGGCTTGTATAAGGGATTGCAGGATTGTGCAAAGGAGCAACAGAGAATGAGGAGAGATGGGGAGCCAGTGATGCATGCAGTTCAGTCAGCTGTAAAAATATTTTTTTTGTTTTTGGACACATTCACCACGCGGGTTGAGATTACATTTTATAACCTTTTTTAACTTCAACCGTCTGAAAATTTTGCATTGAAAATGTCTTTGCTTTACACAAACCAACGCATCAAACTGGGTGTCTAAACCATCTTGCCTCCAGATTTTGTCCCAATCATGGTTCATCAGATTTCTCCAAATGTCTTGAGACAATGGCACATCTGTTAGGTGTGATTTGATCCTTCGCCTTGAAGTCATCTTTGCGAATGTTGTTTGAAAATTGCACTGCAGGTTTGTTTATGTTATGTAGTAGCTAGCAATGCACATTAATAGATTTCCCCCGGTAGACACAATAAACACAATAGATCTGGAGGCCGCAAATTATTACAACTGGGATTTGACTGCAACACAGTTCATTATTGACAAAGCCAGGAGGCCTTGCCTGGCCTGTGAATAGCTTAGCCATGGCCTGGCATGTATGTTAATGCTAAGGTTTGATGTGGATCTACTTTGATTTGTTCTTTGATTGTAACCGTGAGGACAATAAATGAAGGATGAGGATGTAAATTTAAAACAGTAAATATTATGCAGTTCCCTTAAATTATGGTTTTGTTGTAGAGAGCAATTGTGCCTAAACTACATTTTTGTTACCTTGCTGAGGCAGGATTAATGTAGGATATATACACTATGTACAGTATATGTAGAGAGAATATGCGGCGCTGCCATGACTAATGCCTTGACATGCCACAGGGGCTCAAAGTGTATATATATGCCTATATGTTGTAAAGCCTTGAATAATTAAGCACAGACTATAAAGTTGGTGTGTTATTTTTAAAGAATGCTGTGAATTATTAATGTAGTTGGCCCAGGAATGATAGCATTCACATTGGATCATGCATTCAACCTGAATGTTGACGAGAACCTTGCAGGATCATCCTGAAGGTTATGTGACCAATCAAATACCTGACAGCAGCAATAGAAATGTAACATTTAGCCTGTTTCTATAGATGAATAATTGTTTGTTCTCATGTGAACATATATTAACTGTACATTATAAGATACAATATAAGTACTGCATGTCCACCAGTTAGTCAGTAAAAATAACTGGTATGCAATAAGAAATGCAAAGAAACTAATTTATTTATGGATGTTAATCAGAAAACTATGAATGCTGCCTTTATTCATTTTTACTGTGTGTTGCTTTTCCCAATTGGTATTAAATTTATTTTTGAAAGTGCTATAAAAGATTTGGTGAAGCTGAACGCTCTTGATTTTCCCAGCAGCTACTGTACGTCTCCCTAGATGTCTGCTTTTAACAAACAGGAGAGGTGTTATTGCCGAGCAGCTTTAGCAGGAAGAGTTGTGAAAGATTGTCTGGCAACTAGCCGTTCAATTTTGCCATGTTCATTAAATGGTTCCCTTACATAACAGTATCTTAATGTTATCTGTGTCAGTGTCAGACTGTGGAGCAGAATAGTCTTCAGTGTAGAGGTGGTACGGATGGCATTCCCCAGGCAAGTGAACACAGTCAAAGATTATACCTAGAAGCCAATATAATATAAACCACTTCATTTGTGCACATAGAATTTCATAACCAATATAAAAATGTGACAGATCAGAACTTAACTTTGCCAAATCTGAGGAACTACAGTACATTTACACACAAATAACATATGGACTCTGGCTTTTATTGATCTGCTGCCATGGACATGGAGGAACCTCAACATAAGGCGGTGTAAGAGATATTTCTCTACAGTCACATGACATGTTTGGCTCGTTAGGCCTCAGCTAATGGTGGCCCTGATCCAGACCCTCTTACATGCTGTTGTATGTCAGAGTGTAATGGATTATTCTTGGTCATGTTTACACAAGTGCCCCCACTCAAAAGCACTGAAACAACGTCCGTTGCATCAACCTCCCGTACCTCTCAACGCGTAAATCTTGGTCGGTTAGCTGGCGGTTAAAGTGTGTGTTGTATGTAGTGTGTAGGCATTGATGGCCAGGCTTTTACTGTGCCATGGGAACATCGAGTGGAGTGTTCTGTATCTGACCTCTATGTGTTTTCAAGTGAGTGCCCTAATTTGTTTGTGTTTGCAAGAAATCAAGTACACATTGAAAAATACAAGTCTTACAATTATATATATATATTTTTAGAATAATTGAAAAATCTGGTTATTGGGACAGCATGTGATTAGTTTCATGTAAACATTGGAAACAAGTTGCATTACCTTACATCATTGGCAGGTTCTCTTACATATTTGATGGAAAGTGAGATTTAATGGGAAAAAGTGAATTTTAAGATGGATTTTCTTCACCATGTGCATGTCTGACAACTTAAGCTACTTTCACATGATCAGCATCAAAGCGCTTAACACTGTGTAAAACCATTCATTTTTTATGGAAGGAAACGCTGATGCCTGATTTAGCAGCATCGCTACGCCCGCTGCGGGGAACCACTCAGGCAAAACTCCCATCCCTGTCTGAATTATTTTTACCCTTTGACCAAGTTTGACACTGACCTTTCGAAGGGGTTGTCAGCAGCGCTCAGTTCTCATGAACACAGCTCTTGATTCTAGTCATGTGTTGCATCAGTGTTTGCTGTTGGTATCCTGCTAAATTCCGTAAAGGGGTCTGCTCCATACACAGCCGCGGGTCTGTGTGTGGAGTCCGTGCATCTGGGGGCACTTCACCATGCTGTCATACCATACGGCTGCAGCAGAACTGTTTGAGTGAGTGCAAGAGTGTGGTGGACAGAGTATTGAGAGTGAGTGCAACGTGATTTTTTCGTTAAGAGAGAGCTCTCTGTGGCGGGGGGGCTCCCGGGTGTGACGCAGCTGACATGGTCTGATGTTGAAGAGGTGATTGACAGGCTACTCAAGCACTGAGTGAGATGGGAATTGCTCCACATGCAGACGGTTTCCAAAGCTTCATCTTCAACCATCCATCGCCTCTTTCTATTTTTCTTTTTCTTTTCTTTTTTTCTTTCTCACCCACAAACCCCCTAGTACACCAATCCTCCAGCCACCTCGCCCATTCCTGTAATACTTTCTAGTTTCTGGCACTTGCCGCATGTTAATTACAGTCCATTTCCACAGTTTCTTTGTTCTCAACGACATGAAGGACCTGTAAACATAATACTGCATAATGAACACATTTTTTAAGAATCCAAAAACTTTTGGAGCAAGTCATTTCCAGATTTCTGTCCTTTAATGAACTGCTCTTCTCTTTTAATTTGGGATTTTATAACAGGTGTTGAGTCATGTAATTATTACTGAAAGCCGGATGTAAAATCTGCCAATGGGGTTGTTTTTCTGCCTCCTGTTGCCTTTTTTTAAAGGCTCAGTACAAGATTACATATTAAGACTGACAGTTTATTGCAGTACATGAGAGTTCATTGCCACTGCTTTGAAAGATATGTTATGATAAAGAAAGCACAGATGTGTTTAGTTTATTGTCTGGAAGAATTCCCTCTCAGAATATTTCTCACGAAGTGTGTGCTTTGTGTTTAGAAGATAAATCTTTACAGTGGCGATAAGTAAAATTGTCTCACCTCACAGGCTGATTTTTGCACTTGTTTTAAGATTTCAAAACTCCATGCCAGAGTAACTGACTCATTAAGAAAGGTTTTTCTATCAGCACGTCTCACATTCCCTCATACACTCCTGAGAAACTTCTCTGAGTGAAATTTGAATGGTGTGCTCTTCTTTTTCACCTGTGCGCATGTGTGAGTTGCGCTGCCTGTATTCTCTCCCTGATGAGATTTCACACTTTTGTGGCGGCAGCGATTACTTCATCCTTGTGTAATTCTGATTTCATGCTTGGCATACGCCTTGTCACAGATGCTGCACCCAGTTTTCCAGCACTATTCTGTTTTTTAAGCCCTGGTGGCGCCCCTCAATGTGACACTGTTATCTTTTTTGCTCTCTGTTAATCTTCATTAAAACGCTCGGTGGAGGCGAATATACGGCACGTTATCAGATTAGCTTGGGCGCGAGACTGAATAGTCCTGTACTCAAGGGAAGCGAAAGAATATTGTGTTTACACACTCTATCGCTAAATCAAACTTTTTTGTTTTTAACCATTGTGTGCTGTAGGTCTGATTTGTGTCACTGTGAAATTAGTAAAGGTCACTGTTGAATGGCAGTTGAATGGTCCCAGCATTGAAGAAAAATAGTTTCTGGTATTACATTTAAGTATAATTTATAATTTTTATTGGTTTTTGGGCACATTGTCAATATCACGTTTGAAGAGGCTCCAACCTGCAAGTAATATTTAAAAAGTATTCAGTACTTTTTCCTTTTCAAACTTCCAACTAGCACTTCTCCTGTTTGCTCTCCAACAGACTATATTTCTGCTGGTAATGACCAACTGGAACTGTTCACTACGCATGAATTAAGACCTAATGGAAAGATAAAGTTTAATTTGAAATTAAAACACTGAGATTGCTAGAGACACAGCTCTCACAAATTGAACTAATCTCAGTTCCAAAGTCAATTCTGTGTCATTTCTGCCTCCGTCATGTCTTGTCTGAACCTGTCGTGACCACCGGAAATGTCACATCTGTGGGAGATTTCAGTGACCCTCACCCCATCATCGACACTCATTCTGGCCATTTCTGCTTCTTTTTCGGGTCTGTCTGCAGGGGTCGTACCCTTTCTTTTATAGCAACTGGCCACCTGCTGTATATATTTCCCCCTGCTGTTCCATTGTGAAAAATTTCAATATGAAAAAAAGTGGAAAACATTTTAAGGTAGTGTAACGTTCTCCTCTTTTTAATGTCAGAGGAAAACGTTGGGTAATACTAAATTAAGGGTTATGCCAATTAATAAATTACTTTGCTTTCCATTTATAATGGGACTAAAATATACAGTCCACCAATCAAAGAGAACATGTTACCTTTCAGTGTACTTCCATGAGTACAAATTCACATGTTCTATAAGACTGAAGTCATTATTTCATAATAGCACTATTGTTCACTTCACCTTCCTTTCTCATGAAAATAACCACTTATATAACCTCTTCAGATGACCAGATTCTTTCTCTGGCATCTTGCACAAATTGGTTAACCGTATTAAGTGAGCCTCTCTTGAAAATTGCACAGATGCTGCATTCACCTTGCACACTCCTCTCATTGTCTAACATGCAGACAAGCCTCTATTGGGTATAATCTCATGAGAGGTGCAGCAGTTCGTTTTAATAACTCAGTTTTAATAACTTCATCAAGTGGGGTCACAACTGACTGTAACCCATAACTGGCTGCTGCCACTGGCCACTGAGAAGTCACGCTTACCGGGTTAGTTTTTGTTTTATTGATTGAAGAAGTATTTACTTTTAAAACTATTTTTTTTTTTATGTTTGAAATTAGTTAAGGGATCTCAAGATTTGAGGAATGCCCTTGGTAGCTGCAGTTCTTTTTCTGTCAGTGAGCTCTAAGGAGTTCTTACTACTGTAGTTACAAGAACATTTATTTGTGGGGACTGAGGCTTGAATTAGATTTGAATTTACTTGGCTCATGAATGTAGTTCAGGATTGGATTATTTTATGTGGAAAACTGTAGTGAATGGTAAAATTCTCGGGCATCCATCCGGCCTTTTTTATCTCTTTTCTTTTTTCAGACAAACTGTGTAGATTTGGAAATGAAGCTAATAAAGTTTATTTATATTAGAAGCAGAGATTACCAAGTGCTAAAGAAGAGAAAAATACACATACAAAGTCATATACACATATAATGTGAGAATAGTAAACCATACAAATTTTGATGAAAAATTGCAGGGACTGTTGAATTGGAAATCAGATTAACCATACTATATGACATAACAATGTTCTTCCTTGATCTGTCTCTTCATCTCCATCTTTCTGGTTTATGTTTCACTGACAAACAGACTCATGAGGAGCCTAACCAACCAGCTCCCAGGAGACTCGGGTGGTGGTCAGTGGGGGTCGGGGTTAGTTTGGTCCGGGGGTCTCTTGAGCAGCCAGAACCAGAAAGTCAATTTGATTAATCCTGGATGGAAATGGCAGAGGCCTGTCTATAGTCCCATACAGTCCCATCTAATTACACTCGACTAGTTCCTCTCAGGGAGCCCCTGCTTATGTATGCACCATCCTCTCCTTTATATGCTGCTCTACATATGAGAAGTAAAGTATATACAGTCCTCCATGCATCCCATTAGGATGAGATGTGTGATGGGACAGATATGGACATGTGATGTGATGCGAGTAGAGATGAAGGAGCTGGATGCGCGGCAGGCTATCATATGGCGTTCGGCAGCAGAGCACCCGTCTCTTTACTCATTTCCTCACAGATTCCCAAAACAGATCCACTTCCTGTCTGTTTTCCATGATGCTATCCAGAAGACAGGATATAACATGTCACTATTTTTCCCATCAGTCACTCTCCTCTTTACGATCAGTCTGTCCTCTCATGTTTGCTTCTGTGTTTTGATATTTGTCAGTCCTTCTTCATGCTCTGGGTTGCTTTATGTCCCTGCTCATGTTGCAAACTGCTGATTATAATGCCCTGTCCATCAGCCATCAGCGGGCTTTATTTTCGCTTCTTGTCGGGGTTATCTTTCTCCCAACAGTCCTCTTCTACCCAACTTCATTTGATCCCACACACTGCTCGTTTAAACTCAATGGAAATGTGATGCTTCAAAGCCAAGAGTGGTGGTGTTGCAGCATCCCACTGCTGCACTTGTGATGTGCGGAGACATTTTTTGTGTGTGTTTGAAGTGACTTTATCGTGACACCAGTGAAACTGATCTCTAGAGGAAATCACTAGCTCCATAAACGTCCCTCTCCTATCCTCTGTTTCAGCCTCTTTAATGAACTATTTAAGCCCTCAATCAATCAATCAATGCTTTCTCATGCATTTTACATTTATCCCTAAGAGTGATGGTTTTCTTTTATATGTGCTGTAATTATTGGAGTAAAGGAGAGATATGACATGAAAGACAAAGTTCAATTGCTGGCATCCCCAAGCCCATCTATGGGAGCATCAGTTTGCAGTATTAACAGTCAGTCATGCAGCATTAAAGTTTCACTCTTGCACTTTGATGTTTGGGCTTGCTCGTGATAAGCCACAGAGTCTCAGAGGCACAGAGATTGAGCAAAAACACCCGGGGAGACGTCTGTTTGTGTGTCTGTGTGCGTGCTCTCTTGAAGTCAATCTGAACAGCTCACAAAAAAAAAAAAAAAACACTCCAGTAACACAGACGAAGACATGCTGAGGAGTTATCAGCGAGGTTAGTTCATTTTAAAGGCACAGTGAACATTGATCAACAGAAAAAAGTAAAATGGATAAGCATTAACCAAGAAGTCATGTTTTTTAATCTGGTGCACCTGGCCAAATAAAATCACTGCATGGCCAAAAGTATGTGGACAACCTGGCTGCAGGGATTTGCTCCCATTTAGCCACAAGAGCATCAGTGAGGTCGGTCACTGATGTTGGCCGATAAGGGCTCGCAGTCGTCGTTTCAAATAATCCCAAAGTTGTTGTATGGGGTTAAGATCAGAGCTCTGTGCAGGCAAGTCTAGTCATTTCACACCGAGCTGTGAAAACAATTTCTTAATGAATCCGGATATCAGACCAAGAATTGACAAATTATTTAGAGTGTCCATATACTTTTGGAGATATAGTGTAAAAATCATATTTGTGCCAAAGTTAAGAAACAACATAACAGCAAAGTCACTAACCCTTACAGTTACTGAATCAATAGGGTTTGTATTCAATAGCTGGTTCTATTTACCTTAATAGCAAATATGTATTCCATATGGTTAAACCTAAACTGTAGCATCCACACCAGTAACAGTAAAGTTCATGCTGTGATACTGTGAATATGTGAATGAGAACTTCAGTGTAGTAATTTATGTCGATCATGCATTGACAAGTTACAGTAGAGGATGATTTATGACCAGTAGAAAAATTGTGCCAGTGTGTATAAGATCTATATTTCAGCTCTTGTTGATTAATTCAGTGGACGAGGATGGAGAAGGATGGAGTTTCATATTCCAGTCAATACATAATAGGATTTGGCTTGCCATGTGCATTAATTAACACACCATCCAGAGTTTAAACAAGGCCACTGAGGTTAGTTTCCACTTTTAGCTCATGCAGTGACTGGAAATTGATCACTTGGTAGAGCAGGTCATTCCTGGTGTTAACTATTGCTGTGTGTTATGTGCTTGAACTGAGAAATATAATATGTTTTCCCACTATAAAAGGAGACATGACTGGAAATGATCATTGTTTAAATACAGCCAGCATTTACCAAAATGATTTACACAGCTATATCAGGCCGAACTGGGGAATCTCGCTATTGGGCCGATGAGAGCATGCTGTTGTACATTTCAACATAATGACACCCTGTATAAATCTACATTATAGAGATGCTCTGAAAGCCTCTCTGACTCATCACACACTTGTTTGGATCAAATGCAGTGTCACGGAAAAAAAACCCAGCTTAGTTAAAAAGGTTAAAAAGAATTGAAATGAATTTGAATTTCAATTAGTGAATTCGATTTCCATAATGCAGTATCTGTGAGTCATCGCTGGTTGTTGTGTTCGCTGTGAGAAGCTGCTGCCTTTGTGAATAAAGATGAAAAGAGTTGTTTGCTTTCCGAGGCTCCTCCAGAAGATTATTTACCGACAGTTTCCAAGAGTGTGCTTTGAGAAAAGTTGCAAACTTTCCTAACCTACGTGTTGTTTATCAAAAGTTTGATTATGTGTTTGCTTGGCAGAATCTGTCTGTCTCTTAACCTTGACTGCAGTAGTGAGGTCTAGTGAAGCCTGAAAGGATTTGTCTTTGGAAAGGAGGAGCTATTGGAATATTGGATTTGCAGGCTCAGCTTGGATCTGCTTGAGTGAACTACTTCTGCCGTGTCCTGGAGGAAGTGCTGCTGTTGATTTTCCTCGACTTAACTACTTTTACGTTCCTGTCAAATTAATCGCAGACACGCATCTTTTCGATCTTGATCTCATTCAAGGAAACAGCTGAAGGGAATTTTCCGTTACTCTCCCCATCCAGAGAAGTTATTCTTGAATCTTCCCCCAAAGTACAGAGGTGCAAGACCATTCTTGTTGCGTAACAGAAGCATAACCTACGGTGGCTGACCTGAAAAATGTGAAAGTCCCTATCCAGAGCCCTAATGAAAACACGATTTTTAGTTTCAGGTGATTATACACTAATAAAAACATACTAATGAATATTATATATTACATTTCTGCCAATAGATCCCCCTAAATCCTACACACTGGTCCTATAATGTACCGTTTGGTAGTTTAATATACAGCAATACATCATATTTTATAAGATCATCATGTTTTGTATTGTTCATTTTAGTAGTTTGAGGTTGTTTGAAGTTTTTTGCATTACGCTGCGTCTTTCTAATATTTCGTCCACCCCATTTATATTAATGATAGTTATTTATAGCATGAATGAAAGGTCGTCCCTAGGAAATCCATACATGTTAAAGGCAGGCTCTAACAAACAGCAGAGATGTTTAGCATACAAGAGAAATAGTTTTTATCTGAGCTGGATTGGAAGCAGGACGAAGAAAGATTTATTTATTTGGAGTATTATGGGAAAACAACACATTTCCTGGGTTTCTTTGTCCCATCTGAGGGTCAATGGACACGGGATTTAACATTATTGACCACAATTGTGCAATGCTGCCAACAGGCATGAATTAATAACAAGTATGCAGGCTGAAATGGTGCCAGAACTAGTCTGTGTGCAGAGTGCAGTGACTATACTGCAGCAGCAGCCGATAGAAACTTCTCAGCCCCTGTGGAACCAAACATCAAGTTGATGCACGACTTCTCCACCGTTGTCTCCACAGTATTGAACTTCCTCTCTCCCTTCCTCCTTTAGTACAAGCCCTGAAGCTGATCATGACCTTTACTTTGCCAGTGAAGGAAGACAGAAACACAGGCAGGTTGTGTTACATGAATCCTCTGCTGCATGATTTGTCTGCGTAGTGGATGGTGTGATTGCTATTCATTACATGTCCAGTGCTTCCCATTTTATGGATTTCAGTGTGTTTAACAAAACATCGATTCAGGGGCTCTGTTATCTCAAGGCATTCATATAATGCTTGGCAAGGACTGCACATAAACACACACGCCAAAGCCCTGTCGTTAATACTCCATCCCCACAGCATGATCATCATTAGGTGGCTGCCTCACTCTCAAGGAGGAATTGTCCTTTTCCCAGCCGAAGGGTTTGATCCTGCAATGAAAACAAGGCCTTGTGAGTGTGTTCAAGCACCCTCTCCACTGTTGTTTTTCCTCTTCTCCCCTTCACAGCAGTCACACTGGTGACCAAATGTATAAGTCATTCGATTTCACTTCAGGGTGCTTGAAGTTTGAATTCTTCCGCAGAAGCCAACCTACTCCACAGAATGTACTCGAAGAATGAATCAGTTGCTAAAGGAGATCAAAGCAATAATCATCACATCAAAGAAGATAATACAGAACAAAATCTAGGGTAGACAGCACATAATTGGTTTTGAGCTCATTACAAAAAAGAAAGCTGCTTTTATTCATTATTGTGAATCACTTGAAATTTTTAAAACTTAAACACCTTTTTACAGCCGTTCACCAAAAAGAAAAAGGCAGGTTGTGAGAAAAACTATAGGAACAAAACAAAATGCAAAACTATTATCAACTACACGCAAAAATGACATGATACGAAGGTGATTTTTACACTCTGTTATCCCACCTGTGGGTATATATACTTTAATACAGCAATGCACAATATTTTTAAATATAGAAAAATCCTAATTAACTCAGCAGCAGCCTATGTTTCAAGAAATCCGGAGGATGAGGGGTCCAACAGTTTCCAGTTTTAGAACATGGTTATTCAGAGATAATACTGACATGAAATATTTAAATAGCTGAGGATCTATGCTCACCTTATGTCTTACTTGACAGCTAGAGGTCTTTTTTTGTATGTGCCTGATTCTTTCCCTTGTAGATTATAATGTAATAAATTGCTGCATTACTTGAATTTTTAATAACATTACAGTTGCTTGTCAAAACTGAGGATCCTTAAACTTTCTTTACTCAACCTTGACCTTGACATTGAGAACAATAATTTTTTCCCCTTTTTTTCCGTAGAATACTTTCTGTTTTTCAGAGAGTGTCGATTGTTGTTTTGATGTAATTTGTAATTACTTTGTGAAGTATGAGGACTGAATCAAGGACTTTGCAGATGTAATTGATAGCTGCTTTTTTGCTAATGGAGATGGTGACTCCACATGTGGGTGGCAAAAAATAGAAAATGAAAACAGTTTCCAAGGAAACAAACAAATGTGATGCTCTGTGTTTAATACTGAATGTGCATCAGTGGAGTAGAGAGAATTGTTTTCCCTGATAATAGTAGGCGTTGTTTATCCTCTACTAGTTGAAAATATCCTCAGGCTTTATGTCATCCAATTTGGCCCAAAGTAATGATTTGTTAAATAAAATGTCTGAAAAAGTAATAGCCTTTTCTCAGCATTTAGAATGAAATGGGCTTGATTACACTGTTTGCCATTGCAGCCATAATGCAGAGGCCACTTTTGGGTTATCAAACTTGAGAGATTTGACAAAGTACTCTGACGTGTTTGTTTTGAACTGTGCTGTTTCAACTCTAGAGATCCCAGTAGATTTGGTGGTTAGAGCAGGCAGAAACCATCTGATGTTATCAGTGCACATTTTAGATGGAACATTTCAAGTTTAAACAAAGGTAGACCAGAAAAAATAAGATTTAAGATGGATGGTTTTTAGACATGCTGGCAGAACGGCTCGATGGATGGCAGTGTCGGTCTGATGAACGATCTGCCTCTTTGGTCCAGACTGAAATATCTGAACAACTATTTGTTTTATTGCCAAGGGAATCAAACACTTTGTTTTTAATACTTGTAATTAAATTGTGTGCTAATGGTCAGATCAAACTGTGCGCTTTACATCTAGTTCAGTGGCTAAAAACCCGGGTCAGGAACACCAATGGCCAACTTTATAAGTATATGGGTTCACAAGATAGTTAAGAAAGGCAAAGTTAATTGCATGTCTTTTCGGCCTCTAAAATGTATTAAAATAGATCAGTGGGGGGAAAAATAACTTTTTGGGTGACCTGGTCATAATCCGTATACATTCGCAACAGGTGACGATGGGTCACATGAGGTCAGTGCTTACAATTAAGGGCTGACAAGACAAAATGTTTGGGAACCACCGCTCTAGTTTACCTCTTGTGATGCAGAACAGATCTAAGTGTTTGTTTTCATTAAGCTGAATAATGCAAGGTCAGTGATGACTGACTATCAGTGGAGGGAATGATCACCTTCATATTCATCATTTTCATCACCATGCAGAAGACAAACCCTCGCTGCACACTAGAGGGGAGAGGTCACGTGCTTTACTGTGGTAACAACGCTCAGAGAAGAACACTTGTTTCCAAGGTGATGTGTGTTGCTACATCGCAAACGTACAGTAGGTGGAGGAGATGGCAAGATGCTCCACCCTCGATTTCAAAAACAATGCTCCATCAAGTCATGTCATTAGGAGCCGCTGCTTACTCCTCATCTCATCTGATTGGGGCTTTTTGTTCCTAAAAATTCTCCTCACAAAAATCTGTTATTCAAGTGTTTCAGATTGAAATGTGCATCTTTAATCTGTAGCATCATCGGCAGTATTATCATATGATTGCAGCTCTCTCAGGAAGAATAGAAGATACGTTTATCCTCTGCAGTAAAATGTGTGTAGTAGAAAAATAAAGATCCAGCCAAGTACAAGAAGACACCACACAGATTCAAGTTGTTTTTTCTTTGCTTCAATTTCTTTCTAGTTTTAATCTCAATCATACGTGTCACAATGATTTGTACAGTAGTATAATCCAGAGAATTTAATTTTTAAAAAGGAGTCAGTTCTACAGCCAAAACAACCTGTTTATATTCAGTGCATATGCTGACACTCCTCTGTTAATGAATCATTGATGGTGGCCTTCCTCACATGCTATAGGTTCAAAGTAATTTCAGAAAGCCTCCTTCTGTTTAACTGTTTCAACACTCCGGTCTTACAGATTACACAATGCCAGAGCTCGTAATATGTCTGGGCTGCTTAGCTGCAGAGATCCCAGTTTTAATTAAGGACTTTTATCTGGGGAGGCCAACACCAGCGTTAATGAAAGGGACAGGCAGTGGGAGAACTTGGGAGGGATATAAATAGCAACTTTTGTAGGCTAGGATTCCCTGTCGGGTTGGAGCCAAGCTCGTAGAAGATTCACGCCAGCTGATTAGCATAGACATGCTCCTGTGGCTGTGGATGCAGATGTGCCTCTGTGATGTAGTAGACAGGATATACTGGGGAACAAGGTTTTTTTTACTCTGTAATAAGGACACAGATACGAGGCTCTTATTTGCATTAAACGTGTGTTTATGTAAGTGTACAAACGCACAAACATGCAAAAGAAAAAAAACAGGCCACGGGACGAAAAAAGGTATAAATCAACCCTAAAACCCTGGGGAAAGAAACACTACTGGATTGTATTTCTCGGCCTAATATAGTTGTTTGGTGTATTTGTTTTATTCTTGTGGATAACTGGCCAAACAAGACAATACAACTTTGTATTGAGATATTTTCAGCACAGCTTCAGTGAAGCGCAATGGTAGAAAATGTCAGGCTGAGATGTCATGTTCTTCACAAGTGAAAAACAAGGGCTTCTCCCTGAATCCAACATTTTGCACCTATACAGCACGACATTTTACAAGAGGCAGTAACTTCAACAGACCAATGTACTCAGTTTAAATCACTTTAAATATGCATGGCAGATCAATTTAAACTTATTTTCACCTACATTTTATTTCCCCGGGCATCCAAAGGTTATTTTACCTGCTGCAAAAGGACACTAATCACTGCAGCTTACCTTAAACAAATGTTTCTGTGGTGTGGACTGTTCTAGAAATCGTTCAAGTAATAGAGAAAAATTAATAAAATACAAATGAACTACTAATTATCCACCAGGGTTCTACTTTATTAACACATTAGTTAAAAATTAAACAAGGATGGTTAAAGGTACCCTGTGGAGGTTCTGAACAAACAAACAAGAGAAAAACAATCTTTAAATTAAGATTTCCCCACTGTGTGAACGCTTGAGGCCAGACACACATGTTCAGTGCATTTATTTCCTGATGAAACATCTGCAAACATGATTTTTTAAAAATTGTTTACATCAGTGTTTACAACAGCTAGTGGTCTTCCACATTTTGCTGGTGTATTGCAGTTTCTTGGTGCGTCAGTGCAGCACCGAAGCATGAAACAGGAACATGCGTAGTGTCACCTCTCTCCATGTACTGTACATGTGCATCCTTGTGTGTACGAGATACAAACACTACGGGGATCTGCTCCAGATAGTCACCAGTTGTTGAGGATTTGATGCTTTTCTCTGAATTGTATGTTTGGGGTTTGGACTGTTTTTCAAATAAAACAGGACATTTGAAGACATGTCGTTCTCCAGAATTATAGCAGGTTTCCGACAAGTCTGCAACATTCAAACGATCAATCGATTAATCTGAAGTTTGATCAATGGTATAAATAATTGTAAGTAGCAGCCCTAGTTGCAGTAGAACTTATTTTTTTGACTGGAAGCAACAAGACCAGGCAAGTCATTCAGGGTAACACAGGAAATCATCACCTGTAGCAGATGAGGCACTACAGGGGAAGAACATGCGTAAATGCTCTGATATATAACAGTGTAATAGTATTCAGTGCTGGATTAGGAGCACAGCAGTGTGCGGATAGCAGAGTGACTGGTTAGACATATGTTATGGCTGTTTCACAACTACACACCTTACAACAGCGTTTTTTTTTTGTGTGTGTGTGCAGAAGTTATATTATCCTTTGTAGACTGTTCAAGCCGTATACCACTGCAGTTTCTTTACTGAGGATAAGTTGAAGTCTTTCAGACTGACAGCATGTGTGATTTGTAGGTCAGCATGGGGATTTGCTTTGAATGAATAGGTGTGTACATCCTCCCAGTTCTTTAGATTTTGCTCTTTTGAGTTGAAGGAAAAAAAGATGCTCAAGGTTAGTCCCTCCCGCTGCAAAGTCAATCATCACAATAATGGATTTTTTCTCCCATGGCTCGTCAACAACAGCGTTTTGTAGCTGCTAACTGTGTATCTTTGTGTGTGTGTGTGTGTGTCTGTGTGTACTGTGAATGAACGTGTGTTTAAAAAGAACAAAGAGGACTATAAATGAAATAAACCTGCACACTTGAGGCTTAAGAACATGTATCCTTGTAGCTTTTGACAGCAGTTTTGTGGAACCTTTCTGCTTTAAAATTACACTGATATTGTCTTTTACCCCTCTATTTCTGCAAAGTTACATGTGTGGAACAACCCAGCATTTTTCAAACAGGAAAAATGAAAGGATTAAAGGGGACACAGAAAGCTTTTACCCTGAGCAATATCTTTGAATCCTAAATGGATTGCTTTACAATATGAAGTGCTATTTGCATTTCAAAATATCCTTTTCAACCACTGATTGCCAGCTTTCAGAAGAAATGCTTCTTCTTCACACAAGCTTCTATTCTTAGCTGCAACCAGCAGCAGCTCGTGTACGTCAAGTCAGTCTGTCTGTTGCTTGGATGGTCCTAAAGAAAGAAATCTGACCGAGCCAAAAAACTACTTCTCTCTGAGTTTAGCTTGGTTTGTAATGATAAAGGTAAGGCAAACAGAGATAAAATAACTCACAGAGCTTATCACATCCCCCTGGTGTCCACTCTTTATTAAAAAAAAAAAAAAACAGTCATCTTCTTGCAGGCAGGATTCATTTCAGTAATTAAACTGAAGAAAGTAATTTGCCAGAACAAGCAGATACATAAATCATTGATCTTTGTTAATCAAACACTTTGATGGAATAAACCTGAATAGCATGCTGTTTATAATTCCTGCAGTAATGTAATCAAAGAATACCTAGATTGCACATTATTAGACAAATGTTTCATGCTCTGCTTAATTAAACAATAGGTCATTGGACAAAACCGTTTAGTTTTTTTTTGTCTTTTTGTCTTGGAACAATATCAACCTTGAAAACATTCATTGTGAATTTATATCAAAACTCTGCCGCTTTGAGCCCATCCACATCAAATATTGTTTCATCTATGAAGCTAGAACAAACCTTGCCGGTTGCACACAAAGTGTGGCACCTGGCATACATCTGGAAACCCAACAGCCTTGGGTGCATCTGTCAACCTAGTAATGCCTGCAATATTAGACAGAGCTGGCAACCCAGCAACCGTCGAGGTTTGAGGAGGCAGTTGGCAGCCCTCTAACCCTGGAGATTTCTGACACATATCTAACAACCCCAGTACCCCTTGAGATTTTAGACACATATCTGGCAACACACATGCTCCACATGGTGCATCTTGATGTGGCAACGCAACAGACTCCAAGAACTGCAGGGAGCAGACTGGTGCAGAGGATGGAGCTGGCAACCCAACAGGATTGGCCAGTTTCTGCCGTCACATATTTGGCCTTTTTGGAATATACACAAGGCAGCTAGCACAACAAAGTTGTACCCTTGGAGTACTTTGCCATTTTTTGTCAAAATGCATATAAAAGTTATCATGATATATTTGTACTTCCTCATTTGTTTCTGTCATAATTACTACGGTTTATCACTTGGCCATAAACCTATGGTACAGACGTATATCCTTGTAGATGCCTTTTATTTAATAGAGGGCTCCACAAAATAGTAATTAGGAATAAATCTGTGTATAATCATCTAATGAGTTCTTGAAAGGTCATGCTAATGAGGTCAGATGTGTTTGTGTGAAGCGAGTGAGGGCAGGGCTGGATAGAAATGTTTTTGGAACAATAGGGAAGATTTGTAGAATCGTGCAGGTTGGCATACAGCACGCTCAGCTTGCTGACTTGTGATTTTCTTTATGCCATTGTTTTTCAGTATAATGTAAGCACATGTATTTGTTTTAAAGTATAAATGTATATTATTAATGCATGTGGATTTGATACAGATGTCACTTGGTATCATCTTAACCCTCTTGTAAGAGCTTTCAGTGTCAGAAACAAATATGTCGACCCCTTTCTATAGATCCACCCTCGTGTATTATTGAAGCAGGTTGTTTTTTTGTCATACTTTTCCTCGACAGAGCATCCTGCAGCAGCTCAGTCCTCCCTTACCCTTGACGTGACCCCGTCACCACATTAACATGCCACTAGGGAGCCTCTGCACTTGTCTGTGTCCTGGGAGGATGCTGTAGTGCTTCTTGATTTCCGTATTCTGGCGTTATATCACATTGTGTATATGCTGTAGTATGGCGGTGTATATATTCATCACAGGCCTCTCAGGCATAGAAATGTAGGTATATCTTGCTGAGTTTCTCACCTGTGTGTGATGTGTGAGATGCATTTGCCTGTACATGCTTTGAATGAATATATATTGATATATCCCATTATAGCCACTCAAACAGAACTCTTCTGTCCTGTCAAGCTTGTTGTGTAGCACATATTGAGGACTTTGATCCCATGACTACCCTTCAATTTCACCAGATATGTTACCATGTAAAGGCCAATATAAAGCTTCACAGAACATTTCATGACACAAACCACCGCATTTGCTGCCTCAGAATATTCCGTGAGTGAATTTGTTGCCCTTGTTTGCCGTTGCCCTCTGAATGTGTGACTCAGGACTGCAGCCCTGCGATGCTCGGTGATGCGAGCCGAAACTGAGAGCGATTGTGCTCTGTAGGCATGTGGGGCAGGTGAGGAGAGAGAGATAGACGGGCCGCTGTGAGGTAATCCTTCCTTCTGCACCAATACAGCTCGGTCCGGGCCCCGGCCAGAGCTGCAGCAAACAAACAAAGACTCCTGGGTGCTCTTTGTCACCGCAATGACCAGAGCACGTTAGGATGAGTTTGTTCTTCAGGGCTGAGAACAAATGTCCAAACCACATCTTGATATGTTTATTATGTACTACATGTGCTTTATACTTAACATAATTTATATATTGGAATTATTGTGTGCTGCAGAAGTTTTTAAGTTTTAAAAAATCTAATCTACCAGTGAGTTTCAATAATTTAGTATTTAAGACAACGTTTTTGCAGAGTGATTTAAGACAAACAAACCACATTAACCTGCCAGGTACAAGTGGGGGAGTTGTTGCGTCTGGCAGTATGTGGGCTTTGTGTCGTAGCGTGATGGATGATGCTTGTAACGGGACACTGGGGCCAAAACCCAGGCAAGCAGGCGAAGCACAACATCTGGCCGCTGAGCCCCAAAGGAGCTCAGGGACATTAGCCTCCCAAGGACAGTTCTCAGTCTGTGCACCCCCGACACATCACCTGTTCAGCGTGTATGTGCCCCGCCCGTGTACGTGTAGCCTCTCCACTTCCCATCATCTCTCTCCAGCGCTCACAATCGGTCCCGACCAGGCAAGAGGAAGCTGCCTCGTCAACAACGACTTACTTGAAATGCAAAAAACATAAAAAACTATCGTTGTCTATTATCATTACTACCTGCTGGAACCAATCACAGCCGCATTATCGCTCTAACGAGAAAAAACGATCACACAGTTGAGTCATTGCTCAAACGCTGATGTATGCAGTCAGCACAAACAGGGCTGCACTGCATGTTCATCACCTGCGAGTTGTTTGTGTTGTATTTCCCGGCCCCGCAGGTCCGTCCACGTTTCCTTATCTCAGCACCTCTGCCTGCCTGCCAGCAGACAGCATTATCATCCCATTCCGCCTCGGTCTGTGTTAATGTTTGATTTCTGCCTGACTAGACGCTCTCTCCCTGCCGCTGCTCTGATTATGAGCTTGGTCTGCTTTGTAAACATGCAGCCGCGTTGTTCTGAATCTCCCAGTTATGTGAACTTTAAATGGACAAAACGATTGTTCATTCATATACAAGAGAGAGAATTGTTTTGATCAGTGTGCGCCCTCTGAATGCTGTTTCCTGAAAGCACGGTGACTCTCAGGTGGTCTCCTTCGTGCTACAGACCTTTTAGAAAATGCCAGAGATTCACAGCGCCAGGCTTTCAACACTAATTCATTTTGAACAGCGCCAGAGGCCATTTGACTTTCAGTGTTTACCTGCAGAGAGACAGAGAGAAGGGGGTAGGATATACTGCTGTTTAAGTGCGCATGTGTAACAGCTTGTCTTCTCTTGTTATCTTCACTGCCATTCGAAAACGTACATACTTGTCAGTCCAAGAATGCACGTGGTTAAATATACATGGAGGTACAGTATCTTTTTTCACAAATTCTGTCCATAGTGTTTTAAAAGGAGCAGGCGGATGACATGAAAACATTGCTATCCCAAGCGGTTTGACCTTTAAAAGCCAACACTGCTGCTACGAGACAGCATGGGTGATAGAGGAGGATTTGGCAGGGTTTGGAGACGATATGAATGGGTATTTCTGAATTGGTTTTTTTGAAACAACCGTGCCTAATCGAGAGCTCGCGACTGTGATTTTCATTCGAGTCCATATAATTCATGTAGGAGCCCTGTGATCCGCCGCCGAGCTGAGTGTCCACAAAACTGCGCTGGAGAGAAGTCTGGATGAGAGCGATAAGGCTGCCTGCACAAAGACGGCTCAGATGACTTGATGACGGGAGAAGACAAGAGCCAGAGAAAGAGACGACTTGTGTGTTAGATGGTTTTAATGATGACCTTAAAGGCCCCTGCCCCCTAAGGCGTCTGACCATAAGCTCTCCAATTTCCCAGACGTACTGTACCACATGAGCTATTTCTGTGAGGTCTCTATTGGTGCAGCTCAATACGGTATTCGTCCTGGCAGTGTGTGTACACAAGGTTTAGTTTGCTTCTCACTGGGGTCACATGTTAAAAAACAAATAGTAAGTAATAAGTCAAGTTTGATCATGACCAAACCTGCGCAAACCACAGGTACTAAAATCGAATTTAACATTGAAAGGTAATTTCCTATGAAGTGCCATAGTATGAAAAAGTTTAGGGATCACTGCTGTAGAAAGTAGTTCCAGTGGATTATCCAGAATAACCAGGACATTTGTATTTCCATGTCTAGATACCACTACTGTAGATGTAAGTGAGAAAATATGTTTTTTTGTAATTTAATTGCACCAAACCTTTAAAGCAATAACCATGCATCATACAGTACAGTGACATGTCAGTGTAAATACTGTTATCTCTCTCTGTGCATTGTTCACTCTGCTGCTCTAAAATGCCATCCTTAGTTCAAAATGCTGAGACAGTAATTGGTAATTCATGCTGTTTGATATTTACAAGCCATTTAGCTTTAATGCTGTGTCCATGACTAAGTAGACATTAAATCTACATCACACACAACGTTTTACAGTCCACTATAAAGTGGCATCCGAGATTATATGATCACCTTGATGGTTTGAGCTGCGATTAGACGATGTTATGGTCTCATCAGTGTCGTCAAATAGAAGTAAGTGTTAATGGATGAGTTTTAACTTGTATAGATAAGAAATAAATATGCCTTGAGAGCTATAGAGGCACCAAAGCAGTTAAAAGGTTTTCTATTTCTGTTCAGTAATTTCTCAGACATAATTTAATTTTGTCCTCTTCTTGGGCAGCCTAGCTTTACCCCGCCTTATTTTCACGGATTTTTCCTTTCAAGGGTCAGTGATAAATGAAGGCAAGGTTCAGGTGAGTGGGCCCTGAACTCCCTGAGGATCAGAGATCGCTTTCCAGCCTCCATTTTAGACAATTCACCCAGGCCACAAAACAGAGGAGGAGGAGATGTCAGGGGGTCAAGAAAGTACAAGTCATCTGTTTCAGGTCTGCTGCATTTGGAGCTTAAACTAGTAGAATGAGAGGGAGTCCCCCCTCTCTATTCCTGAGCCCCGAGATCTAGATCGAGATCTTTATCTTCGTATGCAGCTTCTGTATCCAAGTTTTCTGTCGTATTCCCTCTAAAACAGCTTCACACTTCCTTGTCAGTGCTCTGCGTGGTCCTTTGTTAAGACTCCTGCGATGAAGCTTTGGTTTTTCCTGATCTTACTGATCTTTTTCATATTAGAAAGAAGCGAACATCAGACGGTGAGCGTCTTTGATGCACAGAGGGTGTTTTGTTTATCATGTCTGTCGCTGGATGTTATCTGCATGGACAGGGATTGAATCATCAATGCTCCAAAGCCCACCCTCTCTCCGTACTGTAATCTTTGCAAATCCCACCACTTGTCTGATGAATTTTCCAAATGTGGCACCTCGCCCGCAACAAACAGCTCTGTTGCTCAGTTGGTTATCAGCCTGACTAAAATTGCCATCCTCATCTGGCAACTGGACTTTGATTTACAATGCCACGGAAGCTCATGTTCTGCGGCTTTCATCTCTGCAGTGTCCATTAATGTACCATTGCACTGGAGCAGCAATGTGTTTTCTTTTAAATGGATTCATCTAATTTCAGGCACCTGGTGCAGTAGAACATGCCTGTGCCTCGGTGGACCTCTGCTCACAGTCAAGCCTCTCATTATACCTCTGGCCTACACATAAAGCCTCTGAACTAATGTGAAACCAGGAATTAGGGCTGAAACAGTTAGTCAGTTAATTGCTTAGATGATTAATACTTTACCATTTTATATTAACAGGAAATGATGCAGTTGGATTTCAGTTAAACTGTAAATTTAGAAACCAACTGCCAATTAAACTTAAGCAAAGAGAAGAAAAAAAAACAATATATGGCATGTCTAAGTACCAAGTAGCAGCCATGCCATAATCCTATAAATAAAGGCAGTGAAAACTAAAAAAAACAGCACAGGGTTCAAAGGGTTAATAGACAATGAAAGGTGCTGCCCTAGACAAGGTGATAATCCTATTCCCCAGCTATAGAAGAATAAGAGGACACAGGGTCGTCAGCCATGGGAATCACCTCCTCCTGCTGTACAAGGTGAACAGCAGTCACAGCACATCAACCAAGAGCCAGCCTGCTGCTGCCGTGTCGCTGGAAAGAAAAAACAAAAACACAAAGTATTTTCCCCCTTTGGAGGGTTCTGCTCTCCTTGGGTAATAGATGATGGATGGTCTGACATTTGCGGCCAGGCTTGTTCGTGTGTTTCACGGCGATACGCAGCTTCGTTGCTGCCTGGATGACCAACGTTATTGGGACCAAATGAGAAGAGTGTGACAGAACATTACATGTGGAAAACAGAGAGTAGGCATTCTCGTCGTGTAATAAAACGCTTCCCACCCTCTGTGACCTTTATAATATGGGCACAGTATCACCATGCATTGCAGTGGCATCAATTTATCACTGTACCATACACTGGAGCTGGACGTGTCAATTGGAGAGCACATGCATTGGAGGAGGGATGTCTACGGGATACTTTCTTTCAGAGCCTCGCTGTCATTTCCCCAAACGAAAGCCAAACCATCAATCTTGAGATGAGGCTTGTTGCTTCTGTACCTTGAGTTTCCCTTCCTGCTGACAGAGATCCACGCACAAGTCCAGGCGGATCACTTATCTGTGAGAGGAGCTCCTCTGGGCTGACAGCTCTTGCTGTTCGCTGTCCACAGTGAATCAGACTGTAACAGTTATTCCTATTGGTTCGATGCCTTAAAGACCAGGAGATGGAGACTGAATATATATTATAAACTGTGTACAGTATATAAAATATGTTTTTCTTCCCAAACATAGTATTTGAATCATTATTCATGTCAGACAGCTCAGTGGTGTTCAGTGCTCTCCCAGGTCTTCCCTCACCTCTGTGACAGGCTGCATTTACTCTGAAATAAAGCACAAAGATAGAATATCGTAGAAATGAACCAACCTGAAACCAACCTTAGAGTTAGATTGATACCACTCCCACGTTTGTAAATTAAAAATAAAGTTTGTGTGACGAATGGCTCTAAATACTACAATACCCTCAGCAACTGTTGCTATGTAGAGGAAGCCCGTCAGAGCCGGAGCAAATTCAACAGGCTGTGTTGTTACAAATAGAAACAAAGCACTGCCCCATCGTTGCTGAATTCATGAAAGTCAACTGATTTAAACTGCCAAATGTTTATCATGTTCATACAAGCAATAATCTTTAGCTTTAGTCATTGACTTTTTTTAAGCGTAGTGATTGGATGTTTTGGAGTTGACTGTTTTGTTCAGAGTCTTGTTGACTTTTTATCAAAGAACCTGCTATCTTTTAATGTGGTCGCTCATCTTTTGTACTGAAGATTCAAGCATGAGAATTTCATGTGCGTTCAAGCTTTATCACCGAACATTGCAGGAAAAGGCAGCTGCTTGCACTTCCATGAAGTACAAAATACTTCCTTCCACTTCCCTCCTGTGCAACTGCATCTGTAATCTGGATTCACAGTGTGCATATGTCATATTTTTCCATTGCTTTGTATTTGTAGTGAGACGAATCCTCATATATCCTTATGTATAACCAAATGTCCACTTATTTAATCCTATACAGCTTTCATTCTCTTGGATTGTGGAGGTTAAAGGTTGAAGGCTGAGGCTGGTGTTGTGATGGGAGGCTGTGGAGGTGTGGCACGTCCTCGTACAGGAGTTCAAAGGGATCAAAATTAGTTATTAGGCGCTCGAAGGGCAGTAAATTGCCAGGCTGTAATTTCCACTCTCAGATTTATGACTTGGCCTCAAGGGGCCTTTACAACATGGAGACGACCCCTCTTACCTCGCCTGCCAAAGGTTATTGTAAATCACACCCCTCCTACTCTCAACACTTTCTCTCTCTCTCTTGCACAGATCTATTTGCACAAACACCCTTACTGACCCCTTCATTTCCCTTTTTTTCTCCTGTACATGTCTGATGTGTTTTCCCAGAAATAATCCTCTCCCATCTACAAGTAGCTGTTTTTCATTCTGGTGTTGTTTTCCTCTGGTCCCATTAAAGGCATCAGTGCAGTGACCAGTCCCCGCTCTGCCCTGATATAACATCACAACAGTGTCATGCAAGCTCCATTCAGGACAACCATTCATTGTCCTTTTCAAGAATTTGTTTATTCTGCTTGCTCTTTTGTCTCTTTTAGCTCCGTTGACGTTGACTGTTTGACTATCCCAAAAAATAATCGCAGGCAATCAAGCTGAATAAAATCAATGAATTTTTCAACTGAGAGAATTCACTGGTTACCCTTTATTCATGGCTGGCTCGTTTTAAGTTAATGGTTAATTGGGAATAATGAATTTCCGCTTGCTTCATTAAGCAGAAATGATCTAACTCTGTGAAGTGCCATTAGGTTATGTGTGGATTTTTGTTGAGGACATATACAAAGAGATATAACGTCAGACAGGCGTATGGCTTTACCAAGCTGATTGTGTTTTCTGTGTTGGGAAAGCAATACAAATACAATCAAGCTTGATGTTTTTACAATAGCCCCCTACAGCTTCTCCGTATCTGCTGTGAAATCATCTGACTGTATGCTCTTTGAAGTTTTGATGGCTTTACAACCTGCCAGATTCTCATCAGAGAATAAAAGGACGAGTGAGCCCACAAACACTGGAATATTTATGCCTTTAAGGTTCCCACGTGGGTTCTGCAGGCACAATGACAGCAATAGTTCAACTGTCAGTAGAGTCTGTGGGTGTTCTTGGTGTTATCATGACAGTTAACATACATGAAAGGCAACTTCACAGTTCCTGCGGAGGCTTCATCGATAGAAGGACGGTGGCTGCCGTTGTAACACGGCACGTCACCATGAAGAGGAAGAGACACCCACTCAGCAAAGATATCCCTGAATATTCAGAGCTGACAAAATGAGCCTGCTGGAGGAGCTGAAACTCATGTGCACTGGCTGTTCCTGGATGTCTCTCTGACTCCTCAGTGTACGATCTGTGACTGATCCTTCTTCATCAACAACATGGAGGCCAAGAATCTAGCTGGCACTGGTCCTAACTGCTGTTGTTGTGTGATGGAGGTCTCTCCTCTCTGGACCAACAGCTTCAGAAGAGTCAGTCACTAACAAAAAGGGAACATTTACTTAGGTGATAAAATACATGCAATAATGCAGAATACTGCAACTTTATTTCTAGAGAACCAAAGGGTTTTATCAGCATGTATTTTTGTGCTCGACAGTGTGAATATCAGGTCAATAATGATCCAAGCTGAAGTAACAGGGGATGCATTACTTGGCTGCCACAATCAGTTCTGTCGAATATTTGATTCAGCCCTCAACACTCAGTAAGGATTATGTTATCAGCACATGCTTTATTTGATCAAATGTGGCATTTAAAAACAGCAAGTTCGCCTTCAGAAATATTGACAGATACCTTTCTGACCAACCGTATCATGATGCTTCTACTGAGTCTAATAAAACATCGATTACCGGTAATCTCTCTCTGTGTGTGAGCGCATGCAGAGTAGTGGCAAAAAAGTTACGCCCGCGCAGTGGTTAAAACAACGCTGCATTACTTCGTTACACAGACCCATACTGGAAATCTTCGGTACGAATACGTGTACCTGATTCTAAGAACCTGCAGGTCTTCATTTATCTGATTTGATTGCTCAAATGTGTCATAGTGATATCGACTTTAGTGCAGTGTCACTGTCTTGCATGTGTAGACGTTTGTTAACTGTGGGAAATGCAGCGTTTGTATTGATAGCAGGAGCCTCACCTCATAATTTATTTATAACCACCCTCTGTCCTGTCCTCCCTTTGGTCTCTGTAAATATAATGCAGTTTATCAAATATTGAAGACCTACAGTATAGTGGAACTTTCTGAAACGCAGATGTAGTAATTGAGAAAGCACAAATATGACAGTAGGGCTTTTGTTTGTGCTTATTGCTTATTATCTGGTACTTTCCCAGAGTGTTTTTCAGGACACCAAATGAGAGTCACGGTGCAACACAAAGAGCTCCTTTTGCTGTTTCTAAGCTTCTTGCCATGAAAGTTATCTCGTTTATTCTTCAGAAGAGTGTCTCAGAGTGTTTTGGTTACATTCTACACTCTTATTGACTCGTTTTCAATTTCATCTGCCTCATTTTAGGCTTCTGAGAATGTGCTGTTGGTTTCAGATGACATTGCTAATCATCCATTCCTTCACAAAGATTCCTGAGGCTTGGCTGCAAGAGGTAGATCACATTGATGGCAGTTTTTTTTTTTAGAGCTGCTGTCTGTGCTTCACTTGGTGAATCAGCACGCCGTCAATCACCCCACCACTTCCCTGTCTCTCCTGAGAGTGATGCACAATTGCCGGGGTTTGTTTTTAGCCTGGAAGCATGACTCTCCTGCAGAAGCACACCTCCATTTTTAAAGAAAATCAGCTGCTGCTGTAATTTTGGCCGACAGTCGGCCCACTCAGGGAGGAAGCCTTGTCCACCATTTAATTTAGAGTTCACCTTCTAGGCAGACTCCATGCTCTTTCACACACACACACACACACTCACACTCATACTCTCACACACACTACCTGACATATTGCAGTGCTAGGCAGTTTGCCCAGGTAATGAGTAGTGGGGAAAAGAGGGGGGTGGGGGAGGGAGTGGTCCAGCAGGTCATGGGTAAAACAGTGCTAGAGAGAGGCTTGGAGCAAAACCTCAGCCCATCCAAGTGGAATTTTATACTTCCCAGCTGTTTGAATGGACTATAAAATAAAGCCGTAACACTTCATCAAAACTGCCCACTGATTAAATGACCTCGGATAACATTTTAAAGAGATCGCAGACAAACCAGCTCAAAAATCTTACATGCAACATTCGGCCCAACATGTAGCTTACACTACATTGATGCAAATTTTTTCTCATTTAACAGTCGACTCAGCAGTCACAGCTCCGCTTTTAGGAAACTCCGCCGCTGTTCACAGCTGGGCAGCAGTTGGCAACACCGAGGGGTGTCAGCACTGCTCTCATCACTTCCCCCGAGGGAGTTGTCGGATGTCCCCAGGGAGCCGCCTACTGCCCGAGTGTGTATATCTGTGAGTGTGTATACTGTGCACCGCCCTCTACCTCAGCTCGCCTTGTAAAACCACAGCAGAGGTGAAAGTCCACTCAACAGATGCGTTGGAGACGCTCTGTCACGCGAGCCTCGGCATATGCACCTTCGCCTTTTTATTTATGCGGTAGGACCCTCTCTGTCTCTCGGCGCTCGCTGAGTCGTGTTTCCACCACAGTGCATTCGGCCGCTTCGCTTCCCGCTATCTCCCCGTCCTACCATCCCATTTTAGGGTTATTTATGAGAGCGGCGCCTGGAGGCAGTGTTTCCTGGGAATAAAAAATCACCAGGTTGTGTTTTCCTTGAGAGATAGAGCAAAATAAATATCACTGAATGGAAACAAGCTTCCATTTGCTGCATTTTCAGTGTTGTGAATTATTCAGTGTGGCCAGGGCACACTGTAAGCAACTCTGGTTCGGCATATGTTGCACCTCATATTGTTTTTGTTCTATTGATATGGATGTTTGTGTGTGTTACGGATGTTGCCAAGAACTAAAGGATACAGCATAATAGAAATGCGAACAAGCACAGTGTGAGAGGTTTGACTTGTAATGTTTATAACAAAAGTAAGGAAGGAGCATTCATTTATTTTAAAAAAGATATGGAGATGTAACCAGGAGTTGATTAGTTTAGCTTGAATAAAGAACATAGGCCAGCCAGCTCTCTTAATCAAATCGTCCCCAAATCATCCAGCTAGTTGTTTAATTGTACATTAAGCGAGTACCTCATGCAGAAGTCTTGTCTTGCTTCTGTAACAGCCGATGGAAAGATTATTCTACAAGAGCAGAAATCTAGCGGATGTCCTTGGAAGCCACCATATTATATGAAATGTTGTTTCAGTGGAGCCCATAATCTGTCAAGGTCCTGCCAGTGTGGCCTTTAGGAAGAGGCGGTCTTCAGAACATTTCCTCGCCTCTGGGGTCGTAGCCTTTTCTTTAAATCAGCTCTTCGAGAAAGGATTGCTCTGAGATGGATGTTTTAAAGAAGCGCTCCAGGGAGAGGGAGTGTACTGTGGACGGTTGCTGAGGAAGTTGAGGCTTACCAGCACTGTCGGAGCACTAGCAGGGCATCGTCGGGTCTCACATTAAAGCAAATGATGCAATTTGCAGAAGGGCTTTTTTTAAGAGGAGGTGACTGTGATTAGCTACATTCCTCTGGGAGGGAGATTTACGAGCTCTAAGCTTCTCTTTTGTTCCTGACCTACTGCACAAACCAAGTTTGGAAAATGCAGCGAGGCAAAGAAGACACAAGAGTCTCATTTACAGATTACTTCCAAGATAATTTAATATAGAATGAAAGTGACATGACCACTATGGGGAATTTGGATCATTTTGGCAGCCGAAAAAGAATAGCACACTGGATATAATGATATAATAACAAAATAAATTAAGCAATATGCACACATTTTTTTATGTCAGAATCATTTAAACTCTTAATCTAAACTGAAAAAATATAAAACAGCACTTCTAATCTTAAAATCTGATTTAAAAATCATGCTAAGCTTTTTTTTTCTGACCTTCTGTTGTGTCGGTGCATTATAGGTCAACTCTCTATAGAGATAACTTGGTTACCACGCCAACACGTTTTTTCCCTTATCTCCTGTTGCTATGGTAACAACTGGGTCCTAACGGTTGACCTGATCTCGCTCGGTAGATTATCTGGTCGTTAAATCACATGGCCCTTAGATACAATAGACACGTTTGTCCTGACAGTTTAACCTTTGGCTTCTCGACTTTTGTGGACCAGTTAGAATTAACTTTACCAGCTTTTATTGGTCTTAGAGGTGTCAGGCCCAAATATGAGACTTTGGCCTGGTTTTGTCTTTGTGGTATGATGTGGTTGTTTACTTCCCCTAGTAACAGTACTATAATGCCAGGTTGAAGTTTTACTAACTTAAAACTACTTCCCACCCCTTTCCCCCAGTGTTTATTTTCCATTATAATCTTCAGAAACATTTTGCTCTCTCATGATACAAACATCAGGTAATCTTTGATTAGAAATCAGTGGAAATATTGTCATTGAGACAAATTGTTGGATAAATTGTCACTTCTTAACATATAATTAGTTTCGCCCAGATTTCAACTTAACTACACCACAGATGTTGCTAAAGTTACTTTACAGAATTGAAAGAAATCACAAACAGACCACATTTAAGATTTTACTTAGTGTTTAAGCAATTGGATATTACATTGCATCATATGATAATAGTTTTTATATATATATTTTTAAACCTTTCAATACAGTGCAGTTCAGTACAACCCCACCACCTGAAAATTACAGTGAAGTTATATCATGTGCCTGAAAGATGTGACTTACAGCAGGGCTGTGTATTGGACTGAATGAGATTGTACATGTGTGTGCAATAAACTGGGATGAGCACTACGTAATGTTAATTCATTATGAGATAATTAAGTCGTGATCACGAGAACACAGATGCGATGATTTAGTTATGATCTGATGATAACAGGCCAGACACATTTACAGCTACAATGACCACTCTGGGCTTCCATATTTTTTAAACCGCTTTCACACCCTTGGTAAGTTGCAACAGCAGCCTGCAGCAATCCACTTGGAAATTAACTGGATTTAAAGATGCTGCAAGATCCCAGAGCTTCTGATCCTGAATTTTGCAGATTAATTGGCTGTCCCTCTATTACTCACCGGAGTTCAGGTCCAGTAAAGATCTGAGACATGCATGACCAAAGCCTGCAGCTCTGGCATTTAACACCATTCAACCCATGAGGAAAGATACACCGTGTTCCTTTTCCTACCGACAGTATGCAGCATGTTGACCATAGACCTAAAATCTAGTCTTTAATCACATAAGTAAATCCACTTGGCCTTTTCCGAAGCCATCACTCATGATACAGAGTGAGAGTGAGTAGTAATTTGGGGTTTTTCATGGTGTATGGTGTCTTTGTGCAGAGGATTTGTCGCTCTATAAGGCCAATAAGGATTTGTTGAGCTGCTGTAGCTATGAAACACAATATTGCCACACTCCCTGGAGCTTGTCTGTAACACTGAGTTATTGTTCTTGTCTCCTGAAGGGCAGATGGTGTACAGATTCTGAATTACAATGTCTACTCTGATAGACAGATCACTAGCTGTATTTATCTGACAGCTTTTGAGAAATAAATTATTATTAGATTTTTATTTTGTGTTAGCACACTGTAATTTTGTTAAGTGTTATATAAGTAAGTAATAATGATAGAACTGGAAGTATTGAATTCATTTTTCATTAAACATTAGTTTGTCATGTACTTTTTTAATTAATTGATTAATTGTTTGGTGTATAAAACATAAGAAAATACTGGAGAATGCCTATCACGATTTCCCAGAAAATTAGGTGATGTCTCCGAATTGCTTGTTTTGTCCAAAACCCCAAAATATTTAATTTACAAAACTGTAAAAACAGCAAATCCTGGCTTTGAAAAAGCCAGAACAAGCAAGCTTTTTTTTCTTGACAAATTACTAAATGATTATTAAAATTGTTTATTATGAATCTTTAGTTGATCAACTAATAGAGCAACTAATTGGAATTGGTGGTATTTCATTACTGAAGTTTGTTTTGAGGTTTCATAATGGTTTCTTGTGTGTTAGTATTATTCTGGATAGGATTGAGCAAAAGCAATACAAACTGAACCCACTGCTAACAAGAAGCAGGCTACCGTACGTATCAATTCCTGCAATACTCTGCATACTGCACACTCAAATTAATACACACATTTTCCCTTTTTTGACTCTGAGAAACACAGAGCATGCTGGTTATTGTGTCACATCAACTGTTTCTAAATAAGACTATAACACAACCCCTCCCGTCACTCAGGAGTCACACTGAGACAGTTGTGTCTCTGTTTGAATCCTTTGTACCCGCCTGACGTGACCTGCTCCAAAGACACGTCTGTTCCACGCTTAATTTAGACCGGGATGACAGGGACAAAGGTTTGAAGTCTTCCTGAGCGACAGGCTCTTCTCCTCTGACGGTTGTTTACTAGAGCGTGATTGTCATCGGCTTATAGTTCAGAATTCCTGAGTCGGTGTGTGTGAATCAAATCTGTGTTTAGGGAAACAACAGTGCTGGAAGACTGTGTTTGTGCTCCTGGTCTGCAGAGGACCAGCAGGGTGATCGGGCAGTAATTGGTGTATAAATGTAGTTCAGGCGTATTGAAATCTTTTGTCGGTATCCATCTGCAGAAAAATGGATGGAGACCCTCTGAGAGAGCAGAGCCGATGGTCTGGTAGAGGAGACCAAGGAAATGTGGTGACAGGCTGGTATATTTCAGAGCTAGAGGTCACATTAACCAAAAGTTTGCATTTGTTTGCTTGTAGTTATTTCACTGTTGAGACGAGCCCTTAAAGACGCGACTCTTTGTCAGGACGACATCCCTTTACTGTCTTCTCTGTGTGACATCATAGTTAGTATTGATTTGAATTTTAGTGCAAAATCGTTCTAAATGGAGATGAGTTTCTTCTTCTGCTGCTGCTTCTTCTTCTTCTTCCCCTTTCTCCTCCTCCTTTTCCTTAATCTTCTTGTTCACCTTCTTCTTCTTTTCCTTTCCTCCTCTTCCATCTTCTCCTGCTTATCTTCTTATCATTCTTCTATTCCTGTTCCCCTCCACCCTTCCTCCTCAATTTCCTTCTTCCTCTTCTTCCTCTTCTTCCTCTTTTTCTTCTTCTTCTTCTCTTCCTATCTTCCTTTTCGCCTCCACCTTCTTCTCATCCTCCTTGTTCTCCTCCTCCTTCTTCTTCTCTTTCTTCTTATCCTTCTTTCCCTCCACCTCTTTTTTCTGCATCTTCTCCTCCACTTCCTTCTACTCTTTATTCTTCTCATTTATCTTCTATATCATCATCATCATCATCATCATCATCTCTGAACTTCAGTCTAATCTCTAGTCTAAGTCTAATCAGTCAACCTGTGAGATGATCTCTGCCTCTGAAAAGTCCTTGTATGACTAAAACTGCAATCTGCCGTCCTGACGCAGCTCCTTCACCTGCTGCTCCGTCACCCACAGCGGTCTGTCATCTCAGCTGTTGTCTGTAGTGCCGTGCTTGTTTGTAGTACTACTCCACAGTCCACACAACGCACAGTCCTGCCTTGTGCTGTCACTCGGTACTGTAGGTGTAAGTCCACTACACCTGGCAGCATGCCTGCACCACTGTATAGCGCCAGCAGATTACCATTACACCATTCAATCCGTTCCCCTTGTTGTATGAGGGATTGAACCGTGGTTCCCTGATGTAATGGCATGGCTGGTCTGTTCTTAATATATTAACCTTATTAGATCAATTAAGCAAATAATAGGATCCATATCTTAACACATAGAAATAAGACATCATGTATTTTATATGGTTTCTTGCAAATTAGTTGTAGTGTGTTGGCCTGAGGGGAAACCACCCACATCTGTGTCTGTCACTAAGGGACTGCAGTATTTTCTGGGGTCATTTTTTGACCCGTACTTGTCTGAAACGCCTGTGGTTATAACCTTGAATGTGTTTTGCTGGTAGTTTAATGTGAATAGATTGCTTTCTATTTAATACGTGTTTGTATGAAAAGCTCACTTGTTTTCACTGTACGTCAGTCTGACAGTTTGCAGGCTGTAACAGAAAAGATGGCACTGTGGTCAGGCTTCTTTGTGATCTAGATAATATATTATACCTATATGACCATTGGGTACGGGGGGGATTCTTTATCAAGTGTTATTATACATTTATGATCTTAACAATAATGAATAAGGGGTATTAACTAGAGCAAGACCAGTGAATCAGCTGGTCCAATATATTGACTGATATTAACTTATTGCTGATATATTGGTTTGGTCATAAATGGAAGATAAATAGTCTCTAAATATGTGAAGGCTCTTCACATATTTCTTGGACTTGGTTGAAGTTGCCTTCACAGGAGGCCTTGAAACTGCAAGTCTGTGTTAGCATCAGTAACTTGCAGTAGAAGTTGTTGTCAGTGATTTAGATTTTCTTCTTTTTTTCATTTTCACCATCCAGTGCTCACAGCCAGCGACCATGTAACAAGCCCTGCTGCTTTATGTTGCATCACTGTACCTTACACCACGGTGGGCTGTTGCAGAGTATTGTGTGATGCTGACCGTGACGCTGACCCCATCCTTTCCCTTTCTTCTTTTTTTGTTGCTCAGGAGTTTGCTGCGCTGACCAAGGAGCTGAACGCCTGCAGGGAGCAGCTGCTGGAGAAGGAGGAGGAGATCTCTGAGCTCAAAGCCGAGAGGAACAACACCAGGGTGAGGACGATCAGAACTGTTCTGTTGGCATTTTTCAACCAAAAATGAAGTTTATGATGATGCTTATTTCTTCCACATCCAACCCCATAACACTTGCGTTCCACAAGTTTCTCTTAAGTTTCACAACTTCCCCCAAATCTTCGTGTCAGCTGCCAAAAGTGAAAGCCTGCTGCACACTGCGATAGACAGAGTCCTGAGAAAGCTTACGCTATCTGGTGGGTACAGTTTTAAGGCTGTGGAAGCACTGAAGCAGCCATGCGCACTGTCTGTTTCCAATTCCCAGACATACCTCATTAGCGCCCCACATTCTGCATGAACATTTTCCCACTTACTTCACATGGATGGCTGCTCAAGAGTAAAACTGAGTCCAAATGGCACCGGTGCCCTGCAGTGTCCAGGTCAAAGTATTTGGGGGGAAAAAACAACTGAAGACATTAGCGGATCAGCTCGATTTTTGTGGAGCTGAAGTCCTCCATCTTCAAGGAAAAACATTTCCTTTTTAAAGCAGTAAGCACACTCTGCTGTTGACAGATAAGACTCTGTTTTCCATCCCACTGCCGATTATGTGTGGATTTACAGTCTTGCACTATCTGTCTCTGGGTGGAGGCAGAATATTTTAGCACAACAGCGACTGAGAAAAACAGGAAAGAGGGAGGTGAAGGTGCAAGAAACAGGGACAGACAAAAGTCATTTTCACTCTCTCACTTTATTATCACCTCGAATCTTCCGTTGGGCAATGGCCATGCAAACTTTAATTAAGCTTGTTTTTTGTCGCTGTTAGGATTTTACAGTTCATAATTAAATCTTGGAAGGCATGTGCAGGCAGTCAGTGGACTGAGGAGCTGGCAACAGATGTGATGACAGTGGATAAACAGGTTAACTTCATTGTTTTAGAGGAGCGTCACAAACAGACGACGTCCATGTAAACCGACAGACTTGAGTCATGCAGAGACATGATGAGGCAGAAAAAGGAGAGCAACACATAAAGGATGAATATATTTACGGAACAGCAGGAGACTGTTCTGGAGACATTACCTAAGGCAGAACTCCGTATACTTCGGGATTGATTCAACGGTGGGCATTTTGTCGAGTTTGCAGGAGTGCGCATGTAGTCATGATGGCTGCTGAGGAGACAATTGAATCAGACAGGCAAGACAAGAGACGACACTCAGTCTCCTTTCAACTACAGTGAAGGTCTGCATGGGGTCCTCTTTCAACCCCGCATGCACATTCTCATGCAGGATTTCCAGCCATCCCCACCCACTCCTGCCGAGAGTCTGATCGCTTTCTGTCTGCTAAAATGTTTCCTGTTGAAAGTTTGTCTGCCCCATCCTGCAGGGAAAATCAGACACATTCATTTATCTAGAGGCTATGGGATCAAAAAGGGGGTTCAGTTTATGGATTGTGTCCCTGTTTCAAATCAGATGCTTCCAGACTTTTATTATGTTATGATATACTGTTATTGATTACATTTGGATTAGGGGTTGCAATTTGGCTTTACATTTTTTACTTTATTTGGGGCCATATATGGAGAAATATTGTTTATTAGAGGTCAATGCATTTATAAAACATGCATGGTTTAAGGACTAGTTTGACATTTTGGGAAATATGGTTATTTGCTTCCTTGCTAAGAGTTAGATGAGATGTCTATATGGTCACTATACAGTGGCTTATCTTAGCATAAGGACTGGAAACAGTGGGAAACAGAACTGACCAAGAAAGTGAATACCAATAATCGTATTTCCCAAAAATGTCAAAACATTTCTTGAACCTTCCTCTATGACATTTCATCCTATGACGATGCTGCTGACCACCAGCTCCCACCACATTAAAGGGAATATGCCCCGTTCCCCCCCAACATTTATGTTTTGCAGGATCTTTTAGAGCCAGAACATGAAATTGCTCCCAGTTATCATGAATAATGACTTAACATCATGCTTCCTGTGTAATATTTAGTACGAACATTTGTAGAGCTTTGTTAAAAAAAAAAAAAGCAGCCCATTTTAGTTCACCAGTGATGGCAAGTGGGAACCTGATTTCTTAACCAGTGGTTAACCACAAGATACATTTAATCCAGCTGCAGCTTGTCGGGGAGCCTTCAGCGGGGGATGTTTTGACTAGTGAAGCGAAGGCATGTCAGGGACGAAGCCATTGAGGTTTTTCTTGGAAAGAATGGGGAAATAATTTTCAGCTGTAACTTCAAACTCTAACCAGATCATTATCTTGGGGATATAATATTCAGTCCTTGGACAACCTCCGAGAGGGAATGAAGTGTTGAGAAGTGTATCACCACGAAAACTGCCACAGTGTTTCCATCATCCAGCAGTAATGAATAATGTTTTTTCTCTGCAGCCAAACTGGTATTTTCGCTCCCAGTCACATCGTGGTTGTTTACTCCCAGTTGTTGTGGTTGTTGTGGTTGTTGTTGTCACATTCTTTTCCTGAAGTCAGCCCCCCAGCTCGGCATCTCATCTCCTCTGTCCACATGAACCCAGATTAGCATAATCCCTTTTTCTGCACTGCTGGAAGGATTGCAGTTACTTCTGAGATTTGAATGACTTTTTGCATCTTTCATACCTTTACTCTGAAAAGGCACAAATATACAGAAAATGTATCTAACAATAAAAAGGACATAATTACTGTAAATGACTGGTGCTGAATGACATTTTCTTAGGTTGTGACTCGAATAACACAAGCAAAAATGGAATTATCAATTTGTAACAATATGGAAGATGGGGATAATTATAACGGTGCTAATTGAATGTAATATGAAAGATGATCTGAGGATCTGAAGCAGAGTTTTGGTGTGCAGCAAACCCTTTCTTGTTTTGGATTCTTTCAGCACTTTACTTAATTATACTGCTGCGAGGAGGATTTATACCTTTCAGATGATGTTGACGATAACAGTGATTCCTCCTGTGTGTTCATTCAGCTACTGCTGGAGCATCTGGAGTGCCTGGTGTCCAGACACGAGCGGTCACTTCGTATGACAGTGGTCAAGCGGCAGGCTCAGTCTCCGTCGGGAGTCTCCAGTGAAGTTGAGGTCCTCAAAGCGCTCAAGTCCTTGTTTGAACACCATAAAGCCCTAGATGAGAAGGTAAGTGTGGCTCCATTGGCATAGCATTTTAATCTCAAGGTGCCTGTCTAAGCAGCTTGTACAGTAGAATGGGGAATCAGTGTGTCTGTGCTGTATTGGGTCTTATATGATTTAGATTACATTTACATTACATTACATTTTCAACAAATTATAATCAAGTATAAACATTGAATGCATGTCTCCTCTCATAATGCACAGTTTATATTGTGAGATCCCATTTATGAGTTTACTAAAACCATTATGTTGCCATTCAACCTAATTGGCAACTATTTAACAATATTTTCTGTTGAATTCTAAAATACTTGACCTATTCTGAATTTCCAAATATTTGTGATTATAAAAGAATCATTGAGACAATGACATATTTTATAATTGTTAAGTGTAAATCATGTATTATTATGTTCATATATTGACAGATTGAACACCAAAGGATTCAAGCATTGCTGCTGCAGTGTTATCTGTTTTCCTGGTATCATTTGTTGGTTTTAGCCTTAAGTCCCAACCAGCATTTCTCCAGCCTCCTCACAGCCGGCTGCTTTGTGACCTTAGCCCCCTGTGTGATATCACCACCGGCCCTTTAATCCGTCCATCCTCACCTCTAAAAGCCATCATTTATAACGTGTGTTCAATGGCATGCTGGGAATAAAAGCCGTCTCGGGCGGCTGGGGGGGGCCATCCCGATTCGGACCCCGGCTAAATTCTAATCCAGGATCAACCTCCTCTGAGATCTGGCGTCCTACTGGGCCACAGCAGCGGTGGTGCACGGCCACCACGCAGTGCAAGTAATTGCTCCATCACAGCCGCGACAATCCTAGAAGAGGACGAGTACGCTCTGAGTTTCTCTGAGAGGACTGGAGGAGGGGAATCTCCACCCAGCAACCGGTGCTTTAAAAGCAATAAAAACCTCATAACGCTGCTTTGAAGCCACAGCAAAGTGTTATTGTGAGGCTAAGGGAGGAAAAGAGGACAGGTCTGCAGCAGCAGCGGGGCTCCTTTTTCTGCTGTGTTAACCCTTTGAATGTCTAGACTGGAATACAAACAGTAGTCAATGTGGGGAAGAAATATCTCTGCCCGACCCTCAGCCATCAGTCCACCTCAGCACAAACGCAGCAATCTTCACATGTTCATGAGATGGTCCATCAGAGAGCAGGTCTACAGGCAGATCATGATACCCGTTTGGTGTTTGTTTTTTGTTTTTCCAGGTACGAGAGAGACTACGGGTGTCACTGGAGAGGGTGTCCGCCTTAGAGGAGGAGCTCACAGCAGCCAATCAGGAGGTATGACCCGCCACAGCTAATATGTTTAAGAAATTGAATGTTGTTATATATTTGAATCTTCTTTGTGGTGTACTTTGTGTGGTGTTGTATCCTCAATGACTTGAAGTATTCTGACGTACCAAGTAGTGTCTCACGGGTTGTTTTCCTTTAAAAACTTTTTTTTTTTCAGATTATTGTGAGGAATTTGAATCAAATAACACATTAAATAGGTACAATTCACCATTCAATTTAAGAGTGAAAATGTAGTGTGACAAATATACTGAAATATGGAACCATGCTGCATAAATAGGAATGCATTTTATCCAAGATGTGCATGGTTAGCTGTTTTATTGTCAGAATCAGGTAGATGTGTACTTTAATGCCTGTAAAAGCGCTGCAAATGTACAGTTCATACCTACTGATAAACAAAAGCATGGCAAGTTTTAAAAATACACAGAGGCAGTTTGAAAAGTGTGATACTGACAAAAAAAAAAAACATATATATATATATATATATATATATATATATAAAAGGAATCAGAAACAGAGTAACTTGAAAAAAATCCTTAATTCAATTTAGAAGAACAAAAAAGTAAAAGAAAATACAGGAAAAAATATCTGTTCAAAGTGTCGAAGCGCATGTTCCAACTCACAGAACAAATGTACAGGCTTATGTACTGCTCGTTTATGTGGATGTAAATCTTATACATACTGTGATGTGTCCAGAGATGTGTCCTGAATTATTTATCAACTCAAACAACCAGAGCACCTCTGCAGCCTTCACTCGCCCTCGTCTTTACACACCTCATTGTGCACGAGTGGCTGAGGCACAGCACTCACAGAAGAGTGGCCACTTTTGATATGGCGACCCATCTCCCTCTCAGCACCCTGGTTCGGGCAGGCAGAAGTGCCAGGACAGCTCTTGCACTGCAGATGGTCCTGTTCCAGCTGAGAAAAACCCTCAGGCTGGCACTTCACAGCCTGTCAGACATGCCAGTCTGACACTCAGGCCTAGAATAAAAGTCAGTAAGGAGAGGAGAAGAAGGAGGGAAAAGCAGGGGGGGGGCTGGGAAGATTGCAGAGTGGGTGGAAGGACAGCCAGCGAGGGCAGGTTGGAGAGGAGAGAGGAGGAAATGCGAAAAAGAGCAAAGAGAGGCAGGAGACAGAAATAGAGATGGCAGGTGGGAGGCAGAGGCAGGTTGTGTGAGGAGGTGTGTGTGTTAATGAGAGTGCAGGGGGGGTGCAGTTGGTCCGAGCACATCTGACAAGGTGTGGAGACAAGAGGGTGAAGGAGAGAAAAAAACGCAGACGGCGAGGCTGTAAGAGATGATGTGTTTGGATGGTAAGAAGATGGATGAGTTGCTTGTGGTCTAAATTCAAGATTAAATGGTGCAGGATCTGGGCAGAAACGAGAGAGTGAGGGAAAAAAGAGTGAACAGCTAAAGAAATAATGTGACAAGACGCTCGTTCCCAAAGCTGTCTCTCATTTTTCTTTTACAGCGTTTGGACAAAGTCTGCTTTCTAAACTCTTAAGTCCCTGACAGACATCTCAATAGAAGACGTAGCACTTTAAACAATTTTCTCACATCACACAGCCAAGGTTAGAAAGACCGTACAGTGTATCTGTGAGGCTGTCCCTTAGAAATGGTTAACACCACACTTGTCAGTGTGGCAGACAGATGAGTGATTGGACCTTGAGGTGGTGGAAGAGGCAGTTAGACCTAAAACCGAATAAAAATGTCCACACCTCAGCGGCTCCAGGGAGGCAGGCAGAGCCGGGAGCCAGCAAAAAAACATGGTAATTGATTCGTGATGGAGGTCTGGTACGAGTCCCTTCTCCCTGCAGGGCTTTTGACAACACGGCCACTCCTAATGAAATCACCGGCCTCTGACCTCATGCAGTCACAGGTGTTTAAGTGGCCACACACTGATTACTGCTGGTGATTGCTATTTGTTGTTATGGAACAAAGTGTAAATACAGACTGTGTTGGAATCTGAGGGAAAGTAGTTGTTATATATAGGGGACAATGGACATTAATCAACACCGTGACACACTTTGTGAAAAACTTCAACAGAAAAGAGCCAGGGGTGTCTCAACAGCTAATTTGCACCCATAAGTCTCATTACAATTAGAAATGGACAAAACGGTGATAACAGGTGAGAAAAAATAAACTTTATGATCAAACAAATATATATATATATATATACACTATATTATCAACAACTTTGAGTAAATCTATAAAAACGTTAGCAGACATTTCATTTTATTTGAATTTAATTGATTTTAAAAGTGCAGTATGCAGTGAAGTTTCCTATCCTCAGACAGTGGTAGGTACTGCAGAAGCACAACAAAAGATATGTAAACTACCCCGAATTTTCGTATATTAAGTATTACTCAACAACATTAAATATTTGTGATGAAAAGGGCAAAAATCAACAGCTTTAAGTGGTATGTATTGAGAGTTTAACACTTAAAACCTCAGTTTGTTGGACAGAGGACTGGCAACATGCAGAAGCAACTATCATCAGACTCGATTCAAATACGTCTGTATACTGATTGCTGCCCCGAAATATTTGACATCACCTCTTTCCAACTAAGTCCCGGCCAATTTAAAACCAGTAAGAAGAGCCCAGACAAAACGACAAAGCCAGAAATCTTTCATGTGGAATAAACAAATCTTTGGCTGAAAATTTTGTGGACCCAACCATTCGTAATAAAATAGGTTTTTAGGGCTTTTAAAACAAAATCTGCCAGAAAAAAATACACATTTTAGATATTTCTTGAGGCAAATGGATTTCTGTTAGATTTTTTCACTTGTTTTAAGAGAACACAACTGTTAGGACCCCACAATAAAGAACAGCCTAATAACATGGAAGAGGTCCAGTCAAACTAAGTAAGATCAAAGACTTGCAGACTCTCACCTGTGTATGTGTGCGCGCATGCATTTGCTGAAAACCATGAGATTGATTGTAATTCAAACCGATGCACCGGAGACTTGCATGCCCCCCCAGCTCTCACCTTGACAAAATCAATGTTTTGTACCTTAAGAAACCCCCCTCCCAACCCTCCCTGCACTCCTCCTCGCATTTGTTCAACCTCTCCTTCATCACATTACCTCAGACAGTCCCCTCAATCCAACACAGAAGTGCCGAAGAAAGATAAGGAAACCATGATGCTGTGCAGTAAAGCGGCCCATCTCGTGCTTCTTGCCCGTCTTCCCTTTGCGGCAGATGTCTACCTTTGATGAGAGGTACATCAACAACATCAAAAAGAAATAATAGGCGCCATGTTCATTTTGCATCTGGCAAACATCTCCTATCTGTAATTTCAGAGCTGGAGACGCATCTGAAGCACTCCATTCATCATTTGTTGTGTTCCTTTATGTCGCGGGGGGCGTAAGTGTTTGATCTCTGAGCTAGAGAAATTATTACAGACAATCTCAGAATAATGGTTTCAGAAACATACGGAGGCATAACTATGCCCTCGTTAAAAATAATGAAGGGAGACGCTCCGAGGTCAGTGTGCAACAGCGAAGATGCAGCCGAGCTGTTGCAGGTGAAGTCTGAGGCTGCAGAATTAATGTCCAAGCTTAATGTGTCCATTGAGGATGGGAGAGAACCATATTTTACTGCCCTCTCTGCCCACTTTAAAGAAGAGGATCAACTGATAGAAGTCACTTGAGAGCATCGTTTGTTTTATCGACAGTCATGTCATCGATTGTCCCGAGGCTTCCTTCATTGTTTCATTCACAACAAATACAAATACCAGTTTATTTGTTCTGAACAAAGATGACCTCCCAGTAACTGTATTATCAATTCCTTTTGAAGCAAATTCTATGAATACTATAGATTATATTGTGATGCATTTAATAACAGCTGCCATATCCGTGCAGCTTGGAAACCCTAATTGAAATCTGAAAAGAACGACTAATAAAAAGGAAACTAAGATTACAGCATTTTCCAAAGCTTCTGAATACTTAAAGAGTCAAACCAGCATGATGCAGCTTTAATCACATCATGCTTACAGCACAGCACATGTACTGTGGTTTTAGTTTTTTTTTCATAGTTTTGGTTATAAAACAAATAATAACATTGCACTCACCATGAAAATTGCTGTTATCTGAGAGCACAGCAACGTCATTAAAATGTCAGACAGGGTAAGAAACATAAGTAGTCAAATGATCCGCCAGGTTTTAAACAAATCCCCAGGTTAGCCAAACTTATTCGGAAGTGGCAGTTATCTGTTTTAAACATCCAATACACCAAAAACCTTGAAACCTGAAAACCTTCAGTAGTGATGGCTCGTTTCGTTGTGTTCTCAATTTTTCACAACCTGAATCAAGCTTGGACAGGGGAGAAGGGGAGAACGACTAAGAGCTCCAACTTAATAGTTTATTGTATGCAACAAAAAGAGAATACGCACTGAAAACTGATCAACAGGGTGTAAGCCAGGGAAGAGGCAGAGGAGAGAGACTGGCTCGCTGCCACCAGCCTGTATTCAGACAGACAATCCAGGTGAACTGAATCTTCCTGATAACCAGCTCCACCCTCCCGGCTCCTGCAGGGAGAGGCCCGGCACGCCTGCAGTGGGGCTCACACTGTAGCTGTACGATTCGCTAAATTCCTGCAGTGTTTTTCTCCAAGCTGCACTGAAGTTATCACTTTAATGAGGAGCAAGTTTCACAGGAAGTTGACAGTTTTGGTAGGTCATTTTTAATGGTTTGCGTGCTTCAAAATACTACATGCTTCTTGCTCCCACCCGTTTCAGGTTCTGCAAAGTCTTGTTTTTGGAAAGTACAAGAGGCACCACAAAGTCTCAGGGGCTTCAAATTGTTCATGAGAGACGAGTAGCAGCCAAGCACACTGTCTTCATTTCTCTTCCCCATCGTGAGCAGAGTGATAATCACATGCTGTCTGTCAAGGAAGAACCTAATTATTGTTGTTGTCGGTCACCCCCTGACAGGATTATGACTTAAGGACAGTTGCTTAAGGTGGTGAGACGGGGACACGAGGTCCGCGGAACATGATAATTATAGTGATTGTGTCAGTGCTCACATGCTTCAAGCTTCATGTTGGTTAAAGCCATGTTCCATAAATTCCTGCAGAGAGGGACATACTGTAATTTACTGGCATTGCATAAGAGGGAAACAGGACCAGTTAACTGGGGGCTGCAATTACGTATTTATGCTGATGTGTTAATCAGACACGGAGGTTTCAACAGGTTCTGCTTGTGTTGCAATAATGCATTTAAAAATAATTTAAAGTCTGATCTTGTTTTTATCTCAGCTCTTTTAACTTCCAACATGAACTGTTTTTATGTGTATACAGATAATCTGACGGTATTATTCTATTAGTTGTAATTTGTGTGCTTTTTGCGGTCCTGCAGATTGTGGCCTTACGGGAACAAAATGCTCACATTCAGAGAAAAGTGGCTTCCGGAGACGGAGGAGAAGACATACTGGAGGGTGAAGCTCAGCAGAAGGTCCATGGCAAGGTGAGCGTCATCAATAATGCAGTGGAGAGTGGTTTTTAAACATGTGGAGGATCGACACACCAGTTTTGGGTATAACTTTCTACTTGCTGCATTAGTGGATACTGTAATCTAGAAGAGCAGGAGGTGGTCAAGCTCAGTATCAAATGACTGGGCACAAAATTAACACAATTTATTATGTTATGGTCCAAACTGATCCATCTAAAAGTAGGAATATGACAAAAGTTCTTAAAGTCTCCCTCTTATAATAAGGCACAACTCATATGGGTAATTTTTTACATACGAGTACATGATCTCGGTATCCTCAAGTGTTTACCTGTCTTTTAAGCATGGATCTTTTATATCACCCTTAAATGACTTCAATGCCATAATCACTGCACTAGCAATCATCATTTGGTCTACACCTCTGGTTTGGTGGCATTTCACAAATAATTCCTGCACATTTAGTTCCCCTGCTGTTTTAATTGTCAGTATAATACTTCAGTATTGCAAAATGCTGTTAAAACATTATGAGCATGCACTTAGCTCTGCCGGGGTTCTGAAGGTGACCCACAGTCAGACGAGAGCTCTTGCTGTGACCTCAGCCTCTCCCATTATGCAGGAGCACACGTGGACCTGCGTGGCTGAATACAGATTTCCCTCTGATTATTAATTTAAAGACAGAGGTGTAACTGCATCAGCGTTTTACTAGATTATACAAGACAGTATATCAGAGCCCAAAACAACCAACCCCCAAATTCCAAAGCAGACCTTCGAAATCCTTTTTAACATGCAGACAGCAGCATCTACATCTTACAGAGGATACCTGGGCAGATCAATGGAAATGCTATTACTTGGCTGGTCTGCTGGAGGAAGGGGAGTCGGGGGAGGGATGTGTGGAGTAAAAAGATGAAGAGTGTGTTGTACAGAGGGATGGGCTAATGAGGAGACAGCTATCGTCTGCCCTGTTTTGTGAAGATAAAAAGAGTGAATATGAAAGGGGTGTCGTTTTTATTTGCGTGTATGTTTGCGAGAGAAATTGCACGCGCGTGTGAACGACTAAAACGTGGTTAGGTGAGAGTGAGGGATGGTTATTCAGCGTCACCGCAGTCACGATGACTGACAGACATTGATTTGCACGTGTCCTTCGGTTATCATTAATGTGACGGGTGGAAAGAGGTCGTGAGAGGGGAAGAGGGAGTCAGAGTGAGAAAGGAGGAAGAAGAGCAGCCCTTGAAGTGCATATTGACCCACTGAGCTCCCAAAGCTCTAGCACGGGCCTGGATCTGCCTGATAACCAGCGAAGGCTGTCCGACGGATGAGGCCTGTCGCTTCACCATTTAAATGTTTAATTCAGTAAACATCCAGCATTGGACTGGTCCTGGATCAGTTTCATTACCCATCACTCCGGACAGATTTACTGACGTGCTGTAGACTTTTGTAAAACAGTAATAGAAAAAGAGGCGTTGTGAAAGATAGATAAATATAACAAATTTTAGGTAGCAAACAAGCAATTAGAACAGAAACATGTCACGTTTGTTTTATGACTTGGGAACATTTATTATTCCAAGATGTTTGCCCCCATTTTGTGATGCTGTACATTTCTTTATTAACAAGTTAAACTGGATATAAATATACTGTGTAGGCTTCTGATACTTCACTAGTTCTTTTCAATATTCTATCCATCAGAAATGTCCAATTTATTCTACTTGTTATAGCTAGAATAGGGTGAATAGTTTTTCCTTTTGAGTTGTGAGTATTTGTGGTCTTAATAAATTATATGACGTGAAGTCTTAGTTCAACAAAGTTGCATAAAGAAAAGTGGGTGTTATTTTTTACATAAAATTGACAATACTATAAAACTAGTAACTATAGCTGTCAAATAAATATAGATATATGAAGTACCATAAAATGGTGGTACCTTTTTAAAAGTGTACTTTACTACAGTAGTTGAGCAAATTCTTTTCTAATTTCTGCCTCTTGTGCACTCCCCTGAACATCGGCATATTGCAGTAGAGGATGTACTCTAAGACATTTTATTGTACAGTTTCCCTTAAAATATGAAAGGCTTTTATTATGCTTCCCTTTTTTCAGGTTAGTCTCTAGAGTAGCCACACTGCACCTTTCTTGTATATATGACAAATAAAACCCTTGAATCTACTTGAGCTGAGTGAAGGTTAGGTGAATTTTGTTTGTGGCGCTTACATCAAAAAATCAAAGCTACATGTCTTTTCAGAAAAAATGTCCCTGTTACTTTGGATAAACCCACAAACCTCCAGTGTGAACAGTTTTCAAAGGGACTATTTGGTAGAAAGTAGTCCTATCTCCACTGTTTGTTGAAAAACCTCAACTGGAGTGGCACTGCAACAGAGGCAGATATCTCAAAACCTTGCAAATAGATCCAAAACTGTGCTCTGAGAAAATATGTTTTGTAATTTGGATGAGCTGACCCTCGAAATGCATCTGCTCAAGTGGATGCAAAACCTTATCTAAACTCTTGCAGGTTATAAAAAAGATCAGCCATTTAAAGTTTAAAGTCTTAAAAACCAGGTGTTTCAGTGTTACAAGACTGTGAAATGGGCACAATAATGGGAGCCGGACTTGCATAATGTATCGTCTGTGGGACTGTGGAGACGTTTTGCAATAAAGTGGAGCTAAATCCTTAAAGTTGGTCCCTTTTTTTTTTTTTTTTTTTTTTTTACGAGAGCGGCCCAGTGCCGGAGCGCTGGTATTAAAATCAGGGGTGTGATTTAGTGGGTCTTGTTCCCTGCTCGGGTGAATCATTGATCACAGGCAGCAGGCAGAGAGGCCCAATTAGGTTTGTCCTCACAGATGGATGGCCGAGGACGGGCAGCTGGGCCTGATACAGCAGAGAGACGGAGTGAGATGGAGAATAAAGACATCACTTTTCCTCAATCTTCACTCCCACCTGCTTTACAATAATTGCAATTGAACATAAAGACAAAGCTTTGTTATTTAAAAGCTGCAGTCAGAGGAAGTGTGTGATTTTGTAGTGATAATAAAGTTGTTTTCTGATGCGTTACTCTTGGCTCTAAACCTCTGTGTAAGTTGGATCTCTCTGGCATCCCCCTCATTAATCTACCTCATGCAGAGACCTGTGGAGCTGCACAGTGTGAGAACTCGGCGAAACCTAATCATATTACTAATGCAAGTGTCAAAGCAATTCTTCCAGTCGAGTCGGAAGCGATTCTCACCCCGTCTTTGTCACCTCCAAAATCAAAGCAGGGGAAGAGCCAAAGCCTTGAGCTCCTGAACTTGAATTTATCAGAGTGCTAATGTGTGCAGCTCTCAATAGAAGAAATGGTATCTGAAGTGGGAGCGAGGCTGATTGCTCAAGGCCCACTTCAATACACCACAGGAAGCCAAGGCAGGACAGGAATTCAGAAAATGATTTTTCATCTGCTTCATTTTCAATTCTTGCTAATGTTTCTGTTTTTCTGCCTTCTTTTCTTTCTATCATATGATGTTTCCAATTATTTTTACTTTCAGTCACCATGTGGTTTAAACACTTTTAAATCTGTGTAAGACAGTGGTGTGAATGGCAAAGTTTAAAGCCACTAGATGGTTGATTTGATTTATTCATGCACTGTACTAAACCAAATGCTGCCCAGCCAAATGGGTTTATAAGACAATGATGTGGCAGTTCAGGATTTAGAAATCCACTAATTTTGGGGGACCAAACAAACACTCCATTCCCTAGTTAACTGTGTGAAACACAAAATTTTAAGTTGTCCTTAACAACAACAAGATCAGAATTAAAAAAAACACCAACTCTGCTCTCCAGGAAAACCTTTGTATCTGCCTGCCTTAATTGCCAGCAGTTTTTAACTGAGCAGACTTTGTTTTGTCTCTAAATTATACAATACATGGTGGTACCATAGTCTTGATTTTGATGTGATTTTTAAGCTTTGACTTGCTCCAGATAACTTCCACCCCTATAATTCATTATATGAATAGAAAGATATTTTGGGAAATATGTTTATTCACATTCTTGGCCATAGAAGATTGATACCACTCTCATGTGTCTACGGTAAAATAAGCGCATTTACCAGAATGATGAACAACTCCCTTAACCATTGTGGCAATGCTTCATTTTACTAGTAATTTGACTGTAATTTTGTAATAATTTTCTTTGAAATTTCATAGAAAGAACTATGTCATTCTGTAATAATTATAAGGAAATTGGAGAAAAAGTTCTGAGAAAGTCATTCAGTTTGTCTAGTTGTGTTGAGTTCATAAAAAGTTGTTAATTTCCAGAGGAACTGAACTTAGCAACATCCCTGGACCGAGGACAATTGCGTGCTCCATCCATTTCCTTTCATTTTCACATCCCTTTTAAAAAAAAAAAAAGATGTGAAGTTAAATTTCTGTTGTGAAACTGAAGCTAAAGTTGCTCTGTCCTCTTTACTCATCCCCCCCCCCAGCGTCTGTCCAACGGCTCACTGGAGTCGGCCCATGAGGCGAGCCAGGTGGTGGAGCTGCAGGACCTGCTGGAGAAGCAGAACTACGAGCTGGCCCAGATGAAGGAGCGCATGTCCTCCCTCTCCTCCCGGGTCTCCGAGGTGGAGCAGGAGCTGGAGACCGCCCGCAAGGACCTCATCAAGTCGGAGGAGATGAACAACAAGTACCAGAGGGACATCAAAGAGGTTACGGCGCACACACATTTGCAAGGGAATAACTGTTGCAAGAGAGACATCAAAGAGGGCTCGCAGTGTCCTAAAAACACTCGCACACTCCCCCTTCCTCTTTATGACTGTCATACACACAAATACATGCACACACAATTCAAGGCACGATGAAGTACAAAACAAGCACACACAAGCAAGTGAATCCTATAAATGTACTGTAAATTGCAACATGCATACAGACACCAGTTGGTTATATAAACATTTCTCAAGGACAAACACTTCAAACCTCCAAGAAAACAAGCAGCTGTCTCTGCATCTGCCACTGTGTGGTTCTTAAATACAGTTTCAGGCTGGAGCGTCGACATGTAAAGCACAAAACCAGCCAGTTGAATTTTAAATTCCTGGAGAAATGAGAACGTTGGTGTCATAAATTGGCAATTACGAGCCCAATCACAAGCCCAGTGAGTACGCGTCTGTGTGAGGTGAATGCCACTGGAGTGAAGTGGGCTGGATCTGGATATGAAATTTATCCACCTATAGCCCTCAGCTGAAATTGCTAACAATGCAGGCGGACGCGTTGATCTGGCCAGGCAAACACGGCCTTATCGGGGCCGACCCTGTGTTATTACCCTGCACCGCCTCCTCTGAGAGTTTATTCAGCTCTCCCACTGACTACTATTTTTTTTTTGTGTGGCTTTGAAGCCACGTCTGCTTGCATGGGTTTGTGCCTGCAGCAATTCTCCATGCAGGAAATTAACTCTCAGAGATAATGTTGCCGTCATGACGGGGGGGGGGGGGACTTGTTTCATGGCAGTAGTGTGAGATACAAGATCACATCTGTATCTTTCTCCTATATTAAGCTTTATTGTTTGTCTTATTGGGTGTTTGATTTGTTTCTTGTGTAGATTATACTGTGGGCATGTCATATATGGAGCTAATCTGATGACAAATGCTTTACTTTGTCAGCTTGTAGTTCTGCTTTATGTGTTTTACATTTTTAGATTCAGTAACTTTGTGAGGGCATGCTGTACTTTAGTTTACATAGTGATTACAAAAGTTTTTGTGTTAATAATATGCAGCTGCCTTATACTCACATTTCAGTACACACTGTGATGAGAACATTTTGCACACTTGTTTCAGAAATTTCTACATTAATTACAGTTTGTATAATTCATGCTTTGCAATAAAATTATGGAGTGATAAATCAAGCCTGTGCAGATATTAAAATGCAAAATTCATGTTTGCAAGAATACTTCTGAGTTTACTAACTAGAGTTGAAGCTGCAGATGATGCTTCTTAAATTGTCTTCAAAATACTCGTTAGTGGAGGAGAAATTTCCCAAGCAGTTGAATAGTAAGAATGCTGTCATCTTTTTTGTCCTATTCTGTTATTCTCTGATTGCTCTGACTATGTGTGTGTCTACATGCAGGCCATGTGTCAGAAGGAGGACATGGAGGAACGGATCGTAACGTTGGAGAAACGTTACCTGAGCGCCCAGCGGGAGTCCACCTCGGTGCACGACATCAATGACAAACTGGAGAATGAGTTGGCCAATAAGGAGGCGTTCCTCAGACAGGTCTGTATAATGTTTCTGTGGTGACTAATGATCTTAAATCCTGAGAGATTGGCAAGATAATTTGTGTTTTCCATTTCTGTTTGCTTTTAAAAACTTTCATGGTAATTTTTGGCAGTTTGAGTTGCAGGTCTAGGTGACTGCTGAAATGGACCACTCATAGATGAAATGTCATCCATAAAAAATAACTGGATTCAGATAAGACTTGAGCATGCATGCAGCTGGTTGTGTCAGATAGATAGTTCCTGTCAGTTAACAGAGCCCTGAGAGCTGAGCCACTGAGGTTTGGCAATGAGGAAACCTCTTGACATTGTGTCCAATAATGTCAGAGGAAATTACCACTGGGGAAGGAATTTGGATAGTTTTACTTAAATGTTTACTTTGAGCAGATGCACGTGGCTCAGAATCGTCCTCATGTCTGATGAAACGCTGTACAATATGATCAGACGATTGGTACAGATTTATTCTCCTTTTTGATGATTCTTTGTGATTCATTGCAGCCAATTACATAAATTGCCTGGCCATAGAAGATTGAGTGACATTTTCGTGAGTACAGGCTTAAGCACCAGCTGAGCTCTGGAAGGACGGAAAGAATGTCACACTAATATGAGCACAAGTAATCATGGGCACGCACACACACACACACACCAAGAGACACACAAGCACCCCTTGGCTCTGCTGCAAAGAAAGTTGCTCAGATACCAAGCAATGACTTTGTTAAAGTAATAGTCAATAGGAAACACGCTTAAATGATTGATATCACTCTTTTATGCGTCTGTTAAATATATAAGCCAGACTACCTGTGTCCTCCAGTTTCCAGTTTGCTTCATGTTAACCGGCTGATGGCTCATCGGACTCTGGGCAGGAAAGTGTACAGTACAGTATAAGCCCGCTATTTCAACTGCCAACAACAGCATTTCACTTCTGAGTCAAGTTTTCCACTCTTGGCTTGTACACAACCAACCATAAGCACCTCATCAAGTTGACTACAGGACCACTCTGCAAAATAAATGCATCCAGAAACCTCCTCAGAACACCGTACAGAAATAACCCAGAAAGCCATCGGGTGTAAGCTCCTGCACACAACCACACACAAACACACTTCCTCGCTGGCTGTGTAATGAGTTTACTTGTTGTTGTGCCAAAAGCTGAACCCCGGGATCTGGCCGCTGATGTTTGAAGATGAGTTGTTCAGGGGATGTAGGCTTGGCCGTCGGTACAGAGGGATGATGGGGTTGAGAAGATATGGCGAGCAAAAAGGCGAAATAGATGGATGGAGGGGCACCTAGGGAGGATATTGCCAACAAAAACACGCTGTCATGCTTCCCCTGTGTCACCCCCGACACCAATGGGATGGCGATACGGGTAAAGACAGAAAATATCACTGACACACACAAGTCAACACAGCCCTGGCCCACTCCAGTCTAATTATTGCATACTGAGCTGCCAGGCCCGATGCTTTGGGGAGCAGAGCATCTGTCGCTGATGGCAAAGGCTGCCAAGCCAGCCCCCCCCAAAAAAAAGAGTCTTAAAACTGATTAGAGCCCCAAGCAAGGCAGGGGGAAAAGTCTTAACGTGCAACAGGGAAATACAAGTCGCCCGGTGGCAGCTTCACTGAACGCTGGGTTTGATTTCCATCACCATAATGGCAAGCACTGTATCTGAATGCCTAATCAGGGCAATTACCGGTATCTGCTGAGTAAAAGTTGCCACTATCACTCTTGGCAAGTGCAGAGCCGCTGCTATTCTGACTCTGTTATGGTGCTATTTTGAAGACGGGTTGAGGCACATTGCCAGAGCCTTCAGTGGCCAGTCCTCCTACTAAAGACGGATATCTGTGATTCTATTTTCTACCAGGCCATGACGCTCTGCTGACATTAAAAAGGAAAAGAGGGAAGGACAAAGGACGACAAAACACAAGATTCTTTAAACTATATGTCATATATAGTTTTATTTATTTGAAACATTAGACAAAAGTCTTTATTCTTTATTTCTCTTACTTTATAAGTCCTTTTTGTCACAGTTTAGTAAGAAGCCATTATTGCAAGGTCAACACTTCCACCATGTTCACCTGTTGTCTTGGTGAATTCAGGATAATGTATATTTCCACACCACTTATTCCATCAGTACAGATCGTTGTTTAATTTGAGAATTTACAGCATGCCATGTCTCATAAATCCTTTAAATGACTACCTGCTGGTGTCGTCGATGTTTGTACAGATGGAGGAGAAGAACCGGCAGCTACAGGAGAGGCTGGAGCTGGCAGAGCAGAAGCTCCAGCAGACCATGAGGAAGGCCGAGACGCTGCCGGAGGTAGAGGCCGAACTGGCCCAGAGGATAGCGGCCCTCACCAAGGTAGGAACACATACGCACACACACATTCACACGCATACTGTTGACACATTCCCACAGATGCCCTCGTCTCTAGATTTTTTTCTATACCTATGTGTAAGTGTGCACGTGGTGTCATGTCATGACGTTTCAACATGTCCCTCTCCTCTTCCTCGGCCACATAGTCTGACTCCAGCTCCTCTTCCTCCCCTGATGATTATCACTTTGTTATGGAAGCTAAACTCCAAGACATGAACTCCATTCTTAGGAAGGTAGTCCCACAGGGCATCACAGCTACTGCCAACTCCTGTAGAGAGCAGATTTCATTCATTTATCTTATTAGTGTTTTGTGGCGAGCGTGTTTACTGGGATTCTGCTCTGGCTGTTCTACCACCATGGGACAGCTGCATGGCACTTCTGGCTGGTGCTCATACTTGGCAGTGCTGGAGGAGCTCTTTTCCTCTTTCATTCTGTCCTTTGGTGGCCTCGTTCTCCATCCCTCTCCTTGTCACTCTTTGTTTCAACCAGCTCTCTCCGCAGTTATGCTTTAAAACAATAGATATCCATCTTTGAGTTTGGGATAGAGGCTTTGGCTTGTGTCGTCGCCACTGCTTTCCTTTTGTTGCCCTGTAGGCTGTCAGCAGATCAGCAGCAGATCATCGTGCCCTCTTTTGTCCTGTCTATGCTGTGATCCATCTGTAGGCGGAAGAGCGTCACGGGAGCATTGAGGAGCGAATGAGGCACTTGGAATGCCAGCTGGAGGAGAAGAACCAGGAGCTGCTGCGGGTGAGTCACCACGGAGGCGTCGTGCCAGGCAACGTTAACCAGGCAGCCACTGCTGCATGAGCATGACAGCTTGAGGCGACTGTGACTGATGACACGTTGTCTGATTTATCACCAAATCAGTGTTTCACACGCTCTGCTGACAGGCTGGTTTTGTAAAGTGCTCACAAATGAGGAAATAATGAACTACTTATTTTAGATCACATGAGCATCTTCAAAGTCACATTTTATAGTGTGATCCCAAAAATACTAAACACCCAGTTTGAGAGAGAAAAGTAAATGTAACCTCAGGAAGGGGTTCACAAAGATGGTTTTTCCTACTTTGAGGCACGCAAAAGACTTTATCTAGCAGGATAAAAACCTGATTTGAACCCTGAATTGGAAAAGCTATTTATACCTTGTGTGAATTATGGGATTTCATCACGCCAAACACCTGCTAAAACAATAGAGAGTACCAGCTTTATACTTCAACAGGGTTTAAGCAACACATCTAATTGCAAAATCCACCAAGACTAGACAATTCTTGTTTCCATAATACTGTCCCTTTTTAAAGCAGTGGAACCCCAAAGGGGTCGCAAATCAACCTGTGGGGTTACGAGACTTTAAACAGGATATGAAAGCTAAAAAAAGTGTTCACAGACTTTCCTCTGCTTTTGTATTACAAATTATTTAATAACTGTAGTTGTTTCTAGCCTTTTAATTCATTCAGAATAAACAAGAAATCTCACGAGTTGAACTGTACTGAGTTGTGGGCAAATCTTTCCTCGAGTCAGTATATATGACCTTGAAATATAACTCTTAATTGTGTACTTTATCCCTCCAGGCTCGACAGAGGGAAAAGATGAATGAGGAGCACAACAAGCGGCTGTCGGACACGGTGGACAGACTCCTCACAGAGTCCAACGAGCGTCTTCAGCTCCACCTGAAGGAGAGAATGGCAGCTCTAGAAGAGAAGGTTAAAGATGGCTGCCGTGTCCATGGAAACTTATCAATATCGGTTCGGTGCCAATGAATGTCAGCAGGAGATGGATTTTACCCCCTCTGACTTTTCTTTGTCTTCTCTTTGCAGAATATTTTAATCCAAGACTCGGATGGTTACAGGAAACAGTACGAGGAGTCAATCCAAGAAAAAGTAGGTTGCAGAGATCAAGAAATGATGATCTTTTACATTTTACATGAGGTTGACTTAATAAAGTCGTTTTTTTAATACAGAAATAATGAGGTTGGTTGTTGGCATTAGTTTCATTTTTTATAAACTTCTGCAGTTGAATATTCATAAGCTTCCCGCATGGGGGAGGATAATGAGATGAATTGCATAAGCAATGTGTAAAAAAAGACTAGAAAGTATCACTCAGTCAGTTTAGTATTCAGCAATATGAAAGATAATCAGCCCCAGTGGCTCTCAGCCATGTCGCTCCACAGTGGTGACATGACTGCTGTATGATATACCGGGATAATCATTCTTTGGGCATTTGATATCATAGAAAAGTCTTGTAATGACATCTTGTCAAACTGTTTCTTCCAGACTCAGCTGGCAGAGGAGATTGACAAACTGAGATCAGAGCTGGACCAGTTCAGATTGAGGGCAGGCTCCCTCACAGAACCCACCCTGTCACGGTAGGTTGGCTGTGTTATAACACTGAAGCCATGTATGACTGTAGACCACTGGACCCTGAGAATCTCACTGAACTCTGAACTTGTGAAATTGACTGTTTGAGATTTTGCCAGCTGACATGATAACTGCTGCTGGCAGATTTTATAAACTGTAGCTGGCTGTTGTTAGAGCCCTGAGTTGGGTGAAAATGCTGTCTCCAGCTGACTCATTTTACACAAAATGTGTAAAAGCCTTTAAATTTACACTTGATGACTAAATGCATCCTGCTAAAATACTGAAGATAGCGCTTCATGTTCCAGGCAAAAAGTCAGCATCTTCACCAGTTGATGATCCGTCTAGAAGACGTTACACTGAAGAAACAGCATTGTTCTTATGTTGTAGAGCTAGTTAGTGATGGTTTAATGATTTATCCATTAAACCGACAAACAACCTGTAATACAACTCTTTCAGTTGTGTTACAGGTTTTACAGTCTGTTAAGAGCATAAACACAGGCTATCTGTGCCTCCTCTGGTGATTAAACTTGCCAGGCTGGTAGCTCCCAGTCTCAGAAATGGGACCAAGCCAAAGTTAGATTCAGTTCACTGCGGTTCTGGAGCACAAAGACAATTAAGCAACTGCATAAAAACAAGACGGGTCCAAACATTAATCAGTATCTGGACACCGATTCAAAATGTTTCAGAAATGGAGGTTTGTACTTCAAGTTTCTTACCTGTCAACAAAGCATCGTCACTTTGTCATTGGATGACATTGACTGGTTAAGATCTGATATATCTTTTAAAAAAAAAATAGCCAGGTGTATCCTATCTAATGTAAGTTTGTATGTGTAACAGAAAGCAGATACAATACAGAAATAGAGATACACTCCATCCAGTAGCAGTCCTGTTATTTTATCTGTCACTGATGAAACATTTTGCTCTGCACTATTGTTAGAAACACTGTTATCACTGAGCTCTCCATATCTATTCTTGGATGTCTTTCGGCTTCCCTTTCATGCTGCACACAGTTCTAATATTACAGTGCTGATGTGTCGACAGTAGCAGGCTTAATCTCCTCCACAGACAAACAATTTGTCTGTGGAGGAGCGGCATGCATAACGAGCCCTGATCCTTCAAGAAGTACACTTTACACCACATCACTGTGACTATTAGCTACGCTTTAGGGTACCCAAACACAAGATTCGATTGGTTTACTGTCTGCGTAACTGTGAACATTACCATAACATTTTAGTTGTGTCTCGTCTTTTGTAATCTGCTCCACAGCTCAGGCAGAGTCCCTGGAGACGTTTTAGTGTAAGCGCACACTGTGTAACATAAGGTGTAGTATTACTGATAAAAGTTGTTTCTCAGGTCTCACCTGGACACGTCAGCTGAGCTCCGATTCTCGTTGGGATCTCTGGCTGAAACCCAGTCGGACCACTACCGCTCGGCCAAGGTCATCCGCCGGCCAAGGAGAGGTCGAATGGGTCTGCGTGAAACCAAGGTGGGCCACAGATTCTTTCCCGTCCACCTTCAGTCTGTGTTTCTACTTTCACCACTGCTACCTCTATTAGTACTTCTTCATTTCAGAGTTTAGGTCAATCACTCCTTCTTTGCTGTTTTATCAAACAGAGTTGAATTTAATATTCGGAGCAGCCAGCTGGAAGCTGTGTAAGTCAGAAATTGGCACCCAGTAGAAATCTTCTTGAGAACCCTGAGGCTGTAATGCAGTTTTAAGTGCTACAAGTCTCCAATATGGTAATATAATTAACCTTCAGCAAGGATGCTAAAATCAGATTAACATCTTGTCTTTTTGTTCCCTTGAAAATCCCTCAATTCCTGCATTATGTTCAATATTCTTTAAGGCACTTTAAACTGAATTTTAGTATCAAGAGTATACGTCTGGAGAGATAAAGGTTTAGGAGTTGATCTCAGTCTTAGGCTCTGTTTTTGTAAATTTAGATAAAAAGAACAAACTCAAGATGCACTCATGCTTTAGATAAAATTGCATTTTTGCAATATTGGTGACCAGACAGGCACAGTCCCTGCCACAGTGCATCAGGACTAGTCTAGGTTTTATACAGTTAGTAGGAGAAACATGTTATCACCAGGACAGTATACACAGTTTTTTATGGGCCAGGAAGGGAAGAGTCCAGGCTAATCTCTCCCAGGATAAAATTATGTAAATAAACAGAATTTTACACCTGGAGCCACATTTTGTACATGTTGTCCCTCTTTAAATTAAAAGTTTTAAGACTACAAACCCATTATGTCACATGCTAATCATGTCCAGACAATGTTGGTCATGTTGGACTGCTGCCTATATTTTTGTGTACATAAGTAGTTTAGGACGGCATTCAGTTAGTAAAATGTGGGTGCATTTATATGTAGAATTTGGTCCCACGTATACGAATATTGTAATAAAAGTAAGAATTTAATGCATTTAAATGAGTGCATAAGTTAAGAGAAAATGTGACTTTGATTATCTGAAGGGAAGGTTTTCAGTTTCCAGAGGATGCCTCTACTCCCCAACTGATTTTAAATGTATTAAATTAGAACTTATAATGTATGGTCTGGTATGCATAGTCTGTCCTATCTTTACGTGCAGGCTAAATCGCTGGGGGAGCACGAATGGCGCTCGCAGCAGCTAGGGGTTCTGGGAGGCCACCACTTCGAGAGCGACACGGAGATGTCAGACATCGATGACGACGACAGGGAAACGATGTTCAGCTCCATGGACCTGCTCTCGCCCAGCGGACACTCTGATGCACAAACTCTGGCCATGATGCTGCAGGAGCAGCTGGACGCAATCAACAAGGAGATTCGGTACCTGACACACACTGAGCTACTAATTTAATATATACGGCCAGATTCCCAGACATATTGATTTGCTTCCTTTACTTATTGCGATCCTGATCCAGTTTACTTCAAATCCCGTTAACACTTGATTTGTTTTTAAGATCACGTCCAGGAAAGCTGAGCCTCTTGGGATAACCCTAACCCTCCTTTCTGCAGATTACTTAAACGTGTCTGATTTTTGGGGCGATAGCCTGCTGTTGGGTGACGCCCTGTTTTTAACGGATAACTCCGTCTCCATTGCTTTTTAGGTTTCTTAATTATGCCCTATCTCTACCCCCATCCTTGGCCTTCACCCAAAATCTATATTTTTTGTATTAAATAACACGCCCTGTTGAGAACATTGGTCGGCTTGTATTCATGTCAGTAACTACAGAAGCAGAGAAAACTTTTTAAACCAAACCTGCAGCCTAATCCACCTATCCACTGTCCAGTTTTATTATAAGTATGTTCTAAACACTCTTATTTCCCCCCAAATATGCTAAAATATGGATTAATACACTGCCTCTGAATTGTCAAGCTTTTCTTGTATGCGCTCAGTGTTTCAGGAAATGTGATCTGCCTCTTGCTTGTTAATGCTGTAATTATCTTGTGCTGATAAGTATTCATAACCCCAGGCGCAACTTTACTTAGTTCTTTATTTCAAGGGCTCTTAATATGTCTTTTGGTCTTTGCTAATTTACATCCACATCAATAGACAGAGTGCCACATTTCTTTCAGGAAGAGTTAATTCAAATCGGATGGCAGATAGTGATCATGAATCCAAGGAGTCGAGCACTCCGCTAATTACAAAGTTAGACCCTGGGTATGTTAAAACTAATGACCTGGCTATTAGCCTTTTTATCTCCTCACTATGGCCTTTAATTAGTTTGCCTCACACTGTAGGTGTTTAACGGAATTCGTTAGGGAAATCTGCAGATATCCACCTCCAAAGACCTCCATAGATAAGGTTAAACTCTGTAACAGTGATACTGAGATCATGCTTGCCTGGAAATACAAACGGGAAAAAAAGATATGAGATGAAGAGACACCTGACTTTTCCTCTCATGTCCCCCTTTCTCCTCTTCCAAGGCTGATCCAGGAGGAGAAGGAGTCGACGGAGCTGCGGGCGGAGGAGATAGAAAACCGGGTGGCCAGTGTCAGCCTCGAGGGCCTCAACCTGGCCCGAATGCACCACCACGGAGCCTCCATCACTGCCTCAGCCACCGCCTCCTCCTTGGCCTCCTCCTCCCCACCCAGCGGACACTCCACGCCCAAGCTTGATCCTCGAAGCCCCGCCCGCGATATGGAGCGCATGGGGGTCATGACACTGGTAAGTTTCTTTACTGCAGGTAGACCTCCTCTGCTCTAATCACATCAACAACCCGACCCAAATATATATCATCTCAATCACCACCCTGGGGGAGACCTGGGCCTGACCTTTTTGATGCATTCATTCGTCGGTGTAGCGACATAAAATCTTTAACCCCAGAACAGAAAATGTCTCATGCAAAATAAATTGGTCGAATCTGTGACATCAGCCGATTTGCACATCTTATATTGTGACCTTTACAACCACGTGCAGCGGCGTGATTGCTTTTGTGACGCCAGAACACGTTATCAAGATGTATTATGTCAGGTTCAATCTCATACAGACAAGTGGTGTCTGAGACTGATGAAAAGACTGATGACCATTATATTAAAAGAGCAACAGCTAGTGTGAAATGTGACATGGATTTCTAGGAGGGCACCGAATTGCCAAAATGGCTGTCTGTCTCTGATTGACAGCCAGAAATTTCTTTAAGGCCATAAGGGATTTAGTGTCCTTCAATCACACAACAGCATTTGATTAGAGTTTGAGTGTGTACTTTTGGAGATTTTAAGATTTCTTTTTAGATATTGTACCACTTACGTAACTACACTGAGATGTAGATAAGTAGAGCGATGTATATAAAATATTTCTCACTCCCTTTTGGAAAGGGTACCATATGTCCACGGCAGATTATGCGTCAAGATGGTTGTTTCAATCAGTGGTAAACATCGTTTTTGTGTAAAGAAATAAGGAAGCGAAAGAAAAAAAAGGTTAGGCAGCTGTTCTGTCAAGGGTTTTTGCTGTACGTCAGCATTGTAAGCTGTGTAGCTAAAGACGACATTAATTTTTGAAGAGAAAGTCGTGACAGAAACTGTCTTGCTCTGTCAGCTGTCATAATGCAACCCGGATGTCAAGGGGATGGCTTGCACTTTCTCTAAGAATAGACAATAATATGTTTTACAGCTCAGTTCCTCTCTGACTCTCTCCACATTGACCTGAGGCTGAAACACTCCAGATGTGCCCATCAAGGAGATTTTGTCTTTTTACATAAAAAACAAAAAAAAAACACCTCTAAAAATATTCATCTATGCCCCCATAATGCATCAGAACAAAAGAAGGGTGTAGTGTGGAAATGTGTCATTTATCCGGAGGCAAAGCCTTAAAGGAATAAGGCTTTGACTTTATTGATTGGTCGAATGACTTGTTTACCAATCCTTCCTTGTCCCTCTGTATTGATTTGGGAATTGATGCTCTGGTACTGGACAAAAGCTCATGAGCATCTAATGGTGTATGATATGGACATGAATGAGCAAACAGCCTTTCATTTATTACCAACATGGAAATGTTTTTATGCATGCTTTAACATGGGTATTGACGATTGTCTTTTTCGTTTCTCTGCCCGACAGCCCAGTGATCTGAGGAAACACAGGAGAAAGGTACACGCAGCACGGCTTCCATCGCCAGACTTTGAATGTGACATTATTAAACCTTAAGTTCCTATGAATTCAGTTTAAGGACACGGGTGCTCTGATGACACCCTGTATGAAAAGGTTATTTACTTGTACCCGAGGGTTGCGTCTAACGTCCCGCTCTTTGCCCTCGTCCCTCAGATAGCAGCGGTGGATGAGGACGGCCGCGAGGACAAGGCCACCATCAAGTGTGAGACATCCCCCCCTCCAACGCCACGCACTGTCCGAATGACACACACACTGCCAGCCTCCTCGCACAATGATGCACGAGGGTAGGTGTCAGCTGTACAAACATTCCTTGAAGACAGAAGTAATCTCGTTGGGGAAGTAATTTTGGAGTAGGGGAGTTTTGTTTGACTGCCTTTCTATCTTGGATGCAAGTTTGATTCTTTCTTGGAAAATGTTTCAGCTTGATGTGCCGGTTCTCAGATGGCGTAGTCGTCTTAGCTCTGCCTGTTTTGGCTTTGGATGAAAATGAGATGGTTTATTGCCCACTTAGAAGCTTCCAACGTAGCTGCAATTTTGCCATGAATCATTTTCCAGAACTCGTAGAGATCATCCTTTTCAAACTTAAATCACAGGCAGTAGCAACAGTATTGGATGAGTCTTCAGTAACTGGCGTGAATAAATAAGCTTAAAAACGGGACGTTGGGAAAACAGCAAATTCCACTAGGATATTGCACAGAAAAACATATTTCTTCAAAAGAAAAGAACAGAGCAAAGAAAGATGTGTGTATATATAAGGTAAGTGAGATGACAATTCTTGGAAATGTATGAAATATACATTGAGGTATGTATGGGTGAGAAGAACTGTCTATTCATTATTTACCTGAAGTATATTCACTTTTTTTTTCACTGGGTTATGAAGGACAATCTAAAAATTCTGACCTTTGAGAAATCACTTCATGAAATTAAAACATACCTGGAACTTTTTAGCAATTATTTTACTCGTGTTCTCCGTGTGTGTTTGTGTCCTCAGGATCGTGGCCTCTCTGGAGGCCGAGGCCAGCGCGCTGAGTAGTGTAGCCAGCAGCCAAGACTCCCTCCACAAGCAGCCGAAGAAGAAGGGCATCAAATCCTCCATCGGGCGGCTTTTTGGCAAGAAGGAGAAAGGCAGAATGGCACATATGGCACACAGACATGTCATGGTAGATCCACAAGGTGGGCACTGGAAACATGCTGATATATCTTCATATTTCACCTGATATCTAGTTTAGGTAGTTTCACTCAAAAACAGTTTATAATACAATTTGCTCTGAATTTTGTTTATTTTCTATATTAATCACCTTTTTTAAGCAAGGGGTGACTTAAACATAATAATTGTTAATCAGAGGCAAATACAGCACTTATGAAATCATGTTAGTATTTATTTCATACAATGCTGTATCAATTTCTGATTGTATTCACTGATTTCCTGTGTTCCTCCTCCTCCTCCTCAGCGACCATGATGGACCCAGACATGGCGGGCCAGGACATGGGGGTGGGCAAGCTGGGAACTCAGGCTGAGAAGGACCGCAGGTTGAAAAAGAAGTAAGCTTTGTCCAAAGAACCACATCACTAGTCGCCAGATTTCACCCTGACATCCAAACACTCCCTTAGTAGGGTCTTCTCATTAACAGCAAACAGTGTCCATTTACTGTATCTGCTTGTACAAATGGCCATGTTAAGTTCATGGTCATGTGTAGGAGAAGGATTGTGTTTGGAAGTCATCTAGCTGTATTTTTTTAGTCCTTACAGATAGTCCAATTTGACCTTTGACACATAGAGGCTATAACCTCCCCCTCCTGTGTTTACCTTTAGCTCTCTCCCTCTATGAAAGCACGGCTTTACTGTATGTAATATCATAACCCACAGTGAGAGCAGGATCGATAGACAGCAGAAGCCGGATCAGTATCCAGGAGCGGCGGTCAGCCTCACTGTATCAGACACAGAGTCAAAGTCAGGCTATTGATCCGCGCCGAAAAACCAATTAATCTCCCAAAGCTACTTTGTCAATTTGGAAGCTATAGATGGCTTTCCCAACACACCACCCATAGATTACACTCACAGTCAGATCGGGTGTGTTCTGGCCTACAGGAAAAGGGGAACCCCCTCGCAAATCAAATCTTTCAGCAGGAGTGTGTTGCAGAATGTGTGTGTGTGTGTGTGTGTGTATGTGTGCGCGCGCATTTGCCATGCCCCAGTGCCAAATGATGAATGTCATTTGCTCGAAGTGCACATTGAGTTGTCATGACGAATAACTTTGCCTCCCATGTAGTCGGTCAATAGAGAGTATCGTTTGTTGTATGTTGACAAATGTGTTGTTTTTTCTTCCACTGCACTGACTTCTTCATAGCGGTGTCCGGGATTACGGCCACGCCACCACCTTGCATCTTGGTGCCTCCTCCACACTGCATGCCATTGAGCTGCCTGCAATATTTTTTTCCATTTCAGCATCTTGATCGATCAATACCGCTGTGGTCTCATCGTTGGTGTGTGTGTTTTTTTTTGTTTATAGTTTTCCTTTTTTTTTTTTTTTGTTTCTCTTCAAGAGGTAACGACAAGTCTCTGAATGTAACTGAGCATCTGAATGTAAGGCCGTGGAGGGGGGTCTTGCTGTGTTTCAGTGCATTTCTCATTTCCTCTGCTGCACGAGATGTGGTCAGGACTGCATTGTAGAAGATGACATTTTTTTTTTTTTTGACTGGTCTACAGATGCTCCTGTAAACAAACGTCCTCCATTGTGAGATATATGTGTACGGGTGTGTGTGTGTGTGTGAGCGCACGTGTTTTTGTTTAGAGCCGTATGGTTAATTGCCTATTAATTCATTAACATTTTGTGTACTTTTGTCTCCCCGTCGCTCTCTCTCTTTCTCTCTCTCTCTCTCTTCTTTGCTCTCTGACTCTCTCCTCTCTTACCCTTCCTCTCCCTCTCATCATCCTCTGACTCTAACAAAGCGGGTAAGTTGTGAGGATGTATAACTGACCTCCTGGATATGACCATTGTCTCAGCCATGATTGCCCTGTCTGCCATCTCTCCTGTCTGTCCGCCATCCGTCCTCTCCCGAAAGACCAGTGCCAAAGCTGACGTCTCTTATCTATCTATTTATCTCTCTATCCTTCATGGCTGTTAACGACGCCATTGCCTTCTTTCTTTCTTTGTTCATTTACCATCTGAAGACGATTTTTTCCCCCCCTTTTTACAGTTCAATGGCAGCTGCATCCACGGCTGGACAAAGAATGTGGGGGCCAATTTTTATACCCGGAATGTCTTCCTCTCCTTATATGTGTCTCTATCTATTTGTGTGAAATAACCAGCTGCAATATCTGGTTATGGGAATGTCAAATGTTCTTTTTGTTTGTATGATTTGTCATAACTGTTTCCTTACTTCCCTTTCCCCAGCTATGTTCAGTGGATGTATTTCTCCATGCATTAGACCTGACCTGAACATAAAACATGAGCTATCTCCCCATGTGCTGGATAGATAAGACAGTGAATGTACCTGGTTGTGTGTTTGGATGAACACATTTCCTCTGTCCCTGCAGGCATTTGTATGCCATGTATGCTGTGTTTAAGTGCCCTTTCACTGTACTGAGGCCTTCAACGAGAGTGCTACATGTATCATGTTTATTACTAAGCCCACTCTTTCCATTTGTCGAGTTCTTTGACAACACACTCAGGGAATGCGTTGTTGAGTTTTTGTTATGAAATGTGTTGACTAAGTAGAATAAGACCTGCATTGTTTTTGGTGTGTGGGTGTGAGTACGAGTGTGTTCCTGGGTCCCCTGTTTGTCCGGCATTTTTAGGCTGTTTATAAGTTCTCAGTGTCTCGCTGAGTGTGGGAGGATTCAGCACAATACAAATAGCTGTGTGCATGACAGGCCAAGAGCATCCACTCGCTGCTCTTTGGCGATAAGGTGCAATTTGCATCGCGCTGAGTAAATCTGCACCGCCACTCTCAAAGTGAGGCAAACAAAAAAAAAAAAACGCTCAGACCTCTTAGACACCTGCTGCACCTGCTTAAAAAAAACAGAGACATGGAGCACAGCCCAGAAAATGTGAAGAAAAGTTACTTTTACATACCCTGCTGCATGATTCAAAAACTGCATCAACAAAAGTATCGTTGAGGTGAAAAAAATCTCTCTCAGCAGAATAAATTCCGAGTGGCTGAACTGGGATGAGTCGGACACTGCTTAGATTAGCAATGTAGTGTCCAGCTTCACTGAGCTGGTACTGTAGCACTGTGTCCTCCAGGTGTGTGTGTGTGTGTGTGTGTGTGTGTGTGTGTGTGTGTGTGTATATATGAGTGTGTGTGCTCCGCCAAGGATGTACAATCCTCTAAATGTGTTATTTTCATCAAATATTTACCCATTTTCAGATCTGGATCTAGATCTACATTAAAATACACCGTTAGATACGATTAATACTGTTAACGAATATTAGGACTTAGTCAGAATGACCCCTGAGTTATAGCTGTTTAAATTATTTATGTTGCTGTAGCGCAATTGTCGCAAATGTGGTGACTGAAACAATCTCACCTCAAGGTCCATTTACAGTAGAAGCTGTTCTGGAGGTTTTGACCATATTACACAGTCCTCATGAGCGGATTGAGTTTGCTTACTTTGCTCCAGAACAGCTATTGAATGGGCCTTGAGGTGACAGTGTTGTATCAACTGCTTTTTCAAGGTCAAAAATGAACTTGCCTCTCTCCGCTGCATTACTTCAGCCATATACTCCGGCTGGAATAAATACAGCTGAATATCCAAAACAGTCAAAACACTGTAAAATGCATCCTCGGATAGATAGAGTTATGGTTGAAAATCGGCAAAGTTTCCATTTAACTTCCACCTTATTAATTTATTAAAATCTGTTAAGTGGTCGAGATATCACTAATATATATGTAGTGCATATACAATTAGGCATACAGGGTTGGTCATACTTTGTACTTGCAGAAAATGTAAGATTAGAAATCCTGTAGGTGTATGACAGGGAAAATGTCAGGATTAGGGATTTGGGACTGAATAAATTCAGTAATACAAAGCGTGCGTGTGTGTGTGTGTGTGTGTGTGTGTGTGTGTCTTTGAGTGTAGCTACAGTTGTGCGTTTGTCAGCTCCGCTCTCTGGCAGCACAGAGATGAATGATAAAACGCTGCCCTTTTCAACACTCAGTGTACAGACTTAACTGGGAGATAAAATGTGTATGAGTATTCTCCACACACACACACACACACACACACACACACGCAGACGCACACCAACACAACACTGTTCCTGCAGGGATTTGTGAAAAGCAGTGTGCAAGGGTGAGGATGTGAGAGAGTTTAAGAGGGGTGTGGCAATGTATCAGAGTGAGAAAATTAGTGTTTTTTTTTTTTTTATGATGTAATATTCATGTGTTCATACAAGGTCTCCTCTGTCCCCGCCCTCAGACACGAGCTATTGGAGGAGGCCAGGAGAAAGGGTTTACCTTTCGCCCAATGGGATGGCCCCACAGTTGTAGCCTGGCTGGAGGTAAGCAGTCGCTGTCCTTTCCATAGTAAATATACTCAACTGCGAGGTACTTAAACTGCATGTTAAGACCCAAAAGCTTTACTTTTCCTATTCATAAGCTGACCTACATGTACCACACAGTTTGTCTTTAAATGACATGCAGAATATTGATGAAATAAACCATTTAATATAAAGTAATTGCAATTTTTTGATTTTGTTGCTTTGATCCAATATGAGTAATTTGCATTAAGCTATGAGCAAATTCCAAATATCAGTATTAATACTGAGTAACAAAAGCACTGATCATAAATCATGATAATACTTTAACAATTTTTGATGAATCACTCAGTGAATCACTCTGACTGATATTTTTGGACTAACTCAACACTTTGTGATAAACAATAGAAAAATCCAAAATGTAGAAACAATACTGCCCCCTAATGTTCAGCAGATGACCCACCAGTATCTTGACTACCAAGGGACAAAATTCTCTGTTGAAGCCCATGATGGTGATTTTTTTGTTTCTCCAATTGCTCCATAATAAAGCAAATAAACCAAATCACGTTGAAGCTATTTGAAACTGATAACCATATCGGTGTCTGGCCGAACTCACCGCCCCGTGCCCTTTCTGTCTCCTCTCCTCTTCTCTCTGTGTGGTAAAGCTGTGGTTGGGAATGCCGGCCTGGTACGTGGCGGCGTGCCGTGCCAACGTGAAGAGCGGAGCCATCATGTCTGCCCTGTCCGACACCGAGATCCAGAGGGAGATCGGTATCAGTAACCCTCTGCACCGGCTCAAACTCCGCCTGGCCATCCAGGAAATGGTCTCCCTCACCAGCCCCTCTGCCCCGCCCACCTCCAGAACCGTGAGTTGTAGAGAAAAACATGGGTACATGGACGCAGACGGGAGTTTGAGTTGTGCAAACATTTGTTGGAGACAGCTGATCAGGAGGAAGAAGTAATCTCGCAGTTTTTGGCGGTAGAAATGGAGAACAAGGATCTAAAATAACAACTCGAATAGTCAAAACATTTTGGGAAACGTGCTTATTTTCTTCCTTGTTGAAAATTACATAAGAAGATTGATACCACTATAATGTCTGTTCAGTATGAACACTAACACCCCTCTTACTCCCGACCTGTTTTACTCAGCTTCACTCTGCTGCTATTTAGCCAGAATGACTGTTTAAAAATAAATTGCATCATTTCTGCCTCCACAACAGCTCTGACAAACGTTTGTATGACTGAATGTCCTCTCGGCTTACATGCACGACGCCCCCGGACATGGGTGACATGTGTTGGCGGGCGACAACAAGCAAACGATAGGCAAACAGAGCCGTTACAATCACACCCAGCACATGTTTCATCAATATCTTTTCACATTTCACCAATTCGAAGTCTTTGTGATAGGTAAGTGAACATTGTGGTGGGAGTCGGTGACGGCCCAGTTTGTAAAACGTTGCCCCAGTGTGTCCGGCAGTTTAGCTCTCCAGTTCATCGGCACCACAGTCGCTTTCGTAGCTCTCCCTGTTGTCATGGTAATTGCTTATGGTCTCGGAGGGCTCTGCTGTTCCTTAATGATAGTGACTGTTCACACTGCAGAGCAAGGACTAATACGCTTTATACTGAAGGTACACATACGCAAACAATGCAGACCATATATCATACAGACATGAGTGCGCTGTTATATAATCCCAGCTGAGAATATTCATTATAGCGTATGTTTTTAGTCTCTACACAATATTATCTGTACGTGCAGTAGTTATAACTCATAAGCTCTTGCACTTTTCTGTCTTCTCGTGTTGTAAAATAACACTAGCAGTACTGTTTTACGTTCCTCCCCGTTCCCCCTTTACCTCGCTCTCTCTCTCTCTCATCTACCACTTAACTCCACTTCCACACCTCATGAAACTTTCATTACACAGCATGCGACTCCACGTGTCCGATCACAAACTGCACCGACTGTGACGGGCCCCTCCGCCTGTTGTCACACTTAAAAGCCCCTACGCACTTAACAGAGGTGGTTAATTGACCTTGTAAATATGGTGTGACGTGTATATCGAGCAGAAAATTGAGAGAGGCGAAAGAATTGGTCATTCTACCTCTGCTATTACAACTGGATCCTCCTTAAACATGTCTGAGCCTTATAGGGTTTTTTCATAAGTAGGGGAGGTAGATGCATCGAGCCAATGCCGTGAAAGGCCACAATGGCACAGTTCGAGTGTTTTTCCACTGCACAGCACAGCAAGGTAAAGTTGGTTACCCACATGACGTGTTGGAGGTGTGCTGGTCACAAGCCGCAGTGGGAGCCTGTCGCCTGCAGCCCTTTTCAGAGTGATCTGCTGAAGCTCTAACTTTGTGACAAACATTTCATTTTGCTGTGATTTCTTCACAGTAAAATCTTCAAGTTCGCCAGGTGGAAGCTTTTAATGTGAAGCAGCAACCACAGGAAAGGTTCAGTTTGCGCTTAACACGGCTCCTATACGGCTGGAAGCCATCAGTGTAAATTTTAAAGTAGGTTGGCCGTGGTCAGCCCTGCTACCAGGCTGGACCACAGCGGCGCGGCTTTCCCTTGCTGTGAGGCTGTAGAAACGCAGGTCGCCACGGCTTGGCACGCCACCAGCCCAGGCCCGTGGAAAAACCCCTTTAGGCCGTTCTTATCTGGATCACGACAGCTTGACCTGCTGCTGTGACTGCAGAACAATCACTGCTGCTACAGTGACTCAGCAATGTATCAGCAATGAACAACAATTATGGTGGAATAAAGGGTCGGTTCACACAATTCACAAGAAAAACATGATTTCAGTTTCCTGTTTTGTAGCCATGCAGATAGTTTTGAAGATTTCTGCCTCCCTCCAATAATATATGGTCCGCAGTCAACAGTTTTGATTGGAACTACTTTCTACAGAGGAAATAGTCCCCATTAAAATTACTGACAGCATGTTCTTTGGATTAACCGTTATAATCCTGTTTATGGAAAGACGTGTTGCTGCTTGCTGATTTAAAAATAAAATAAAAATTTTTTTAAAAAGAATTTGAATTTAACTTGGACTCTTTAGAATTTTTTTTTTACTATTTTCAGACTTTAGACAAAAACGATTATTTGATTTATCAATGATGAAAATAATTGTAAGTTGCAGCTTACTGCTTAGGTTTAGCTTCAGCTTAACCTAAGCAGATAGAACCAAAATGTTCTGCATGACTAGATAGCAGTACAGATAAGTGTATGTTCTGTAATTTGAGTGAACCGACCCTTTACTAGTAGAATATAGGTGGAGAGGGATGAGTAATGTGGGGTTTATGTGTCTCTTTGTGTTAACTGTACTAATTTATTTGGTCTCCCTTGTTGTGCATGGCAACTGTCTGTTATGTGTGTGTTATTTGTACATGTACTGTATGCCGAAACTGGGACGTCCCGTGTCGTGCCGTGTTTTTGTCCTCTACATATGCCCTCTGACCCCTGGAGGGTCTGGGGCCAGTTCATGATCTGACTGTGATGCTATAACACTATTGGCTTACAGTGGTGCTGCTCTTCTTCTTTAACACTGCTTGCCCCTCCTACCGGACCTCTACTACCTACCCTGCTGCTGCTGCTCTGTCTCTTGGGCTCTGCCCCTTGTAGCCGTCAGGCAATGTATGGGTGACCCATGAGGAGATGGAGACCCTGGCAGCCCCTTCCAAAACGGTCAGTCCCCTTGTGTCCTCTACCGTCACCCTTTTTTCTTTTTCTCGGTCAGTCATGTGTGTCGGGGGTGTGAGAGTGGATATCGGAGGGGGTGAATGAACAGAGGCCTGGGTGGTGACTGACGGAGAAGGCATGCGTCATTTAACCCCTTTCCTGGTCTGTGAACGTCTGACTGTATCAACACTAATTTGTGACTGGATTTAGTTGGAGGAGCCTCCACAGTTATGCTGTTTTTTTAATGATATACTCGCTATGAATGTTTAGCCTGAAGTCTTTTGTTGCTGATGATCGCTCAATGAAGGTTTAAGTCAGTTTTTTGCTGTAGTTTGTATCCATTATAAAAAGGTAATAAATCCTCAGGGCTAGACTGTTTATTCCTGTACGGTACTGTGACTAAAACACCACACAAAACTCACCACTCACCAGATCTCTTAAACTAATTTTTTTTTAGATTTTATTGCATTTCACTTCTTCAGGTTTTGCGCATCAGTGAGTCAGCCTGATGAAACTGGATGTGAAATGCAGCATTTGTATCCAAAAGAACTCTCTTATCTCATGCAGAAATACAGAAAAACTTCTAGAGATCTGATGCGCAGTGAGATTTGAACTTCTACATCATTGTCAGACTGTTTCAAGCTGTGGGCGAGTATGTGTGGCCATGTGGTAGACAGGTTTTTATTATGTGTCAGGTATAAATTGTGATCATCACAACATACTAATTAATTAATTAGTAGAGTAAATAGCAGGATTGTAACTCCATCAGTACCTTAGCCCCATAGCAAATACAAAAGCATGTCAATTTTGTCACTTTTATAGGGGCAGTTATAGAGGCTACAGTATGACTCCGTTCTAAGGCATTATTCTAAAGCTACTGCTCCCATTGTATCCTTTTCCAAACTAAAACCAACATACATTATTCACATCACAGCTGATGGCCGATACAGCATCTTAGCCCGTTTGTAACCTATTTCCAAACAAAGTGCAAACTGTCAGGCATTTCAGATGCTGCAGGATCTGTTATAGAACAATCAGCCGACAGTGGGTCTTTCTCTCATAAGTGTACTTTTTTTTTCTTTTCCTTGTTTTACAATCAGAAGTCACAGTCTGAAGAGGGAAGCTGGGCACAGGTAAGAGGAAACCCTGCTGTTGTTTGTTAGTTTAAATCTTACAGTCAATATGAAACTGTATCCAGTCTTTTGAGTGTGTGCTGACTTGTCTTTTCTACCAGACTCTAGCTTATGGCGACATGAACCATGAGTGGATAGGGAACGAGTGGCTACCCAGTCTAGGACTACCTCAGTACCGTAGCTACTTCATGGAGTGCCTGGTGGACGCACGCATGCTGGACCACCTCACCAAGAAGGACCTGAGGGTGCACCTCAAAATGGTGGACAGCTTCCACAGGTACCGGACTCAGCACCTACATCAACACTTATTAAACATTTTGGATGGTATTGGTTTGGGGATGATGGTAATTTTTGATTTTTTGTTATCAGATACAATCACAAAAAAGTTTTACCGTCTCACATGACATGACTCACATGTATATGTGTGATTTTCTGACACCAGAACAAGTTTACAGTATGGAATCATGGGTCTGAAGAAGCTTAACTATGACAGGAAGGAGCTGGAGAGACGCAGGGAGCAGAGCCAGCATGAAATGAGAGGCAAGTGTGCCCGAAATAAAAAACTTCAGCATCATAACCAACTAAAACAAAATGCTACAAATGAATAAAAAGAGATTAAGATGAGGTTCCTGTACTTGTGTGTCCGCAGACGTACTGGTGTGGAGCAATGAGCGGGTCATCCGCTGGGTGCAGAGCATAGGCCTGAGGGACTACGCCAACATCCTGCTGGAGAGCGGCGTACACGGCGCTCTGGTCGCCTTGGACGACAACTTTGACTACAGCAGCCTGGCACTGCTCCTCCAGATCCCCAACCAAAACACTCAGGTACTCCGGCAACACTTGCCTTTAGCAGGCTGGGAAAACAGTGAGAAGCCGTTTTCACATGTGAACGCTGGACAAGTTCTCCAGTTAAAACAATGCAGCTTAACTGACTGCGTTTATCCAGCCGCATGTGTAAAATAAAGCGGCTGTGGATGAGGGGGGGGAGCTGGAGAGATGCTTCCTACCTTTTCCACACTTTATATGGAAACACCTGATTGTGAGAGGAACATTTTTTTTATTTTTTTTGGCATTGTCAAGCCAAATTTAAAGGTGCTGAATATGTACAGAAATATCATCTGTCATCAGCTTCAGTCCAAAAGTAGAGGTATGTTGGTATCTGCCTTCAAAAAGCTGGTTGAATCTAAATCAGAACATGCAGATCTGCCAACTGTCACTCTGGCAGGTTGCCCTGTGAATTTTCACTGCTCATCTCATCTATAATCAGGTAAAATGGATATGCAGCGCGAATAACGTAATGTGTCAGCTGCCTCTGATACCATTCTGCTAAAAATAGCTGGCCTTGTGCAAATCAGAATGTGTTGTTTTGGGTTTTTTTTCTCCTCAGGCACGTCAGATTCTGGAGCGAGAGTACAATAATCTGCTGGCGCTGGGCACTGACAGGAGGCTGGATGAGGTGAGCTCAGTTATTACCCACAGGACTGACCTGACGCCTCTGTGGGGTGAAACGTCACGACAAACAGAGCTTGTTGGTCATTACAAAGCACTTGCAACAATTACACTTTTACCAACCTAATTAACATTAAGCATAATTTATTAGCTCACACTGTCAGGTCAAAGATGGTTAATTACAGTTTCCATTTTGCGTATGTAAATCAGACCAGTTAAATGAAGCTTCCCCATCATTAATGCACTTAAAGCATTAGCTATGTATTTAAATGTCTCAGACTGAGAGAATTTTCCTCTTTTTTAGTATGTGATTACAATGCATCTATTCATGATTAGAGGGCCTTCTTTATCCAGCCAGTATAATAGTTGTAAATAATTTTTGTCCAGTTTAAATTAAAGATGAAGAAATCCTATTCAAAAGAATTAAGCTTTTCCCATACTGTGCAGTGACCCAGATATCGGATCCAGTATCCCAACGTTACACATCAATGAATTTGGCTTCTTTAACATGTTATCATCACTTTGAGCAAGTTAACGACAGGCCAGTTTGAAAGTGTATTCCTATATGATTTTTTAGTTATTACTGTATATTTATCTGTCCATCAGTGTGACGACAAAGACTTCCGAGGTCCATCGTGGAGGAGGCAGTTCCCGCCCCGAGACGTTCACGGTATAAGTATGATGCCCGGGTCAGCAGAGACGCTCCCTGCTGGATTCCGTCTCACCACGACGTCTGGTCACTCCCGAAGACTGCCCCCTGAGGGTAAGCGCCCGTCTCTGCACCTTATCTCACAGATCTGACACCTCTATTCACCCATTGGCTGATTGTTATTGCAGAAAGGCTTGGTGTTATTTTATAATACATGGCATTTTCTGAAAACTGGCTTTCAAAGGCAAAGGTTAAATCCACCTGTTGCACTGGTAGATCAAAGCGCCACACCTGAGCGCAGGAGTTGCTGCTCCCTGCTGTGTTGTGACCATGTCTCTTGTTCTCTTTGACTCTGTGACGGCTGCTCTGCAGTCCTCTATGAGGCGCTGGATGACAGTCCTGACGACATGTATTTGGATTGGTTTCAAGGTCAGCTATGCCCCTCTGAAGGTCCCGGGCTTGTTGGCCCTGCGTGCAATATTACTTTACATATACTCCCTCCTCTTAACATGGTCTCTGCCAACCACTGTCCTGCTGTAACCTCTCCTTTTCTTTGTGGTCTCTCACCCTCGCCTCTCTCTTTCTCTACTACTGTACTCTTGAATCTCTCTGATAACCAACTCCAAGGGTGTTGTTTTGCAGAGCTGCAAAATAGTCTTGTTAACTCACCCTGGTGGTTAAGAGCTAGGGGGTCAAGTTATGGATTAGGACCCATGCTTGCTGGTGTAACCCTCGAAGTTACAGTAATAAAGCAGCAAAACAAAAGGTGGCTGAGCAGTTCTATGTAAGTTGGCCTGAATCAGGAGGTTTACATAGGTAACACTATGTCTTGGATGTCTCAAGAACTCAAACTGACAGTTTGTGTCATTCCTCATCCCTCTGCTGTTAAAAGAGGACACTGGCTGAAATGGGCTTTCATTAAAGGATAATTCCCCGTTACTACAACTTGGTTCTAGTTTTTGTAGTTTTGGCCATCATTTCAATTTGTTCTGATACAAATGTACTCGAAGCAACTGCTGAGATCTGAAAAAACAGTGACATTGCTTCAGCTAAATCCGACAGCATGTAAACAATCTAGCCAGATTATGTAAATCACTTCATTTGGAGGTAAAACTGAATGTGAGCGTACCTAAAACGTCGGCAAGAATCTCCGACTGCACAGGAAAACTGTGTGTGTGCACTATAACTGCAAATATGGTGAAGGGTAAAGCTTTGTAGTCCAAAAGTCACTTTGTTAACTGTAATGGATGTTTACAGCAGACAGTTTGGATAAAAATGTAACCGTTGCTGCTTTTGTGTCTAGCAATGTTTTTAAATATGATTTAAATAATATGTATTCCCATATCTCAGCAGTTAACTTGCTTAGGTTCAAAGTTATTACCACCAATTTGAACGATGGACAGAACTACTAAAATAACTTTTTTTTCTTGAATAGAAAATGTAAAAATAAAACCCAAGTTGGCAAAATAATATCAACTCAAGGTCCACCTACTCACTTGTCCTGGAGCTTTCCACCATATTATATAGTCATCATTAGGAGAGTAGTAGTAATTTGCTCAGTTGTCTGAACATTTACAGTTCTATGAGCAAACTACATCTGCTGATGAAGACAGTGATACAGACAATAGCGTCAGTGGTCCTTACATTGAGATTAAGTGAACTGCTGTTTCCAAGGTCAAGAGTGAATGGTAAAGCTCAAGATCCAAGTTGTAATGAACTGTAAATTATCCTTTAAAGGGATGCCGAATCTATTGGCAACTGTGTCTTTACAAATGATGCCACCAGTTGTGATACATCACTGAAAATCATGCGACTGCACTGATTTTGGCCAGTGTTCTCCTCTAACCAGGTGTTCCCAGTGACACTGAAACAGCCTTCCTGTGCTCCTCTGTCTCTTTTCTCTGTGCTCCCTGGTCTGTGACGTCCACAATACACTTCTTCAATCTTGTTGCTGGTGTTAGCCACTCAAAATGAAAACTTCCTTTGAGTGCGTGATACATGGCTTCCCTTCCGAGGGTGACACTACAAGTAATCTCCGTTGTGTGAGAAAAGTGTTTTGCTTGTGATTGCACTCATACCGTTGAGGACGTCTAATCTTGTGGTAAATGTTTGGGGTGGAGACCAAGTGGAGGAATGTTAACTTCTCACTGTGGGGTCCATCTGATAAAGAGGAGGCTTTAGTATTCAGACTTACAGATCTTTCTCTCTGGCTGTCTCCCCCTACAGTCGGACCCTCTGCAGTGCAGCGGCTGGACAGCTCCACGGTGAGAACCTACTCCTGCTGAGAGGAGGAAGAGAGGGACCTTAAACTGTACGCTGTATGTAACACAACACAGACTCTCGCTCTGTCAAATACACAGTTTTCCTCAGAAGTACTTAAAACAGATACTGGATTAAAGAGAAGAGGGACAATTGTTTCCCCAAGATACGCGTGTCTGTCTCATCGGCTTGGCAAGCCTCTGCAGTGTTTTTGCCAGGTAGCTGTGATAAGGTGATAGAAGACGGCGGGGCGAGCAGCGAACCACGGGCTCATACTGACGTCTCTGCTTTAATGTCTGTCCAAAAAAAAATGAGTCAGACATGGTCCAAGCTTTAGAGATCTGCTTCAGATAAATAAGGAATTCAGTACCTTACAGAGATCAGTTAACAAAGTTAATTCACATGATTGATGGTTCAAGGCTCCTAAAAATAGGCCTAGTGAGACTTTACAGATTACAAAGTGAGCTTGACCTAGATTCATTTTCAACTGTTTTCTGTACTGCCAGGTGCAGAAAAAGTGTCATTTCTCATAAGTATTTGCTTTGATTTGACCCACTATCTCACTATGCTGTCTCTCTGCATCTGTATTATAGTGAAATTCCTTCACAATTGAAGCGGCAACCAGATGCAAAAGCAAGCTGCAAAGAGAGAACAATGGATTCTGCTTTGGATGAATTGTTTAGCATGAGAAGTCCAGGTAGACAGGAGACTGTCAGCGGACAGCTGTGTACAAAATGACTTCCTCCCCTCATATACTACTCCCTTTATAAAAAGGCATAGTTTACTCTATGTCATGGGCACTTACGTCTGTTGTGGGAATTTTTTAAGGGCAGTTAATAAAAAAATGTCAAAAGATCATAAAGTTTTGTTCAAAAAGTTCCAACAGTATCATCGAAACATCAAAATCTTTATCCTACTTATGTCTAATCAGAATTGTTCTCACCTCTCTCAATATACTCGCACAGTGACACAGGTGTTACAAGCACTGGTTTAGGCGTCTGCAGTCAGTACTATGGGGAAGAAAATGTTTTAGTGCTGAACCAGTATTGTTAGAATCCTACAGAATCTAATAAGTGCAGAAGTTAGAGGCACAATAGACCGATAATAATGATATATAGCGGTGACTGCAGGCCTATTTTATAAGAGAGGAGTCTTAGAAAAATAAATAACACAACAGCTAAGGGGGGGAGATAAAGGGACGTGAAAGCAGAGCAGAAAGAGTTTGATTCAGTGGGGCCAAGTTTGTGCGAGTTACACCTTCATAACCACAATTGTGTTTCCAAAGAATGTGTTCATCCCGTGGAGCACCCTGTGGGCTGTTTCTAATGCTTTCATCAGCTTATTTTTATAAGTACTCCCACACGGCAAGAAATAAAAGACAGAATACAGTGCAAAGTTCAGCGAGACCAAAGGGTTGAATTCTGGTACAGTACGTGTGCACAGGAAACAAAAAACTGATTCTATTTAAATATTTGCTGCACAAAGTATGACTTAGCTGCTAACAGTATTTCTATTTTTCCACTGCATCAAGATGCAGCCACCTCAGATGAATACATACACTGCAAGATTTTCATAGACAAAAAAAAACAACAAAAAAAACACCTTTGCGACTTTCTCTCTTCCTTCATTGCAAACTCAGCTTTTGTAACATTATTTTTGCAAAACATTCACACTATGCAAAAATCACTTCCAGTTCTGTAAAATTGTTCGAGATGCATATCAAGTAGTCAGATTTGGTGTTAATTCTGTCGATTGCACTACTCATTCTCACTCCACACTATTTGGACTTTACTACAGTGCCAAGTAGTAATTTCAATTTCAAGGGTATTTTTATGTTGATCACTGTCCAAAATTAAATCCCCTTAATCAAATGTTGTAAAACAAAGCATGACAACTTTCAAAGGGCGGTGAATACTTTTCATTTACTCACACTAGTCAACAACAGCTGCATGTCAGCACCTTTAGTCATATGTATGAGTCTACACTTGATGCATTCAGTCACAGTTCTGCTGTGGGGTATGCTGTGTTTTAGCAGCTTTCACAACCAAATAACCATGTTACTGTAGTTCTGCACGTAAGGAAACCGACTTGACCGCGTAATGGTTGCAGCTAAAGCACAAGCCATTACACAGCCGGTGTAGACAGCTGCATTGATTAACAGCAAAGCAAATCTATTCTGTCAGATGCCTGCGAGATTCTTTTGCTGCTCTAAATAACTAAATTAGCATTATAATATTACATTGCTGATCGATTCAGCTGGTTGAACGGTTACTTTGCTAATACAACTACTTCCAAAGTCACCTTCCCACCCATAATCCATAATGAGCTGCAACCAGTATGGCCCTCAATAGACTCAGTCGGGATTCAAAATACGTTCTTGTCATTATTACGCTTTTTCATCTTTCCCTTAAAAACCTCACCAGCCTGGAGGTTTCAATACAGTACCGCCATTTAAAAACTACTGATTCTGTTTCCCTTTAGGTACAGTTCTGAGTGAAGAATAACTAAGGGGAGCTGCTGGATGGGCCAACCTGCAGAGGAACAAACCATTCTGACGACACGCACTGCCAAGAAGCCCTGCTCTCCTCTCGGACCCCCCCTCCCGACCCTACTCCACGCCCCCATAATGTGGGCACCAGATGCCGGTGCTAAACTGTCCTGCAGGCTACCCCGTTGTCACCATTTCTACCTTTTACATGTACAGTAACTTGTCGAAGCATAACGTACTGTGTATTTCTTCTACAGGAGATGTGTAGGTTATCTGTACATAAATATGCCATTTTTTAATATATACACACATCTATGTATAAAAAGATATTCAGAGTTTGTGCAAAAAAATGTCCCTGCCACCTCATTTAGTGGACCATAGATTAATATATGCTGCTCTTTAAACTGTCTACATATTACCCCGCCCCCTCTAGATCATTTTGTACATATGGTTTTATTTTTTCATTGTGCTGCTGATGATGATGATGATGAACCTGTGCTGCACCATATTGAGAGGAAGAGACTGGATGTTGTGTGAAAACCTGCCCTCTAGTGGTGTACAAAAACCACTCTGAGCCCCATTTCCGGCACAAACAAACTTCATTATCCTTTCTTACGGACTCGCTGTCATAAAAGGAGCATTTTAAGAGGACACGTCGACACACTGGAACGACATGACAAGCACTTTGATACAACCGCATCAACTCAACGGACTATTCAGTTGCCAAGGACAAAACAAGAGACGCCATTGCTCTCCGAAGTTGCACAAAACTCGAAGAACGAAAGAAGCAGGACGTCATTCATAGAACCTGTCACTTGTTGTACTGTATGTTTTGTCAGGCGATACATAACACAAAGGACAACTACACACTCAGCCGAGCTGGCCTTCTCCCCGACCCCTCAGACACTTAACAGAAGAAATAACTGAAAGACAGACTGCTTTAGCTCATAGTGTACGTAGAGTGTATATGACTATGTTGAAGTGAGGTGACTTTTAATGACAAAAAACCTGTTGCTTGCTGTGACTTACATTGGTGTAACTGTTAACTCTTTGTTTCTGTCAGAGTTTCCAGGGTAACCTATTGTACAGCCCTGTTATCTGTCTTTTAGTTATTTCTGATGGACGACTCAAACAAGTCTTACGCTTTTAATTTGTTTTTACATCTTCAATTTGCACGAACAATGAATCATTTTATTTTGTGTCCATTTTTTTTATTTATTCTTGTACTTTGGTCAAAACTAAGTGGTGAGCAAGCAAATTTTCATTGTCAATAAAAAAAAAAACTACTGTCAGTGAATGAGTTGTCTTTGTTATTTTTCATTCATAATTGTAAATGTTTATGGCTCAAAAGCTTCATTTTGAATAAACAGCAGCCGTACCTTGCCTCTGTTCATCAATTATGAATGTACAAAGCCTGTAGTGTAGTACAGTTTCACAATATCATTATTCAGATTACATACAAATAGACTGTTCATTTCATTATTACAAAAAGAAACACTAACCCTGCTTCATGGATTTGGTTCATACTGTGTAAAGGTAAGAAAGTAAAACTGACAATGTCTACCTTCAGCTCAATTTAAAAAAAAAAAAAATCTATCATTCATTTCACTTCTACTTTTAGTTCACATTTGCAGTGCCCATTGCACGGCTTATGTTGCAAATATGCATCCAACTTCAGTTTTCATTGTCATCCAACAGTTGAGTTCAGGCTCCCTGAGGTCTCAAGGCTTTTTCTACCTGCCTCTCGATGTCTTTGAACACTTCTGGGTCTTCGATGGTTGGAGTGATCTGTGGGAAAAATAGCTCCTTTGTAATTCTACTGGCAAAGTAACACAAAGCTAATTAACAATAAGAACATGAACATAGAAAAAAACCTACTAATTATTGCATAATTAAAGCAATGATTTAACAATTAGCGAAGTCAGTTATGTTTACAGCATGATTATACTCTGTACAAGGCAAAGCCATTTTTTTATTTATATAAACTATTTATTTTAGGGCTTTAAAGACGTATTCATGGAAACCTTGTATTTACATCTGTAAACAGAACTAATATATTAAGAAGTATTGTTTTCTCAGTTTGTCATCCACTTCTCTCTTTAGGCTTTCAGCACCTGATCAGCAGAAAACTGAGTCATTAACTATAAAGAGATGAAATCCCAAAAGAGCCCTCAGTGCTATTTAATGAGTGCGGGGCCTGCTAATGCACCATCATTACTCAAATTCTGAATTGCAAAATGAGCTTTACTGCCTCCGGAGTGGCTGTAAATCTTTGCACAGGGGACAAAATAAAACTAAAAACACGTACGAACAATAATTCTCCTCAGCAATTTTACATTGCAGTTCTTAACTTTGTTTTAAACTACTGGTGATGGATAGAATGCACAAAACATTTCCGTAAGAGTTGTGTCATACCTTGTAGGGCTTGCCGTTGACCAGGTTGGCTAAAGAGGAGCGAGGGATCTTGCCAGAGCGCGTCTTCGGCAATCCCCGGACAAAAAGCACTTTCCTAAAGGCAGCTACTGGTCCAATGGTGTCTCGTACAAGCTTCACCATCTCATTTATGATTTCCTCTTCATTTTTCTGCACACCTGAGACACACAGCACATGTGTGACAAAATACTGATACACAAGGAGTCACAACTTCAGTTAATGCTACACTATAAATCTGTAGTGCCTCACCATTCTTGAGTACGCACAGGGCCAAGGGAACAACACCCTTCAGAGCGTCCTCTAGACCGACCACAGCACAGTCTCCCACTGCAGGGTGCAGCAGCACTGACTGCAAAACACACACATATACATACATGACAATCCCACAAAGACAAGTTGGGAAAACCTTTGTGTCATCTCCTCTGTGATCGTTCTCCGACCTCCTCCAGTGCTCCAGCAGACAGCCTGTGGCCGGCCACGTTGATAACATCATCAGACCGAGACATGATGTAAAGGAAACCCTCCTCATCCACAAAACCTGCATCCATGGTGTCATAGTAACCCTGAAGATGGAAGAGAAAGGAATGATTACATTATGATCCAGCATAAGGTGGTAAATGGACCACTCTTACTACATAAAATCTTACTAAATTTGAATTTATGATGTCTTCAGTCTTTGGTTTTGATTTTTTCAGAATTCTTCATTTTCTTCATTTAAACCTCTCAATGGCTGCAAAAAGCCAAGTGGCTCTGTAATGAAAGATTTCAACACTAGATGGCCACATTGTACAACATACTTATCACTACCTGCTCTACAACATTATTAATCAAGTGTCATAAAAGGAAAAAGAACAGAACTTCAAACAAATACAGTTGTTCTTGGAGAACTTAAAGTCATCTTTTATTGTTCTTTTATTAAATCAGACAGATGTGAAAATTATTTCATGTCCAATAAATGAGAAAATTAAGAGACATCTTACAGGGAATTTAGTGAAGTAGAGCTCCTTGAACAGATGGTTGTTCTGCCACAGTGACAGTGCTGCACCAGGTGGTAAAGGTAGTCTGAAGGAAAAAGTATGTAAAAGTTAAGATTAGTCCTTTTCCAATATTCTTTAAACCTTTGATTCTGACATAAAAGTTGCAAAAATAACAAGGGTGGGTCGAAAATCACATTAAGCATGACATTAAGTGACACTATCTATATGAAAATTTATATTTTTAGGTCTTTTATGGTTTTAATCATTTTAAATTCAATGAACATTGAGAGCAGCATCGTATTTTACCCAATACAGCCTTAATGGTGTGTGAAGCTGGATAACAGTCTAGACACACAGGCTCTGCTAGACTTCACATCGCCTGGCACACACTGAGACTTGGCACACACACACTTAAACTCAGATAGGAGAGCTCGGTCACTCAGTCTTTGTTTATCCAGAGACTACCAGTAATCCCCCGTCTTGACCCGTATCTTGAGCAAGATGATCCCATTTCCCAAATTTGAACCCCAAACATGCCTCTGCATAGATTAATTTCACTACAAGGAGAATATTAAAACACACCAAAAATCTTTCTGATGCTGACTTGCTGCCCAAGGGGATGATAAAAGCATTCTTTCTGCTGTTTATGACTGCACCAAAATCTACACTCTCTTCAAACATTGTTTGAGCCAAAACAAAATATTATTCTAATGTACGAGTTTGGCTGCCTACCTAATAAAATCACAAAATAATTCATGTGTATACTTTTTTTGACTTGACATTAAAACATACAGTGCTCAGAAGCCATAACACATTACAACAACCCCACTCTGTAAATATTGAGTATGATTATGTGTATGACTATGAAGCTGTGTATACAGCGTTTGATCAAACAACGGGGCTGGCGCAGACTTTCTGGCTGCTAGAAGAAAAGTGCAGTGACACAGCTGTTCCTGTCTGTTTACAGCTCTACCTGTCGTAATCCCCAGATGCACCGTACATGTGAATTCCTTGGAAATCCCCCTTGTTGGCACTGAGTCAATACCAGCAGTTACAAAGAACAGGGAGTTGGAGTTGGCGAGTGATAACAGATAGGTAGCAGGCTGGAAGATAAGGCAGCACAAAGGGCTAGGGGTTGACTGCTGGAGCTTTTTATTAAGTCCACTTTGCAGTGGCAGCTGTCTTACATATACAGACACATGTGAGGCACAGAAGTGAGGTTCTGTTGAGTCAGATATAAGCTGCCCAATGGTGAATTATTAAAATGAAACTAAAATGATGACTGATGAAGACTGACTTTTAACAAAATGCTCACACAGCTGTGGGCATAACCACTCAGCTTACCTCACCACAATATTTCCCAGGGTTCTTGGCTTCACCTCCTGCATGTCATCATCGATCACTGTGACTAGTGGAAAGGGAAGAGCACGCAATTCATATTCAGAGGTGGTGTATCAAACTTTAAGAGCAAAGATATTAAATTCTCTGCAGGGAATTACAAGCAGTTGCTAAGTTTCTGTGGTTTATTTGTAATTATTTATGTTGTCTGTAATTGAGGGGCAGCAATTTTTGAGAACGTTAAAACAATAACTGGAAAGTAAAATTAAATTAGAAATACAAGTACAGGAAATTAATAGACGGGAAATGCTGGTTTGTGTTCTGTGTGTGCTATAGCTGAGATGTGGATCAACAGTTCTGACTCTTACCATTGTAACCTGGAACAGGTTTGCCAGCCTGACCTGCAGGTGGCGTGAGTGAGTTCCCCAGACCAATACATGAGGAGGTGATGGCTGAGCCGGTTTCTGATGAGAAGGAGACAGAAAAAGAGGCACATTTAGACTCATATCTGTTTGGGAGACCTGTAATGTTTTAGTCAGCTCTGGATCTGAGGTGTAACGCCTCAGTTCTGAAGCAACTTCATAGTTTTCTGGCTTATCTGCTCACCATGCAAATGTTAAACCTTCTAATGGTGGGCCCATCAAAAGAGCTTTGTGGTATTGGGCTGCATTGTTTCTGTGAGCAGCATTAACCTACATAATACAAAACTATGACAGCTCCTATGGGCTCTCCCCGACTCCGCCACCCCACTGTGTTCCACTTACAGCAAAGACTTGCTCGTTTTTCATAGCCCACACAGAGAATGAGTAACAGAATTGATCCAGCTCAGTAAGCAAGATTACATCTGAAATCACAGAGCAGCAGACCAGCACAAGATCAGCATCTGTCTTCCATGTTCCACTGAAATTTGAAAACAATCTGTGAAGAAACACTCCTACTTCTCAGTCACCGGGTGCTTGTTGGTTTCTCTGCGTAAATACAAGAATATAAGATACAGCTGAATGCTTCTGTCTGTCTGTCATGCTTTCCCAGGAAAAGAGTTTTACTTACTTTTACTCAGCTGATGTCTCCACTAACATGCACACAACAGGTGACAGACAACAAAAATAACCTTCAACACAATGATTTACATTATTTTTCTACTACATATTTACATATTCTGGTACATCTGCCTGTTTGCTTGTTTTTTCACTATCTGTAGGTTCTTTCCGTTTGCACAGACAGGACTGAAAGCTTCGCTGATCTAATGTTTAATTAAACAGCCAGACATGTGACTACATTTCAGAAACACTCAACCCTTTCGCTTTTTGACATTAATGCAGTTTACAAATAAGAAGCAGCTAAATGATCTAATGTGTTTCCATATTTGTTCACTAACATGCAAATTCATGCACAAGCTGTTCCAAAAGGTAATCAGATCAGCTACTCTATAGGGAGCGCATGCGGTTTAAATTTGATGTGTCTGTCATGTATTGTTTTGAGTTATTGTGGCCACGAGTATCATGGCATTTCCCCCTGTTAATATGCAAATTTATGTAGCAAGGTGCATGCACTACAACAGCGATGTGCAAAAATGCATCTTACACTCCTCATTAAACCTTGAGGGAATGCCACAGCAACAGAGGACACAACAGAAAGACTGGGCTGCGGTGAAAATCCAGCCATCAAAATTACTTGAAAACAGGGAGACAAAATGTGACATCTGGAGTTAAAAGGTGCCCTCTGGAGTTTTCTTGTAACAAAGTTTCAGTTTATTACTCACCAAAATACATTTTCTATCCTTGAAGTCTAACAAGCATGGTGAATTAATTTCCTTCCTCATAAAACATTTGCAAAACCTGCATTGTTAACATCCATGTTTCTGTCCATAGTGTTAACCATTGGCAGGAATTGTCTATGTGCCTGCATGTGCACAAGAAAAAACTAAATGAGGACCCACTGATAAAAACATTGGTACTACTGGTCAAAAACTTCATGGTGTACCTTTAAATCACTACATGGCGAATACAGTATCAGAAGTTGGGATAAGAGCTTGAATCCATGGAGATCCCAGCAGAGTTATCTGGAGGAAATGAGGAGCAGGAAGTTCAGATTGTGAAGTACCTTTAAGGTAAGATCTTGGGGAACTATGGGACATGAGGTCAACATGGACCAAAAAGTAATCACCAGCATCTTGATAAGGGACCAGTTCTATCGATTAAAGTGGATCTAGACTCTCTCTTCCCTGTACTACTAATCAAACAAGTGCAAACTGCCCGGTTCCAACTTCAGAGCAGCAGGCTTCAAAGACATGAGCTCAGGAGCAGGGGGTTGCTGTTGGTTGAGGAGGGGATTAAGTTATCAAATGAAGAGCGGGAGGCGGGGGTTAAAGAGTGGAACACATTACCCAACCACAGCGGCCTCTGAACTACCAACCACGTACGCCTCATTCATCATTGGCAGGTTAGCCACTCCCCGCAGGGTTCAAAGCCCATCACTGTCAGCAGAGACAAAATTCAACACTAATGATTAAAAAAAATATATTTTTTTATCTTTTTAGGGGGGCCTTTAGTCCCGCCCACCTGGTCAGAGAGCAGAGTCATGACAGAGTGATGACAGACCCCCTGTTGACCAATCACGCCCTTTGCTTTCCACTCAGGTGTGAAGCAGCAGTCCCTGCATTGCTATATTTATGGCCGTCATATAATCAGAATGGAACTAGAGCAAAGGGGAAATAAAAAGGAAAAGGATCACAGATTCATGCTGTGGGGTTTCAAAGTCAGTATGGATGCTTTTGGATTGGTGGAAGCTTTGGATAATCAGTCAAATCAGTCTGTTTTGTGCAAAAAGGAAGTCATGGCTCTCTTTTAAATAATATAATAACAGATTTATATAAAGTTAAATGATAAATAGCTAATCAGACTACATCATAATGACATAATCTTATAACGACCCAATATTGGCAAACCAGTATATTGGTCTGACCCTGAAAGACGCCATGAGGGTCCTTTAAAAGCTCCACTGAATTGCAAGTCAATTACAGCTCGACACAACCACTGAACCATGTCAGCGTGAGTTGAGTGTTTAAACTTGGCTGTTTACAGCAGGAGCCAGGGCTCGCTTCAGGCCCAGCGAGTAAATTCAAAACCCAAATGAAAAAAGACAATATAATTGGACCTTGACATTTTACAAGGCATACAGGAAGACAGCAAACTGGCTGTGCAGCTTTTAGGCACAAAGTCAAAACATTTACAAAGCAAAGATATCTCAATGACAATTACTTGCATCACTAAAACATTTTGTCCTCACATTTACATGAAAGATGCTAAGCTGATGACAACAGAACTCCGTTTTCTAAATGCTGACTCAGCTGTTTGCCAAGAACTTCTAAAGGTTGCTACTTCCACCCACAATATGCAGGCATAATCGATCATAACACAGCAGTTGTTGTCCACTTACATTCCTACACCCCGTGGCTCAGAGATAACAGATAAAATTAACACACCTCTAAAACATTTTGCTTACCTGGAGACATGACAGTCTGGCATTTTAAAAGGTTTATGAACTCTATATGCAGGAAATCAAGAAGAGTTTGATTCTATTATTACTTCAATAAGCAGACATTATTCCTGTTGATGTAGAAATATGACGCCCAAAGCACTATGATCTACCTACTTAAATAATTCAACAGTGTCTACCATGAAAATCTTCCCACAGGGACAAAATCTCATCGAAAGGGGTTATCTGTCCAAAATGTGTATAGTTATGGGTCAAGATGAAAACTCCCTTAGGTGAAACAGACAAAATACTTCCACTGCTACTATTCTGGTCACATTGTGCAGAGATTAAATATGCTGGATGGGAAAGGTAGACAGCACAGGCTGAGACAGGTGAGTGAACGCTAGAGGGAGTGAAAAGGAGTGAAAACATCGTCTGTGGTCGTGAGGCGATGGCACGTACACACTCAAGCTGTGTGGTTGCTTCGGATTCTCGGGGTGCTGGAGTCTTTGGCGCGCACACACACTTGCACACACACAGACACACACCTTGATATCAGTCTTCATCGACTACCACCTCTGTCTTTTCCTTTTCTTTTGCTCCTTCTCACTCCCTAGCGCTCTCTTTGCCTCTGTACACAAACAAATCAATCTTCCTTCGACCTGTTGGAGATGAGCTTGGCTAGTGAGAGGCATTTTGAGTGTGATGAATCGGTTGAGCGAGGGGGGAGGGTTGTTGGAGGATGTGTTGGAAGGGTGGAATGGGCAATACGGTGGCGCCTTTTCAGCTGAGAAGGTGCTATCAAACAGCCGTGCTCATTACTAATAGCTTGGAGAGGGGGGTTCTGCTGTTCAGGAAAAACAAAAACAGCTCTCTAATCTTGCACTCTTTTCTCTGCAAGTCCTCAAGCACTCCACTTCTGTCTAAAACAGATGAAATAACAGTTTTCTCTTCAATGTTACCTTTCATGTAGGGCGTGCACAGACACATATAAAGCCAATATGGGTAGAAGGGTCATAAGTAACTGGGGATATTGGCCACAAAGTGAAACTGGGAATGACCAGATTTAGAATATGAAACCTAATGGAGGAGGAGAGAGAACCACAGATGTAGCTCCAATTCAAGCTTTTTCCAACAATGATGCAATATGTGCTGAAAGGTTTATTCACAGAATCAAAATAAAAAATAGTGCATCAAAGTTATGAGTGTGGCTCATTATCCTCCTTTTACAGAGGTGTACCTGTGAATCAGCACCTCACTAAAATAAGTGTCCCTTCAGAATCTGAAGATTTTGAAGAACTGAAGCCTGAAAATTCAGGTGTAGATCTAAAAAACAGTATTTCATAGTTCCCTTTCAAATCAACTGTGCAGGGCTATGAGCCAAAATACAACAGAAAATGTGTTACTGTCCAAATATTTGTAAATAAGTGTGTAAAATCTGCTTTCAAGGCACTTAACTGGCTGACTTTCACTTTTTGAATGGAGCTGATCCATTGAAACATTTAAATTAGGAGTCAGGTGAATTGTGTTGCTTGCACCTGCTGCCTGATGATCGGTTTGTACATCCTCCCCCTAACTGGGCTTCTGTGTTAATGTTCACCTTGGATGACAACACAAATGTGAAGTATAAGCAAAAGCTAAAAAAATGGCATTGAATTCTTTGGCTTGTCACAGAGACATCTTGGTTCTTGGAAGGTCGGCGCTGAAGCTGTGACCGACAGTAACCGGTTAACACACAAACAGCACATATCACTTAATGTGTACAGTGTAAACAACAACCCTGTCAGAGATAGCCATGGGGTTGCTTTCTGTACATCATACATATGCACCGCAGTGCTCGTGGTTGTCCTGGTCTGTGTGGTTGCTGCGGTAACTCGTCCAGGAGCTAAACACAACAGTCGACCCAAGGTCACTCGTAAAGGCGGTGTGCTGTAGGAGGATTAGAGGATAAGAACAGACAGAGAGAGAATAGATTGCAAGATGCTTGGCCAGACTCTTCCATAATATATGTTTAAGTGTTTCTAGCTTCAGACAAAACCAAGAATCCATGTAGCTCATATAAAATGGCAGTGAAAGGGAAATGCTACGAATATTTGAAATAGGAAATCATAAATAATACTTCTACAGAATACAAAGAATACAAAACATATCTAGCTTTAAACAGGTGAGCATGGTGTTCAGGTCCAAGAATGAGTTAGGATCAAACAAACCTTAATACAAACCAGGGGGATTAGTTCTGCCAGGAGTCTGTGTTAAACAGTACAACTGAAACAGCTCAGACTAAGACCATCACTGACAGTCTGCAGAGGAGCCGAACAAAAGAGGAAACCAAAGGGTTGGTTAGCCAAGCCTTTCTGATTGGGGTGAATGTTAAAATAGAGAAAAATAACAAGTGAAGAAAAGTCAAGAGAGAGAGAGGATGTGAAATGCGTGGGGAATCAGAGTAGAGCAACAAAGACAAACATGAAAGAAAGATGAGCAATCACGTATAAACGTGCGCACACACGCACACATCCGATGTGCTTTACCATTTACAACTTGGACTCGTCAAGGGATAATTTCATTCCATCAGCTAAAAACATTGCCTCCCTTGTCACTTTTCAGACAGCTCGGCTCGTTTGCTCAGAGTTAAGTTTATGCATACTAATTTACTACTTAACTTGCTAATGAAAGACCCCCGTCTTGTGCCTCAGAAACCTCAGCAGACAAATGCTACAATGGCTTGGAATGAATGCCAGACGAAATCCCAGGTTAGAGAGCTGATGACAGCAGCTCCCGGTAAACAACGAGGTATTACAAACCTGGCACCTCGGCTCCCAGAGATGTAATTACAGGAGCCACGACATCTGCACTATTGTCTCTGCAGCAATGTAATAAGACTAAGAAAGCGACAGCACCTTTTTGATTTTTGGTGTTGAATGACAGGAGGCACAAAGCAAAGGCTCCCACGCATTTCCCAAAGGTGGGCAAGGGAGCACGAGGGCGACATGACTCAGGCACAATTCAACTGAAACGAAATGTATTCTGGTTTGTTTTTTAAAAAGGGGAAGCTGAGGGACCAGTCCACGTGGAGGAAAATGGTCGGAAAGAATACCAATAAGGTGACGCAAAAAATGTATGGGTCCTTTTTCTAAATCTGGTTAATACAATTAAGACAGTAAATACACTATAAGTATTATGCTGAAATGTCCAAAAAAGAAACCATGAGCACAGTTGCACATATACACATATACTGTATAGAACATTCCTGTATAAGGACACAGAATGATTCAAAAGGCTTCTTAATCCACATGGTCCTTGATAAATGTACAGTCCCTAAGGCAAGCCATATACAATTTACGAAATGGATATGGTTTACATAGACAATATGAAATGGAAGTGCCACAAATCAATAATACAGGCCTTGTTACTGCTGGTGGAAAATGTATTTTTCTAAAGTACAGCAGACAGTACAGTTTTACAGTTTAGGGGGGAAAAAAATGGATTTGTTGAAAAAAATTAGAACCACCTAGTAATGTGACATTTTAGTAAAGCCACAGATTTCACATCCTTAGAGGACGAGGCATTTAACAACACACAGGATTTGAAGTTATAATGAGAACTCACACCTTCTATGACAATACTTAAGCATAAATACATCACAAATTACTGTATATTTTCTTTGTGAATAGCGGTAGGAAAGTACTGAACAAAACCTGACTTGTTTACTGCTTAATGCATAACAGCAGTGAGCCCATCAATGCAAAACCTAGTTCTCTTTAATCAGTCAATTTTTTAACGTTATTTTTCTCTTTCAAAGCAGCACCACAGACTCAGGCATACGTTAATAGTCTGACCATTGAGAGGCTTCTTGTGAAAAGATATCCTGCAGGTGATGGTATATTCAGTTTTAAATCGACATTGCAGAGATGATATTCCTGTAGAGCTTTTTGGTTTCAGGTTAAGATTCCTTATTAAAGAGGTACTGCACACTTAAACTGTTTTTTAAAGCTGTCAACTAAATGATATGACTTTACTTTAATGAAACACATCGATGCTGGTGTTAATATTGACATTTCTTACCAAAAACATAAAAATCTGCATTTCATGGGTTGAAAATGGCTCAAAAAGCCATCTACTGTTTTAAATCAGCCCTGAACCTTGCAGGCCAATGATAATATAGAGTCAACTGGTTAGGACTTATGTATGTCTTGAAATGTTAGAGAAATGGAGAGTCTGACTGTAGCGTGTAATGGCTGGTTAACTCTGACTACCAGCTCTATGTTGCTGTCCATGCTACACCCCGACCCCATGCATCACACACTGTGTGGACACGAGACCAAGCCTCCCAGAGTCCCTTTTCTAAAATACGCTGGGAGAGAGGGTTTCTAGCAGAATTCGAGTGTATAGTTACACTTTAACCCCTGATCCAGTTTATTTCTGCCTATGAGCTGAGTAAAAGAATTCAGGGCTCTTAAAAGCCTGTTTTTCTTCAGTAAGAGGATGGCATTTTCAAGGAGGCTATAAAACTGCCATTCACGGACCTTCTGAGGCTGACTTTTTTCCAAGAGGTGGAAAACAATCTTGGGCCAGCACTGCATTTGGCAAAGGCCAGGGGGAGTAAGTGTCAATTCTACAATTTATTTGACAAGACGGGTGCTTTAAGGAGTTCCAGTTCACTTTCTTAAGATAATTCCATTCTTTGTACAAAAGGCATCTGGTGTCTGTCCGAGAGTCATAGATGAAAACAAACAGAGAGGGACAGAGAGACAGGAACACCTACTGTAAATCCATCCACCACCACCACTCACTGGTGAGGCAGCAAAACGCTGCCAACTGGAAACACACATTTGTTGCCAGGCAACACCAGTGACATCAGCAACCTTCATCATCACCCCCCTCCACCCCCTGCCAATGGCACTTGGGTCTTAAAATAGCGCACAGATTATTATCAGGCTTCAAAATGGCAGACATTTTCTCATATGCACATGAGGGGAAGTGAGCTTGGCTGCCGGTGGCCTCAGGTGGCTCAAGGGTGACAGACTATGTCGGCCTCGAGTGGACGGGGGTTAGCAGGCGGCGTTAATTTATGTGTGTAGGTTTGTGTGTATGTGAAAGAAGCATATAAACACAAACAATATGATGATAATGAAGGTAAGTGGGAGAGATGGAGGAGTACGCGCAGGTGATAATAAAAAAAAGCAGTGTGGTGTAATGTCTGGGTTGATGGGACAGGATGAATGAGCACATCAGATGACAGCGGGAGGCTGAGAAATGATTGAGTCCGCTGCACATGGGAATAACGAGCACACGGATCTCTTCTACTCGCTGCACCGGCCACGCGTTCTAGACTGAAAACTAATCAATGAGCTATATTTGTCAAATTAGTTGAATTCTCATCCGTGAGCTTGTTAGCACAATTAAATAATTCCAGCAACCAATGTATAAATGTGGCGTTGCGTGCAATTGCTGACAAAAATTTACATTTCACAAATGCAATACCAGTTGGCATAATGCAAATTATTTGTCTGTGGATATGTATTCCACAGAATATGTCCTGAAACCCAAGTCTGCTGGCAATATCGTTTCAGAGGACCTGAGACATGCTTCGACCTGTGACCCTCTGCTGTACGTCATGCCGCCTCTCTCAATGGCACAGTCACAGAAAACCAGAGAAAACCAGTACCTTCGGCAGACCTAAGGAGAGCTCTGTTGTGAGGGAGCGAGTGCTCTTTGTGTGATGCGACTGTTTACCAATCAGCAGTGATACACAGTTGGCTGTGAGGCAAGGAGAGCTCCCAGGGGATGAATGGGAAAATGATGCAAACCAAACCCTGAAACACTTTTAATCTTTTCAGCGGTGTACGCCTGTTGATGCACAGTTGATGAACTGTTTCCAGTATTGGGAGATGATGCCAAAGATAATGAATTAGATGATGCATCTTTTGACAGGAGCTGGAAAACACACACGCTGTTTGATAAATAAAGAAATTCTACAGTGATGATACAGCGGCTTTACACAGAGGAGCTGGAGAAAACACTTCAGAAGTCTGTCAGAGAGGCTTCTAGGGTAAGGGTTCAAAAGTATTTTAATAAAATCCAACGACAAATATTTTATTTAATTTATTATCAAAGCAGTTAAAAGGAGTTTTTTTTTTTTTACTGGTTATGAAACAGTCTCAGTTTCATACTGATGCCTCTATATGACCTGCATAAGCATTGGTTATTTCTATATTGCTGTTTTGAATGCCTGTTCCCGGGTCTAATTTCCAGGCAAAAACAGACATAACGATTTACAGCACAGATACCCGGGAGAGCCTATGCTTACATTTTCCCAAGCAAAGTTTGGCAGTGAGAAGTTGGTTAGTTAAAAGGAAGCAGGAGGAGATTTTTCTAAACAGGATTTTATTTTCACGTTTTGTGGTTATGGCTGATATGGGGGAAGGATCATTCAACAGGTAAAGAGACTTACGTGATTTGAAAGGATTCAAATCTGATCCCGAAATTAGCCCTCTTCCTCCTAGACAGGTATGTAATATGGCCATTAGTTGTAGGCTTACATGTAACCTAGGTGTATTAACAGTACTAAAACAAAGTGTACTCTTTCATCATATTTATATTAGTTATTAACCTTACATAGCCATAAATACGTACAATACCTCATCGCTATGCATGCTGCAAACAGCTGTGTTTAAAAAAGAAAAAGTGTTAAAAATAAGTTGTGTCTTTTTTTAACTCCCTTCCAAAACAAGTGCACGCATTAGCCAGATCAAGAGGTCTACGACAAGAGGCGGTGGTGTTCATGGGAATTGCAGCCTTCTTTCCGGGAAACACCACCGCTTTTTCCCACAGGGGCCGTTGCTTTAATTTAGCCAGGAATTGAAAATACACTGCATGTTTTTCAGCCGTCAATGACGCATACACTGGCTCGCCCACTTCAGTGCTGTAAAATTTAAAAAAGAGCAAACCTTGATGTACTGTACTACATCTCCAATGACCTTTTTGTCCAATCCTTACAAGAATAAAATACAACACATTAGAAAAGAACCTTGAATAAGATTTATTGATTTATTAAGTGAGATCGTCGTATTCAAGGATTTGTCATTTCAGTTGGACCTTTCCACTTCCTCCAGCTTTTCTTGGTCAAAGTCACAGCAAAGTTTAAACTATTTTTTACCATAACATAGACAACTAAAACATTAATAACATTATAAATGTATATTCAGTATATTGCTGTATATGTCAAGGATTGAATATGTAGATTTATTAGATTTTGGATAAACAAATCCAGGTATGCTGCAAACGTTCCTAACTTTAGAGGAACTCATATTACTCTACTTCAAAAATTGTGTGCCACTCTGTTCACCTACTCTTCCCATCAATGCTCACGGTACCCATTTTCTCACCATCAATTACAGCTTTCAGCTGCTTAATTTTACATTCCAGGCGTACAAGAATGCAGCTGGAAAGATTTATGAGCAACTGCACTGGTGATTGATTTTGTTCAATTTCTACCAATTTTGCAGGTGACTACAAAAAGCAACGCCCCATGCAAGTACAAGGACAGATCTATCAATGTTTATAGATGAAAACCAAATGTGTGAGAGAGGGACTTAAATAGACTGTCACAAGTTTGAAAAATGAGTTGATTCTGAGTTGGGAGCCAGAAGATGCAAATAAACTTTGCTTTTCAGGTGCTGTGACTATAATGAGTTTCTCAACGAAGAGTCTGTTTCTCTTTTCTGTGCGGAGTAAACAAGCCTTGAATAGTAAACTGCTTTCCAATGACCGAGTTCCTTCTCTTCTGTTGAACCGGAAGATGCAGGAGAGTTGTCAAGGGACTGATATTGCTAAAAGTTGCTTGATCGATGACCTGTCTCCTGAGAGACAGCTGAACAGAGCACCGTGACACTCTCAGCAGGGTGACTCATGAACTCGGTACAGGCAGGAAACACAACACTTTTTATCTTTTATCTTTTACTGCCATATTATACCTGTGTGTCAATATAACAATACTGACAATTTAACCTATTATATTATATATATATATATATATAAGCCATATATATATATATATATATATATATATATATATTCCTTGTATAGAATCACATTTCATGAGGTCTTCGGAAGACGGTTGTAGGTTTGTGACTGCAAAATTATCAAAAGGCTGATATTAGTTTATGGTTTTAAGTTCTGGGTACACATGCTGTACATAAGATATATCGGGCTGGGGTTATACTTGTTAGTATGATTAATTAATTGTTGATTTTAGTTTCCTCTGGCAAACTGCAGTGAAAAAGATAAAATAATGACAACTGACTGCGACTGCCACAACAATGTGAATGTGAATCCAGCACAGAAACAGCACAGAAGATACCCCTTTCTCACTAAAGGCATTGCTGGAAAACACAGGAAGGCTCAGACAGCTTAAGACAAATAAACTCTGAAAAGTTATTCTGTTCCTTCTCTAACTGCAGAAAGAAATTACAAACTAATGATGATTTCATGAATATGTATAACATGGCGGAGTCTCTTTCACCCACACATTTGAAGTCAAACTGCCTCAGACACACAGAGAGAAATCAAGTGAGACGAGTACTGACCCACTCTACCGTGCAAAAGTGGAGAACACATTTGGATTGCATTGCTGGCCGCCAGCTGCCAGTTATTGAGTTTAGCAGGGGGTGAAGAATCCAATGGGATTTACACATCTAGACAGAAATCAAGAGGGCGCCAAAGGTTTTTCTCCAAACTCAATAAATCTCCTGGCTAGGATAGCCACAAAGTGTGACAGGATTTTGTTTGTAACTATGTTTGTGATTGTTTGTTGGAGAGAGAGAGAAAGGAAGTGAGATTTAAACTTGGTGGTGGAACAAACACCCGTGTTCAAATGGAACAAAGACTGAAGCTACAGAGAGGAAGATGGGAATCAGGTCGGGGTTTTTTAATACCCACACCAAGCTGACCCGTTATGAGAGCCAATCCGCAAAGCCGAACCCACAAGAATATGCGTTAATCAACCACCCGAACCCAACCCGACCTGCAAACCGCCATCTTTATGCATTATAGTAGCACAATTGTCAGGACTGAGACAAGGACAAAGCTCCGCAGCAGATAACAAAGTCTGTGTCTGTGTAACAAAGTAATGGTGTCAGACAGGACAACGTGCCTGAATCCTACCCACACCTTACTTTACCTCACTCCCAGTCAGCTGGAGGTACAAGTAGAGAGCAATGGGATGTATTATACATAACAGAGTAAACAACTTAAATCACACAGCACCCAAAGGCTTCCAAATGCCATAATCTTGTGTTTGCCTGTGTGCACTGCTGCCTATTCTAAACCCTTCAACTCCCCCACTCTGCTCTCATGAACAGTAAATGCTTATCCAAAAGATCCGTGTATGGATATTTAAACTAAACACAAAAATACCAGAGAGGGAATTCACTGCCATTGTCGCACTTCTGCGAATTGATTGATTTTCACTTTCTATGATCCCACTGCTAAACACAAACCCCTGGCATACATAGCTGTGGGTCCTCTGTCTCATAAAGGCAAAAATGGCCACGCAGACCAGGGAGTTGCCCTCAAATTGTTGACAAAGTGTTAAATCCAATGCAGTGGTAAGCCTAAATACCTCTCATGATCCCTGAGTTTACAGTTCACATGATGGAGACTTAGCAAATTGTAGTAGATTAATATAATGCCATGTGGTTCACAACATAACCAGACTACTAAAAAGAACAAACATTAGAGTTTCTTCCTTCCTTGAAAAAGAAGGCTGGTCATTTTTTTGCAGGATTTGGACAGGTTTAGCTGAAATTGGACAGCCTTGTCAGCCTGTTATAAGGTAATCGGTCTTGAAATTCTGTTTTGAACTGGAATGCAGCATATATGTAATATGCCCACAGTGGGGTCAGAAGTTTAAACACAAGAGCCTGAAGGGATAAATCATATTTTCTGCAATATTGCAATATTGAACTCTTCACTCTCCCATTGAGCTTGGACGGACCAATCAGCCAAGTGGGCTAATCTGTGCTCAGATCAGTGTGTGTTGCCTGTACATACTCAAGGTCGATGGCTTTGCAACGGTCCAACAACAGTATTGATTCCATATTTAACATAGAGATGTCGTGTTGTCCAGCATCGATTCTCCATTTGCACAGGCAGGACATTACAAGACGAAGAGACTTCCAATTGTGCTCTTTCACTGTCGCTGCCACACTTAACATAGTTCACTAGAGCTCAGGGAGGACAGCACATTTCTCAACAAAGACTCGACATCAGCATGATGACAAGCTGCCTAATTTTAAGGCTGCCATCCGAGAGGTTTACAGGGTCTTACCCATTCAAGAATCATTACAAACCGAGCCCTGAGAAAAATGCAGGGGAACTTGGCAACCCAAGATTTCAATTACAGTACATATCTTATCATCCAGACCCACAACAGCCACGTTTTATAATAGGTCGACTGTCAGGCGAAGAAAAGGAGATTACACACTTTGTGGGATGCTGCAAACATGCCCTTCCTTGTTTAATGTACGACCACTGGACTGTGAGTTAAGGGGCATGACCTAGCAAGCTTTTAAAAAATGATGATCGTGACTCAGCTTCTGTGAGCATGACATTTATTTAAAGTGCATTGGTGCAATGTGCCACTGAAATATTGACTATGTTAATGGTATTTTTAAAGAGTAAACAGAATTTTAAAGATAAAATGGAAGTGAAGAATTCACATACTGTTTATCAAGTCCAGTTTTGCTTATTTTGGACTCTTAGTTAAGAATAAGACTCATTATCCAGTAGTCTGACTCAAAGCATGCTTCAGTGGGGAAGCAATTTCAATTTCCGCTCCTGAACTGATGGACAAGGTATCCCTGATTGTTTCATTTCCTTTATCTCTTTGTTAAGCACACAACTTAGTTCTCACAACTCAGCCAGTCACTCTGTCCCTTATGGGTACAAAGTCAATTAATCATTAGTGAACTCTATGAAAGGCAATGCCAATAAAACCACTTGTTTATATGCTGCCCTGGAATGTGATGGGTTGAAGAAATGCTCTCTGGGAGTTTTCCCACCTGACTGTGGCTGACGATGAGATTTGTGGTGGCTTACACTCCTGGATATTAATTGGCCACTTTATTGACAAGAGTTCGCAGAACACAAATCCACCTTATTGCAAGTTACTGGATTGCAAATACTCAAAGATTTGTTTTTATTCACTTTCCATCTTGATTCTCATTTAGACTTCTTTAAATTGGAAAATTTTGACTTGTGTGTTTCATGTCAAAAGGAATGATGTCTTTTCTCCAAAACAATCTCAACCATTGTCTCATCTGCCGTCTAGACATCCCTATCCAATTTAGATTTTTTTTTATTTAAATAACTGGTGCAAATGATGGCACATCACTTTGTGCAATGATCAGTTCCCAGAGAAGCTGAGGGGTCTTTAACATCCAATTCCCTGGTCTACAATATAAAACACTGAAGGGATTCATCAAAGAGGGAAGTATGATCAAATGTGCTTCATAATGACAACAGGCTTTCAGGGAATAACGATTTTCTGGAGTTATATGCCTCTTCTCAAGGCCAAGTTAATGTCAGTGGACTAATAAAATACAAAGACCACATTCATAGTCTTCTCACACTGATAAGCTTAAGACGAGACTGAGTCTTAACGATCAAGTTAAATTAAAACATCATATACAGTTCATGCTAATAAAGTACTTGAGGTCCTTGAAAAGATTTCTCAGTACCTATATCGTAAGAACTTAATCCCTAAAGTTAGACTGTAAAGTACTTCTCAACCTACTAAACTGATATAATTGAAACTGCAGAAGGCAGCTTCACACATAGAATATAGTATGGGATAAATGTTTGAACAATTTTTCCTTCAACCACCACAAATCCTGGGATATAAAATCCATGAACTGTACACTCTGTATGCTGGCCTAGCTATTATGTGATGCTTTATACCAAAGAGACGGAAGAGGCAGGAGAACAGAACATACTGTTGGAGAGTCCAGCTTTCACTGTACAGCTCATCCACTGATATCTATGAGTCAGTTCGCATTTCAATTTCAAGTTTCAATTTACTACTTCGTTTCCAACATGCAACTTCCAGCTAAAACGGGAAAATGTGTGGAATCAGATAGGAAAGGTGCACTATATCAAAATCTTTCCCAGTGCAGCTTTAAATACAGCGCATCAACACGGTGAAAATCGTGGTTCTACGAATCAGATCCTGCTCTCCGATTTCGGTCTTTAGAAAGTAGAAACCTTCCTACCAGTCTGCCACCAGTGATCCAGGACAGGGACCCCAAAGCTCTTCTTTGCCCATTCCAGTGTCTCAACATCACAACGCTCCCCTGCCAGGAATAAAGACTGCAACCTGCAAGGACACAGAGTATATCTGTCAATCAACTTGAGGAAACATCACATATCTATACTCTCAAAAGGAAAGAAACTAACACAACATCTATGCAACTGCAAAATATCCTTTTAATGTATTTTTACCAAGTGTGAGTGTTCACATGCTCTGTTTAAAGCCCTTATTTGTGACTCTTGTTGCAAAGAAACATTCATAGCTCCAAGCATGTAGTTCTATTTGCTTTATATCAGCACATCTGATATATAATATTCTGTTGATGGCCACATCAAACCATAACACGAGTATCAAAACCAAACATCACAGCATGATACAATACAACTAACTAAAGCAGGACACTGTATTCTCTGCAGAGCGATGTAGGCTACAATACTCTACAGTTTATCGGCACAAATAAGACACAGATAGGTCAAATAGCAAAACAGGCGATAAACACACAAATGTATGAGCATTAAATCAAATACAGAGCACACCAGGCTGCCAACAGGGGATCGAATCCTCATCAACATGTTGATGATATTGCGCTGCCACGCTTCGATGGTGATGGCAAGAATAGCATGCAGGTCGATGCAGGTATCTTTATTAAAGTGAATTAGTGATAAATCACCCTTATGCATGAATCATACATCAATAATGGCCTTTACGCATGATCTATGAAGATAAAGGTACAAAAAACAGCAAAAATAGAATGCTGTCAATATTTTAGAGACCTCCTAAATTTCATAAATCATGTTTTCAGGGGGTTATTATGAGGAGCTCGATCCCCTTGCTCCCCTGTAGTTCGCACCCTTCCTTCCTTACTAGTCCATCCTTGTTCAAGATTTAGTTTCCACCTAGTTTGGACAACTGCTACTCCCTGGCTTCATGAAACCCTCCATCCATGCCCTACAAGTGATTCCAAAACACTGCAGTTTCTATCTTCTGACTCCCTTATTTCTCCCACATCATTCTCTCCCAAATTCCCTCTGATGGCTGCCCATGGCTGCTCATATCTAATTCACAACAGGGCTGGTTGCTCGTTACAAGGCTGTGAAGAGATCTGTAACTCCCTAGAAGTCCAGGCCACAGGGCAGCCACAGATGGTCGTCCGATCGCTATATTTTCCCACAAATGACTGCTGGTCATCACTCATCGGTCTCGACCCTCCACAATGGCGAAATGACCTTCCAACTCCAATCAAACTTGAAGTCACATTCTATCTTTTGTAACGGGCAAAAACATTTTCATCATGTCAGTCTCTGCCGACTGAATCATATCTTTTCTCCTCCTGCTCTCTCCCTGGATAATATGTCATTCTCTTTTTCAAATACTACTCTCTGACTCGAATGTTCTTTGGTCTCAGGACTATTATGTAGTCAGGTTTCCTCTGGTTTTCAGTTATACTGTGATTGCGGAACACAAGCTGCACCACCAAAAAATAGTGAATTCATGTTAGTAAGCAGAAAAACATTGAAAATATTCTGCCATTGTTTATCACCACCCAGATGTTGAAGGATGCTCGAAAGCCTTCAGTCAGTTCAGTTTCAAACACTGAGTACATGTAGTTTTAAATCTGATTATAATTTTTCTTTTGATGTTTCATGTCCAGTGTTCCTCTTTGTTTGATATGTTCTGAACAGTTCTGATTGCTTAAAGATCAGTTTATTTCATAGATTCTGCCATGCAGGACCTGAACTAAATAACATGTGGAACTAGAAAAGGCAAGTTCTGAAGAAATTGCGGTGTGAATGCTGACTGCTGAAAGGCTGACGCTAAACTGGATTGCTGAAGTTGAGCACAAAAAGTGGAATAATATCAACAATGCATGAAAGATGTGGAATAGCTGAATGTTTCTTGAAAGGCTGACGCTAAACTGGATTGCTAAAATTTAGTAAAAGTCAGTTGAATAATATCAAAAATGTATGAAAGATGTGGAATACTTAAATGTTTGTTGAAAGGCTGGCGCTAAACTGGACTGCTGGCATGAACTAGCTTGAAGCAGCTGGAGGGAGTATGAATTAGTAAAAGAAGTGGGAAACAGTCTAAATTTTTGATTTTTCAGATTTTCTGATTGAAAAAAGTCAAAAAATGCAAAAATCTTGTGTGTGTATGTGTCTTTGTCACATCTACCAACTGCTGACAAAAAACGACACTAAACAACAAAGACAACAAAAAACGACAAAAACGACACTATAAACAAAAACGACAAAAAACGACACTATAAACAACAAAAATAACAGACAAGAAAAACGAAAAAAACATACAAACACTATAGACAACAAAAACGACACTATGAACAACATAAAAAAACAACAAAAACGACACTATGAACAACAAAAGAAGATACTATAAACAAAAAACAACACTATGAAACACAAAAACAACAAAAAACAAGAAAAACGACACTATAAACAAAGAAAAATAACAAAAAACAAGAAAAACGACACTATGAACAACAAAAACAACAAAACAACAACAAAAACTACACTATAAACAAGAAAAACGACACTATAAACAACAAAAACGACACTATAAACAAAAAACGACACTATGAACAACAAAAAACGACACTATAAACAAAGAAAAACAACGAAAACGACAAAGAACAAAAAAACGACAGTATAACAGTATATTTTTTGTTGTTTTTTGTCGTTTATAGTGTCGTTTTTTGTCGCTTATAGTGTCATTTTTGTTGTTTGTTGTCGTTTTTTGTTGTTTAAAGTGTTGTTTTTGTTGTTTTTTGTTGTTTATAGTGTCGTTTTTTGTTGTTTATAGTGTCGTTTTGTTGTTTTTGTTTTTTGTCCTTTATAGTGTCGTTTTTTGTTGTTTTTTGTTGTTTATAGTGTCGTTTTTGTTGTTTTTAGTGTTGTTTTGTCGTTTTTAGTGTCGTTTTTGTTGTTTTTTGTTGTTTAAAGTGTCGTTTTTTGTTGTTTTTAGTGTCGTTTATGTTGTTTTTTGTCGTTTATAGTGTCGTTTTTGTTGTTTTTTGTTGTTTAAAGTGTCGTTTTTTGTTGTTTTTAGTGTCGTTTTTGTTGTTTTTTGTCGTTTATAGTGTCGTTTTTGTTGTTTTTTGTCGTTTTTTGTCGTTTATAGTTGTTTATAGTGTCGTTTATAGTGTCGTTTTTGTTGTTTTTTGTCGTTTAAAGTGTCGTTTTTTGTTGTTTGTTGTTTATAGGGCCGTTTTTTGTTGTTTAGTGTCGTTTTTGTTGTTTTTTGTCGTTTTTTGTTGTTTTTAGTGTTTTTAGTCGTTTTTAGTGTTGTTTATAGTGTCGTTTTTGTTGTTTTTTGTTGTTAAAAGTGTCGTTTTTTGTTGTTTAGTGTCGTTTTTGTAGTTTTTTGTCGTTTTTTGTTGTTTTTGGTGTCGTTTTTGTTGTTTTTTGTCGCTTATAGTGTTGTTTTTTGTTTTTGTCGTTTTTTGTCGTTTATAGTGTCGTTTTTGTTGTTTTTTGTCGTTTATAGTGTCGTTTTTGTTGTTTTTTGTTGTTTATAGTGTCGTTTTTTGTTGTTTTTGTCGTTTATAGTGTCGTTTTTTGTCGTTTATAGTGTCGTTTTTGTTGTTTTTTGTCGTTTATTGTTTTTTGTTGTTTTTTGTCCTTTATAGTGTCGTTTTTGTCGTTTTTTGTTGTTTATAGTGTCGTTTTTGGTCGTTTTTAGTGTTGTTTTTAGTGTCGTTTTTGTCGTTTTTTGTCCTTTATAGTGTCGTTTTTGTCGTTTTTTGTTGTTTATAGTGTCATTTTTGTTGTTTTTTGTTGTTTAAAGTGTTGTTTTTTGTTGTTTTTTGTTGTTTAAAGTGTCGTTTTTTGTTGTTTTTAGTGTCGTTTTTGTTGTTTTTTGTCGCTTATAGTGTTGTTTTTTGTTTTTTTGTTGTTTTTTGTTGTTTATAGTGTCGTTTTTGTTGTTTTTTGTTGTTTAAAGTGTCGTTTTTTGTTGTTTTTAGTGTCGTTTTTTGTTGTTTTTAGTGTCGTTTTTGTTGTTTTTTGTCGCTTATAGTGTTGTTTTTTGTCGCTTATAGTGTTGTTTTTTGTTTTTTTGTTGTTTTTTGTCGTTTATAGTGTCGTTTTTGTTGTTTTTTGTCGTTTATAGTGTCGTTTTTGTTGTTTTTTGTTGTTTATAGTGTTGTTTTTTGTCGCTTATAGTGTTGTTTTTTGTTTTTTTGTTGTTTTTTGTCGTTTATAGTGTCGTTTTTGTTGTTTTTTGTCGTTTATAGTGTCGTTTTTGTTGTTTTTTGTTGTTAAAAGTGTCGTTTTTTGTTGTTTAGTGTCGTTTTTGTAGTTTTTTGTCGTTTTTTGTTGTTTTTGGTGTCGTTTTTGTTGTTTTTTGGTGTCGTTTTTGTTGTTTTTTGTCGCTTATAGTGTTGTTTTTTGTTTTTGTCGTTTTTTGTCGTTTATAGTGTCGTTTTTGTTGTTTTTTGTCGTTTATTGTTTTTTGTTGTTTTTTGTCCTTTATAGTGTCGTTTTTGTCATTTGTCGTCGTTTTTTGTCCTTTATAGTGTCGTTTTTGTCTTTTTTGTTGTTTTTTGTTGTTTATAATGTCGTTTTTGTTGTTTTTTGTCGTTTTTAGTGTTGTTTTTTGTCGTTTTTAGTGTTGTTTTTAGTGTCGTTTTTGTCGTTTTTTGTCCTTTATAGTGTCGTTTTTGGTCGTTTTTAGTGTTGTTTTTAGTGTCGTTTTTGTCGTTTTTTGTCCTTTTTAGTGTCGTTTTTGTCGTTTTTTGTTGTTTATAGTGTCGTTTTTTGTCGTTTTTTGTTGTTTATAGTGTCGTTTTTTGTCGTTTTTAGTGTTGTTTTTAGTGTCGTTTTTGTCGTTTTTTGTCCTTTATAGTGTCGTTTTTGGTCGTTTTTAGTGTTGTTTTTAGTGTCGTTTTTGTCGTTTTTTGTCCTTTTTAGTGTCGTTTTTGTCGTTTTTTGTTGTTTATAGTGTCGTTTTTGGTCGTTTTTAGTGTTGTTTTTAGTGTCGTTTTTGTCGTTTTTTGTCCTTTATAGTGTCGTTTTTGTCGTTTTTTGTTGTTTATAGTGTCATTTTTGTTGTTTTTTGTTGTTTTTTGTTGTTTAAAGTGTCGTTTTTTGTTGTTTTTAGTGTCGTTTTTGTTGTTTTTTGTCGCTTATAGTGTTGTTTTTTGTCGCTTATAGTGTTGTTTTTTGTTTTTTTGTTGTTTTTTGTCGTTTATAGTGTCGTTTTTGTTGTTTTTTGTCGTTTATAGTGTCGTTTTTGTTGTTTTTTGTTGTTTATAGTGTCGTTTTTTGTCGTTTTTGTCGTTTATAGTGTCGTTTTTTGTCGTTTATAGTGTCGTTTTTGTCGTTTTTTGTCGTTTATAGTGTCGTTTTTTGTTCTTTTTTGTCCTTTATAGTGTCGTTTTTTCGTTTTTTGTTGTTTTTTGTTGTTTATAGTTTCGTTTTTTGTCGTTTTTGTCGTTTTTTGTTGTTTATAGTGTTGTTTTTGTTGTTTTTTGTCGTTTAAAGTGTCGTTTTTTGTTGTTTGTTGTTTATAGTGCCGTTTTTTGTTGTTTAGTGTCGTTTTTGTTGTTTTTTGTCGTTTTTTGTTGTTTTTAGTGTTGTTTTTTGTCGTTTTTAGTGTTGTTTTTTGTTGTTTTTTGTTGTTTAGTCGTTTTTTGTTGTTTATAGTGTCGTTTTTGTTGTTTTTTGTCGCTTATAGTGTCGTTTTTTGTCGCTTATAGTGTCGTTTTTAGTTTAGTGTCGTTTTTGTTGTTTTTTGTTGTTTTTTAGTGTCGTTATTGTTGTTTATAGTGTCGTTTTTTGTCGTTTTTGTCTTTTTTGTTGTTTTTTGTTGTTTATAATGTCGTTTTTGTTGTTTTGTCGTTTTTGTTGTTTTGTCGTTTTTTGTTGTTTTTAGTGTTGTTTTTTGTCGTTTTTAGTGTTGTTTATAGTGTCGTTTTTGTTGTTTTTTGTTGTTAAGTGTCGTTTTTGTTGTTTTGTCGTTTTTAGTGTTGTTTTTTGTCGTTTTTAGTGTTGTTAAGTGTCGTTTTTGTTGTTTTTTGTTGTTAAAAGTGTCGTTTTTGTTGTTTTTTGTTGTTAAAAGTGTCGTTTTTTGTTGTTTAGTGTCGTTTTTGTGTTTTTTGTCGTTTTTAGTGTTGTTTTTTGTTGTTTTTTGTTGTTTAGTCGTTTTTTGTTGTTTATAGTGTCGTTTTTGTTGTTTTTTGTCGCTTATAGTGTCGTTTTTTGTCGCTTATAGTGTCGTTTTTAGTTTAGTGTCGTTTTTGTTGTTTTTTGTTGTTTTTTAGTGTCGTTATTGTTGTTTATAGTGTCGTTTTTTGTCGTTTTTGTCTTTTTTGTTGTTTTTTGTTGTTTATAATGTCGTTTTTGTTGTTTTGTCGTTTTTGTTGTTTTGTCGTTTTTTGTTGTTTTTAGTGTTGTTTTTTGTCGTTTTTAGTGTTGTTTATAGTGTCGTTTTTGTTGTTTTTTGTTGTTAAGTGTCGTTTTTGTTGTTTTGTCGTTTTTAGTGTTGTTTTTTGTCGTTTTTAGTGTTGTTAAGTGTCGTTTTTGTTGTTTTTTGTTGTTAAAAGTGTCGTTTTTGTTGTTTTTTGTTGTTAAAAGTGTCGTTTTTTGTTGTTTAGTGTCGTTTTTGTTTTTTTTGTCGTTTTTTGTTGTTTTTAGTGTTGTTTTGTCGTTTTTTGTTGTTTACAGTGTCGTTTTTGTTGTTTTTTGTTGTTTAAAGTGTCGTTTTTTGTTGTTTTTAGTGTCGTTTTTGTTGTTTTTTGTCGCTTATAGTGTTGTTTTTTGTTTTTTTGTTGTTTTTTGTCGTTTATAGTATCGTTTTTGTTGTTTTTTGTTGTTTATAGTGTCGTTTTTTGTCGTTTTTTGTTGTTTATAGTGTCGTTTTTTGTCGTTTTTGTCGTTTAGTGTCGTTTTTTGTCGTTTATAGTGCCGTTTTTGTTGTTTTTTGTCGTTTATAGTGTCGTTTTTGTTGTTTTTTGTCGTTTATAGTGTCGTTTTTGTTGTTTTTTGTTGTTTATAGTGTCGTTTTTTGTTGTTTATAGTGTCGTTTTTTGTCGTTTAGTGTCGTTTTTTGTCGTTTATAGTGTCGTTTTTGTTGTTTTTTGTCGTTTATAGTGTCGTTTTTGTTGTTTTTTGTCGTTTTTTGTCCTTTATAGTGTCGTTTTTTGTTCTTTTTTGTCCTTTATAGTGTCGTTTTTTTCGTTTTTTGTTGTTTTTTGTTGTTTATAGTTTCGTTTTTTGTCGTTTTTGTCGTTTTTTGTTGTTTATAGTGTTGTTTTTGTTGTTTTTTGTCGTTTAAAGTGTCGTTTTTTGTTGTTTGTTGTTTATAGTGCCGTTTTTTGTTGTTTAGTGTCGTTTTTGTTGTTTTTTGTCGTTTTTTGTTGTTTTTAGTGTTGTTTTTTGTCGTTTTTTGTTGTTTATAGTGTCGTTTTTGTTGTTTTTTGTTGTTAAAAGTGTCGTTTTTGTTGTTTTTTGTTGTTAAAAGTGTCGTTTTTTGTTGTTTTTTGTTGTTAAAAGTGTCATTTTTTGTTGTTAAAAGTGTCATTTTTTGTTGTTTTTAGTGTCGTTTTTGTTGTTTTTTGTCGCTTATAGTGTCGTTGTTTGTTTAGTGTCGTTTTTGTTGTTTTTTGTTGTTTTTTAGCGTCGTTTTTGTTGTTTATAGTGTCGTTTTTTGTTCTTTTTTGTCGTTTATAGTGTCGTTTATAAACAACAAAAACAACAAAAACGACACTATAAACAAAAAACAACAAAAGACACTATAAATAACAAAAACGACACTATAAACAAGAAAAAACGACACTATAAACAACAAAAACGACCAAAAATACAACAAAGATGTGATGTGAATAGAGTTCACACCTGAAAGTATGAATGAGCAGATTAGACTTGAAAAATGCTTGAAAAAGTCTAAAAATGTCAAAATCCTGTGTGTGTGTGTGTGTGTGTGTGTGTGTGTGTGTCACATCCACCAACTGCTGTTAACTGCTGTCTCAGTCCTTGATAAGACTGGTTATTTTAGGGAGGTTAACATGAGAGTAAGATATCTAACCCAATCTCATAGCTCATGTTGCTTGAAAAAGTCCAAAAATGGCAAACTCCTGTGTGTGTGTGTGTGTGTGTGTGTGTGTGTGTGTGTGTGTGTGTGTGTGTGTAAAGCAGCCCTAGTTAGGAGATGCACTGTGCAACTGTGCATCCCCATTAGTCCTATATTTAACATCAGTTTAAGGGTCCACAATTTGAGCCCTGGGATTTACTAATGCTGTGTGTGTATGTGTATCTGTTTGTCACATCCACCAACTGCTGTTAACTGTCGTCTCAGTCCTTGGTCAGACTAGACTAGAAAAGTGGTAAATGGTGTAAATCTTATGAATGGGAGTTAAAAGTTGAATAAAACGAAGAATGTATAAAAGATGTACAACATTTTGTGGTTTGAATAAAGTTTACACCTGAAAAACCAGCATGAGCAGATTAGACTTGAAAAATGCTTGAAAAAGTTTAAAAATGTAAAAATCCTGTGTCTGTGTGTGTGTGTGTGTCTGCATTCACACCAATAAATTAACAACTGACACATCGTCCTGGCAGTGACCTTATGCTTTAGTTAAACCACATTACACCCCCACCACCATGCATCTAGTTATCCAAAGGCAATTCTGATTGTCTGTGGTTTTCAAGTTTTCTACGGAATTCAATGGAAGCACAAGGAGGATTCACATACTGGGACCTCAGAAGTGGTGGTGGGTGGGTGATTGTTTGGCTGCTGCTCAAGCTCAAAGAATGTGTACTGAGTCAGTAATAGTCAGTGTCAACATCAGTGTTTTGTTTTTATAAAGAAAATATCTTCTCCCTCCATTTCAAAATTATTTCTTTATAAAAAAAAAAGAATCAAGGACAATATATAAAAGTTTATAATAATGGTGAAGTGTGACTTATTTCATGTACATACATGGCTTAAAGTTACAAGATTTTTCTTGCCAGTGGCTTGCTCGTAGTTCCCAAACTTCCAAAAGGAAAATGCCTCCTTCCATCTTGGATTCTGATTTTACTGCCTAACATTTTGTGTACACCGACTGGATGCAGGAGAAAAATTATCTAATAAGCAAAATCTGTTTCAAAATAAACTTCTTAACACGCAAACAGTATGAGGACAAACAGACTTAATCGTTCCACACTTAAACCAACAAATGTACTGTACCACCTGTTAGGTTTATCCTGGTATCTACACAAGCAAATAATCTCTCTCAAACTATACTAGTTTGTAAAGATAAAGCCATACTAATCTCTACAGTATGACCTTGGAGTGGGCCTATAAAGCAGAAACAACATATTCTTGGAGGTTAAGGTTATCCACATAATGGCCTGTTGTGTGTGTTGGTATTTAGGGCTGCAATTGTGCAATATGGAAATGCATCCATAATATGGGACAAGCAGACTTGAGATATATTCTCAGGAGTTTATTTTAATCAAAGCCAAACATAGTGCAAACAACACCACCTTCAACAGGATCCGCTTTTACTGTGCACTATCGACTGGAGTCGTGCACTTTGTCACTTGTTAATGTGTGAGGCTCTCAGCATTCAGTTTGTTCTCCCATCTTTAAAAACACTGCTGACAGAGTGTCTGCCCCTTTTGTCATGCTACATTTATGCAGAGCTCTGCTCCCATCACAACTTTAGACAGCCCTGCAGCTAGACACTCAATGTAGTTTTCATAGCCACGTTGACAAGTAATATGGCTCAAGCACATTGATAAGGGTCCAGGGCTATTCCAGTTGAGCGGACTCTAGAGGAATAAATGTCTCACAGTGTCAATAAAGTCCAGACAGGGTATTTGAGCTGTATCAAATTATCGTTGAAGGCCTCTCTAGCATGAAATTATGTGTCTGACAATAAAGCTTACAGAGTTTTCTGAGAGGTTTGACTACTTCCATCAACACACTTTTAATTAAAACCAGCACTATTAATATTGACATATCCTTCCATGTGTTAAAGGAAGTGGCAAAATGCATAGACTAGATCTCAATCCATTGGGCAATAGTGTCCCAAACACTATGCTTCAATGAATTTTACATGTGCATCTACACCACGCAGCTTTGAGAAGTCAGTCCGACCTGCTGAATACACGGAGGAGTTACCATGACTAAGAAAATAAATTCAAGTAAGACCTCTTAAAAGAAAGACTGGAATATCTGGATTATTCATGCTTTCCTCTGATTCAACATTCAAGATATACAAATTGTCCTTTAGTGCTCCTCTACACTCAATTAATGAAAAGCTTTTAAATTCCATGAGGATATTAAACATTATGAGTTTCAATATACCATGTTTTGTTGGCATGAAGCCTCTTTCTGTAACTGTAAAATTTAAAGTAGATATCATAAGCGAGTGAAAGGCTCGACCAGACATTGAACCGCCCTGCACTAAAATGAAACCATGTTTCATTGCTTCCTTTGTATTGTTGCCCTTGTGTCACTGTGACATGTTTTGTTCAGCGCCGAAGGGAAATGCAGTAATCTTTCACCAACCTGCCTCCTCCAAGGGGAAAAGACACATTAAGAACAGGAAGGTATACACAGAAACAGCATGTCGCTTAAATGACTGATTGTGCCTAGGTCAGAACTGTGAGGATAAATATTTGAGGCACAAATGTTGTAGAAGATAATCTCCGTTTGCAGGTACAGCATTTAAAAAGGTGCCTATGCATTCAGCACAGCAAACAACCAAAGACTGTCAAATTCAGCACACAATGCCAGAGTTACTGAATGATTCACTGGGGCCATAGGTCATCCACACTCAGAATTGCTTTATGATTGTGTGCTTAGAGGCATTTTCAGACTGCTGAACAGAATGAAAGTGGTGGATTGACACTGCAACCCCTTAGGTCCAAGTTTTTCTGCACTGCACCAAACAATTAACAATTGTGATAATCTCAGCAAGTATTTGACTCTCTGGGCCAAACTCATACCATGAAAAAGGTTTTTTAACGCCGAGATATGGATGACCTTTACCTCAACAGTCAGACAGATGCAGTCAGTACATGGGTTATGATTTAATAAATGTGGACTGCAGCGACCTGACGTTGTTTGTTATCCTTCCTGATTAACACCTGAGTGGATGGAGCTGAGTGTACAGACTGTGAGCAATGCAGGTGGAAAAGGGCTCTGCATCAACAGATGGCCGGAGACTAACGAGAGTCTGGACAGGCTGTGCAGAATGTCGTCAGCCATGAGATGCTTCCACTGTTGGTGTTTCAAAGCTCAACAAACAACCTGCAGTTGAAGGTTAAGGCCTATAACTGCCGTCTTCACAGGAGGTTTCTCAGAAGCACCGGATAATGACAGATTAGTTCTGCGTTTCAGTCCCTGTATCATCTTTATTTTATGTCTTACACCATGCCAAATTAAAAGCCAGTGTGTCCACAGTTGAGATTTAGCATTAAAAGGATTACAGAATATTTCAAGACATTTTTAACTCATAGTTGTGATTATAAATCATTAACTCGTTATCTATCTTTTTGAATAGCCTGAGAGACCCACTGTGTGGGTTTCTTTTACAATTTAGATTTTCAGTCTCCTTCAGGGCCAAAAGCAAATTTTTGCTTTTAAAGATTAATCATTTATTATCAATTATCAGAATTGTTGCCCATTAATGTAATTTTAGGAGTCTCCATGGTACAACATAAAGGGTATTCCTTCACTTAGTGCTTAATGTATTAGAAATACTACACTATCAACAGTTTGTTTAGTTTTGGTTCTTGGGAATTCCCTGTCATGCAAAGTGTTGCTGTCTACCTGGATAGGGGGTATTTTTTCCCGATTTCAGCATGGGGGTCTTGCTGGCGAATGGCTCGGATGGCGGTGGGTGCTGTGAACATGGAGGAGGCTCCGTTTTCAGACAGGACACGGAAGAACGCCCCAGGGTCTGGAGTTCCCACAGGCTTGCCCTGTAAACAAGTATAGCTACAGCTGGTTAGTTCACAAGCTGTAACATGGATGCAGGCATATAAATCATATGACGGACTGCCTACAGAGCAAATAGCAGATACATAAATTATTGTGGAAGCTTGAAATCACAGCAATATTTTTAGTGTTCCGCGGTACAAATTCACTTCAACTGCGAACTGGAAACCATGAATATTCATAGAGCAGCTGTTTAAAATGGAGAGGCACACTAGAAGGCTGCCTTCCAAACAGATGGGCCTAGAAATCCATGGTTTAGAAAACAGAGTTGCACTATTGGAGTATTGTATGTCTAGAAGAAAAGCTATAGACAAAAGAAGCCTGCAGGCAAATGCCTCTGACAGCAATTTCCATAGTGTTTCTGGTATTCAACTAGTCTGTCCCTACAGTGAGAAGACAACGGCAGAGGAATGAGAATAGTAAACTGCTGTAGTGAGTGCTCGCCAGTCATTTTTGTTCTGGATAAATATTTGTGTCTGTGTATTGATCAGAGGAAAAGTAAAAGGTTGGCAGCATCATGCCTGAAGATAAACAGTCTGCTAGAACAAGAGCCACGCGAGACAACCAGTGTGGCCGGCGTCAAACATTGATTTAAGGAAAACACATTAATTCATTGACCAGCAGCGCTGCTTCCTGTGAGTGAGAGAAAATCAGTGGGCTGATGTAATGAGTGGCCCTCAACATAAGAAACACACTGTAAGAGGCATATGGAGACACACAGACACACACACACACACCCTTCCTAGCCCTGGTCTACACATTTTGTAACATGCTCATTACCCTCCACATAATAAGTAGCCTGCATAGAGAATGTAATCCACTAGCCAATGGGTAGTGGGCTTGCAAAGCAAAGTCAAATTACCTGTAATAATCAGATGCATCAATATCAAGTGGCTGTTCAAAACGAAGAAAATATTTCATTAAGCCTTGTTCATTCCTTCACCATTTATCTTTCTGAGAAGTTAGGTGTGCTGCATGTCAATGTTGTGCTCAGTGGACAGGCTGTGTCCTCGAGGTTTGAACTGATAGTTAAAACATTGAAATATACTATATATTGTTCCAGTCCAGTCCGCATAATTTTCGGTACAGTGAAAAAATGCTTTACAAAATGTAAATGGAACAATAAAAGACCACGTAGAAGGCTGAATTTATTGTATTTTCCATATGATGGAGGTTGTTTGCAGTTCCCCAATTTCTGTGGGTACTATTGTGCCGCTGGAATAAGATATTGTTGGGTACTTGAATTCCTGTCATTATGATAACCAACATTGGAATACTGTTTCTGCACCACTAAAAAAGACTGAAATTTAATACAGTTGCTTTTGAATGATTCAATTATTTCACCAAATGTATTCTGCAAGCTAAAATTTGTTTATAATGCCAGCGTGGGAGGGCATAAATTGCATGTGCAGGTGTCACACTGACTGGCATTAGTAAAGAAAAAACAGACTGGAATAGACAGAGCTGCTGCAGTCTTTCCCTTGACAGCGAAGTGTAGCAGCCAGAGCCAAAAATGGCAACAGGGTAAAACAACCACATCTTGAACTCCCAGTCCACATAAACTGGACTCATTATCCAAGTATGGATGTATTCAGCTTGCAGAGCCAATTAGGGCAGATACCAAACTGACATTAAAACCTGACTTGTACAGCTTTGTAAGTTGTACAACTCCTATTGTACATGCTCGGGTATTTCTTGTTGATTAGCAAAACTGCTATAGTTAGTTTTAGATATTAAACCGTGTGTACAGGAACATACCTCATAGAGAATAGTGCTGTTACCGTGGAGCAGAGGACCATAGCAGATATATGAATGGCCAACCACCCAGCCCAGGTCTGACGCTGCCCACCAAACCTGCAACAGGTTAAGAAAGGTCAAATATTTAATGACTCCCTGGATAAGATATTTTGGTATTGGTATTCTGTCAAACACATTAGTTAATCAGTGGAGAAAATTCTATAAACACCGTCTTTCAATTCCCTTTGCAGCTTAAAATTCTAAATATATAAACATCTACAGTACTGAAGGAGCTATAGATGTAAATCAAATAGCTTATGTTGTTATTATTCTTAAATGATGGATGCAAATGAAAATAAAAAACACAAGTGAAACATACAACTTCAAAAACATATGACCATTCAGTTCCCATAAATATTACACGGTAATCAAATTGTCTTTCAAGTACAGAACCATCTTTGCTGACGCTCTTTGTTCTCAAGCATGGCTCTAACTGAGAAGAGGATGCTTTATCGCCTTACATCTCCAGGACTGAGTCCATAAATATTTGACATGGTCCATTTCAGCATCACAGCATAGCCTGCAGTGTCTCGCACAACACCCTGGGGGACAAGATAAGAAAAACATCAGACTAGTGACAAGTATTGCACTAGGCAAAGAGGCATGGGTTTAATGTCAATCTAAACACAGTCGCTCTGTCCTGCTGCACTAAAGGGGAGGGCATTTTCTTTTTCAAATGACTGCTTCTCAAACCAATTCCGATTTCCAGCTTTTATTAGTTAATTGTGCTGTGTAAATATTTTTGAGCAAATACTGTGTCCTCAAGTACTAATGTCTACAATTATAGAGTGTCTCTCAAAGTTATGGTCTCCCTACAGCAATAACTGAGAAGGTCTCAGTTACAGCGAGAGAAAAAAAGACGGCAATAACAGCACTATTAAGAAAGGGAACTAGCCAGCAGGTGGATATTTTATATCATCTGTTGGTCAAAGACAAAATGATGCTATTTGAAAGGAGCTGGGATTTTTCCACTTGAAACTGCCTGCAGGCATTTTTCCTGCATGAGCTCCAGCTCCTGCTGTGGAAATGCTCTGTCTTATTTATGTCACAGTGATGGTGTTTGGATTGGGCCTGGATTGTTTTGTAGAGTCAAAGATCAGATGAGTCACTCAGAAGCTCTATAAAGAACTGACAGCCTTTAGACAAACAGGGCCAACAGTTGTTGTATGTAATCTATAACTCTATGAATCAGGTATTGATTTCCATTTTCCACTGTTGCTGATCAAAACCCTGAAATGTCAGTACCTTTGGTGTTCCAGTGGTCCCAGATGTATAGAGGACGTAAAGAGGGTGGTTGGAGGGAACAGAAACACAGTCATGCGGCCGAGCTGTGGCCATCTCTTCCTCCCAGTCCAGACTCAACTCCGGACTCATCGTTACTTTCTCCTAAAACACAAAGAAAAGAGGAACATATACTTCCATAACATATACATTCTGATAAAACTGCTATAAAGGAATCTGTTAAAAGTGGTAATGACTGTGACTTCTAGTTGTGTATCAATTCCCGTTTGGGGAAAAAAGACAAACTCACCCACACTTTGTGGGGGGTATAATGATCACTTCAAGTTGAATAAAAATACGTATTATATATTATATTTATTTTATAGAGTGATATATTAGACACTGACTAGGCCTTTCTGTTCTAACTCCCATCACTCATTAAAGTCTCTTGTAGTCGCCAACAGAGGTTATTTCGGGTCATAGATTAATGCCCCTTACGTCTCTGACATCTGTTTAATTTCTACCTTTTGTGAATCTCTTTGATACTTTAAAACCATTAACATTTAAGTCATCCCAGGAGGCTAAAGAAAAGTCCCGGTCATTTCTTTTGGCTCATGACTAACATCATTCACTATTAGACAGACTCTTGAGAAAGACGACAGACAGCCCATAAAACATCCAGCTTTCTGAAATGCTTTGCTTTATAGTCAGTTTACTCAAAGCCAAGGCAGAGTAAAACTTAAAGCTGATTTAACAAGGCTTTCATGTTGCAATCCGTGTTCATAGAACCACAACCACTTGCCTACTGAATGTGGTAATTGATAAAGCAGCTGCAACCACCTTCAAAGTGGTGCTAACATGATTGTTAGTGACTGAGTTTCCAGTGAATTTCCTGTGAAAACTGACTTCACTGATAAAGTCCACCACACATATCTTTCAAAAAGGAGTATCCAAACCAGATAGAATAAATTGTGTAATGCTAATTTAAAAGTCGAACAAAGGTGTATGGCTTAACTGATTTCAAATTTTGACTGAGTCATGGAGGCCAGAAAAAGAATTTGAGAAGAAATATGGTAACATGGTGTGATCAATTTTGAGAATAATTTATTTTTTTCCGGAGGCTTAAAATTCTGTGCTTTTCTTTTTTCTGCGTGTGCGAAGGTGAAGCAAAAATCCAGCTTGCTGTCAACATATTAATGCTTTTGTTGTGCTCTATAATCATTCTCCACAGCTCAGCCTGCTTCCAAACTGGATCTGTGCCAGGCCACTCATGATGGGAGGCAACCTCCACCCCTCAGCTGCAAACATACTACACACATTTGTTCACCCTCTCTCTCATCTACTTAAACCAGTCATACATTATTCCATCTTTGATTCAGTGGCAGGATGTCGGCCTTACCATTCATACACATTTAGTTCAATCATTAACAATGGGGTTTCCCAGCGGTTCCCATATTGTCAAATTAAGCTTAATAATGCTTGTGCTTCTTACCATGTTAGGCCTGTTGTAGATGAGGACTTTAGAGGGCCTGTGAGAGCTCAGCTCCAAAGCCTTCTCCACCAGAGGGATGTATGCTACTCTTCTGCCTGGCTCGATGCCAAATGAGGCTGTAACCATCAGCTTGGGCTGAGGAACACAGAGAAACACGGAGATCAGGTGAGAATTTGATTGCGTGAAAAGGTCAAGAACTTACAGCATCATGACATGTTTCTATAGCTATTATAGGAACAAAAGCTAGTGATCCTATCATACTTGACTTGAATATTTGTTTTGATGCATTGTTATGAGGGTATTAGTGGTATGAGTCTCATATTTGTGGCAGCGCTCCAGCGTCGACTCAAATTCAGTTTACATAAGCCTTATTAGCATGCGTGTGATAAGGATTCCATAGTAAATAGTGGGCTTACAACACACCTGAGGCATTCCTACAGAGTCGGTAGTATTTCCTACAACGTTTTACATTTTAAAGTTTGATGCACATACGCCACAACTTTGAGCGAAAAGGCCCCTAAATGGGACAAACTAAATCATGGTTAGCGCATTTTTAAAGATGCTAAAAAAAGATCATTCACTTGCTTCTTCTCTGCTTTACTGCTGAATGGCAAAGGGGATCAATATCTATGAAGAGTGTGTCTTTGTTTGTACTGTGTGTAAGTCCTATTCATCTGAAAATAATGGTCAACAATACTTCAATTTTAACTGTCTTCTGAAGTGTACCTCAACAATCAGATTTTAATCACTTTATCAAGTAGCTGCTGGCAATACTTAATAATAACGCATTTCATCAGATTTATATTCCTACAAACACATCACTTAACAGAAATAATTATCTTCAAAAACATTTTACTGTAAAAATGTCAGGATGGGCCATTAATTCTTCCATTGCTCCATTAAAAAATCTCAGTGCAGATGGCATTCATAGCATTCTTGAGTGTATGTTGCGCAAAGACAAAGCCAAGCCCAGTGCTTCCAAGTGCTGCGAATGATTCATCTCGAGCTTAATGAAACAAAGAAGCCTTGGGCACACTGTTTCAGATACTTTGCAGGAAGAATGGCACACATTACTAATGCCGCATTAAAACTGGAATTGGGAAACTATTAGTTGCAGTCACATTGTAGGCCTGCTTCATGTAAATACATAAAAAGAACAAAGAGTCATCACATTACCCTGTCCTTAGTTTCAGGGTACTGAAGACACTGAATTCATAAAGATCATGTAGTCCTGTTATCATGGCTCAAGCTCAATAACAAGATTTTCTAACCTTGGCATGATTGATGCGGACAGAAAGCTCTTTGGAAGCGAAGCCGCCAAAGATGAGGCTGTGTGGGGCACCGATCCGTGCACAGGCCAACATTGTGAACATGGCCTGAGGCACCATGGGCATGTAGATGACTACCAGATCTCCTTTCCGTACCCCATTCTTCACCAAGACACCTGCTAACCTGGACACCTGGATCAAGACACAGAGGAGACAATGCAGTACTGAATGTCAACAGTTTACAGTGCACTACTTCAAATGTCTGCGTGAATCCATTTTATATAATTGTTCATGACAACTACAACCAATAGACCAACATAAACAAGTGATGATAAAAAGACACACAATGCATATGGGATTTTTCTATGCATTTTGATTAAAATAAATGCAATTGAGTCTTGATTGAACTGAAGCATTTTCCCAGTTGTCAATCAAGTTAATTATTTCCCCTTTCTTTCCGTTACTGTGTTTTGTCCTCCATGATGGCTCAATCCAGGTGCCACAGTGGGAAAACTTGGCCAACTGTCTCAGTTGAAGTATGAAAAATGTATTTATTGTCATGGCAACACTGACAAGGTTGCTGTTTTTAAGATTATTTTTGGCATTTCACTGCTTTTTATTGATAGAGAGAGACATATGGGAGAGCTTTTTGGCATTTTACTGTTTTTTTATTGATAGAGCATGTGGAAGAGAGAGCAACCTGAGAAAGAGAGCAAAGATCCCCAGGTAGGTCGGGCTCGCCCCCGGGCCGCCGCGATAAGGACTCAGCTTTTGTGGTATGCGCTCTACCCAGTGAGCTACCGGGGCACCCCATCACAATCCATTTTTTAAACCACACATCCTGGCAGTCCAGATGAGGCTTTAACAAAGTGACTAATCCAGCTCTTTACGCTGTTCAGTTCTGTGACTTCTGCCTTTCAAAAAAAATACCATTTACCTGGTCCTGAACTTCCCTGAAAGTGAAGGTCTGTTTAGTTCCAGTCACTGGGCTGTCGTAAATGATGGCGGGCTGCTCTCCACGTCCGCTCTCTACATGACGATCCACAGCGTTGTAGCACATGTTCAACTTCCCCCCAACAAACCTGACAGAAAAACACAAACAATGAACATCAATATTTTTTAAACATATGCATACATACTGAAGGTTTCTAAATATGCAATTAAAATGCACTTTATGTGAACACAATATATAAAAACATACTGTGATGAAGTGTGGCAGGGTTCCTTCTTTTTACTTAGAAATGGAACAACTTGATGAAACCAAGTCCAGGAAAAAACATATGCCATTGCCTTTGCCAGCAGCACACAGCAAATCAATGTACTTGATAAAGCGACAGTTTCAACTCCTTCTGGTGCTGTGCATAAGCGAGCAGGTTGAACAGATGGTGTCTGGGAACTGCTGTTTTGGAAGCCGGAGAGAGACACGCTGGCTGTGTGTCCTTCATTTTAATACAACAGGACCAGATTCAGGTTCATCTGTCTTTTGCTACCACGCTGGATGATGGCAGAAGCCTCCCACCACACAGACAAAGAGGCTTTTTCATTTCATTCTCTGTGCAGGTGGGTGTATCTGGACTGCTGCGCATTTAAATAATGTTTGTTTCTCCAGAGAACATCAGGCAAGTGCAAACACGTTGAGTTTAACAACTGAAAACAGATCTTTTATCTATCTGGTAAACACCCTAATGCACTTGCACGTCAAATATAAGGACTCTCAAGCTGATTAGCTGACGGTACGTCCTCTCAGAAGTTCGGCAAACACACATTTCTTATCAACATAAAGTTTAAATGAAGTTAAATGTTGTTTTTTTTAGAGAAAATGTACCTGCAGTTCGTTTAATAGTGTCGATTTAGCCGGCCGTTGACGCTCCGTATCGGCCGCCGCCATCTTGGATATTTACAAAGACGCTCCAATGGCTCTCCGGCCTGTCAGTCATCGTGTTAAGCCCGCCTACTTCTAGATACACGCTTGTGATTGGCTCGCCCGATACCAGTACGGAGGAACTCAGTTTGAATGGGAGAGAGGCCTGATAACTCTGCCCAAAGAAATAAAAGGTCCTTTCTCTTATGACTTTTGGAGACATTTTAAACATTTTTGAGGCTCCTCTACCCAGATGAAAGAAAGAAAAAAAATCCTCAATTATAGTAAAAAGTTTGTTAAGGCAAACTTTCAGCTCTCAAAGCCAAACAAAGATGGCAGCCAGAATTGACATGCTGGTATGCTCCTTGCTTGTTTTGAAGGACTCACCACCAAATATGTAATTGTTTTGTTTTACTATCAAGGTCACTTACGGCATGCATCTCATATTTTCTTAATTTTCAATTAACAAATGCATGTTTATCTTTCTGCCAACAAAATAAATAAGAAATGTCACTTCCACTAAAAACTAACAAAAATCAATTAAATAAATGTTTTTTGAGCAGCAGGTGGAATATTTTGTATTCCAGTCTGAGTAATCTGAGCATTTTTCCACAAATTTGTAGTAAAATTAAATTTTTCAACACAATAGGAGCATAAAATGTGCAAGGCTACTGGGGCAGTGGTCAGTAAAAATGAGATTCCTACATAAACTCAAAACATGGCCTTCATAAGACATTCTGGTGACTATGTGATTGTCATAACCTTTATACACCCATGGGGAAAATCTGTAAACTTCCGCATTCTGAATACCCGGATGCTTGCTCCAACACTGTATCCAGTTCTCTGTATAATCCATGGTCACAACTCAGATGTCCCAGGATCTATTGGTAAATTGTTATTCAGTGATTCTATTATAAAAAAAAAAAAGTGAGCATTTCTGGGTCATAAAAGTAACTTCGAACATGTTTCATGATCTTATTTTATACTCTTCAAAGTTCACAGACTTTCAAGGATTTCAAGGTCCTGAGCAATTGAGCAGGAGATTAAAGGAGATGGGGGGGGTGGCCGTCCAGCGCGAAGTTGTTTACTGTGTTTCCTCTGGACGTGGAAACATTGACACCTACCAGTTTGGAAACACCGGATCCTCAACGTGCAAAGTTTTGCTCCACGGCTCAAACCAGTTCAGATCCTGTCCCACTTCGCCCCAGAACGCGCCGGGGTCGTCCCTCGCCGAGGCGAAGGCTCGGCCGTACGCCGCGTCGGACGCGTAGCTCCTGCAGCTCCGCGGGGCGAAGCGCGTCCCGCGGTCTGCAGATGCGTGCGCCGGCCCGCGGTGCTGCGCGGCGGACGCGGTCCACACTCTCCTCCCGAGCGCGCAGGGCTGCAGGCGCAGGACGTGCCTCACTTGGAAGTGCATGGCGTTGCGTTTGGTTAGTCTGAAGGTGAAAAACGTCCGCGCGTTTCTCCTCCTTCCGCGGTGCTTTCTGCAGACGTCACCTGGGGGGGCCGCCCGAGGGGGCGAGGAGCCTCCGACAGAGATCCTGAGCGATCCCCCGCAGGGAATGCGAACTATGAACTGGATGTAGATGATGCAGGAGGAGCTTTGAGTCACAATGGACGCTGTTGCACAACACGTGAACTGGTTTTAGTGCAAGCAGCGCTGCGAACTGAACAGAAGATATTTACACAAAATATGTGGCAGCTTTTTGAAAGATGCATTAAAATGTTCACTCTGGGGGGGTCTGCATCCAACCTGAAATCAAGACTTTTTTTAAGGAATGGCTATTCAATCTATGGGATGTCTTTTATTATGCCACACAAGAAGAAATCATTGATGTTTGCTTGTGAAGTGCTTGAAGCTCCTTTCCATCACAAATATTTGTTTACTAGCACAAGCATTAAACTCTCAGGGTCCTCAGGGTGGAATCAATAACCGTTCTACTGTTAGGAATGCAAATACCTCTGCTTAAACAGATCAGGGAATGCATCTGGAGGCTTGTTTGGGGGATATTTTTTAGCATAATTTGGTTATGTTGTATGGATTCCAGTTAAAAAAAACCCACAATGTGTCCGTCTCTTGTTAAGCTGAGTCACTTGTGAGCAGCTTGTGCACACAGGCAGCCACAGCAGCAGCTCTGTGTCCTCTCAGATGGCGTTGCGTACATCTCTTTCGACACTGGCATCATCCAAGCTGCTGGTAAATACCCCTAATCCAGCTCCCCCCCCCTGGACGTGACCCCTGAGCACTGGTGCCCCTGGTTGAGTAACTCATCCCTCTGATATTTCAGGTCATCTGTTTCTATTTATACATGCAGAGCAGTATTTTCCATTAGTCAGGTCTGGAAGCATCGCGCACCTTCAAGGGAACCCTTTGTACTGGTTTGCCACTAGATTCATTACATTTCCCACCTAACGTGTGTTTAAATGAAATCAGACAACCACCGTGGAACTTTTACAGTGGTTTGCTGGGAAAATAAACAGTTGGTTTTTTTTTTCACCTAATATTGATTCAAATGTCATCACATTTCATCAGCATGTAAGTTACAATCTGTATTCATGTATAACTATATGCCTCCCCTCTCCTCTACTCTCATGCTGTAATTTGTCTGGCCAAAGGTTCACCCAAAATCTCTGCTCCCCCAGACGCTGCCATAACTCTTTTTGTATCAGTGCAGATGCTATTGGCAGAATGTGAATCATTCTTCTCTGGCACCAGACGTGCACAGAAAGATCACTAACTAATAGCTGCTTGCGCAGGCCAATCAGACCTAAATCGGAGTCCAAGATGGCTCATTATGGCCCCTCCATCTTACCCTCTTCTCTGATTTGATGCGATGAATGTGAATTTTTTGAAGCAGAAATCAGTCGGCTGCCCTTCACAAACAGTTAGAGGCAAATTACCAGAGTTTATCTACAAATGATTAATCTCCAAGTAGTTTTTTTTTCCCACAGGGTGTCTGAATATGGATCTTTTATCAAATTAGTTTGAAGAGAATGATTGCTGTTTAACATTTTGAATGGATTTTTCGACACAGCAGTTGGCGGAGATGCTTGTGAATGATTTCAGTCAACATTATTCACATTTACGTTTAAATTAACTGATACGTCATCACAGATTATTATGACTGAGTGAATCTGATTTAAGAATTGCCTAAAAGTCAACATACAAACTATTGAGGATACTATCATGTCATGAAGTGCACTGTTAATCCAGGTAAAAGCCATTATTATTGTTGATTATTGGCTTGTTTAAGGCCCATCAAAGCAGAAGGGGAAGATAAGAAGAGGTTGATACGTACAAGAAAGGAGAGGGTCTGGAGCTCCACATAAATACACGTGTTCATATTTTTTAAGGTCGGCCTATGGGCAATTTATATACCAAATAAGCAGCAGCCGAGCATCAGTGAATTTTCTCATTTCATGCTGTGCAATAATGTGATAAGACGGACAATATACTCATATTGACTTTCTTCTCAAATTAATGAGTTTAAATCACTCAGGAGCTAGTGGATGCATCAAAGTGAACTTTTATGTTAAGTATTATTTCCACTTGACAAAGTGATTGGATGCTGTTTCCCTGAAGGGGGCGTCAGTAGCCTTAGAAGAAGAAAATTGTGTCAGAGGTCAAAATCCCATGGCAAAAGCATGCTGAAAACCAGTACTGGTTCTCCGTTTTGTAAACCTCAAGGTGCCCTTGAGCAAGACATTGAATCCCGAAGTCGTTCCAGTAACAAACAATAAAAGTCTGTAACTATAGTGGACAGCCTTGAGATGCAAGAGCATTATGGAGATTCTTGACTTAGTTATATGTTTTTTTGTCAACTTGTTAAAAAAGAAATACTATTTTTAAGATGTCTATCAGTATACCTCCCATGAGTTTACATGATGGTTTACTTTCGTCATCTGTCAGCAGCTGCCTGATGGAGCTTGGTAATAAACAACAGAGCAGCTGAGGGAGAGCAGCCTGTCACATCATGCAGGGAAAAAAATGTAACACACAAAAAAAAAAGATTTTCTCAAGACACCAGGAAATGTTCATCTATTTTTTCCCAGTGTTTATTTAGTGAATCAATTCAGCTCTCCGTTAGGGCAGAATAACAACAAAAGAATGGCAGCATCTCACAGCACCAATCAGAGGAATCCAATGTATTGTGGATTTTAAAGACAACCAGCACAAACAACATAAATCACTGCACCCAGCCAAGAAATAACCGGCCACATAACCATCCACAAAACTTTGAGCAAACAATATAACATGTTAACATATGAAATTTAGAGGTGCTGTTAGGTAGATTTAGTTAACTATGGACAGAGCAAGGTAAGCTGTTTCCCCCTGTTTCCAGTTTTTGTGTTAAAATAAACTAAACCAACCGACTGCTGGCTGTATCTTTATATACACCATACAGTCATGAGGTTGGTATCAATATTCTCATCTAACTCAGGGCAAGAAAGGGAGTAGGCATATTTCCCAAAATGTTGAACTATTAACTATTAATGACAGTACCTGTTCAATTTATTTTGCATGAGTACTGATGGGGATAGGTGCATACAAATGCTCTGACACTGACTAATGTCATGGGCTTTAATCTGATAGGTAAACATGCTTCAGTCCAGTCGTCTGTATTTGTCCTGTCTACGGGGCCTCTTGTGTCTCCTTCTGTGGGAGTGGAGACCTTTCAGAAATCAATTCACTTGTAGTTAAAGGGCTTTAAGAGCACTGCAGCGTAATCCCACCTCTGTATTCCAGCCCATATGGAGGGGAGCCTGTAATCTCTCAGTGCCCTCTTTCTGTGCTCTCTCTCTCTAAGCCCTCACCATCTCTGCCCGTCCCACCACTTAACCACCAGTTTACATCTGCATGCAGCTGGGTGGGACCGTGCCGTGGGTGGCTGGAATTCACCAGCACATATGGACTGTGTGATTAGGTTTCAATCAAAAGCAGAGTTTATGATTACAGAAAATTCCCTGAAATGCTTCGAATCTGACTGAAATGCAAATGTACATCGATTTTACATTTTCAAAAATGTATTCCTGGAATTACTCCATAGCAGCCGATTTGAAGTGAGGTTTGGATTGAGGTAATTTTTTCCCAAATGGGTATAGACTAATGCAAATGATTTTTTTTTATTTCCATGCAAGCAAGATAAATTAGATTCAAACGATTTCAGTGTCTGTATGATGCTGTGGATTTTGTTCTCAATACTGTAGCAGTTCATGAAGCCTAAGTATTGGTTCTCGCCTCGGGTGTTTTATTCGTGTTTACAGCTTGCATTCATGGCGGTGAAGTCATAGTTTGTGAGCCATGTGACACGTCATGCTGCCTTAACGTCCCCCCTAACCAGGGATTTTCTTCTCGTTGTTGTGCAGCGCCGCTTCTGTCAAGCATAACGACTGGTCACGTATGATATACAGTATGCAACAGCAGCAGGCACCATTAGGCAGCAGATCTACAGTAAATGAAGGGAGTCAGTGGTTTGGCTCCGTTCTGTGGTAGCACATAAACATGAGGATTAATCCTTAAGCCATTCAACAAAGGTTCACTACCGTCATTCAGTCCTTATCAGGCTGCAGGCAGTGCGTGTAGCCAAGAGAGGAGATAACAGATAACATGGCTCAGCAGTTCACAATAAACCTTAATGGAAATGGTTGCAATCAACTGATCTCTGAAGTGCAATGGATGAATAGATCACACATGGCTAAGTATTTACACATGCAGGCACAGAAACAGACCTGTACATGGTTCAAAGATACAGCATGCAAACCAGGACCACTGCTTGACTTCTGTGAATGGTGAAGCCACATGTTGTAGGATCAATTATAACAATGATTATAATGACGACTTCCTTTAGTCAGGAATCGCTTATTGTTCATCAGCAACCTACAGTACCACACTAGCAGTCATGGCCAAAAGTAGTGGTCACCGTATACGTTTGTGTACTTTTAGTCTGGACCTTTAGTGTTTTGGCCTCTTAATTCCAATTAAGGGAAGTCTTAATCCCACAACATACAAGATATTTTGGCTAAGAGTGTGTTTCCAACTTTGTGGCAACGATGTAGGGTCCATAATAAAACGGTTTCCCCAGTTTAGTGTGGAAGAACTTGGCCCCATCCAGCAAGGGGATGAAGAGGAACACCGAGGGTAAACCAGGCCATCCAAGGCAAAAATAAATAAAAAATTTAAAAAAATTTAATTAATTTAAAAAAAGAGTGTTGGCTGGAGGACACTGAGTTGGGTCTTACCACCAATCAGTGAACAACCTCACTAATGTTCTTGTGGCATCAGACTCTTTCTGGAATATATAAATAAAAACAGACTGGACATAAATCTCCTGAGCAGATCTGTTCCTCTTATTATAATTGTTTTAATGCTGCAACATCATCTCTTTGAACCAGCAATTAGATCCAGCGATTAGTGTTAAAAAGCCATTAATTTTCTTAAAACCTGTGTGTGGGGGGGAAAAAAAAAATCTTGAGTAAAACGCGATATCTTTTATCTTTTACAGTGGGGGCTCGTCGTGTAAAGATGGATTTTTAGTTGCAGTGCGCGTGTATGTGCAGAGCTGCTGCTCCTGTGCAATCAGTGTCAGGTGATGAGATATGATGAGGATGGAGGTAGATTAATCCCCCTCCCTCCCTCTCTCTCCCTCTCTCCCTCTCTCTCTCCCTCCCTCCCTCCCTCCCTCTCTCTCTCTCTGTGATGCTGCAGCTCCTGTGTAGTCTCTCCAGTCTCCAGTAAACAGCAGTCATGGCGACAGTGGTCCAACCGCTCTCTCTGGATCGAGGTAAGGCGCTCGGAGCTTTGCAGTATGTGCTTTTCATCGGATGGGGTTTTCATTTTTTTTTTTTTTTTCATTTTTTAACGCTTTAAAAAAAAAAAAAAACTTCGCGCAAGGAACTGGCAACCACAAGGTAGATCCAGGTGTTTGTGCCCGGCTCGGATCGCCCACAGATTGTCTGTACGGGTCGTTATTTCGAGGCAGCGGGAGCTCTCGCTCTTCTTCCGCAGAGAAGCGTCCAGCCCGGCCGCTCCTGCACAACGGAGCGCTTGTTTCCTCTGTTAATCTACCGCCGGGGTCTTCACGGGCACATTCATTAATTCACCGTCATTTATTTGACAAATGGGTGGCCAAGCCTCTCTCCGTTTATTCCCATCCATATTATGTAACCCCCCTCGGTCACATTATCCATTACAGCTCTGGGTTTTTTTTTTTGCTCTTAATCTGTGCAGAAAAAGCCTCAGAGCTGAGCGTGAAAATCCACTTTGTTAGACGGGAGACAACTTTTGGTATTTGAATCTTGCAGGCAGGTTGGTGCCCTCAGGTAATATGACCGAACAGGGCGCAGCTGTTGTCTTTTTGTACTTGTTGGGAACATATAGTAGGCTGTATGCGAGCAAATTGCAATTACAGGCCATTTGACACCTCGTGATGTTAGAACCCTGTTTTCAATGCACCCCAGGTAGTATTCACTGAGAGCTCAGGTAGGGCGTGTAATTGTAGACCATGCGACTTCAACACATCATTTGTGTGTGTCCCTGACCACATTCACATGGTAGTGATGCCTCCAGGATGAAATTTTGCATTCTGAGTATTTGTTCCACTGCCTCCTTAAAGAAAAAGAGCGGTCATCCTATAATAAATAGGATATTGTTCAAATGCTCAAGCAAGCCTGAATGAAAGTCCCCTTTATAATATCATAGTAGCCTACCACTGGGAGATTTTTATAAGTACAAAATGTCCTATATACACGCTTAAAAAGCTCACACTCACTTTAAATCCCTACTTTCTTGTTAAAAGTGTCTATTTTTAAATCACAACTGAAAAAAATCCCAGTTTCTCAGACCAAATGCATATTTTCTGGTGAAATGTAATATTACTCAAGGAAATGGATGCTGTCAAACATAAAGGCGACACCTTATCTATTTCCTCTGAGCCAAGTGAATTTAGGTCCCCAGCCACTTCCAAGCCACAGGAGGTGACTATAAATACGTTCTATCTGGTGGGAGCATAAATAATTATGCAGGAATTAATCTGACTGATGTCACTTGTTATGTGGAACCCAAGCAATTAGGCACAATCGATCATTTTCTGCTATAAGGAATTAGATTTTTGTCCATGTGCTCAATTGCAATTTGTTCTTCACTAAAGTTTAATGCTTGTGGGCACTCAAGCTTCACTGATGCACAATCTGCTGGGTGCAGAATGCTACAGCATGCCGAGTTAATGAAATGAGTCTAAGATTGCACCAGGCAAACAGATAAACAATACAACCCACGCTTTTACAACCCACTACTCATCCTAAAGAATTATTGAAAGGGGCTTAGCTGTGCTGATAAACACGCTTTTAAACATTTAAGACAAGAGAAATGTCTTCCATCCCGGTAAAATGTCAGCATTCAGCCTTATCTGATCTCGGTCATTTGCTGGGGCAGTGAGTCAGACGTGACCTCAGCCTGTGTGCTCCATATTCACAAGCTGTGGCATGAATAAGCCCAGTCAGCGGCTGGCAACCGTAATGGCACGAGCAGTAGTAATGATAGTTTCACACAGCAGCCGTCAGGGACAGAGGCAACATTACGGGCTTTCGTTTTTTCAGCCGCTGCCACTTTTGAGAAAACACTATAATTGCTAATGAAAAGGTAGTCTCGTCTCGCGTTGGGAGTAGGCTTCTGCCTCTGAGTGTGTCAAACACGCGCGGGGAGGAAACGGGCAGAGATGTTCATTTCCAGAGCTCCCACTTGGCTTGTTGGGTCACAGCAGGATGAAAAGATCTTACATCACTGGCCTTCCTGTTATTGTCGGAGGAAATTACTGTGATAAGCAAGCACCAGTACCTTGTCAAGAACAATGGGTTTGAACCTCCCTGAATCATTTCTAAAACCAGCCTGCATCCGCTGTAGAGTTGGCATTTAATAGGAAAGGCTCAGAGATGACAGGCTTTTTGATATTAAATAGTGAGCAGAGGTCATTGTGTGTGTATTTCAGTTGCTGTTGGTCAAAGAAACTTAAAAGCGAGTAGAGAGTGACACTAGTTTTCATATGGATGCCTTTTTGAGAAAGCAGTCTAAAGCTATCTACATAAATGCCATATGTACTCCATGAAAATGCTAAGATGTTGATGTTTGGCTGGTTTCATGTTCTCCATCTTAGTTCAGTGTGTTATCATGGTAACATTTTTCTCACATAAACAAAAAGTACAGCTGAGGCAGATGGGTCATTTCTTTTTTTAGCTTTCTCTCATGAATCAAATTATTGGACACTGAGCAAAACTTAAAGGATCACCAAAGTTATTATACGTCGTTCTGAGGGGGAAATGAATGTGAGTACAAAATCTCAAGGCAACTCCTCCAACGTTGGGATGTGGTGGAGGGACCTTCTCTAAAACCACACTGCCGCTAAAAACACCAAACTGATAGAAATTAGCCCCACTAAAGGAGAACTGACTCTACTGTGAATAAAATGCATGACATATATTATATATATACACAGCTGATGTGTATTTAGACTCATCAACCTGTATATCTACTTCCCATAATTGAAGAACTATTTTGTGCAGGTCTATGCAGGTATGAATAAAAGAAAACTCAATAACCAATCAGTCTTTGATGTGCAAAGATTTACACTATCTACAGTATTCTGCTTCAGTTAGTGACTTCACCTCCGTGTCCCAGAATGACCTTTGATAACCCAACAATAAGACAGAGATAGCCTTGCGATAACTTAGGAAGGGAGCGATAGATTTTCAATTCGAGGAAAGGTGGGTTGTGCTCCTTACACAGAATGCAACATCTTGCAGCTGCATCACATTCTGGCCCATAGAGGCTAGTTTCTCTGTCGAGAAAGTGTTTTCTCTACAGCCCATTCCACTGTGCGAGGGTGTTGAACATCACTTCAAAGTAGCAACTACTGTAGAGAAAGAAGCCCTTACGCCTTCAAATAAGACTCCTATTGTTTTTCTTCACTGTGTGGCAAGGTTTGGTTGGTTAAAGAATTTCTGTATAGGTTATAGCCTCCTTTCTTAATATACTGAAAAGAATAGCAGCACTCTACTGCCCCAGTCCTTGTTTTCCCTCTGAGAGATCATGGCGAGTTCACTGATTTGAGGCCAGACCTTGTTCCCATCACATGCTCTCAGTCACACCAGCGATTTGAAGGATTAGAGGGGGGCTGACAAGCTGGCGTCGCTCATAGCCGGTTATATCTCAACTCACCTCCTTTTTAGTACAGAAATAGAGTTCCTACAGTAATAGTCTTGGAGGGACACTGTCCAGTAATTAGCGAGGATGAAGAAGACAATAAGCGCAATGTTTTCAGTCTCTGCTTTCACCACAGGCTCCTGCAGGAGCCATTAGCCCTCAAGGAGTGATTTATTTGTCGTGCTTCGAGGGGAATCGTCGCAGTCGGGCAAATCAGAGCTAATTCTCTTGGCATGGGGACAGGACTTGTTTGGTAAAACCCTGTCGTCCCATTTTACTCATTTAGAGTGTGATTATTTCAGTTTTTAGTGGTCGGAATTAGCAGCAGAGTTGCCAAGGGCGCCAAGGACACCCAGGTCATAGTGGTGGTGGCAGATGGCAAGGCTCTTTCTGGATGTTTTACTCTAGCATGCATGACATCCAGATAGCATCTCTCGGGGTACAAAGGTAGGAATGGAGTCAGAGAAAGGTCATTCAAGCCTTTTATGTCGTCTGCTGAGGTGGAAAATGACATTTCAGTGAATAATCAAAGTCAGAATTTGAAAAAAAGGATCTTCAGGTTTCAGAGACTTAATCAAGACAGCTTGATTTAATGAGCCCTGCCTCTGATGTGGACGTGTTTATTTACATCACCGCAGCTTTGTCAAAATGACACTTGTGAGTACTGAAAATGAATTACACTCAGTTGTGCCACTATTATAAATTGACTAATTATACCAGAAAACTGGAGCGATGCCCAGTGCGAACACCTCCCCACAACAATGTTGTGGAGGCTTGTCGAGCGTTGAAGCCTTCATTACGTGTCACTTTGGCTTTGTTCAGCTCTGTGCCTTTTTTCTAATCAGCGAATGATGAGGCTGACCTTTTTTAGTCACAGCCTGATGTTAGAAGAGCTCAGGGAAATGAGTTTCCAGAGTGTGCTGCCACACAGACAATGTCAGCTACAGTCAGAGTATGACTGTGAAGAGAGGTACGCATAGGACTGTGTGATTAAACTACATAATATATTGTACATCATCGTGGTTGTTGAAGCTAATAATATTGAATGAGAGCTATCTTTTGTTCCATATGTGACCTGTTATCTAAGAAATCATTACATACAACTGATTCAGTACTTTACTTCTAGTTAGTACAAGTAGACATTTACTTTTTATAGGTAAAACTGTTATACTCCAGCTATGATTTTTAGTTGCTTACAGGAATAATTTTGTTCTGTACCAATTTGTCCTTCTTTTTTTTTTTTGTTGTTCTTTCTTCCTTGGATAGTAAGGAAGCTTTTCTACAGCCTCCAGAGAGAGGGAGAGTCAGGGGAATTTGTTGCATTCAATCCATGCAGCTGGATAGCTGTAATAGCCAAAAGAGTTTTTTTCCCGAGAAGCAGAAAGACCCCCCTTTACTCAAAACACAACATGTCCTGTAACTGCATTATGTTCTGTTTTTATGCCAGTGTAAGTCGAGAAATGCCTGTTTTTATCCTATTTCTTGTTTTCTTATAAATAGTGTTGCTAGGCGACCAACAACAAAAATGAATTTAGTCTATTTCCTTTTTCACAAATGATAATTGGTGCATTTTGAAAGTCAGTAGAAAACATAAAATGGAAAACATCAGTGTTCATCATCACTCATGAACTCGGATCCATCAGAAACTTTTCCATTAGTCTCCACTCTTCTCACAAACACAGTAAACACAGTTCCACTTCACACATTCATTCGGGATCTTGAAGTTTGATGTGAAAAAGAAAAGGAATATTCTCTTTAGAGACTGTATTTTAGTGTTTTAATTCTGTTTGAAGCACCAGAACCCCTTGAACTGATGGTATGACAACATAAAAGTGGAGGGAAGAGTCAGCCGTAAAACCTGTGGGGCTTAGTTATTTGAAAAAAAACACCGCTTTTAGGGACTTAAAGCTATTTAACATTGGTTTTTGGATATTGTGACTCCATCATCAACACACAATGGAAACTTTGTCCGGAGAAAGTATTAGGGAAGTCTTGACAGTCCCGTAATTAAAAAACTTGCATTAAACTAATTTAATCATTAAGTACCACTAATGAGAATGCCCTCATCCTAAGTATAGAAGAGGGAAATTAGCTGCTGACAGGATCTCTGCTGGTGTCATCACTCCGCATAATATAGGAGCACTGCATTACACTGTACCTGTTTCTTGATCTAGTGTGCACATACGTTATTTTGATCAGTGTTACAGCTCCTCAGAGATGCCAAAATATATTCTGTTATTTCAACTCATGATTTTCCTTTGCGCATTGCGATTTTTTTTTAAATCCAAGTTTTTTCTGGCAGATAATGAGAGAGAAAGATACTTTTTTCTTGTGTCACTGTTTTTTTAAAATAAAAATCCTCATTTAGATATGGCAGCATCAGCTCCCTTTCCTCTTCCTTTGGAGAAGAATCTGTCAAACTGCGCAGTGAGAATGACCTAATTGCATACAGTCTGTTTGCTTCACAGATATGCTAAATTTGGCAAACTTGCAGTTGTCAACGTGGAGGTTGAGCATATAGTTTTCATTGAGGCAGATGTAAAAAACGTGTACAGTTGCACAGACCTGGACCCACTGAATCCCCTAGTGCATAAAACTGTGGGTTTCCAGATCAAGATTGAAGTCAATACAGTACAAAAAAGCGCTTCAGGGTGGAACTTGATCTACCTCCACTGCATTTTGAGTGAAACAGTGATTAGGTCAGGATTACTGAGAAGTCTAGTGGTGGCAGAAGATATATTTTTATTCTGCCGCAGCTCACGGAGACGAATAAAACACTCAAATTGACAACCCAGGCAAACAGGTAAGCAAGATTTACTGTGTCCATGGTCATTAATAGGCAGGCAGCCAGAACAAAAAGGGCAAGTCATGCATGCAGAATGTCCAAAAAGACACAAGGCAAAGAGACATAACAAGACAGGCAGGAGGAACAAGAAGGCTGGAATGCTACAGTAAGACTGAGTTACATAACAGGCCAGTCTGGGAGAGAAGGGCAGGTATATATACGGAGGGGTTGATAAGCATATTTGGGAACAGCTGCACAGCTGGGTGTAGCAGTAAGGTGATGATGAGAGGCGAGGAAATGCTCATGCAACTGCAGGGGCATAGGGGATAGCAGATTCTAGAATAACATGAGAATTAGTAGCTGGCAGATGGATAACAGAGCTTTAAGATGCAGATTCAATATTTCTCTATTAACTATGGATCAAATGAATGTGTTTGTGGGAAATGTTGACCACATTGACGAACCTACAACTGACTTTGCAGTTCCCCTCAGCCCTACGGAGCATTTCAGTTTTCAGCTAATTGTTTTGGTTTTTTACGGCCCACAACCTTTTGATTTGGTTCACTGACGCCGCTCTCATCAGCATGTACCGACACAGCAGGCAGCTGTTTACAGCGAAAAAGCTCTTAATACCAGGGTTGCCAACTCTCACGCTTCTGATGTGTAACACACTCTCTTTCCCCTCCAGTCTCACGCTCTCACACTGCGACGGCAACAGAGATGAACAGGCAAACGTATTATTGTAAAAGTCTTTCTGGTACAGTAATGGTTAAACCAGGCGAACAGTGGCTACATACCATAGCCCCAGATTCTATGATTTAAGGCTCTTAAATTACTCTCTGAGTGGTGCGCGATGCATATCTCTTGTTCTGTGTTGATTGGACAGCTGCTCAAGCTGACAGCCAGGAGGCCAGAAGGCTTTCAAGGAAAACCGCGTTGCTTTCTGCCAGAAAGCCTTCAGGAAGTCAGTTGATGTATAGTGAGAAAGTCCACATTAGGAGGAGGTCGTGGTGGATAAATGGGTCAAACACAGGACTTCACCCAGGAGACTGGGGTTTGTGTCTCGTATGAAACTAAGTCAATATTTACTTTTTTATTTTTAGACTTAGTTGACTTATTTTCATTTTTTTAATTATTATTTTCAGTTTTCAGTCTCAGTTTGGTTAGGGTTAGGCACCAAAACTACTTCGTTAGGTTTAGGAAAGGATCATGGTTTGGGTTAAAACATTAAGTCAACATTGACTTGATTAAGCCCATGCAGGCATGAAGCCAAACTTCTTCCATATGCTTCACCTCGAATCTGAGAGCTCCCGCCACATGTGTAAGATGCATACTTTTTGAACTCTGATTGGGAATTGAGCAGAAATATGCGCATGTGATTAACTGCGCCTGCACATACGCTTGATTAAGCCCATGGCATCGAAATCTCACTCCTGGCAGGTACCCAAAGCTCGTTTCCACTGCTGCCAATTTGGCAAAAAATCAGATATTGCATTTTTAAGTAAAAATATTGATACTACAACTAGTGCTGGAGTGCTAAATGTAGCAGAGTACTATATTATTATATAGTATAGAATAAGGTTTTTCTGTAAGTACCTTGAATACAGTGCTTCTTCCACCACTGGTGAAATCAATAGTAATGCATGGTTTAAGATACTGTTAATTATTTATTTAAGTCTAGCAGTGTTCATACATGTTATTGCATAGCAGAGTTTTCCTGTATTACCCTCCAGCTGAAGTTATTCATAGAGTGTGCATATAACAGGCACATCATGTGGGTGTTGAGAACATACTTGGTGTTATTTTCAACTATGCTTCGTTTGTTCTGTCAGCCTTTTTTGTCTCCGCTGAAGATATGACATGAGATGAACGAGGTCTTTCGCCGTGGTTATGTCAGTGCTATCAGAGCGCACGGGGTCATCCAGGCGCTTTTGCGTCCTCTCACTGCTAGACTATTAGGTAACGCAATATGCCATTTCGCTGCACATCTGATTCAGGAATCACTTTCTGTTAATGTGACGTAACGGCTATCCCCCCGCAGTCATCTCAGCTGCTTTTGTCATGGAACACAATCACCCTTCACTGCCTCTTCCCCAGAGTTTCTACACCCCTCTGATCAGTCATGCAGCTCATCTGATGTCCCACTTTTACATCAAGCATGCAGAGCAGTGGGTATTAAAGTGCACTCATGGGACATTTTAGGCTTAAATCTGTGCGGTTCATTTGAGTTCCAGGGTATAACTGAAGACATAAACAAAAGGGAGAGATTTTATTTTATTTTATTTAGGCACTATATTATGTGCTAGAAATAATCCAGCACTCATGTGCCAGTTTTCATGCACACTAAGATCATACCTTGATTTGTTTACACACTTTCTCACTGCAGTATCTCCCGTGTGAATGAAAAACAGCGTGACGAAGCAAAACATTTTCACAGACATATTTTCTGCATGAGATTAAATATCACTGGAAGCAGTAAAGGGAAAATACAGTGCCAATACAGTGCCAGCAGACGTTTCATTACCTCAGAGCTGCTCAGTGTGAACCAGAGAGCTATGTGATTACCACTTATTACCGCTCATTTTTGTGTGGACACCTGCAATTACATTGTCTTGTAATCTTCTGTGTCCCTATCTTGCTACATTGGGATAATACTGCAAAGGAACATGTCATATATTGAAAGGAGCAGGCTTACACTATTTTACAATAGCTGTCAATGTATGCAATATTGAACATTTGGTTGAATTTAAACCGTGCAGCTCCTCTCTTTGATGCAAAGCTTATGGGATTTAAAATGACCCTAATTCAAGTTAGAAAGATTGTATCAGGAAATGGGCAGGCATCACTTCAGATCAGTGAGATGAAAGCACCACCAAAAATGTCTGCAATATCAATCTTTGTAGTTAAGCTCCAAATGCCTCATCAAAGTCCTTGATGTGAATAAAGGAAATGGTGCTAATGAGCATGACCTCTGTCTAATGAGAAAGAAATGCTCGTAAACCTCCTAGACAGATGCCCTTGCTGCTTGGAAGTGTACCAGCTTATTACAAGCTATTCAGAATCAGTGTTTTTATATATTCAGGCATAAGATAAGAAACTGACCCTTCACCTTGATAGAAAATATTAATATGGAATCAGTTCTTTAAAACAGTTAAAGCAGCTATAACCAATATTTTACACTAACATGTATCAAATCACAATGTGGAAACAATATTAGAAATGCTCATAGTGATGATCTTAGAGAATTATAACTTAAATCTGCAGATGCCCTTGTCTTTTACAGAGCGTTACAGGGAGTTTCAACTCATTGTTTAGCTAAGTGGTCTGTAAATTTACTGTTTTGGTTCACTCTCACCACCCACTATACACTGTGACACACTCAGATAGAGACTAGCTGGTGAACATAGTGGAGCGTTTAGTACCTAAAGAGCCGGATCTTTCCCTCAGCAATAGGTAGAGACCAAAAACAGAGCTACAAGAGAGTGAATATTGTTTGCCATTACAAAACACATGTTTCACATACCTTCAGTGGTATCCAGCCATGCAGATAGTTTTGACTTTATTTACTCTGATTTTGAGGTATCTTTCTTTGAGATTCCTGCCTCTAATGGAACTTTGCTTGTGCTGATCACAGCATAGAAAACAAATCAAACAGCAACAGAAACTCTCTCAGTCACTCTGGATAATCCGCAGACCTCACGGAGAACAGTTTTCACTCCAACTACTTTCCACTGAAGAAATGGTCTTATAGCCTGTAATAACTGTTGACAGCAAAGTCTGTGAATCATCCAGGGTAACTGGGACACTGTTTCAAGGAGGTCATTGTCATTTGTCAGTGATGTTTTGGGGTGGAGGCAGGAATCTCACAATCTCAGGACAAATAAAACAAAAACTACCTGCATGGCTAAATGCCACAAAAGTATTGTAATATTGTCATATTTGGAATAACAGTGGAATATTAGTGTGCATGTAAACCTAGTCATTGTGTCTAATTTTTCTATATACAAACCTGTGATTTTTAAATGACACTGAGTAGATTCATTTGATTAATGGCTGATTAGCATTATCCTGACGACTCGCCCCATTGCCAGCTCTCATCTGCCAATACAACTCTCACTGGATTACTTCTCGCGAGCCGTAACCAGCCTCGATGGGAACTCCGCGTGCAATTTCAAACGAATCAATATAATCCTCAGTGCTTTATTACAGAGCGCTTGAAATAGAAACAGGCATTGGATTTCTGTGAGATGTGCTCGTCTCCATATGTAGTATGAAGGGGAAATGTAATAAAGGGTAAGATCTTAGTGTGTTTCACATTTCCTTCTTACGGCCTTATACGGTTTTCACACAGTCAGGGCTCGAGATTACTTCTTTTCTCGTCTCCCACAGGTCTGCAAACAGTAGACCTCAACTGTCTGCTGTCTGCTTTATTGAGTTACTCTATATTCCTAGAATTCAATATCTGTGTGTGTGTGTGTCATGCTTCTACGCACAGTTTGTTTATGAGCGTGTACTGTGAAAAGAGACACTGGTACAGCCTTGTAGTACGATGACAGTGTGGAGAAACTGATTAGTCAGTTTGTATCCACTTACTGCTCGGTGTGATGACACGTGCTATATATTCTCCTTTACTGTAGACATTGGGCCCTTCAGATCAGTTGTGCTTGTCATGAGGGCTGCAACCAACAATTACTATCAGATTAATCTGTCAAATGTCCCAGATCCCAAGGTCAAGCCTTCAAATGGCTCATTTTGTCTTATCAATAGTTCAAAAGAGAGATATTCAAAACAGAGAAAAGCATCAAATCCACATGTTTGAGATGCTGGAACTATTTGTGTTACTCGCTGTAGAATAAAACAAGTCTTGTCTAGTTGTTTATCCCATTTTTCCTGCACAAGCATGTGTGGCCGATGCAGGACACATGTTCAGTAATCTAGACAATGTGTATGTGCCCGTCTTGTATTGATCAATCCCTGTTGGGCAACCAAGCGTGGTTTTGAGCTGTTGAAGGTCTTAAATAAAAAGATGCGGTTGTCACTTGGTGGTGTGACATGAATCTGAACCAGCGGCCTAGCTGTTAGTCAAATAGGGTATGGGTGTTCTGTTTGCTGGTGGAAAATAACATCCAATAAATGTTTAAACTTTGCCAGTGTTTAACATTAACAATGGATCAAATGACTATGTGTAATGTGAAAAAGCCCATAGATTTATTACCTGTTTTTGCAGTTCCCTACTGCACGTTTTAGCATCTCTCAGCTCATTTTTTTTGTTTTGTGGCCCACGACTTTACTGTTTTGGTTCGGTTTCACAGCTATCATGGTCGTTTTCAATCACAGCAGGCAGCCCTCCTCTGCAAAAAGCTTTAAAAACTCACAGTACATTACCAGCTCAGCATCAAACTGCAGACAACGTTAGTCCAGCAATATGCCAAACAGGAGCTAAAAGGAGAGCAAAACATGATCTTCCATATGCAAACATTGTGTTTGTAGCTTGCTTGAAATCCCCATATGTCTGAGAACTTGTGATTGCCGTGTTCACTAGTTTCTGACAAAGACTAAAATGATTAATTGATGAGTCAAATAACCAACAGATGAATCGATAGTGAAATAATCATTAGTTGCAGCCCTTATCGTGAGGTACATGCAACGATAAGCCACACTGAAACTCCACAGCTCCACTGTAAAAGTTTACCAGTCATCTTCTTTGTGTGGTCACAGGTCTCCGGACACACAAGCTGAATAAAACAAGTTATTGACCCAACAGTGAAGTCCAGTGATTGATTACCAAATCACTTCCCTCTTCTTCCATTATGTATCTCTATTTGGCCTGCCACTTTCAGAGGGCAAGAAATTAATCAGTCGGGCTGGCAGGCTCATTCAACTCTGGCTAATTATGGAGGGAGAGCTCAGTAGACCCCAGAGCCATAGCTTCTAACTTAAGGCTTACGGTTTAGTGTAAATGCTTTGTAATGCCCACTGGTGCTTACTCTTACCAGGAAGTATTACCTTTGAACAAATGACTGCCTGGCTTATTCCCTCTATCCCTTTATTCTTATGCATAGATCTAAGCCAATGCAAACAATCCATGGAGGCCATTCTATCGTTCTTGCCGCAGCTGGCCTCGACTGAGTCTATTTCCATTATTCCACCCATTGATTCGCTCCAATGCCTTTCTCGTGGCAGTGCTGTCAGTGTAATTGAATGGGGCTTTTTTTTTTTTCTCCCTCTGTCCCCTTGGCATGAGTACCCACACACATACACTCACAGCCATTCTCGCTCCCTCTCTGCCAGATGTTGCCAGGGCTATCGAGCTGCTGGAGAAGCTGCAGGAGACGGGTGACGTCCCCGGTCACAAGCTCCAGTCTCTGAAGAAGGTCCTTCAGAGTGAGTTCTGCACAGCCATCAGAGAGGTGAGTCACTGTCAAGGGAGGGAACCGCCGGTCCGTGAACACCAACATGACTCATGTCGTTTCATTCTTTTTTTTTCCTGTGGGACTCTTTTTATTTTTATTTTTTGATGACCTTTCTCCTGCCAGCGCTCCTTGCTGTGGTGTTTTTTGCACTTCTCTTCCAATCACTCATTGTGCTCGGTACTGGTGTGTTTATTCCTTGGAGATGCTGTTCATCAAGTTGTTGTTCTTTCCCCTGTTCAGTCGCAGTTGTTGTGTTGTCCATCTCGAGACCTTGATACTTTTTCTGTTTATCCCAAACAAACCGGGAAAGTAGAAGTCATCACTTTCTGTGAAGGAATGAACAACACGGGAGAGAAATACTACACAACGGCAGGTTCCTTTCTGATAAGCTTGGCTGTACTTGAACTTAGCATGGGAGTTACACTCTAACTTTGTAAAGTTACTTACACTGAGATACAACTCAAACTTAACTGTATATCCTTCATGAGCCTGTGTTAAGTAATTCTTTATTACCTTCTATCTTGTTAGAACGCCTACAAGAAGAAGGTAGTGACTAATGTTTCAAGAGCCTGAAGATAATGATCCATGTTAATTCACATTGGCAGCATATTGTAACAATTTCTCTAGTGCTTAAACAAACAGCCGATGTATCGACTGTACAGACGTTAACTATAAAGTAGCTTGTATGTAACTTCTACATTCTTTGAGTAAAAGTACTTCAAAACAAACAAACCAAAGAGAAGCAGATCCGTTTTTTTTTAAGTAATAAGCATTTTGCAATAGATGCTTATTTTAAATAAAGGTCAAGAGTGACTTTATGCCACATGCATGTGATATAAGAAAAATCTCGACCTTGGGAACAAAAACATCAATGTTTACAGTTATAGTGAAATGCTATGAAAAAGACAAAATCCATGATTTGGTTATACTGTAGGTGAAATATAACACTGCGTGATTATGTTGTAGTATATAAAGGTGCCAAAATGTGCTCCAAGGTCACTATTGATGCTTTGAATCTCAACAAAACAGTAAGTTGGGAGGAATTATGGGTATTAAAACAAAATGAGAGAGTGAACCTTTTAAGTGACTGTTGTGTTTCATTTAAAATGATTGCAACATAATGAATATGTCAGAGATTATTGCTCTGCCTTATTACCGCTGGAGCTGAACAACAAAACTCAAAGGCCTGGTGATTTTTCTGACTGCATGAAAAATTCACACAGAACATTTAAATGATCACAGGGCCAGAAAAACATTACGAGCATTTCATAAACTTGAAGGCTGGATAAGCTCGTCACACCCAATTTTAATTAAGCAAATCACTGTTAGAGATGGGTTTTAATCACATTTTACACTGACAAAATACAGTGTGAATCATAAATAGGACTTCTTGTTTTCCTCCTCTTGCTTTCATTCACTCACAAACAGACACCCGCTGCTCAGTCGTCTTAACGCCATTCATCAGGAGGACGGCGCACAAAGCAAACAAGAGCTTTTACTCTACATGACACCACTACACAGGCTGATAACCACAGATCTCGTATATTTAGTTTCTTGTCTGTTGTGATATACTGAAGCATCGCCCAGTGACATGTATTTGTTAAAGAGCGGAGACACAGATGACAGATGCTTCAATGACCTCCCGCGATGCAAGTTAATTGTAAATAAAGTGACCATGTGAAATGTCCTGGAGTGAAAACAGACCATTAGTCGTGGAGAAGCTCAACTTTATTTTCTGGAGGTAAATAATGGACATTAAATAAGATTTTACTGCTTCAGAGAACAAAATAACCATGATATATTTGGGAATATTGATCTGTATCAGTGACTCAAGGATTTCTAGGCCAGCCACTAAGATCTCTGGTTTACCAAACTCACTTTCTAAGCCATAAATGTTTCTGTTTACCTTCTGTTTGTAACTTAAATATTCATGAGGGGGTAAACAAAATAACCTCAAGAAGGAGAACTTCAAATCTGTAACTATATCACGTTTTCAAACACTGCCACAAAGTCGGCTTGTATTAGTTTGAATGTGTTTTACACGTTAATAATACATGTGAGTTAGACTGAAATATCTCACCAACTATCGGATGGATTAAAATTACATTTTGTACTGACATTTATTGTATCCTACTGACTTTAGGCTGCTGAAACACTTACAGGTTATGGGTAGAAAAAAGATGATGGATCATGGTTTTGGTTAATAATTGAAAAGATCGAGGCATTCTTGTGTTGACCTTTTCAGTATTTAACCAAGACCAACGATATTTCCATAACCTTATCCAAGTGCTTTTAGTTGCCTAAATATAACCATAAAAATGGTGATTGTGCTTCAGTTGCCAGGGGAGGATCTTGTAGGAAAACAAATGATTAAAATCATGATAATCTGTGTCAAACTCAAGCTGTGTCATCAAAGAGAAACTAACCGACAAGGATCTGACAGTCACATACACTATATACAGTGGCTGACAAGCTTTTAACAAGACACCTGATCTACACCCTTTGTAGCTGTGATAATGAAGTTACCTTTACAGTGGTGATTTAGTCAGGCATCGCTGGGAAGTAATTACATACATTTACTAAAGTACTGTACTTAAATACAGTTTTGAGATATGTGCACTTGACTTGGCGGATTATATTTTATCTTACAAAATTTATGATCATCTTGTAAAATATGATGCATTTTGATAGATGGAATAGAGGTCAATGAACACATAAATTATAGTTAGTAATACACTTAGGATTCTTCTATTGTCTTTTCAGCAGATTCCTTATAGAAACTCATTAGAAGCTTTACTTAATAAAAATGGCAGGTCATTCATTTTTCAGCAAGTGTCTCGTTATAATAATGAAATCTTCGCCAACTCTGGCAATGACACCAATTAGGGGAAATAGCTTGTGACAGAACTTTATGTAAAAGCCCCTGACATCATGCAAAGTGACAGAAAGGAAGAAAGCACTAGTCTCCTCTTTTCACATGGGTCCAGCTCCGCTCTGGCCTGCTCGGGGAAGCCTGGCACATCCTGACACCAACTGCACGTCTGGCAACCGGCTGACTGATCTCAGTGCCAGTCACTGAAGTGCAATGACAACGATTCTCAAAAAACCTATTGAAAAGGGGCCTCGGCTGCAGCAGACGCCCTTTGCCAAGAGGCAAAGATGCAGACCACTTCACCCACAAAGAGCTGGCTAAAGTCAGTCACCAGGGAAACCATCGGAGATGCTTTGAGATTAGTGGGTTGCAGCGAGGCAGACTATGGTTTATAGTCGATTACAGGTTTGCGAAGGGCCGATGATACAACAGCTTCTTTCTTTGGTGCTGAGCCAGCTGGAGGGCAGGTTGTAAGTGCTGGCTGCTGCATACTTTAGATTATTATTGTTATTACGTTGAGTATTAAAGGAGTTGTGGTATCACAATATCACATTTCTCAACAGCTGTGTCCTGTGATCATGCACTGTTTGTATCAGAAACAATTAGAAGAGAGGCTTACAGTGGAAGGGAATCTCAGTGGGAAAGCAGCAGTAAGGCTGGATTTAATGTCATGATATGTAAAAGTATTTTTGTTTGTGACAAGAGAGAGTGTTCACAACCACGGGGTTCACATACCAGATGATCGGCTCTTCTAACACATGGCGTCTCTCTATTTCAGGCACAAAATTAAATGGTTTCAACATTAACACCACTTTGAAGAATCAAAGTGGTGTTTTTAGGTTGTAGCCTATTCACTGCATCTTACATACATACAGAATTCTTTACATTACTGCCAAGCATTTATCAAAATGTTATGTTTTGTATTTTTGAATGTTCCTACTTTGCAGGTAGCTATTGAGTACCATTCATTTTAATTTGCAGAGACTTAAAAACGACTTGAGGTACCTGTTGGTAATTCTTTCCCAAGAACATTTTAGTGTCTGATATTTTTGTTGTCTAATTTAAATTCAGTACCAAAATACATTCATCAGTGTAAAAAAGTACTATATGCTTTGCAGTAAAAAACACTGGTGTAGTTCTTTAATGGGAACAGTTTTTCTATAATTTAAAGCCCTTGTTTTTTTCACTCCTTGCTGTATAATCATATTCTAATTCATTTTGACTGAACTCAGTTTTCTTTCCTGTATGTCATCCATCAGTGTTAACTACTCTCAAGTTAAAAGAGCCATAAAACTCAGGTTAAACTGTAAGTCCAACCCTCCTGTTGCTCATTTTGATCACACACGCCTCTGTGACATTTCATTATTGCAGATGACCTTTCTTTCAAATCCAGCCTTTGGGGTAATCTGTGATATGACTCCTTTTCTCCACACACATATGTGATGTAGCTCATTTCACAGTCTGGTGGGCTGACACAAAGCCTGACAAGATGGACATACTAATCTTATCTATAGAGTAAAAACCCTACTGTAAGTCCACCTACAAACCTGATTACGTACTCTATGTCAGTAGAATTTGACGAACATGAATCAGCCTTGTTGAGGATGACAGGCTGCCTGTCAATATGAAGAATGGATGGCAGGGAAAAGAGCCTGTTCAGCAGTGTTGGGCTAAATGACAAAGATAGAGAGTTTGATGAGCTGGTTGTCTTTCCCCGCCACGTTCATCAGTGAGGGTGGGGGGGTGGACTTGGGACTGTGCGTTAGTCTCACTGCATCAGCCTGAATGAGTTGTCAGGGTCAATCAGCCTTGCAAATGGGAAAGGAAGGACACAAGACGAAATGAGTGGAAGAGCTAACCAGCTGGAAATGATGGAGAGCGGGGATTTGCAGTATATTGGGTTAGATAGTCCCACTTGGCGAACACAGGAAGTGCAAAAAGCAGGCCAGAGTGATCACACCTTTCATCAGCTTCAACACTGCAGTTGATTTTCAACTTCAGGAGAGATTTTCAATCAACATAATTGACTGTGTGTTTATAAAAAGCGAAAGCAAGCGAGGGCGGAGGATTTGTGTTGATTCCATCACAATGCCTCTGCCTCCCACATCACATTAAGCTAAAGGATGAAAGGTACATTAAATCAGCCGGTGCAGGTTCAGTATTTTCTCTCTGTGTCGTGGTGAGCGCTGCTGAGGGGGAAAGTGCATTGTTAAGTCCTGTGCTGGTTTTCATCCTTTCCCAACAACATCAACCAGGCCAAAACCTCTTTTACCCATCCCCCTCCCTCCTCTCCGTCTCTCTGACTCAGTAGTGGAAGCAAGAAGCCATGGTTACAAGCAGCGTTGTTACGTCAGTTTGCCCGGCAGGCATCTCTCTCTGTTCTTTGGCTTTGTGGCGCCCTCCTTGTTGGTGCCACAGCCGGTATCCCATCATGAATAGTGTGTGTTTGTGTATGCGTTTCACTGTGGTGAGCCAGGCAGGAAGGAAACATGTAGAAGAAGGTGGACAGGAGGACTGAAGTGTTGTAGGGATGGACAGTAAAGGCATCGGGCAAAAGGAAAAGCAGAAGGGGAATTGAAAAGATGCCCGCGGGACAATTGGCCTTTTAGAGCAAAGTGCAGCTGAAACAAGAGCAGACTGACATTCTAAAGCACACAGCAATTTGTTCCATGTAATAACTCTGTTATCCAGGGCACTGCATTCAGGTAAGACTCTTAAAGATTTATTAAATGTGAGTCTTGTTTCACTTCTTTTAGAGCACTGTAATATTATCATTTCTTATGCACATAGAAAAGTATATCTGATTCACAAACTATGAAATACTGTGAATAAGAACTTTAAAGCTACATTATTAAATATTTTTTGTAGTAACAATGGATCAGATGACTTTGTGTATGTGAGAGGGGGGGATTCACTGAATCCACAGAGAAATATCACCTGACTCTGCAGTTCCTCTAATCTCTTCCAAGTGTTTCAGCATCTGTCCGCTCATTGTTGTGGTTTTCTGGCCCACACCCTCACTGTTATGGTTCAGCCTCACCAGGTGCAGAAGGCAGCTGTTTTCAGTGAAAAAGCTCTGAAAAAAACTGACTGTACACTACCTACCCAGCACCAAACAACAGGCAGACAAAGTAAGCGACGAGCTGGTGAACATAGTGGAGCAATTAGCCGCTGAAAAGCCTAATTATTTCCCCAAAGGAGCCTGAGACAAAATCAGGCTAAAAGGAGAGTGAATATTGGACTTAAGATCCCCAGGTGGCATCAGATGAACGCTCACTCGCCTGCTGGCTGTGTAAATCCAGCAGGCGACTGCTTCCTAACATGTCAGCTACTTGATAAAGGGATGATATCTCAGTGTTTTGTGTTCGGCTGGTTTCACTGCATCAACGTGATATCTGCTTTATGGTTATACAGTCTATAAAAATCTTCTTCGCTAATTGTTATTTTGCTTTCAGTATGAATATCCACAAACTATGCTTGGGCACTGTCAGACTGTATGAAATAGGGAGCAGAATCATAAATTCCATCTAATTAATGAGTAAAGAATGCAAAAAATGTATCAGGGTATCCACTAGTGAGAATACAGCTTCCCCTGCACTCTCTGTGGTCATTAATTAAGACTTTAACTGCAAAATAAGTTTTAAAATTCAACACTGATGCACTTCTTGAACTCACTTTTGTGCCACTGCTCACTGTCACGTACTAGATGCCAAATATATGATCATTTCAGCTCTATATGTGACATTCCTGTCAGGTTTGGAAAGAGCCATTACTAGATGACCAATGTCTGAAAGCCCAAAAGCCATTACTTTAACAGATAGATGAAGCAGGCATTGTTACAGACGTCACGTCTGGAAAGTGTCAAGAATGAGAGACGGTTGCAGGTACAATAAGTAGGTGTAATTAGCATTTGCAGTAGTGTTTAGAAAAAGGATAACTGAGGGAAGATGGAAGACACTCTGCAGACAGACAGAGGCAAGGCAAAGCTTTCATGGCATTTATAAAGCTGTGCTCAGCCTCAAAAAGTGCGAAGGTGGAAGAAGTCCTCGGGAAAAGGTATCATTTGGGAGTTGAGTGTGTGTGTGTGGACTGCAGGCTCCTTTTCTCCGAAAGCCTCAGCGCTATAAATCTACAAAAAGGTGTTGCAGCCTGAGACTGTAGAGCTGCACTCTCCAAAGACGCTCATTTGGTCTTTGAGATTCATGAGCAAACAAGACAACAGAAGCTCAGGGATATTTTTCCCCCATCTCTGAGATCTCTACATACAAATATCTCAGGGTTTGTACCCTGTAAGTATACATCCTTCTGATGATTCCGAAAAGCGAGGCCTTTGTGATGTTGTACGATGGTGCGTCAAAGCTCGCAGGCGTGATCGCTTCCAGGCAAGCTGCCATGCTTTGATGAGACACATCATCTAGTGAGTGGAAACAGGTGATTAGAATTCATCTCTGAGCCACAACATCTGATATGTCACAGACAATGGTTCTGAGTTTATTTTGCGCTGAGAAATGCACAGTATCATTACTCTGATTAAAGTGCGATGGCCCATCCGCTCAATTAACTGCAACTGCCATAAATGTGACAGTAAAACAAGTAGATGGGTTTCTACTTGGAAAACGTGTCTGCTGAAATCATGTGATCTTTGCTGTAATTTATGTGTTTCATCAAGTGAGTTTCGCCAAGTCAGCAAAAACATTTCCATTTCATTGAGACCTTTTTTAATCAGCCCATACATCTCAATCATGTTAAACTTCCATCTACGTCCTCCTATTGTACTGCTCATTATTTGGTGCCAGCATTGGAGGGAAGCGGCACATCTGACTGATTTTAAACTTTAAACGCTGCAGTATAGACTGGTTTGGTGGAGATATATGTGAATTGCAACATTCAAAAGTATATTAACCCCCCGTTGTTCAATACTGCCTGCGTCTCTCTTTTACTCTTTGAACAAGTTCAGTTGTAAGGTGTCTTTTAAAGACACGTCTTAACTGGAAAGGTCAGCTGTCTGCATTGATTCTGTCTGCCTTAGCAAATAGGCAAAAAACCTTGTTTTTCACCTAACTGGACATACAGCAACCCATGTGTTGGCACCAATTCAGGCCCAGCAGTGATATATTACCGCCTGTTCTGGAGACTTTTTGTGCTGTTTATAAAGTCGAGACCAGATTGTGCCTCCATTTCCTGAGCTAAGAGTTAAGATCTTTTCCTATTTCCAAGGTACTGCACAAATAAAGAGCTCTATACAGCTGAATTATGTTAAGACTAACATTATATAATCTTCAAGGCTGGTACCTTTGCACCCTAAAACATCCTTAATACAGTAATTGAAATATTATCTTATCTTCTCTGAGAGTACAGACACAAAATTCTCTCCCTCACTTACCTGATTTTCTGCTGATGTTTGAAGAAAGTCTTCACATTTCAAAGGGATTTGGTGTTACAAGGTCTTAGTGAATTCAACAAATACCCACAAATACATTTGTGGGCACAATAAGGAGATTTACATATCGTTTGCATGTGTAAGATGAATGTAAGCAGACGTGTTTTTTGAGTAGTACTTTTGGGTTGTACAATTCATACTAGTATACAATAACTCTGGGCCTGGGTTTTTTTTCATCAGTCAGCCTGTTAATGCAGTATGTGTGTGCACAGCCAGCTGTGAGGGAACACCATTATTTGACTATGGAAATTTTCAACGATGCGAAACATAATTTTCTCACCTCGTCTCTCCCCGTCTCTTCCAGGTGTACCAGTACATGCATGAAACAATTACAGTGAATGGCTGTCCAGAGTACCAGGCGAGGGCCACAGCTAAGGTAAGATCTGCTTTGGAGATTTGGAATCTGATCTTCATTTTATAATTTGCATTAAAAACATTAAATATGACTGTAACTAATGAGAGGCTAACTATCTGTTAATCACATTACCCAGTGATACCATTCTCGTCTTTTCTTCTGGCCAAAGCAGAATGAAATTAGTATTCTACTTTGCTAATGGCCCTAATTAAGAGTGTGTTGTGTAATTAAGCAATAATCCACCATAATGCCAATTTTAGGATGAAGACAAAAGGCTGAAGGCCAATATCAAATACTAAAACACTACCTCAAGTGTATTACGCTGCTATACCACAGTTTCATTATTGATCTTTATGATCAGCTGTTGAGACAGCACAAAAAACAAGATGTTCCTTCTCAACTGCACGTGTGAGACATTAATACTAGATAACCTCAAATAAACCTCAGTTTTACATAAATCATTTTCAAACACTTTACCGACTGAGAGTGAACATACAAAACGAGTCCCCTGGACCAGCTCGTGTACAGTAGCTGTACAGATTGTAAAGCCCCTGGGGGCAAATTTTTGATTTCATCCACTGGATTACCAGCCATTGCACACACATTTCTTGAATTTCATTAGAAGACAAAAACACAAACTTCTACTTTAATACTCCTCTAGCATGCACTTAAGTTAAATCCACAGCGACCCACAGTCCCACTCATGTAAACAAACCGGGCATGTGCAGATGAATAGGCGGCTGCTTCGCTTCACCGGCAAGTTTCCCCACAAGTACTGTAGATCCAAATGCAGTTCGCTACAACAGCTAATCCAATGGGTTTTCTTTTGGTTAGGAATGTTTTATGTAAAACTGAGGCTTACTCAGTAATCTTTAGGAGGCCCGCACCACCTGCCCCGATATAGGTTGTTATATTCTGCATTTCCCTCCCATTTAAAATGGAGGTGGTGCAGAGCACCGTATCAGGAGATATTCGTACTTATTGGCAAGATTTGGACTTCTATGACTAGATCTGTGCCTTTCTCACGGGGTTAAGAGGTTTGATTGATAGGTTGTACAACCTGTGTCAAACTCAGATTGATTATTTTAGTTTGGCTACATGCATTAAAGAATGTCTTTACATTTTAGTTTTTTCAGCTAGTATGCTTTGGGTCAAATAACAACCATTCACAAGGTCAAACATTAAAAGCTTTTTTTTTTTTATCAGAAGAAAGACTGACAACAAAATGTAATTTATTAAAGGCCCCTTTTCCTTCAATATGAATCCACTAGAATCTCCAGCTCTTCATCCTTCTTTCAACAATCTTCAGTTACTTAATGTCTTTGATTTGAGCTGTAAATCTTTTTTAAGTCCACATAATGTTCACCCATCAGATTCGCTGCCACAAGGTTTCCATCTTTAATCTGCTTTACTCCGAAAAGGCACACATTTTGCTTACCATCAGCACTGATGTCACTTTATATCTGTTACACCACCTGGATGAAAAATGAGTCTGTAAAACAATATAATGATAAAAACATATTTGTTTTGCTATTGTCACAACTGACAGGCTCACTGTGTTACCTTGATTTCTTTCTTTAGTTCTTTGTAATGAAAGTCTTTAGTGTACATTCAAATCAAACAAACAAACAAACTATTTCTGTATTCACTTTGCAGGCTTTGATATTTAATCCCGATCCACTGCTCATAGCAGATTTATTTTGATGACTGCTCTTTTCTATTCATTGATGCAAAGATGTCAATCATTGAAAAAGCTCATCCTCTTTTTAACTATCCTTGCTTCTTCCACTCGACTATTTAATGAGGAAGGCATCTGTTTTTTGTTCCTTGCTGTGTAAAAAAACATCCGTTTCACAGGTGAAGGACAAGTTTATAATGGAGACATTCCCAGGTGCAGTGTGAATGGAAAAAGCTAATGTTGGTATACTACAGAGATGAGCTTGACCTGCTTCCTTTGAGCAGTACTTGTCATCAGCACCTCGCCGGCAAGAGACGCATGCCGGCTTTTATGAAAGGCTTGTCTGATTTCATGTGGAGGATGAGTTTGATGAGATGCGGGGAGGAGAGGAGATGAGAGCACCTCAGTGTCTCTCAGTGGTTCAATGTCCAGCTGGGCCCACTCCTCTTCAATACATCACAGGGAGTTGGTGCAGGATGTGATGAATAGAAACGGATGACAATAACAGAGGGAAGTGGGTTTTTTTTTTTTTTTTTGGTTCCTCCAACCAACGCTCTGACTTCAGCACCATAGTGCAGAGTGTGGTGAATTGCAATTGAACACCTGGTAAAAAGAATAGTTCAACATATTGATAAACTGTGCATTAAGTATGGGTCTAATCAGGAGGTCTTTAGCTTAAATGAGCATAAAGACTGGAAGCAAGGGCACCTCTGAAGCCCACTTGTTCACAAGTTATATCTTTTTTAATCTGTACACAAACAGAAATGTGTGAAGGTAGAGCCAGGAGGTAATTAACCTAGTTTAAATAGCTACTGGAAGCAGGGCGAAGCATCCTGTTCAGCAATACACCCTGCAGCGCCTCTAAAGCTTACTAACTAACATGTTATATCTCTCTTCAGTCTGTTTACTCATTTTGGATTAATTTCTTCCAACTACATATCTGTTACTGCATTTGGAATATCTCCTGTCATTTTCTCAAGCGGGCACCACTGCTGATCTAAAAAAAAAAACATCTCTATTAATAACGAGAGTAGAATAATTTCACTCCACAAAGAAACTGTGACGGTTAAGCTGGGGGAAAAAATGAAGTTTCTGTCTCTTTTTTTCTAAGCCTGAAGCAACCATGAAGACATGATTTAAGCAGCTTTAAAACTCCTTCCTGCTTTTCTTTTTCTTTGCCCCAAACTTTGAGAAGTTACTGCTCCTAAATCTGTATTAAAATTGCATATCCACTGGGCAATTAAGCGCACAGCTAATGGCCTGAGCTGGCTTAGCTGTGGGGAACACTCTCAACTGGGAGCACTGGATGTTTTTAAACGTTTTTTTTTTTTTTTTTAACTCTCTCTAGAGATAATCGCTGAGCCAGATTGCATTCAATCAGTATCACACGTATAGTCCTAAAGGAAAAAAAAGATGCATACTCTAGCAATGGTATTGAAAATGAAGTCTATAAACTGCAGCTGCAATAATGACGAAATATGTGAAATATGCCGACGCTTGTCTTCATCTGCCTCTCGACTACTTTAGTTGGTGAGACTGCAAATCTCCCGACTATTGAGATTTGTGTTTCACCTGAACAACTCGATCCTGTTTGATTGCTTCATTAATTAAATCAATTCAGCCTCTAATTCCTGGCTCGAGGCCCTTATCACTGATCTTAGTGGAGACAGGGACTATAAGAGCTGTATGGGCTCCAGAGGAAATAATGAGAGCTGATGATCAAGTAGCGGTTGGATATGTTAAGGTATACTTATACTGTACAGTGCCGTATGGTTACCAAATAAGTCTCCTCTAGCAAGCTTTTCATTTAAAATGCCTCCTGTGTTTGAGAGGCGCCGGCCATCTGCCAGATTGTTTTTTCCGTTCACAGAGAGCCAGATAAAGTTGTGAAGGTCGATGTGCTGTGAAGCCTGGGAGGCGACGGTATGCATGCTGAGGAGCTGCCTTTTAGATTCACAATGGGTCAGGGAGGGAGGGAGGAGCAGAGGAAGAAAAGGAGAAGGACAGAGAGGGAAAAGGAGGTGGGTGGGGGTGGGGAGTCGGCTGAATACAATAACCAGATCAAAACGGGCAGGCGGGAGAAGAGAGACTGTTTGAGCAGAAATGAATGTGGATATGAAGATGCATATGAATAAAGAATGGAGAACAGAGATGGGGATGCTGCCTGGAGGGACCGTCAAAAGACCTCAAAGTGCCAAGCTACTTGTCTGCTGCTGGGGAATTTGGATATACATCTGCAAAAGCTTCTGACAGAACCTCCCCTGCTCTACTTTTTTTATCCTCCCTTTTACCGATCTGCCTCACACATCATAGATGATGCCGACTTGACAGCCAGGCACCTGTGGCAATGCATCTGTGGATCAGTGGGCACTGGGTGTCTCTCTGTCTGTTCGTCTGCCATTAACTTTCCCAGGCTCGGCTAACAAGTTCCTGGGTGCTTTGTTCTGAATGTATAAGGAGCAAGGAGCTTGGCTTGCGGTTCAAAGAAACCCCACAGCCAGCGAGCAACATCAACCAGCTGGTAGAGATCCAGGGGATGAAAGTTGTCTGGCTGCTCCTCCAGCGTGGACTTGGGTGTGTTAATCCATGTGCTTAGAAAGCCAGGGAACTTCTCATGTGGAGTCCAAATCCCCAGCCCTGACTAAATCCTAACGCTTTGTTATAGCCCTATAACCTCCACGATCATTTTGTAATTCTTTTGCAATAGCTTTCCTCCTTTGCATTTATTTTGAGTTTAATGAAGAAGACTAGAAGCAAGGGCAGATATGTTTGTATTTTGTCATGTTGATGTGGGGTTGCAAAAACTACACATTTGCATTCATACCAGGTGCACAGACTACAGTGATCACACTATTCAATGGGAAAAAAAACACATGCAAAGTAACTGTGTGTGTCCTGTCTGCTGCCTACCTCCTTCCACACCCTGGTTACCTGTTGCACTCTCATTGGATAACTCTCATCTCCCACGTCAGACCCCTCTCCAAGGTGCTCCAAATAAAAGTGCTTTTTTTTTTTTTTTTTTGGCCGAGATGAAACAAAACATGTTTGGAAAAAACGGTAGTGGTGACTGGGACACGTCTCCAGTTCGTGACAAGGTCGAGATTTGTTGTGGCGCTCCTCGAACCAGACAGCCTGTGTCATGGGCAGAAGCACTGTTTCCATTCACACTCAAGGGTTTTAGTCTAGAATTTGTCAAGGACAGGTCGTGGCAAAAGTTGTGAAGTGCACACCAAGCTTGAGCATCCCAATTTTGATAGTGATACCTAACTATGAAGAAAAACACTGTTGTTCGTTGGGTTTTCTAATGTCAGTGGTTTGGTTAGTGTTAGCCCTTCTCAAAAGTAGGACTGTATTTCCCATAAAGCCTGTTGTCTCAAGTGACAAAAGGATTTTCTTTTCCTTTCCCAAAGAGAATAAATGTATTTGAGCATTCAAGTTCATTCATCTCATTTTTACAGAAGCTCAAAGGTCCACATACTTTCAGATCTAATGGTCTTAATGATCAATGTATATTCCTATATTTTGCTTATTTTCACTAGTTTATCTGTTTTTCACTGCCAGACTCAGTATAAGACCAATAAGATGTATTTTACTTGTCCATGTGCCCCTCCCAACAAGCTCTACTAATCAAATGTTTTGCAGAAAATTTAGAAAATGAAGTTTAGATTTGGGCCCATTGTTGGGCTCTACCAAAAAAAGAAAATAAGACACAGAGTAACAGATATTAAAAACAGACATCTGGCTAAGAACACGAGGCAAAACAAAGTAAACACAACAAATTAAACAACAGCAAATTCAAACAAATGGGTCTTGAGCTCCACAGTGTCCACAGATCTTAAGTCCACTGGGAGAGACTTCATCTACAAAGTCTTCTTTTTGTTTTGAGCCTGAAGGCGAGGGACAACAAACAAACCCTGATCACAGGACCTCAGAGTCCTGCTGTGTTATATGGCTGCAGTATAATGTATATACTGTATAATGTCTCAAATATGTATATATATATGTATACAGGTATTTTAGTGTTCTGGCTGGTTAGCAGTGAGGTGATTATTTCCTTAAGCCTCATCTTGCCTCTCTTCCCTCAGGCTACAGTCGCAGCCTTCGCAGCCAGTGAAGGTCACTCCCACCCGCGGGTGGTGGAGCTACCCAAGACGGAGGAAGGGCTGGGCTTCAACGTGATGGGCGGCAAGGAGCAGAACTCGCCGATCTACATCTCCCGCATCATCCCCGGAGGCGTGGCTGAGAGGCACGGTGGCCTAAAGCGGGGGGATCAGCTCCTGTCCGTCAACGGCGTGGTAGGTCTAACTAGACTTAGATTTTGATCCAGCGGAGGGGAAGAGAGGCTCGTTAAATGGACTGGAGGAGGAGTGTGGATACGCTTTTGGGCCCTTATTTATTATTTAAGCCTGCTTCCAAAAAATATCCTCAATTGAAATGCTTTGGCAACTTCTTACAAAATGGAGCAGTGTTTGATTTCCAGTCTGATATGTGAGTCAACAGTCAGGAGGGCTGTTGAGATCCAAGAGCTGCACATGACGTGAGAAGGAGCAGGGACGCTTGTCTAACCGCTCGAGAGACTTGAATAGCACTGACTGTAGGCCTGCTCATATTCACGTAATATCACAGGGTATTAAAAATGGAGGAAATCATTATTATTTTTTTTCCCAAGAGGAGTTACTATTTTTAAGAATATATTCAAATCAACTTCCTCTAAAATTCCGCTCTTCCTCTGCCTCCGAACCCCCTGCAGAGCGTGGAAGGCGAGCACCACGAGAAAGCGGTGGAGCTGCTGAAGGCGGCCAAGGACAGCGTGAAGCTGGTGGTTCGCTACACCCCCAAAGTGCTGGAGGAGATGGAGGCTCGCTTTGAGAAGCTCCGCACGGCCCGGCGGCGCCAGCAGCAGCAGCTCCTCATGCAGCAGCAGCAGCAGCAGAACCTGACCTCTCAGCAGAACCACATGTCGTAGGTGAGGCGCTTCATTGCTTTAAGGGTGAGGGGTGGCGGACGCCGGGAGCACGAGGTGAAACGCCGCCAGAGGAGAGGATGATGTCATGAATGAAACGCCACTCCCAGGTTTTAAGAGGCGTGGTTTGTAGTTTTTGCAAAACGTGCTGAATTCATACAGCGCCGTGCATTTAGATTAAGAAGTTGCACAGCTATGAGTTATGTGCATTGGTTAAAGTCTTGACAAAGGTTGTTTAGAGAGGGAGCGGTGTTACTGAACCCACTTTTACCGCCTCCCGTTTTTCACATCCAGTCTCGAGTTCAAACCAGAAAACTCCCAACCAGTCACCCACCTGCTTCTTTAAAGGAACGCTCAACATTTTTGAAAAAAAATATGCTTATTTGCTTTCTTGCGATCAATAAGCACTCTCATATCTGGATGCTAAATATGAGGCTCCAGCCAGCAGGCAGTCAGCTTAGCTCAGCATAAAGACTGAAAGCAGAGCAAAACTGTGCAAGCTGTGTCTGCCACAAAACAGTTACAGCATGGATATCCCCATGAATTCAAAGTGTGTTTATTGAGCTTTAGAGTTGCTGGTAGGTGGATTATTATTTTTTTTTTTTAACCTTTTGACAGAGCCAGGCCAGCTGTTTCCCCCTGCTTCCAGCCACTGTCGCTTCATATTTAGTGGACAGATTTGAGAGCGGTATCGATCTCCTCATCCAACTCTCGGCAGGAAAGCGAAAAAGCGTATTTTCGCAAAAATGTCAAACTACTAACATCTATTTTACCCACAACTCCAGTCATGATGAATGACCCCATGGTGATTTGAAATTCATTTTAAAGTCCACAAAAAGTTCACAATTTTGCTGTTTTTCTAAAACAATAAGTCATCATAGGATATCTAACAACAGGCTCCTTGCTGTGCTTATTGCTTTATTTTGGCTTTGAGTCCCAGTCTGGAGAGCTGAGTCTGAACTGGCCTAAAGTCAAGTCAAGATGAGCACAGATTGTCTTTGAGCTTCAAAATATCTTGTCTTTCTTTTTCATTTAATAGAGTTTGGGATCTGGAGGGTATGCTATTTTAGGACTTCCATGCAGTAAAACAAATCAAAGGGGGGTAGTGGATACAGATATCCACATGCAGCATTACCATTTACCATTGCTGCAGAATTATCAGTGTATTTTATATCACATCAGAAAGCTTACTTTTACTTTATTGACTATGATCACACTTTGTTAACTTTTGTGTCCTGAGTGTTTAGTTGCTGAAAGTGTAAAAAGTAACACATTTTGCATGCAGACAGGAAAGGAATATAGATGGAGAGAGGTGAGGTGGAAACAGGCTCAACTCTCCCTCTGAGTTTAATTCGCTGTGCTCTGCTTCGCCATGCAACCACTTTTATTGCCTCGTGTGCAGGTAGCAGGCATTTACATCCCAGCATGAAGCCTTGTACCTCAGTGGCGTATTTTGCAAACTTAGGGGCCAGTATCCTCTGCGCAAACATTACTGCCTCTGCTGTGTTTTGTCAGTGATTCTGTTGTAAGGGCTGTAAACAATTCAAGCTTAAAGCGATTACATCTGTGGCTCATGCTCTGCAAGTACGTGGAGAAATAAAACAGCCTGAAATGCTGTTACTGTGAAGCTCTGGCTGGATGGAGGCTCTACACACCTCTGCCTTTGACGATATTTTTACAGTCCAAATTTAGAACAAAGCTCCGCACTGCCAGTCACACTAGAGCAAACTCACATTTTCTCTGTGTGAAAATAGCAGAAACTTAAAAGCAAGAAGAAACTTTTCAGACACTAATCAGACAAGAGGAATCATACCATGCTACGGTTAATTCTGCCCAGACTTCTCGAACTATTCCCTGACGTATTGGAGGCGGGCATGTGTCCAAGATCTCTGTGGCACTACCCGTTTGATGCTAAATCCCCCAAGCCTATCTCTTGTCTTGCACTTGGCACGGAGCAGCCTGGGAAGGTATTTAGGAACTTGTAACAGTGTGTTACGGGGGAGTCACGAACAGGGAACTGAGCAGGGATCATGTTTTATCAATGCCGCCATGCTGACCGCAGAGATTTGCTTTTGCGGCCAAGAGGCTGCTGACCAAGTGACACGCACAAGCAGGCGGGAATGCAGCATGAGCCACTGGTTTGCCCGGTGTTCATGTCTCTCTGTCACTTTATCTCTGACTGTGCACAAATGCCAACATGACACAACCAGCAGCGAGTAGCTTTCTGACTTTGACGATGGCTTCGATCTATAATTAGTAGATGATGATCTACGACAGCATCACTCGTTTAATTTATGAAGAAATACCGCCTCTGCTCTAATAAAAATATACATATGCAACATTTAGTGGCCTCGTTACTGACCCTACTAAATTTTCATAATAAATTTCAAGTAAGTTTAACTTCCATCAGTTTTTCTTGTCTCGCGTTTAGAAAGTTTACTGCCGTAGTCGGAAAATGTATCACCCCACTTTTATTTACAGCCTGTGTAGTGGGTATAACTCTGCGTTCTGTTGTTTTCTGGTTCCCAGGGTTTGTTTTTCAGCAATTTATTGCCAGTCACCAGCAACGGCATCAACATAACCTCCGTATAATTGTAGCAAAACAAAGGCTCCCCAGGGTCTCTCTCTCATAAATGCTGTCTCTGCCTGTGTAACACAGTGAACAGAGTCGCTAAATGCCCCGCGCTGCCCACCGTTCCCTCTGCACCGCAGCAGCCCTGCCACACACGTGCCTCCACAAACTTTTCAACTAATTAGTAGATTCATGAATGAAAATTGAGAAAAAACTTTAGTTTAACGTAAAAACATCCATACATTCACTTTACACTTGTCTAAAGGAATATAGAGCAAAAACAACAAAGGTAAATGGAGCAAAAAAAAAGCTTACATTCCCAAGGAAAAGCCAAGAGTGAAAACAGAAAAGAGATTTCATAAAATAAATCAATTGCTATACTTTCTATTGAAACACAGAACCTTCGCTTACATAGGAAAGTGTATGAATTATACCTGAAAATATAAGATTTCTCCCATAAAATAATAATATTAGCAAACTAGGAAATAAAACACCTGATGTATATCCTTCAAATTAAAAGTCTCTGTATACAGGGCGCGTTGAAAGTCAGTGATAATTGATTTACAAGGATTTGAAGCTGGTTAGAGACTCAAACAGCCATTAAAAGCTATAATCGTTTAGTAAAATCATCAGGCAATATAGATTTAGCTTGGTAACTGTCAGCGAGCTCTAAGGCATTGCTCTCACTCCGTTTCTCTTCACGATCTGCAGGTTGTTCCAAAAGAAGAAGAAGTGAAGAAGAGCGAAAAGGTGGCTCTCAAAGACCACCTGTTTGCGTTGAGGATCCCAAAGGAATCTCTCCGTCGTGGAGGGAAACCAACAAGTAGAAGACTCTTTTACTTACTCTCGCCCTTCCAGTGTACCACCGATTACTGAGCAACAACAAAGAGAGCAGTTTGTCCTGAAATTGGTGCTTTGAAAAACAAGTATGAGGGAGGCCAGCACTGAAAGTCGTCCATTTTAATCTTTGTATTCCCTTTTATAAGTTGTTCCCCCCCCCGCCCGGTCGTGACTCTTACTGAAGCTCCCTTTCTTGTGTTTGTTGTTTTGTTTACTGTCATCCATTTTTGATTGCTTACCGACATCCGTTGCTCCGTGGCACCTTTTTGCCGTTTTGCCATAGATATCATTTGTACAGTGGTGTTTCTATTAATTCCTCAACTGATGCCTGTGTCTGTGTATGAATGACCATTGGTTTTCTTTCTTTGTGTCCTGTTTTTGGATAAACGTGAACTCTTTTTTACCTTCTATATTGTAGCAGGAAAGATTTTGTATCTTGTAGGTTTAGCAATAACACACATTTCTTCAGTTTTTACATCTCACCACTAAATTCATGATTGGATACGTGCATATATACAGAGTTTATGGGATAGGCGCAAATGTAAATCACTGTAAAGCAAACTGGGTCTTATGTACTGCGAGGCAGCTTCTGTGTCCAAATCTCTCCGCTGTGCCATTTAAAGAGATTACTGATTTACAGGTGGCATGAACAATTAATGTGCAATAACTGCGATTATTAACAGACTTTGTAAGATACTACCCAACTGAGATTTATCTAGAAAATATATGTCACCAAGAGATTTTAACAAGGTTCAAATCAACCTTCAGAAATGTTGACCTATTGTTGTCGTATTCCCGACAAACCGAATGTCACCAGTTTTCATTTGAACAGAGTGGGAATTAAATCCAAATATGCTAGAATTATGTTTATTTTTCAGACTATTTTATAGTTTATTAGATCAGAGATTTAACATAAAGTTTTATTGCTCCTTCCTAAATATTATTTATTCTTCCTAAAACATGCAAATTATTATTTAAAGTCTATCATTGTATAACAGCTGATTACTAGCACGTAGTTCATGTGGATCTGTTTCCTGTGTTTCTGTTTTTGACAATCATTTCTCCTCTGTACCTGTAAGGGAAATCTGTTTTTAAACTTCTCTTTACCAACCGTGTAGCACAGTTGAAGTGGTAATCCACCAAGTCTGTTTGCTTTTCTATCATCTACATCTTCGGTGCTAAGCGCTTCTTCTTTTTTTTCTCTGTACACTTTCCAGAGATCACTTAGCTGTTGATCTTTGTCTCTCTCATACCTTCTTTGTGTTTTCTGTTCTTTTTTATTTTCTGTAGGTGGCGCTCTTTTCTTTGTTTGTTCAACCGTGCAGCCTTTACCACTTTGGCTGTTTCTTTCTTCTCTTTATCCCAAAACATAAAATGCATCACTTCCTGTCTGCTAGAGGATTTTTTTCCCCTCCACAAGACCCCATCAAGACGCTGCATGTCAGTGAATGAGAAGCGGTCATAAAGTTGCATTTTCATGGAAATGTTGCTGATTATTGCTTTAAAATTGCATCATGGGTTTATTGACAGAAAGTGAGCAATTCATTTTCACCTTTTAATCTTTTCTGACCTACATTACATCCAACTGCAGTCCAGCAGAGCAAAAGTCTACACGTATAACATGTGCCATGCTGCCAGATATTGCCATTTCCTAAATAACCAGCGCCGAGGTCACTTAATGCCAAAGCTTTTGTGCTGGGTCACCTCTGTGCTCAGGTTTTATAGGATATTCAAACATTTTTGTCCCTCACTCACTCTTCAAGCAGAACATCTCAATACAACAGATCCCTTTTTGTATCTTTAAATCACAGGTACTCTTTCTTAATTGACTTGACATTTTTGAAGCTGATGGTCCTGTACTTACCGTAAAGATGAAAAAAAAAGACAATAAACTGTTGATATGCAATTGTTATACATACTATATTTGTATAAATAAATCTATGTGCTTGTGTACAGTGAACGCCTTGTCGACCCCTCCTTCCCATCCCTACATCTTTATGGTATCATGTAGTATTTAGTTGATTGTAAACAGGAGTACATGCAGTTATGTTTGGTTTGACACCCAGAGAGGCTTTGATTTGTTACCTATTGAATAATTATCGGCAAAGTAGATACAAGTGATAGATTTGCAAAACTATAGATGTGTGATTTGGGCCGTAGCCAGGCTCTCCCAAAGAGATAAATAATTATTTATTTAGCTTGGCTTGAACACAGAGTCCAGCAGGTTGTGGCAGTGTGCACTGCAGGAGGATGTCTTAGTCTGCCCGATCATACAGGCAAACATGTCAAATCACCTGTTCATTTTCACCTGTGTGCCAATGCTTTTGGCTCAACTGCCCCGATGTACCTGCCTGCAGGTCTGCTTTCTTGTTATTGTGCCCTAAGAGCAGTCACATTTAAGTATAACCAGTATTAAAATACTGGAATCTCCCCGTAAAATACTCATCATGTGTAAGGTGTTAATTGCAGAATGTAAACTCCTCTCAGTCGATAACACCCCCGGAAAAATGACTGAGGACAAGAACTCAGTTAATGATAGTTACAGCCCCTTGTTTTGATACTTAGTCAGGTGAATAATGACTGTACTGGAAAAAAATATAGTAACATATAGCCTAAATGAATACCTGGATGTAGATACAGCGGTTGCTATACAGCTTGTCGCTGATTGCTTTTCAGTGATCTAAGTGCAGCGGCTGAAGGTGGAGTGATTAAACCTTGTGTGCGGAAATTGTCCCTCTGAAGGCTCTTCCAGGTTTTTAGCCGTGGAACAGAAAGTCAATGGCCTTTTGTTAGCTCAATACAAAGAGCAGACACTGCAACTAATAAAGAGACTCTTGTAAATGGAAGGCATTAAACTCAAAAGGTGACAGTCGAAGCACAAGGCAGTGCTGCTTCTACGCCGGAAACCTGTTGTACACAGTGTTAGAGCTATTCTCCACCAAACAACCAATTATACAGCAAATGACCCAAGCCTGAAGTGACAAAACTCAAGAGTGCAGGTGACATTAATGCAGGTGACAAATCCCTCACCTCTCTCCGTGGCTGTTAATCAGGAGCCTGAATGTAACACCTCAGCAAGGTTTCCATAGAAACCCGCATGAAAATAAAGTGCTTGGTTCTGTCTGATATAGTGGAGTTAAAACACAGATGGTTCAAAAATATATGCAGTATATTCTCATCAGCTTCTCTAATAAACACTTTCTAATATATCAATGGTGTGAAAACAGCTTTCATTGCCCTCTGATCTCTTTTATAATCTTCCATCTACACCTACGTGCCCTGAAATAGCACAATTTTTCATTTCTTTTAAAGTGATATCACTAGTGGCTGCACCTTATAACCACATTGTAATGCTTTCAATATGAAACTGTCTGATCCAAAACCAAAGCCCACGTCAACTGGTCAGATTTGTCCCAGACTGGCTGCTTCTTTGTGACCAAAAGTTTTATAATATTTTAATAAATGCATAAGCAAATCAGAGGTTTCATGCACAGGGATATCTTCTTGTTTCTCAGGGAAAAGAAATTCCTTATTTGCCAAAACAAAATATGTCCACAGTTAAATGGAGGTGAATCATACACATCTCAATACCTCAATATTAATTCGAATTCCACAAAGAATAATGCGGGAAGAAGGAAAAAATAATGAAAAAGACAAAAGAGACAAAAAAGAAAAGAAAGTTTTCAAAAGGGATCATATGTATGTATGTATGTATGTATGTTGTAAAAATTTGTATAAAATACAGAAAATCCTTGCCCCTATCGTAACCCTGTAAAATAGAAGTGTGCATGTTTGATTTGATGATTCAACATGATCAGCAGTTACATAACATCTGCACAATGGAGAACGTGTTCACCTGAGCAGATTTTCTGCTTTGTTTGCTTAACGAACATAAACAGTTTTATCTCAAAATTGGGAATGACACGACTTTCCAAAACCATCGAGCTGTCCAACGAGGATGACGCTTGACCTCTTTCCACTCCAGTGGCACCTTCCTGCCCTCTGACCCTGCTGCCTAAACACGTACAGGATGCTCAGGAGCCAAACAAAACCCTCTTCTGCACCGCGGGTGTTATGGTGATGAAATGCTCTAAACTCCTTAAGGTGAAGAATCAACACTCAAAGCTGTCATATCATCAAAATATAAACTGAAATCTAAAATGCGGGAAACATAACGTGTGTTTGAGCATAACTAATAGATCATAGGTGTAACATTATATCATTTCCTTTTCTGTCTTTTCCGTTCTGTGCTCAGACAGCTGTACAACATCACAGATTTTGCCAGAGGGCAGATTTAATTCTCTGAAGACCCCAGTTAAACATTCATTATAAGATTCCCCTCAAATATGAGCAAAATGTATAAATTACGCTCAAGAGAGACGACAATGTTAGGATTATTTCTTAGAGACTGTAAATAGTTCCCTGGGGTTTTAACCTGCCCATTAATATTGATCATTAAAATGCAAACACAGAAAAAAGACTAGTCAAGTGTTACTGTAGGAACTACAAGAAACATCTCTCTCTTGTGGTCTCACTGAGTACTGCAGTAATGACTGTGCTTACCTTTTGAGTCATGCTATTCCAGCGTCCATTAATTAATAATGTCAATTCTCTGTCAAGATTCAAATTCAAATAAATAGTTCATGAAAATCAGATCAGACATTTCTCTCTCTGTGTGTATCTTTCATTTTCCCTGACTTAATGCTCGGCCTCAACAACCTTGATGTAGTGTGTTCTGTGTTGACACCCCGGGCTCGGCTGGGGAGCGATTCATGAATCACAACCAATGTGTTGCCGTGGAAAATGTCATCAGAGACTTTTGGAGTGTCGTACGCAGGCGTGGAGGTTAGTGAAATACAAGCCGCTCTGGAACGTCCACAATGTTTCACAGTATCGTAGCAGAGAGACGCAGCCACTGTGGAGCTGCTAGTATTTGCTTGTGGGCAGTCGTAGAACAAGAAAGTGCTGCTGTGTATGTAGACGGATGAAATATGTATTGAATGTTGTTTTTGAATGAAACAATTTGAGCATTTTTACACTGATTAACAGTGGTGGAAAGCAACTATATACATTAACTCACGTACTGTACATTTTAAGGAACTTGTACTTTAAATAAGTATCTCAATTTCATGCTACTTTATACTTCTACTCCATAGAGAAATATTATACTTTTTTACTCCATTACATTAATTTAACAGCTTAAGGTACTTTATAGATATGATATTCTGTTAGTGATTAAATACACAACAGCTAACAACACAAATAAAGCGATTAAAAATAGTTGCACTTTAAACAGCTACAACAGTAAAATGCTACTTACACATTAATGCATGGGCAATAATAATATAATAAAAATATATAATGGTATCACACTCACAGGGGGCATTCTTCTGCATTATGCTTTAAGTAATTTTTCTAATAATACTTACGTACTTTTACATTTTCAATATTCTGAAACCCAGACCTCAACATAAAAAATACTGCTGAATGAATCAATAATAATCGTCACTGACACGAGTCGTTCTGCCTGCATAACTTGAGTACTTCTACTTTTGCTTGTAAGTGTTTCTACATTGTGCTATTTAAGGCTCAAGCCTGGAGTAAAAAAATGATCAGTTGAGCTACCATAAAAATGAATCATATAAGAGAGGTACAATGAAACGCTGGAATAAGAGAATATCCGAACAGCATTTTTTACTTTATTTGTAATCAAACAAAGACCGAGCACATTAGAGCGAGTAGAAGAAGTCATTATAGGAAAGAAAATATGATTCAGGGAGTAGAGAGAGTAAGTATAAGAGCAATAACCACAAAGGAAATATAGATTTTCAGCGTCAGTGTTGTGATTCCACAAACATATCGCCTCTCAATAGACTATATAAACTAAAGAAATACTGGCTTCTTACAGCATGATCAAAGACATGATGCAGCGTGACACACATGGTACCCCCCTCCCCCTCCGTCACACATTAAGTACAATTAGAGGCCATTTGTTCGCAACACTGATGTTGATGGTGTAATCAAAGGTGTTAATGATGACTCACATTTGGAAGGGAGAACAAACAGGTACACACACAGGCTGCCGCCCCCTAAACACACTCGCTGGCACAACAAAAGTACAAAGAGATCATAAAATGTGATCAAAGTCAGACAAAATATGTGTTTGTAATTTCTAAGCTGTAATATTGCCATTTGCAAAAATATATTGTTAACATATGTGTGTTTCTTTTTGTTGAAATCACTGATACAGATATTCTAGGAGGATAAAATGCCCCTTTACACTGCTGTAATAACTCATATGCAGTAGGCTTCATGAGTGATTACAGCAGTGTCAAATGATTAATGGTATCAGCTGACCTCTATCAGTTTCTAATGTGATCTTCACCTTGTTAACTGGAGACAGTCTAGACTGTCCTGGACAAGCCCTGCGTGAGACAGCTGTGTCACATAATAAATAACATAATAATAAATTGCCTTTTTATTGGAATAAAACCTCCTTTTTTTTTTACTCGTAATTCATTATAATGCAAAGCCGCAAGAATCTGCTATCTTAAATTATTAATTTGGCTTTTGTATTAAAAGCAGATTATGTATTTTGGTAGCGTAATCGTAATGAAGTTGCAAACCTACTAAACTAATCAATGTTATAATGACGGCAGCTGCTTTCACCATTAGATAACGTGTGTTAACTTTGTTTTTGCTGAATTTCCTTCCATAAATTGTTTCTAATGGTGTTTTTTGCTGAACAACACAACCTTTCGTGACCATTTTAGTTCATTTGTTCGCTATTTTAGCTCATTTTACCTCCTACGTTACGAGGATGATTAATGATATATCCGAACACATGGTCACAGAGAAACAGAGGAAGAAGGGGGAGAGCTTCCAAACACACAAATAAAAGCTCAAACTTTTATACAAAACAGTGAAAGATTTAATGTTCATGACAACATGGAAAGTAAGAAATTCAAACAGCTTAAATACAATTTCATGTTGGAATAATGCAACATCACAATAACTGTCATAATTAAATATGTCTCATTGGGTATAATAGCATGTATAGATTAAATGGGCATTTACATTACATATTTACAATCTCATGTACAATATAAAAGCTGCTTGCCACATGTCCTCAGCTGAGTCTCCTTCAGAATCGCACAAAACTAGTTCTTATCTCTTGTTGCAATTGCAGCTGGTGTTTGGTACAAGCAGGGGGTCTGCCTGTGGCAATATATCCACGTCAGAGGGACGTTTCCTTCACAGGACGTGGTAGACGGGCCTGGTTCCGGGGCTCTCCGGCGTGCAGGGCTGCGAGTCGGAGCTGCCGGGGGAGAAGGTGGCCATGTCCCTCAGAGCCGCCGGCCCGCAGCTGGACTCCACCGAGGACAGACGGTCCACGATGCTGGAGAGACACTCCAGACTGGAGGCTCCAGGTGCCTTATCGCCCAAACCGTCTGATAAATGGAAGACAGAGTCAGGATCAGTCAGGATCTCAATACAGGGTTAATACAATGGAACATATGAGGACATACATTTATTAAAAATCACAAAAATTTGTTTTTCATTTACATGTTTTATCAGGTTTTCTATCTGGTCCCCCCCCCCAGAAGTCAATAAATATATATTTTGAATAATCTACCATTCAGTTAATAGGTTAGCGATTGCCGGCACAATTGCATGTTATATTCACATCAGGCTGCTGTTGCTGTCAAAAGGTCTTACCATTCTTTGCATATGAATAACTGTTGCCGTAGTTTGCATTCAGCTGTTGCCACAGTGAACTGTTGCTGTCAGTCTGCAAGGAAATGAGAAAATCAAATTTACCATTGTTTTTGAAATGATGTGTTATGTTTGCATAAACATGTCTGGGACAGGCAGAAAGTGGGAAAACAAGCAATGCCCTTCATGCTATTCTGGACAGGCTAATAAATCCTGAATTCCAAAGTTATGGGCTTCTTTATTTCACATCCACCTAAAAGCCAAAGTGGCAGTGTGCACTCCCTTCCCCTGCCCGGCTCTGAGCGTGGCGAATCGATTGTATCAGTGGAAGCAACACCAGTTTGTGCAAGATGACACTTTCTCCAAGTAAATCTGCAGAAAATCCTGGCAGCGGTGCAGAACATGCAGTCAGGATGGAATGCAGAAAAGCGCCCAGTTTTTCCTGCCAGACTTCAGTAAGGTGGATTTAGCTCAGTTTATTAGGGCCATAAAGTGTCCGGTGGTGGGAAAGTCATTGCTCCATCCAGCATTATAAGTTATTTTGTAGTAGTTGATACACTGTTAGTTGATTCACCTTCAGACTGTTGTAGAACAACAAATTCAACCTGACTTGTAACAACAAGCATCACAGACAGAGGACACAGATACATGTAAGACCACTAGAATACTAGAATACATGTTCGCCTTAAAGAATTTCGGGAGAGTGTGACATGCATGGGGAAGCATGGTAATTGAGGTCTTGGGGCAAGACGAGCTTATTTGATTAATACGTCCATAAATTGGAAATTCAGGCTCTATTTTGAAATGAAATACTCCACATGGTAATGAACAATGGCAACAGTACACTGGCTAAAATGTAAAAGGCCTTTTCAGGAGAAGTTTCTACAGGATAAAGTCCTGTCTTGGTTGCAGTGGTAGTTATTTCTCTGCCTGACATTGTACTGGTTTTAGAGCCGCAGCAAGGACCTGCAAGGCTCCGTACGACCAGATGTTGGCGTGAAGAGGCTGAACATGTGGTTCGGAGGTCTTACCATGCCGTCAGAGCAGCTGGACAGCGGGCTCCCAGGCTCCGAGCTGCTCTCTCCAGGTAGGCAGTAGTAGTTTTCCACCTGCTCTCGTAGCAGGTCCTGCAGGCTCTCGATGTACTGGATGGCGTTGCGCAGGATCTCCACCTTGGGCAGACGTTGGCTGGGGTTGGCCGAGGTGCAGCGCCTCAGAGCCTCGAAAGCGTGGTTGACCTTCTTCAGCCGCCGCCGCTCGCGCATGGTGGCGGCCCGCCTGCGGTCCACAAAGTTGGACTTGCGCTTGCAGGCCTTGCAGGCCCACTGGAGGCAATGTCCCGGCTGGTGAGGGGCTCCGGGGACCCTGACGTGCTCGTCCTCGTCGGAGCCAGCGAGCTCCATACCGGGGCCGAACTCCAGGCTGTCTGGAGACGAGGCACACGCGCTGTCGTAGTAGACTTGGGATGGCGAGAAGACGTCCATAGTTTAGTTGAGGGAAGGAGTCTGAGTGGATGGAGAGATGGGCGCAAAGGAAGGAAGGAGGGTAGACTGGGGTGAGAGAGAGAAGACCTCTGAGTGATATGAGGGGTCTGTTGCCCCGGGCCCCCCTTATATGCCCCCAGGCCAGAGCCCAGGGCCCACATTGGCCAGATCTAATTACCATGGCCCATTGGCCCAGCCAGAAGGCAGGCTGGGGTTAGCTCAGCTCCCTCCCTGCCCCATCCCAAACCGCTGCCTCTCACCCCCCAGTACCCTGCAGAGTTTCCCACATCTGCACTTACTGGTGTTTTCCTACTCATTACCAGTCTCTCCTTCCAAGGCCATGATGAATACAATGCTTGGGAATGTTTCAGGAGTGTGGGTGAACATTTGCAGCTTTAACCACCACATGACCTGTTTTTAAATGGGCGTAAGCGCTTCATTTTGCTTGATTTATCTGTAACCGGCCTGCAGGCATCATGTCATAGCTGACAGTGAAAGGGACACTCAGCTATGAAGACATAAATATTAAAGAGAGTGTGTTTTGTTTAGTCAAACTGTGCCGAAAGAGAGGGTGAGCACTTGTAAGAGTATGCAGGCCAATTTTTACGGTGGAGACAACAGCGTTGCAGATGCAGCCCAGCTGCAAAGGAAGGTGTAACATTTCAAGCCCTGTGAATTCACATTACAGTGGTAAGCCCCTTCCAAACACCCGAGCTCATCACTGAAGGTGCTGTGAATGAGGCGATCCCTGTTTACCAAGGCTCATTAAAACAGTACTTACACAATTGACACCACTGAGCAATTCCCTGCACCGCTTTTACCTCCAAGGACCAAATTTTAACCATTAAAAGTTATTGACACAAGTCGAGCACTTCAATCCAGCACACAACAGATGGCCATTATGGTGCAGTAGTTTTTCTTCAAGATGAGGACTGAGGGTTTAAGGGGCTTTAAGCAATTAGGAATGAGAAGTTGTTTGTGCTGCAGAAACCTCAGCAAGGATTTCATTTGTTTCTTTTTTTAACAGAATTGAAATATAACAAAAAAAATAAATTGATTGGATTTTTTTCATTTTTTCACAGTGCAAATCAAATTATCAAGACATTTTAAACATTCAGGCTTACAAATTTAATTTTCTTCATATTAGTAGACACATTCTGCCTAATTCTGTTTTTGCACGTCTGTTTCTGGAAAAGGAAGATGGTGACCCGGTAAAACTTGTCTCACGGTTTTGCAGGACTGCTCTCTTCCAGCAGACAGAGACTGTGGGACTGAAACGCTTTTTGCAGGTCGACCCCGACGACTTGAGGTAATTGTGCTGTTGACAGCTTACAAGGATACAATGCGGATATTTCTCACAACGTGTCAAAACGTTTGGCGAGCCCCCTTCTCTGGGAACTGCGCGCACCTAAGAAAACACCCGTACCTGCTGCCTCTGAATTGCCCCGTCGGAGTTTGGATAGGCACAGCTGAGGAAGACATCGGCTCGCCTGCGCTCGGAGCTGCTGCGAAGATCAAAGGCCGTTCAGGCTGAGAAACAGCGTCGACGATGAGAAAACCTGCGATCAACCGACGGTTAATTGAGGCCGGGGTCAGATTGGCGCAGCACATGTCGGGGAGACGCGCGGCTCACGTTGGCGCAGTCCTTGCGCGCAGGCCGTGCGCTCTGCTGCCCTCCTGGGAACTCTCTTGGAGTTTGCTTTTTTGTTGTTCTCAAGGGTCAGGGACAGAGTTAAGTGAAGGGCAGGGGGTGATCTTTTATGTCCATCTCCCTCACGTCTGAAACCCTTATTTCTTCCAAAGTGCCGCACGCTTTGACTCCACACGCAGCTTGTTTTGGTGCAACACAAGCGGCCTGACAGAGAGGCGATTCATCACTTACATTCCTGCAGAATAGATACCTCTCTAAAGTTCATCTGGGTGAAACTGAAGCCCATGTTTAGTCCTGCTTAAATATTTTTATATAATGGAACTGCCAAAATACAAACTGGTGAAACTGGAGTTTTAAGTGTAACTACTTTTTAAAAATATATATTTATTCAAAAGTTCTTCAAAGGAAAAGTTATGTGAATAAATAAAGTTTAACAAAAAAGAAAGATACATTCTTTTTCAAAGCTCAGTGGTTTTAGTTAAAGGCTATTTTCCCCCACACGAAATCCAAGTCCATTTTACATTCCCCCAAAGAATTAGTGAAACAAAAAAAAGAAAACATTTTGATTGGCAACACCATTTGTTTGGCAGTGAGCAGAGAGAGGTGCACTGCCAGCCCTGCTGCACTGAATCCTTCTCCTAGCAGGATATTCAAGGAAAGTCAGGATAAATCAGAGCATTCAGGCTCCAGGCTTATCCCCCCCACTCCTATAACAGCTCGCCTTTCATCAGCTTTGACTTTTAAAACACTGCCTTCACAGCCAAATGAGAATTATATGGTGTCATCAGTAACACGGAAATCCCTGTAAAGTTAGACAAGAGAAAGAGACGCTGCTGTTTCTTTGTGGGGAGAGTCTCATGGAGCAAACATATAAAAGAAGACAGTAAAGTTCAAAACACAGCTGGATATTGAGTTTTTTTTTCTTTTTTGGGAGGTTATATACAGTTATATATTTAATATTAAATATAAAAATTTTTGCCTGCAGTCATTGAACCAAACAGTTCTTTTTCTAGCACAAATTGTGATTGCTGATGTTTTTTGTAAAATTAAGTCATTACCAAACAGATATTAAATTAGCAGATACCCACTGAGCTGCAAAATGTAGTGAAGTAACGCTGCGATCAGACTGAGCGAGTGAGCAGCAGCCCATTAAAATCACATTACTGTTTTGGGATATCGTGTTTCTGTCTGGTTTCTACAGAAAACAGGACGTTTGGTAAAAGATATGAATTCTTCTGTTGAAAAGAGCCCCATAAGAGCCCTGGATTACTGTATAGTTTTCAGCTTTTCATTCAGCTCAGTGGTTGAACGAGTATTTATGTCCTTTACTTAAATAAAAGTATCAATGCATCAAATATGTAAAAAAAAAATAAATAAAAAAAATACTCCATTCAAAATCTTACTTAAAGGTAAAGAATTGTTTTCAGTAAAAAGTACTTAAGAATCAAAATATATACTTATGCAAAATGCCCCATTTCACATTTTTATATTATAGGATTATTATTAGTAATACTTAAGCACTTACATGGTATTTTAATGTTGTAGTTTTTACAGTACAGTATACTGGTGTAGTTTAATCATTTCTTTATTAGGTTGAAATTTGTATCTGAAAAGTAAGTTGTCGCTATCAAATACATGTGGTGGAGCAAAAATACTTTAAATGTGTCTCTCTTAAACTTACTGGAGTTGAAGTATAGCAAAGGTTAGATTATATAACTTTATTAATCCCCAGAAGCCAAACTGGTTTGGTCGCCCATGAAGTGACGACATATGAAGAACACACTGCCACGACACCGAAAAACAGAATCAATGAATCAGCCAATACATGTGAAGCAAAGCCTTAAAAATTTACAATTCTGAAAGACATTACATATGAAACCTTATAAATGATGTCAAAACACATCTCTTATCTCAGGAAACAAGCGAGCTTCACATGTTAATCAAAAGTTTCACAGCCGTGGGCACAAAAGAGCTTCTAAAACGTTCTGTGGAGCATCTTAACATCTTTAACCGGTCAATCGACGCACTTTTTAGACACTAAAAACACAGAAAAGGGGACGAGCTTCGAACTTAAGCATGGTCCAAACTCTCCTCTGGTTCTTTCTGATGAACCAGAAAAGGTTTTGTAGGAAAGAAAAGGTAGTAAAAAGTAACACTGTGACGTTGTATCGAAGTAGTAAAGTACATCAAATTAGTTCTGAAGTACATCACTTGAGTAAATGTACTGCTTTATGTTCTTTCAAGTCTTTGAAATCGCTTTGTTTTCCCCTTGCTGGACGTTACATTGAGGTCTGACACGTGTGTGACACGTCTGCAGGCCTGACAGATGAGGCAGCGTCCCAAAGGTCAACCAGGACTCTGTGTCGTCCACGTACATCAGAGGCGGACCAGCACACCCCAACATCATCAACAAACGCCCCCCCCCCTCTCATGTCAATACACGACAAACAAGACTCAATGGATTCCCATGCCGTTAGCGCCACGTCACGCGTTTTAATAGCCCGCATGTAAACGCTTCGCCATGCGATGACGAAGCGAGCGATGATGAATTAAGACCCACTGGCTCAGATATCTTCATTATCCCAACGGGCTTTGCGCTCAAGCCTGCTGCCCAAGTTTCCATGTCCCCAACATATGATAGGAGAGGAGAGGAGAGAGGCATGCTGTGTTTGGAGGGTACTCGAGTTACTGTTGTGGGATCAGTCCTGCTGGAGGCCAGTCGGAACAAAGGGAAGCAGCCTGGCAGCGGACCACTCCAGGGCAGTTTTAAGAGATTTTATGGACTTCTAATAGCCGTGAATGCTGGGGGAACTGGTAGATCTTGAACTGGTCCTGGGGTTTTTCTGTTTTTCGTGTAAAGCACAGTGATACAGTGAAGGATAGAGTGACCTAAGGCTCTCTGTTTTTAATTGCTGAAAAGGTTTTATCCACCATTTGTGCCGGAGGTGAAAGTCTTAACATGTCTTTTTTTTCACAACAATTGTGGATTTAAATATTTCAGCATCATTTATAGACACTATATGTGGTCTAATGCTTGCATTGCCTTTGTTTGTCAAATACAAAACAACTCTTTAGAGGAATGGGAGCTTACTTTTCCAGCATGCCCTTGAAGAATGAAGAATACAGCGGTTTAGGGTATTGCAAAAGTAGCAATTTATTTTCTTGGTCAGTTATGTACAAATACTTAAATACAATATCAGCTTTCTTACAGAGTTTGTGTGCTTCTGAATATAAAATAAATAACTCTAAACATCACATTATTATAAAATATGTACAAATTTTGTTGCTCCTGCTGTACAAATAAAAGCTACATAAACAAACAGAAGCCAGAACGGCTGAATAGTGGAAATAATTTAGAGATAAACAATTGAAAGGTTTACATTTTAAAAATTGTTGCCTTGTCGTGGTCTTCACTACTGTTTCAGTTTTCTGAGACGTCCTCGCTTAACTTGATTTTGTCGTCGTTGGTGATGCTGTCCACGATGGATGAGAGGCGCAGGAGGCTGGAGGACGCCGAGGACTCGCTGGTGCCTGAAAAACAGAGGAAATGGACTCACAGCGCCACTTGACAATTTTATTTGACGCATTTATTGTTGATTGTAAGTGCAGTGGTACCTTCTCTCTGGTTTATTATTGCTGCAGTGGAATGGTCAGCAGAGGTCGACCAGCTCTCTGAGGACTTTTTCCAGTGGTACTCATGACCGGCCGCCTGCAGAGACACACAGCACATGTTGTCCATACAGTTGGTATTCAACCCCAGGGACACACAGAAGTAGATTATATTTTATCAAATTGACAACTGACACACTGAAACACACTCTTACGTAAGCTGATCCAGAAACAGGCCTAACATTTAAACAACATAGAAAAACAAAACAAATAAATAAGAAAAAGGAAGAGGAATTATTGAAGGTCATCTTATGAAAAAAAGATATAATGTGGCCAACATAAAAATCTTGAATATCAAACTGTTAAACATGCAGTAAACACATCAAGGTGTCATTTAAAGCCCCACAGAGTCCACGCAGGAATAAAAACGCGTCATGAAGCCATCATGACTTCATTATAAAGTCATCTGAATACCACATGCATACTCAGAGACTATCCTGGGATTACTGTGAGAGTTTTGCTCTCTCTGGGGCCGGTGTCCGGTGACTGCTTACACTGTGTTCCTTGAAGCCGTGGGACGACCCGCTCTGCGCTTTCTCCTGCTCGTCCAGCGTCTGCAGCAGGTCCTGCAGGCTCTCGATGTAGCTGATGGCGCTGCGCAAAATCTCCACCTTGGGCAGCCGCTGGTTCGGGTTGGCCACGGTCTTCCTCTTCAGCGCGTCGAAGGCCTCGTTGATCTTCTTGAGCCTCCGCCTCTCCCTGAGCGTGGCGGCCTTGCGCCTGTCCGTGGGCGCCGACTTCCTCTTGCAGACCTTGCAGGCCCACATGAGGCACTGGCCGTCGCAGTGCGCGCGGAGACCCGGCGGCGCCAGGACGTGCTCCTCCCCGCTGCTCTCCCCGCCGGTCTCGGACGGGACGCGGTCCTGGCCCGGGGACAGCGGGCTGTCGGTGCCGTTGTACAGGGGGGACACCCCCGCCATGTCCAGGTGCTGCAGTGGTCCATGGTCCCCTTCTTCCAAATAGCGCAGATCATTGAAAAGATAAGGATTGGTCTCAAAAAGGTCCATCATATTGTTGCGCCCCTCTCTCTCTGTTTTGACAGCGGGACTCTGGCATTTAAACAGAGCAGCAGGGACACAAGTCGCCAGGCTTATATATAGAATGTGAAACTCTATCCAACACTTTGGCTGTCACACTGCATCAAGCATCTTTTTTTTTTTTTTTTTTTCAATGGCTCTTTACAACCCACTGACTTTGTGTAGGAAACACAGATACTGTACATTAAGGCCTCCAGAAGCGATATTGAAATGTCACCTCAGGTTTCATGACAGGTGCTTTAAATATCTGCATCAGGACAAAATGGCAACACAATGACATTTCCCAGAGCTGCCACTGAGAAAGTGAAAGGCATAATACTTACAGGGCCAAACTGGATGTGGAGTCATTGGTTTCATATAGGAAACACATTAAAAATGGGATTATAAGTCGTAACTAATGTCTTAATGGTTAAAAGATTCAGCAGTGCAGTGTTTCCCTTTGTCTTTTTGTGTGTCTGAGGTATGTCCTTCTGCAGCTCAACCTGTTTTATATCCTGACTTCAGAAGGTCATCAAGTTTGTGTTATAAATGTTGGAGGGTCATTTATAAAGGGTCACAGGTTTGTAGCTTTTTAATAAGACGTGTCTGCGGTTACAATCGTCCGTATGTTGTTAATAAATGCATTTTTAATCAAATTCTCTGAAGCTCTTTTCCAGGATTTCTGATGACTAATACTAGCGAAAGGACCACCAGCCAAATAGATTCTTATAATTTTATAATTTTTTACCTGTATTGTATATAATTTAACCTATAAACACTTATGAAAGAGTGTTAGAGAGTGGTATTTAAAGCAGCTATGATCATATTAACGATGGTCACTGCTGGTGATGAATCCACAGAAGAGTATTCCCCTCAGTGTGTTTTAGCCTCTTTGAGCTCAGTGTTTTGGTTTTTGCAAGGCTCACTGCTCTCATCAGTATCGTTTCCACTGTCCCCAAAAGTGGGCCCGGAAAATCTGTTAATGCAGGTTTAAGTGATCGGACTGCTGATTGACGAGGTCTTCCTGATGAATTAAAGTGGAACCCAAAAATAACAAGCAGGTTAAGATGGATGACGGCAGCCAAATGGACTTCTCACAATCTGGCAACCCAAAAGTTGTCCTTATTAATGATTTATTACATATCTATAAAGCATCAATAAATAATTTATTAACCATTAATAAAACACTTCTTCCGTATGACTAATGAAATTGACACCAAAGTGTTTAACAGATGTTCTGACAAATTTCTTCAAGTATTGCCCAACATTTTCTTTAATGTAAAAGTGTTGGTAAAACAGAGTGAGAGATTCAGATGTGCTGCGCCTCTTTTAGCCGGTAGGAATGGTATGGCCAATTGTAACGTGTAGAAAACCCCAACATAGATAGACTGGAATGTGCAGAGTCAAAACAGCTTTGAGAAACGCGTGTATGCGATGTTATAAATAGAAACGTGGCTCATTCATCTCAGATTCATAAAAGAGATAAAAGCCTGTGAGGAGGTGATATATAGCCTGTGGCATTTCTGCTGCAACCCTGAAAGGTCTACAATTGGAAACTTTGCATGCGGGAATGTGAGGGATTCCTATTTTTGTATGGCTGCAGTTCTAGTGGGGTTTTACTTTTACCCTATAGATGTCCCTCCCCCCTCACTCCCGGCTTCTGTTACGTTGTTGTGGAAGGCTGAGAGTCACGGGTGCTTTTCATCATTTGTCAGGGAGTCTGAAATCTTATCGATACGGTATCTCTACGTCACCTAACTGACATTCGCTTGACTATAATGTGTCGGTTATGCTGCATTCAGGTCATATTCAGACTGTTATTAAGAGCATTCAAGTGAGGAGAAACTATTTATATCACCACCCTGGTTGTAATTTCAATTAAGAGATATCATATCTCTGAATCTTAATTAGCTCAACAACAAACTGGTGGCAAAAAGGCGGCAAAGCCACCATTGCTGACAGTTGCATTAATATAAAATCCCATATTAACACTAATATTTTCAATTAAGGAGATATCTTATCTGGTTTTACTTGGAAACTAACTATATGGTAAAAACAGCTAATAAAACCAGACAGAACTTTCTTAATAATGAAGGAAATTCTTGATGTAGGCTTAATTTTCATTTACTGTAGCGTGACTACAAGAGGGTAACAGTGTTATAATAATGTGTGTAGGATCCAAAGATATAATAACAGGAGGTTCTGACAACATCGCTCGAACACAATTTAGAGATATCAGATTCACATTATTTGTGGGTTATTTTTCATCTGTGATTCTGCTCAGTTATTTTGCCGTGAAGTGTGTCCAGACTCCTTATTTCCTCCACTCTGGCTTACAGTGATGTAGTGGTAAATAAACAGATATAACTCATCCGCCTCACAGCCCAGTGGAGAGTTTGGTGTAACACTGGTGTAAGTGATATCATTAAAGATCCCATTTAAGAGCATGCTGACTCACTGCTATGGGTAAGTGAGGCGCTCCAATGGAGCAGAGTCCTAATTAATGTTAGTTCATGTCACAGTGCCTGCTGTGAAAAAGTTATTTTTTTCATCACTGAGTTTCTAGTCAATCAATGACAAATATAGATATTTTTCACATTTTTATGGTTATGTTTGGGCAACTAAAAGCGCTTTGTTTAACATTAGGAAAAGTTTGATGCCTTGGTTTTATACTGAAAGAGTCAACACTGACTTTAAGAAAGAAACCACCATATTTCCCCAAACTAAACCAAAGGGTTTTAGTTGCCCAAACCCAAACAGATGCAAGACGCAGGACATGAATCCAGTGTCAGTGTCAAGTCCTGCACAGCCCTGCAGGTGCTTAATTATCATTATTAATTACTCATGTGCATTTCCTGCTGTGTCAGAATATGGTCCATTACAATAAATATCAGTCTCTGCTTGGAATTTCTTTGGATGAAATTTAAGCTTCTTCCCAATGTTCACAGCAGCAAAAGTAGGAACATTACTGAACTGCTTACATGGGCTGAATCAGCACTATGTTATGTGAATTGATTATAAAGACCAGCAAATTAAACTATTCACATGAAAATGTCAGATAAGGTTATGTGCACAATATATCCATGTCCAGACTGTATTTCCTCCCTGTTAATGCAGCAGGACAGAATATGGATGCATAGTATATTTCTTTTTCAGAACATAGTGCAGCTCATACTGCAGTTACACCAGAGCCCCTGCATTAGTAATGTAAAATTAATCATGTCCATAGAAACCTTATGAAAATGCTGAATGTATACTCTGGTAAAACGCCTGAATTCTGTTGTCAGCTGTGTTAAAAAAAAGTAAGCATACTTTTAAAGATATGTGTATTACATCAAATATAGCAAATGCATGAGATTCCTTTGTTTTTTATTCAGAGGCGAGGCATTCTCGGGGGCAGTCGCTTGTGGAAAACAATATAGCTTTTATTATTGGTTTGCTCTTTGTGAGCTTGTCATCCAGCAGAAATGATATGTGCGATATAGAGGAGAGTGTGAGCGTGTGTGTGTGTGTGTGTGTGCCTGTGAACATGGTGCATTAAGTTCCCTCGAGTGGGAGGTGTTGGTTTCTGTGTGCGTTTTGTCAGGTAAGACAGATGAATGAATCCCATAGTTAGAAAAAAATCCAAAACAAAACCACTGCTGCATTCCCTGTCAGACTATTATTTTTTAAGCAAACAACTAGTCACGGAGCAAAGGGAAAATGACAAATGATGATGAATGAACGTTGATGATAAACAGATTAGATAAATTCCTAGTCCAAATGGCTGATACATAAATGAATCCTGACTTCAGACTGTAATTGGCCTCGATCACTGAGCTGAAATGAACTGTACACTTTTTCGAGATGAATGGAGTCGTGTCCCTGCTGTGCCCCGATCGTGTATTCTCTCCCCGGGGCTACTGTGCATCCTGAATAGGACTATAAATTCCCGTCAGTGTCAGGGGGTTGACGCTTCAGCTGTCAGGGAGAATCATGGGATAGCCTGGGTAGAAACTCAAACTGGAGGATCTTGGCCTCTCGGGCGAGGAGGTGGAGTCAGGATGGACTGCGGGAAGTGTAAATCTGTCTAGAATCCAAAGAGGCTCGGAGTCAACAGCTCTGCAGTCTGGATGCTGCATTTAAATACTGAAAATATATGATGAAATCTGAGTGTATATGTATGAGCTGCCACAGTGAGTTTAGGTAAAAGTTCAGCGTGACATATCGCCTCTTTAGATTGTGTTGCAGTGATAAATAAAAATCTGCACCAAAAGCCAAAAATGAGTCTTCCTTAATAGAATAGTTTTACATTCTGAGAAATACTTTTTTTTTCCTCTTTTGCTGAGAGTTAAATGAGAAGATTAATATCACTTTCATATCAGCCTGTTAAATATGAAGCAACCAGGAGCCAGTTAGCTTAGCTCAGCACAAAGACTGGAAACAGTGGGACGTTATTTTGGTTTATTAGCAATTTAAAGAACACAATCTCAGCATTTGAGGTGATAAACTCCAAAAGCAAAATATACAGTTGGATAGAATAAGTTGAGGTGGCTTTATCCTCCTACGTCTCCCTGCATCCATGCTTCCAGCCACATGAAATTCATGAGGAGGAAAAGTGGGAAAAAAAGGCTTTCTGCACTTTAGCAGCACCTTCATATCCTGAATTTTAAAGTCAGTATCTGTACTCACAGGCTTTTTAGGTGAATAATTGATCAGGCACTGGTGGAAAGGAGTAGGAAAGAGATACTAACACGAGTGTGTTGCATATTTATTCTAACTATATTGATCGCATCCCTTTTTAAAGAAGGAACAGATCCATCCAGTTCTTTTGTTAGTTTCTTGAAGGCACAAAGATTTAGAAAATACACTATCACAGTATTTTAGGAATATTTTAAAGATTAACAACATTTATTTTGGTGAAATTGGTTGGAATTGCCTTTTTTTTTTTGTTACTGAGTGTTCCTTCTCTCTTCTTTTTTATTTTAGTTCAGACAAATGGAGTCAACTTCACATGTGTCGTAACCTGGGGATGCACACATGAATTAATCAAATTGACCAAATCATATTAATAATATCTTGTCAGTCAGTGGTCTGTGCCCCACTTACCCCCAGGCATGTTATCATAAACTGCTTTGGTGCTACTGAATGCTGGAACTTCCTGATTTACTGTAGTTTATCTGATACCACTTTGCTTGTATGATAACTTTATTTTTCTGTCATCTCAAATTTCCGAACAGTTTCAAAAACCCCAAACTCCATGCCGGCAGTATCATGTTGTCTGGCAGCTCATAATGGAGCCTGCATACACAAGTCATGTCCATGGGATTTTTCTCCCTCCTGCAAGTGTTAGAAGGGGGATCCAGTTAGGACCAGTGCTGACATGGGGGTCACAAACAGAACTGATAATGAACATGAACTCCAGGACCCCTTCTCTCTCTCTCTCTCTCTCCGCCCCCGTCACACACCTCTTACCCCCCACCTACCCCTGGCTTAACTGGACCTCCTGCCTCAGACAGGCTGCACACTCATTGGGCTGTTTGAGAGGAAACTCTGATCGCCGTGACGGACACACCGTATATAACCCGGCTCCACACCTGGGATATGAATTAGCCTATCAAGGGTTAAGTACCCTGGTCATGGGCCTGATGACAATGCCTCACCTGGGATCACGACCCTTTGGCCCTCAGGGTCTCCAGTCCACTGGCTCGGGCTGAGTCGGTGAGAGGCTGGTGGATTAGTGGAACGAGGGCTCATATCTCAATAAAGTTATGGATTTTTGAGAAGCGATGTTGACAAATGTTACATCAGATTTTCATCAGAGATCGATCCGAAGGGAAAAAAAATAAAAGACGGATAGTTTCTGCTGTCTCTTTATTGGTGTTTTTTTCTCAGTTTGTAGAGTAATAAAAACCCAAGACGGAAGACATTTTTATCAATCCAAAGTTTTATTTTAAACTACCCATGTTTGCCTATAGTGCTTTGTTTCCCCATCCTCCAAACATTTTCATACTCCACTCAGACCTTTCTAAGAGATAATAATCACGAGTGGAAATGTGTGTGTTTAACAGACCATCTGCATGTATGTTTGATAGCAGCTCATACGGGCTACATTGCTCAAAGTGGCTGTCTCAAAGAAAGGGAAACAGACAAACATTTATAATTTTACATATTCACCTTCTGTGAGTAAACTAAGATACTGTTGTACTCTTTGCTAATGTGGAAACTAGTGGTTATTTGGTTATGTGGAAGTTGACATGTTAGTTCTAAGTTGTTCAAACTTGAATTTTCTTTAAAAAAAAAAAGTGACAGCCCTGTCTTCAAGGGCAGAGCTGAGCGTTGGGAACAGCTGCCAAACTGTCAGTCATAGACGGGAGAGGAGCAATTCAGTGCAGATAAGTACAAAAATAAAGGCCATGTGTCGTGGAGGCCCAGAAACAAAGACGACAACAGGTGGCTACAATGAGCAGCAATTCCTCTTCTCCGGTTACGCTGCTTATTAGCCAGTTTCATTACCGGCCAGAAATAACTTCAGATGTCGTACCAGCACATGCAATTATTAGCAGAGGTAATCTTCTTTAGCAAGAAGACTCCCTTCCTCTTGCAAAATCCATCTCCTTTCCCAGAGATTACTTTGCAATCAGAATGGGCAGTAATGAGATGTCTCTTAACCTAAAACTTCTATTTCTGTTCACACTCAATATTACCACTCAACCTAACTACACATTTCTTCTCCGTCTTCTTTTTTTTTTTTAAACTGCTGCCTCAAAATATGAGCAGAAAATGGATTATACGACAATAGCGTGAACTGGTCATGCCAATTCCGTAACCTTGCCACATAGCGGGGTTATCAGTTGAGTTTTAAAAAAAATTCATTTTGGGTTTTGGCTGGAAAGGGAAATTTCTTTCCCAGCTGAAGACTACTTTGCAGGAGTTGGCAGGCTGTCAGAGTGCCGTGCATATGTGAGTATTTGGATTTTTGAAACATGCAAATCTCCCCAAATTTCCAGGAGACCACACTCCAAGAAGGCTGTTAACTTTTGCAGGATTTAAAGTGCCACACGCTATGTGTACACCAAATGTAAATGGGGTTGCTATTGTTTCACTTTCATGATATGGAGTAACAAAACTCCAGGCCTAAATGCACAGACGCATAGGCACAGAATTCCTTAGAGCCTCCCTGCACAGGGCTGGAGGAGCGCCAGTCGAGGCCAAAGTCTTGCACAAACAATGGCTCCCCTGCTTGGGCTCTGAGACAGTCAGGAGCAGCCAGTGAAACAGTCACTACCGCCACTACGATAGCATCTTCCCCTTCGAAAACACAGCTAATCTTTTTTGGCCCGGCTCCCTCGAGCTCGCCGCCTAGACTCAACGGTGGTCAAACAAAGCGGGGAGTGACCGTCTCGCGAGCCCAGCGAACAGACGGCTCCTCTCACTCGTGCCCTGAGCTTGCGGGTTAGACGTGGGGGCTTGGGTTTCAAAGGGGAAAGAAGGGGAGGCAGCGCTGATGGCATCTGCCTTCTCTCCGGTGGACGACACAGGGATTCAGTTCAAAGGCCGAGCGGCTGAAGTACATCAATTAGCGAGAGAAAGAGCTCGCTAACTTGCCCGTTTGCCGACTAACTCTCTATGACCTCAGTGCGTTGCATTATGAGGCCTGATGAGAGTGTTGGACGCCGGTCAGACAATGTCAATAGCCCCTTGCAAATGGACTGGTATTGATGGACTGGCTTAAAGGGTTGTTCCTGCAATTGGATGCAAAGAATAATAACTGGCCAGTTAGTATGGAGGAAAGAGGAAGAAATATCAACAAGCCCACAGGGCGAGCAGGTTTTGCCAGCTGCTCACATCCCTTTTTGGCCTTTGTTTCAACAGGTCTCCACTGTAACAAACACTGAGAATAGGCCCGCTGCAGCTTATCACCTGACAGCCGATGGTGATTTGGTTCGGAGTGATCTGAAGGTGCCTCCTGATTGATTCTGTCTTCATCCAGGAGAGTGATGGATTAGATAGGCCTAGTTGCCGTTCAGCGTGTACGAGTCCAGTGTTGTATCCCTATCTGCCCGCCAGACAGAGCCACTGACGGGGGACTTAGAGAGGGCACTGGCCTTGACCCAGCAGCAGACCAGAGGAGACCTCTCGTCTGGCCGGTGAGGTGAGCCGCTGACCCCGTTGCCCTCCGTCTGGCCCTCTGTGTTTCGCTGCAGCTCTTACTCAAGTACTTTTTTGACAAGTGCCTCGCGTCGCAGGGTACGCATTATGAGAGGCATTTCTCAAAAGTGACTTTCATTGCACAAAGAGTGCGGAAATTGAATCCAAATCAAAAGAAGAGTTTTTCTTTTTTTCTTTGGGCAGAACTGCTTTGATGTCGCAGCCTGTAAACGATATGGTGGAACGTCGCTATCATTAATATCACACCGCCTCTGGGAGTCGGGGATGTAGCCAGCGATAACACAGAATGAATCCAATCATCAGGAAGTGTGACTGTAGCCATGGCAACCTCGGTGACAATGATCCACCAATATTAGTTTTTCCTGAAGTGTCTGAGTCAAGAACAAAGCGTGTTTTGTTACAATGAAAATTGGACTGTTGAATAACAACAACAGCAGATTTTTTTTTGGGAGGGGGGGCTAAAGAGCCTAGCTCCAAGAGAAACTAATAGGATATTGATGAATGTCAGTGTTGACGAGTGAGAAGAGGGGCACTGCTGCGCTGTATAATTGGTTATATGGGGTCTATCATTAAAACAACAGATAGCAAGGGCACTGAAGCTTTGGCTGGATGCAGGAAATAACATGATAGCCATAAAGCCCCAGTGGGTAAAGAACACAGCCATGTCTGGCTCAGCCGATTGGGAGAGCCTTTGTTCCCCAAAACCCATGTTTTATCCTATTGATTCACAAATTCAGTTAATGTGAACCTTCTTCCAAAGGCGTATCATCCAGAGACAATATCATTAGGCATGGTCTTTGGGAGACAGTTTCTCTGAACTTTCTATATGTCTGTGACTCCTGTTCAGTATTTAAGATAGTGCTGAGATGACTGCTCAATTTCTTGACGACATTTTGAGAATTGACTGATGGTTTTAGTCATTTATCGAGCAAAAAAGCAAAATATTCACTGTTTCTAGCTTAACCAACTTCACAACTTCAATATATAATATCTGCATTCTATGTTTCATATCATTGTAAACTGATTGGTTTGTACAATTTTTTGGACATCTACATATTCAAATACTTTTGAATATATCAAATACTAGATTCTTATTAGGTGCAGGCCTAATTTTAATCATAGTGTTATGAAACTGTTCATTAGACATTTTCTTTCTCTTTTCCAGAGTTTCTATACGTCCGTAGGTCTTCTTTATTATTTCATTGACTGTCTTATGAAACTCCTCTTCAAAGAGATTGAACACTTGGGCATGTCATCAGGAAATAATGAATATGGATGATAAATTCAAGTGGATACTCAAAAGCGTTGCACTTTACACTTCAACCAATGCACAAAATATGAGGAAAAAAATATGAGGAAATCTTTCTGGTATTCATTTTCATCCCCTATTGAATCCACATCCAAGTCTTATAAAAATCCTTTAATTTTGGAAATGAATAGCAGATCATGGATTTTACCTGGTTTCATCTCATCTATGACCTTAATAAGCATCTGTAATATATTGTGGCCTAAATTTCAATCACTCCAAATATATAAATTAACCCTCAAAGAATCATAATCCAAGGCATTGTCATTCAGCAAGGGTTTTGTAAGGTAAGATACATAGAAAAGTACTCTTTATTATTTAAATGAGTGTGTAATGAAACTGTCCATCAAAGAGAGGCATGTAATTCAGAAATGAATAATGAATGTTGAGTGAAACTGACTCTCAGAACTTCCCTTTACACTGCAGTCAATGTACAAAATGTGAATCGCATCCCTTTTTGAAGAGGTTGTGTGTGTGAAAGTTGAAGAACTCTTTAACTCTTGGATCATGACTCTTTTAGTCATGAACCAAGAAATTTTAGAATCAGTGAACTTAGCTAGAACCTCTCTTCTGTCTTCTCCCTAAAATATTTATGACTTGGCTGAAAGCAATAAATGAAATGTGATTTACAATTGATCCTTATAATGTTGACGAATGGGCTGAAGGCTGCGCCCATCCATACGTACGTGTGTGGCCCACAAAATGTAAGAGAATCCCAAGATTCCCACTTTTGACACTCGCATGAATTATTCTCAACAGGTTGCTCTCCACACCCAAGACCCTCTTGACTAGCATTACTGTCTAAACACAGGAGAGGGTCATCGAGCGCCGGTGATCGGATGCACACACGTGGGCTTCTTCCCTGTGTGTGGAATGCTCCGGGTGCGTTGCATTGTTGTTGGTACTCTGCTCCTTCACGTGCCGCGAAAAAAAAGAGCCGACGAAAATCGAACGACAGTGTGAGACTGAGGATCAACTGTCTTATCCGAGGTGCCACGCACGCACGCACACGTACGCACGCACGCACGCACCAACACACGAGTCTTACGCCATGCTCCAGGCACGGCCCTGAAGGTCATCACCACCTGTTTGATACAATAAAAAATCTAGTGTTACGGTTGTGGAAGTTATTGGAGCTAGAGTTTCATTGTGTGTGTGTAATAGTAGTGCAGGTGCATGCAGGGAAATGGTCAGACGGGTGTAATATTATTGATAGGGAAGCGTCCGCCTGCACTTTTACTGCTATTTTATTTCATTGTCTTATGGCGGGAGATAACCAGGAAGACATTTATTGAGACAATTGTTTTTACAGAGAAAAAAGGTTAATGAAGAATATAATGAGTCGTAATCCTCTGCAGGAATTAATTGTCCATCCAAAATAAAGGTCAAGACAGGCGTGCCAGCTCTGCTCGCAGATAGAAAATCCATGGCTGTGAGAAGGGAATATTTTTTTTTCCAGAGAAAGTCCCTGGCTGAGGTTTTAGGGGATGCTTACCCTTAATGACTTAATCCAAGCTCAGTCTCAGTGGTCTCAGCTCTTCGCGTGTGTGTGTGCCAGTGTAATCCTCGCTGTGAGATGGGAGCCCGGAGCTGACCTCACTGTTTGGTTTCACAGGGTCTCCGGGGGGCCCGGGGAGGTTCTGGGGCTGGTCCTTACAGCAGAGGGGTCTAAAACACTGACATGCAGGCCCGGGGTCCGCGGGGACTGCCGGGGCCCGGCTCCTGTTACCGCCGGGTTAGTCACGCTCTGCGAGATTTATGTGTGGAACAGTAGTGAGGGCTTGGGTTGCCCGATACCACCAAAGTGTCGCGATATTAATCCCCGGCAGTATTGAACTTGCAATGCCAAATATGCCCAAGTATCATAGCTTTGTCCATGTATCTATCGTAAGTATCAAAATTTATGGGATACATTCTTAATGGAAGACACTGTCCGCCTAATGCCATGAAATATAAATACATTGACGCCAGAAAGTACTAGCTGTGGTGAATTGATTTTAAAAGATAATTTACTTAATTCAAATTCAGCCAGTGAATTACTTTTCTTAGACACAATTTCAGTGGTCAGATATACTAAATTATGCAAGGAAAGTGTGGTTTAAATATTTATACCTCCACACTTTAATTAACACCATTTTAGCCTTCTCCCCCTAATGGCCTTTTGGTGATGAAGAAAATTAGGCATATGTTAATTTTTTCTTCTTCTGTGGTTAGCAGGGGTGGAAAAAGCATTTACAATATCAAAAATAAAAGGACTCATTTTGCAAAATCTCTTGCATTGCAAAAATCTCTCTCGTATCAAGATATTTCCTTGTATAACTGAGGCTTAATCCCTAGTTTCATAAAAACAAGTAAAAATATCTTTCAGCTCAGATAAAAACAGTTTCTTTTTTTAAATTGAATTTTGTAGAGATGAGTGTCTGGTGTGTCAAACAAGAGAGAATAATGCAGGCCTAGAGACAATAATCAAGAAAACCAAGAGACAATATTATCTGTAAATAGTAAATAAGACATTAGGGTCCAGATTAATTACAGACAAAAATAACTTAAAGGGAAGATTGTTGCAGTATAATCTTAGATAAAGAGCTGGTAATGTTTTCTATCAACATTTCATTATTGTCTAAATGCTTCTTTTCCCCACACATGACAGCACTATCTATTTCTAATGAGAGTGGATAGTGATGTTTTCTTGACTCTGAATGTGTTAAATAACAACTGGCAGTACCTGATTATGCATAATTGATTGTATAACCCAGTAGTGTTTGCTAAGCCTTGGTACAAATGGCATTGACAGGAATTCACCAAATAACGCAGATGTAACATCGTGGATTCCTTCATTGTATCACCAACACAAATTGTTGTCTAATCTTTTATCAGAACAGACTCTTCTCTTTGTTTTTCAGCAGGCAGTGATTCAGATGTTGCTCAGCAGACACTTTCACGCAGGTTACGACAACAACCCAACAAAAATCTGACAACATATCTTCTTGTTGGAGACCACACAGCTAGATAACTGGATGTGTGGTGGTCGTTTTTAAAGCAAGCACTCGTCCTGGCTGACATTTGGACAGGCCGCTGGTTAATGTGTTGTTTCACACTGTTTAGCGTTGATAGGGTGGGCTCGTGGTGTGGACGGAGCCAGGCGGGACCACCTCTCTGCTGGCTGACCCTGTGTGTTCGGGGCAGGGGGACAGGTGGGGCGTGGACCCCCCATACTTAACCATGGACCTCCAGTAGAGAACACTTAGTCCTGTCTCCCCAGGTGGGTCCTCACGTTGGCATTTCTTACGCATTTTACAGAATTTCACGAGGAAGTTCAGGCAAAACATCTTTTTTTTCAGACATTAAACACCTTTTGGAATCTGTATTCTCAACTGCAAGTGTTGGCTGAACAAAAGCTGTGTTATTACACCTCGTTGTGTAGGAGGTTTTAGCATCCCCGTGCTACATTGAAGAGACATAAGGGCTGCACACACGCCCCTGCATGGATGCAGACCACAAACAGGCAGCATAATCAATGCCGAGTCTGCCTTGTGTTTTATCTCCTTGCCACCCACAGTTTACGCCAGCGGGGATCTGAAACCTTGCGCTGCCCGGGGTTCATCTGTAAGCCCCCCAGTTAATCACCGTACCCGAGCCCATCACAGAGCATGGCTCCAGCCCATTAGAACTAAACCACCCTCTGGCTCCCAGTCAAATTATCAAAACACAAACTGTAACTTTAAACTGCTATTAGACATTAGTTCAGTTTCCCACCAGCCCAGTTCCGCTGCTGGCTGAAAATCAAGCCCGCTTCGTCTGTGCGCTCGCCCCTTTGGAGAATTTCAGACATTGTTTTAAGAGAGCAGCGCTGATGTTTGAGACCCTCACGCTCATTTGGACATTCTTTGTGAGTGAGGAGTTCCTTTGGGGCCGATGTTTGAGTTTTGAGTCATTTCTTCATGCTTCTCAAATGGAAAGAAGACAGTCATGATGATGAACAATAGGAGGGGATGGAGTCATCTCGGGCCAGGGATTCCCCTTTTTTCCCCTCTGCTTTTCTTTGGCACTTAGACACACCAATGTCCAGGACTGACCTGCTTGACCCATTCTTAACAGTGCTTGACAAAGGAATGCACATCTTTACTCTCTACAGCGGAGGCCTATTAGCTCCCTGAGTTCATCACTATAGTCTTTATTTAGTCCCGTGAAATAGACTCTTCAGCGGCCACTCACTGATTCCAGAGCTGTTCTCAGTGCCCCTCCCACCCCCGCTGCATTGGATTGAGGCAGATGAAAGGCGACGTCAGTGGTTGTTGGTTGTGTTTGTCGGACATGTTTTCCTTGATTCGCTCTCCCCGTGTGGTCCCCACTGGCCTGCTTTCAAAAACAGCCTCCCGACCCTGGGGAGAGGCGGAGGAAGGAGCTCCACACAGCAGCTGAGTCTCTGAACGTAAGAATACTGATCTCACCGGGAGAAACACAACATGAAGAAGAACATGCCTCCTACTGTACTGAAACATACAGCACACGGTGTCAAGTTATGGTATCATAAAAACATGTTCTGTTTGGATAATCCCACAGGATGAAAGGAGTTTCTTGACTTATGGAGGAAAATTTGAGTTTAAATTTGAAAATCACAAAAAATTAAGGAATGTGGCGCTTGTATTTTTTGGGTGGGGGGTGATTTGCTTGTCAAAAAATGAAATTGAAAAGACTTTGCTTACATTTGTTAACAGTATTTCTAGCACCTGCTTTACACTTGAAATCTTGTTGTCAAGTCCTTAACAATACGTCTCTTTATGTGAAACTTCTCCCTCCATAACTCATAAATATCCTATTGGTTTACAGCTTCTAATGATTCCACCTTATGTTAGGCCCAATCCTTGTATTTTGTGTCAGCGGGATGTGCACCCCACGCCCCATGTCTTTGTCCATGTGTTCAACAATGGCGATGGTGATGTCCTAAAATTGTCAAGATCAACATTTCCTACAAACACCGTTCAGCTCAAGAGATGGTAAACAATCAGTTTTTGTATGTGACATAATGCCACTCACTCGCTCTCACTTCACATGCAGAAGTGTTGGCATATCGCACCGGAGCTTACAAGCTACCTGGTGGGATCTGAACAGGATCTGCTTGTAAGGGCCTGGGTGTTATTATCTCAACATTTGTCATCTAGTTTAGGAAATATTTTGCTTGTCAACAAAAGATCCTCACCTGGGGAATGATCAGTAGATTCAGAGGAAGGAGGTCTGGCATGGTGGGGAAAAAAGGAGGAGCTCTAGGACAACCTGGGTAAACACAACAGGGTCATCCGGGGTTCAAACCCAGGAAACCTGCGGTAAGGTCTCACTCTGTCTTTCTACTCTCTCTGTTATTCTGCCTCTGCTTCTATTTGTCAAACAATTACTGGAATTACTTTGGTCCCCACAAGGGTCACAATTCCCCCCGTACCCCTCCTGGCTTCTGTCTTTATCTCACATATACCGTGAAACTTTTCAATTACAGAGATACAGTACTCTGCAGAGTTGTATCTGATAAATGTGTGAGTGTATCTGTATATTTCAGGCTAAGTGTGTACGTGCGTGTGTTATTGGAAACCATTGTGCCAGGTGAGATATATCCACGGAGACGCTCCCGGACAGAATGTGTGGAATTTCAAAACCCATCTCCCCCTGCAACGAGGACCGAGATGATTTGCACCCATGCAGCCCCAGCATTATATCACCACGAAGAAGTCTTCACTGCACTTCACTGTGCCCCCGGAGTTAAAGTTACATGATGAATGACGGGGTAATCAGATCGACTTTCCAGTGCAGCGAGACACTGCCGCCCTTGAGACGGCGCTGGAGGAAGAATTGTTTCACAGCCGGGCCAAAAGAACATCGCGATAAGACGAAGAGTGTGAAACTTAACAACAGATAACAACTGATACAATACATTTCTTTAAGTGATCATGGTTTATCTCTCCCGGATAAATTGATCTTTATAGCCTAATTATCCGGAGAAAAATATGAAGAAGTGCAAGGAGGGGTTTCGGGGGGTGGGTTGGGGGTGATGGGGTTAGAGGGGATCGGGGTGTCACTGCTCCGCTGAGCCTTCATTGAGCGCTTGATGGATGCTCTGTAACCAATGGTGATAGAGTGCCCCATAGCCAGAGAGAGCACACAATCTTCTCAGCAGATTAACTTCCATTGATTTATAGAGATTTACCTCAGGAAAGAAAAACAGCTGGCAAAAGGACAAATACCAGAACTGGCAAGGGATAAATTCAACAGGAGAAAAGCCAGCTCATTTGTTAAAAAAGATGATTCTTATCGCCGTAAATCAGACAGAGGATAGAATTACTGAGCAGGCGGTTTGTGACATAAAACAACAGGACTGCGTGACAAAGAAATCAATGCTTTTCATGAAAATCACTTAAAGCTACAAAAGAAGAAAATCCTTAAAGCTAAATTAATGGATTTTCTTATTTTATTTTGGCCACTTGGGGGCTGCGGAACAAGCTGGAAACACGGCATCGACAGATCAACATCTTTTAAAGTTGAGATGGAAAAAAGCAATTGTCCAATCATAGTTTAGCAACCGTAACTGGGCACAGCAGGTCTGCCAGGCTCTGGATTTGTCAGCATGCCGCAACTGTGCGCATTAGTCTGTGACAGCGATACTCTGCATTAAATAGATTTGACGGTGATGTGATTGTTTAGCCTGTCCAAAACCAATTAACCAATTAAACAGTGTGTTAATCTGCTCTAATCTTACATTTTCCTTATCATACTCGCAGTATTCGGAATAACTCGTTCTACACGCAGTGCGGGAACAAAATGCTTCAACTTTACATGCATGTCTTCTGCATGATATAAAGCTATAAAACCTGACAGTGACAGTTGTGATTTTAGCTGGAAAAAACAACATTTGCTTCTGCCCATCTCTGTGATGTCATGTTTCTGGCCACCTGATGAATGAAGGTCCAATATTCCTCGTTCTTTTAGCTTTATTTTGGTCTCCACCAACTCCTGAGGGAAATATCTGTCTCTTTTTACCTGCTAACTGCTCCACTATTTGTTCACAGTTTATCAGAGTTATCATTCTTTTTTTGTGTGTGTTTCTCTGTGGTGGTTGGAAATAACAGCAAACACAAAACAGCAAGCAAAAACAAGGACGTGAAAGAGGCTAAAAAAAGGAGAACACTCACTGTGAAGATAGAAAAATATTGATTAGTATAGCTTTAACTGGGACCAAGGGCATGGCTGCTATATAGAGGCGACATGTTCTAATAGGCTTTATTCTTATCATGTGTGAAATAGCCGTACTGCTAAGTACCAATTTCACAATTTTATCTGGGAAGCTAATAAACCTGCCAGAGGTTAAAGATGTCTGGGAATGTTGAATAATTCAGACACAGGGAGGAAGCTATTAAAGTATAGATTATCTGAAAGGTTGAAATCAGAAGAGAGGAGATAATGCTGGAGTCTGTTGGAACCTATTGAGAAGGAAACCCATATGGGATTTTCTTGGACAGCGGCAGAAAAGAACTATAGCCACGTCTTGTGCAGCCAAAAGATCTCTCCTTTTTCTCTCCCATATTCCTACTGCTTCCCCTCCGCTATTAACACCCCTCCATTAAAGTGAAATATCAGATGTGGTCTAACTTGAACATTAACAGAGCTCCCATGACATCAGCGCCCCGGTTTGGCCAAAAAGCCTGAATCTTTGGCACAAAAACATCAACCCAGCAAGTGTCTTATTTTTGTGGGCTTATAGAGTGAAAGTATGGTAACTGTAGCCTTGTTACTGCAACCAAGTGGGTTCTTTAGTGTACTTATAATTCCTTGGAGTAAATTTTATTTTATGTGCATTTTGACGGAAGTAGTGTACTCCATTTTAAACTGCATCCATTACAGACTGTTAATGTTGTCAACTCTCCATAAACATCGGAAATTGGCAGAGTGTGAAGCTTTTGCAGAATCAGTTTGTCAGCAAAGGAAATCTGCTTTTTGTGCAGTTTATTTTATATTTTTAGTTTTTCTACTTTTGCAAGAGAAAGACCACATGCAACAGAGTTCTGTATTTTAAAAATAACATCAATAGTCAATCAGGTTTAACTTACTTAAGTAAAATATGCATTATATGCATATATTGGACACATCATTACGAATCAGACCTAAAACCATCATCCATCCACAGCATGTGTTTTTGTTTTCCCAACCTCCTGACAAGACAGAACAAGTCCAGTCATGTCCTGTCCCTTCAGGGAACTTGCATTGATGTATGGTGTCGCATTAAGTCAAGTAACATCACGCCCAGTCATGTTACATGCAATAATCTTCATGTTACAGCATGTCTCATTATGTTTTAATTAGTTACCCACTCCGCCTTCACAGAGGTTACATGATGTGTAAAATTCCTATCAAATTAATCAAACCATCATGGCGCATCAGAGCATTTCGCTGCGTCTGAACTAGTCAGTGACTCTAAAATGAAATACTGCAGAAGAAGATCTGTACTCGAGTTGGAAGATCAACCATTTGCGAAAGGCTGTTTTATTGCACACACATGCATGTCCACCCTTTAGTTATAGACTGTGTAATGGCCCCGAGCCTCTGATCAGAAGTCCAAAGGGACCTATGAGCGTCCAATATTTGATCAATAACAGCTCATACAGTAGTTCCCTCCCGTGGATGCAGCCCAGTATTAGATGCAGCTGCAGTTGTGTTTAGGTGTGCCTCTCCGTGCACTCTTGTGTGTAATATTGTTACACGGCTACTGCTCAACAGATGTGCACCTCTGTCCCTCTGACTCACACACACACACGTATACAGATGTGCGTGGAGAGAGAAAGAGAGCAGCCTCCTTCCCCTCCTCCCGCCTGAATATCCTTCCACAGCGTGTTGAGGGGACCGGAACTTTCCTGTGTTTCGCCGGGGTGGGCCCGTCTTGACTCATGGGGCTGAATGAGAGGGGTCGCGACCCGTGCCATGAACTGCTTCCTGTTGCTGTTGAAGCGGTCTTCCGAGGCCCGCGGTGATCACAGGAGAAGCTGGCGGGCAGCCGGAGTGCATCCAGTCTGAGGTGATGCTGCCGCCGTAGAAAAACATACATCAGCGGAGCAGTAGCTGGAACAGGGGAGGAGGGAGAGAGTGAAATGCTGTTATTTACTGCTACGAAGGATACAGGGAGAAATATGTTCACTCTGTCAGACGTAGAGGAGGAGAGATGGTGTTAGACTGGGGGATCTGTGCAGTGTAAGACTGTTCCTGATATAATTGAGCAGTGGTTCCCAACCTTTTTTAGGCATATTATATTTTATTACAACCTGGGTCCTGTTTTAGTGGTTTTGGTTTTCTATCAGTTATGATAACATTGTATTCGCAAAGTGTCTGCTGAGCACTTAGATGATCAGACCGGTTGTAAACAAGCCAACAGTTCAGCCAGACTATCTAAACCACTTTATTTGGAGGTAAAACTGAAACAGAGTGCACCTGAAATGTCAGTAATAACCCCTCATTGGACAAGAAAACTGTGCACGGAAAAATAATTGAAAGAGTGGCAGGTCAAACTTCAGAGTTTGAATGATGGAGCAATCATTCCTTTTCAGACTGATCTATTTGAATACATTTTAGAAGAGGTCAAATGTGGGGGAAAAAAATATGCAGATCAGATTACAATAAAACAAAAATAAACATTATTTTACTAAAATGTTTTTTAATATGTCTTTTAATCGCCACAAATTGGGAACCTCAGCTTAGAGAGTCCCTTTGTGGTGACTATTGTACAGAAAGAAGAAGCCACCAGAAGACTTTACATCTGCTCAAGCACCAATTAAAACTATGTTTGCTTCATCCATGATGCACAATACAGAACAGGTGGACAACCATGGCCATCCTGAATATACACAAACAGTAAATATTGCGACATAAAGTACATCATAATACAAAAAACATTTTGGTCATGTACAAAGTATTAGATTCCAAGCTCAGAAAATCAATGTTAGTGTAGAAAAAGTGTCATTAACCCCCAAAATCACTATGTTTAAGCCAATAATGGGGCACTTTGCGGCAATTACAGATTGGATCTTTAAATACACGGTGCACATGAGGTTTAGCTCTTATCAAACAAACCCAGGGCCTTTTCTCCTCAGTCGATGGCTCCTCTGACCTCCTTATGCCCTGCTGACAACTGTCATGGGCTGATTTAGGATTATTTTTAAATCAGGAGCTGTCGAGGTTTGACGGGACGAGGATGGGGTACCCTTATCCCTGGAGGCCTTGTAAATCTGGACAGTTTACTACAGAGAGGGGGAGGAAATGGCCCCGTGCTCTCCTTGTCCAAGCCCGGCGTAATCCCACCACTTCCTCTCCTCCGCTCTGCTGCCCGAGCTCACGCCGTAATGCATTTTCTGTAACTAACAGCCGTTGTTTCCCGATTGTCACGCTCCCATCCCTTTCTCCTGGAATGTGTGTATGTGTATATACTTATATGTGTGTGTGTGTGTGTGTGTAGCAGTAGGATAGGGTGTTGGGTTTAGAGCTCTCTGCTGACTGGAGAGCTGTGGAAATTGACGGGGGGAAAAAAGAGAGAAAAAGACTGGTAGTAGAAGGTCTGGAATTGCAGTTAATATTAACACTACCCTCCTCCATTACCGTTTACCACCGCCGCCTCCTCCCCACCATTCCTTGCCCTATGACTGAGCTTTGGCAGCCAGGCGGGGTGCTGCAACCTGGGGCCTCCTGCTTCCATCACGCTTGCCCCTTCCCTCTCTCGAAACAAGAACACATGGATGTCAAGTCCTCTCGCGCTGGCAGTGTCCTGCCCCTTTCAACAGCATTTACCCCGTTTAATTAGCCATGTCCCCCTATCTCCACATATAGGGGGCATGACAGGCCGAAACACACACACTCAACACGGGATGGCACACTGAGCGCAGTTTGGCAGCAGTCAGAGGGGCAATCAATTCACGCCCTTCTCTCTCGGTAACATCCTCCACAACACTTTGTGACAGGTCTGAGTCAAGTAGCTCATGTGCTCCACAGCACTTAGTGAAGCTGACTAGGAGGTCAAATCCCTCAAAGGAGCGCAACAGGTTTTTTTTTTGGGGGGAGATTCGCCATAAGTGATGAGAGCATCGCCAATAAAATTCACCTGCCCCCTGTTGCTGATGTTAACATTTTAGCACACTTCACTGAGCGGTAAGTGATAAAAGATGACTCGCCATCCAAGGTCGCTCACTAGCAATATCAAAGTAAGATAAAATGCTCTTTTAGGTAAAAGGAAAGAGATGTTGGTGTTTTAATTACATGATTCACCTGATTTAGTTTAGTGTTTCAGCTTAAACCCATGGCCCCCTCATAGCTCAAAACTGATATTTTTCTAGCTTTACAGTCATTATGTGTCGTTTTTTATGTGACCGTAGCATTTTTCTAATTATTCTGATGGCATGAGCTTCTGTTTGTTGGAAAATGAGACAATGTTGGTGAAAATTGTGCAGTCAGTGAGTTGCATTTAACCCATTCTCCTCACTTTTTCCATATTGGATCCAGGGATGATTGGAGGGAGGGTGGCAGGGTTATGGTTCTGCCACTCTCTTTTTGAATATTACAACTGGGGGGTGCCAAAGTCGTGGATATTCAAATTCGACACACAGAGGCAATGTCTATGTAAACATTTTATTAAGCTCTTCACTGTATGTTAAGTGAGAAAAGATGATTCATCATCATCGTCACCATTAGCATTATCAAAATAAAGTACAATAATCTTATCCTTGCTATAAATAGATTTTGGTGTTTTAATTATATGACCACTTTGATCTTTCCACATCAGAACTTGACAACAACCAAATCAAAACACAATCATACAAAGCAGTAAAAACCTGCCTATATTGTAAGTTACATACATACGTGATTATAAAATGAAGGATTGACACCATGAAGCTGAGATAAAGTAGTGATTAATTATTGCTAAATATAGCTTTTAAGAAAGTTTTATCATGGAGCACCAGAGCCATTCATGCAAAAAGGACACACACATAAAAAAATGACGCATACATTTTCTTCTCAGGTAAGTTGATCAATCCCGACGTATTCCTTTAATCATGACGTTAAAAGAAACAACAACAAACGTGGCAGGAATGAAAGATAACCTCTATACTTCAAAGCTGTCTGGAATCCCGCCTCTGAGCACTGTGAACTCTGATAATCTGCTCACCCCTGGTGCACAGGAGGCCAGGCTCTCTTGTATGAACTGTGTTTTCACTAAAATAGATCCTGGCCGGCCAGGCTGACCCCTGAGGAGGGGGATCACCACAGGTCCTCTGCAGGTTGTCGCAGGGAATCAGAGCGCCGCAGCCGGGGCTGAAGGGTAAAGGTTGGAGGGTGTGTGAGGCGGCCTATGACCTCCCGATTTGGCTCGGGCGCAGCAGCCGAGCTCTCAGGGGGAAACCCCTGCATGACCCGGCTCACCCTGCGGGCAGGCCATGTCCAGCGCCGCGCTGCCACCGCCACACTGCCTGCACAAAGATGGAGGAAGAAAAAGAGACAGAGAGCACGAGGAGGCGAGGGTAGAAGCAGATTTTAATGGGAGACCAGGGTTCTGCGGTGCGAGCGCACTGGGACTAATTCCACTTTAGTTCAAGTCTAGGCTAAATGTGTTGGGAATGAGTCAATGCTGGCCGCAGAGAGTGTGACTAACAGAGCGGGGCAGTAACAGGGAGCCCTTTTCTGGCGGCTTTCAGACCAAAAACATGGCCGAGAGGAGAGCGAGCGAGGCCTCTTTGTGCAGAGTGAAACAGATGAGATGAATCCATCATCGGCTCAATATTCTCTCTCAACCCTCCACGGTAACGAAGGCTACTTTAAGGGAACAGGCGGGGGTGAAACTAAGTGGAGCGTGGGATTGTGGAATGAAGAGAAGAGACCTGACTTTAAAGTTGTCATCAGCATTCATGCCAGACTCCTGAAGTGTTTATTTCAAACATTCGGGTGGCTGCTCATTTGTGATCATTGTTCCTTTTCACCAGAGGTTAGTGCCAACTGTAAAGCCTTGTGCAGAAAACAAAACATTTTGCACAAAGCAATCATGTGTAGGAAAGTAGGGAAAATAAAAGACTTGATGAAACTAAGACTATTAAATGCTATAAAAGATTTATTTGCTTTTCTGCTCCAAAAAAGATTCTGCAAAGAAAGAATAAACTAGTCAACTAATGATTCCAGGAATGGTCTTGTATGACTTTGAAATCCCAATTCCTCACAGACTAATCCAACATCTGCTTTGTCTGTTACACCAAAGAAACAGTGTTCAAAGCTGCTGCCTATAACAAGGTGCCTCGTGCATACAGACACACGTACACTTAAACACGCAGGATTGGCTCAAGATGAATGAGAACGTCTCGATGTTCACTGCGCTCCCTGCATGGAACCGCTCGTACACGGATCTCAGAAAACTAGGAATCACTTTTTAGAAGTTTAAAAAGTGTAGTGTGAACCCGTTACACAATTTATGAGGGCTTGTTATTATCTTAAATATGTTTTTTCTCTGTTTGCAGTGCTGTTATGTTGCCTCTCTCAGTCTATTAAAGTGCTGTTTTGAAGATTTAAACATGATTGCCCTAAGTGTTAAAAAAGGGCTCTGCAGAAAACTGTAAGAACGCTCACTCGGCATCCTGGGTGGAAAGCCGATTTAATAAACAAACACACTCTGATGAACACTGTGAATGTGTTGCCATTTATCATCATTTACATTGGCTGCTGGGACACAGTGGAGGTGGGGATGCAGCCAGCGTTCAGCGTAGACCAAATACCAAAACATGGAAAAGGGGTTTTGGAATTCCACACATTCTGTCCGAGATTGTCTCAGTTAGGGTCGGGTATCAAACATCAATACTTTCTGCGTACTGACCAAAATGTGTCGGTCAAGTATTGACCATTTCAGGTTTAGCTTAGCTTAGCACAAAGACTGGAAACAGAGGGAAAATGCTAGCCTGGCTCCGTCCGAAGATAACAACATCCACCTCTGAAGCTCACTAACTGACGTGTTTTATCTCGTTCGTCTAATATCTATAACAACTGGAGTATAAAAACGTCAGTTTTCTGTTTTAGGGGGGTTATGTGCCGGACTATAAGCTACGAGAACTTCCTGTTTCTAATCTTCATGCAGAGCTAAGATAACTGCTGCATATTTATCTATGGCCGCAGTATCAATCTCCCAGAATTATGAACTATTCCTTTAAGACTTGGACTGCCACTACTGACTTTTGTTATAATCTGTTTATTTATTGACAATCTTTTGATTGTTTATTCAATAAAATGTCAAAGAAATCAACTGTGGCTTCCTCAAATAGTTTGTTTTGTCTTACAAACAGTCCAAATCCCCAATTATAACCCATATTTACAATGAGAAAAGCAGAAAATCCTTGAGATTTTTTTGATTTATTTTCCTTATTTACAATTATTTAAACGGTTAATCAATTATCAAAATTGTTGTCAATTAATTTTCTATTCTCTAATTGTTTTAGTGCTAGTTAAGGCATTAAACACTGATTAATAAGTTTGACAATGTTAAATTAAAAAGAAATGGTTGCAAAACGTGTTCATTTCCCATTTCCTCCTATTTGGTATCGGTATCAGAACTCATCACACTGTCACAGCAGACAAACAAATGTAATAAATCCAGCTCTATTCTCAATGGAGACATTCCTCCTCCTTCACACACACACACACACACACACACACACAGCCATAGTGATCACCTCCCCTCAAGGACAATGCAACAGATAACCAGCTAGCCCCTCATTATCACTCTCGGCCCAAACAGCGGCGTGTCGCTTGGCTAAGCTGCATTTCCTCCCCACTGAAGCCAACATTTGTTGCTGCCTGCTACTGTCCCCTGACCCTCAGCCGCTGGCACCCTCAGCCAATTGTTGTTTACTCATTCAGGGCAATGAGGCGCGACGAGGAGTCGACTGCTGCAGGGAGGAAGACGAGGAGAAGGAGAGCAGTGGTCAATATATGTTAATGAACATCCCTCCCTCTTGTGTCTTTCTGTCTCTGCAGAAAGGAGGCTGAAGCAGAAACTGAATGTACTGCAGGTCATGCTTGAAGCCTGTTCTGTGTGTGTGCATGTGGGTGTATTCGTATGCTTTCATGTGTTAATTGCAGAGATTGCGTTCATGAGGGCGTTGCGAGGAGAGGTGGGGAAGAGCAAGTGATGACAAAATGCATCCTGGCCCAACACCTCAGTGTTTGTGTGATTTGGAGACCTAGAGTGGCAGAGGTGTTAACAGAGGAAAGGCAGGTGCTAGGTTCAGAGTGTGTGTGTGCTCAGTCATAAATGAATAAATCCTGCACACTTAATAACACAGTTTGAACCCCAAAAGAAATACAAAGCCTTTGTGTTCTGAATCGAATTGACTTAATTTGCCATCACAGACCTTATTTTTTTATAAATGACTAGAAAAACAGATACACAGCAGCTTGTTGCGAGGGAGGAAAACCAACCAATACAGGTGCCAACATGTTGCACATATCCTTTTATGTGTTACATATGGTGCTACAGATTACATTAACCCACACACTGCAACAAAATTTCATTTTTTACTACAATTCCTGCAGCTATGCATGAATATAATTAAAAATAATCCATCACCTAGTAACTGGTATCACTTTCTTATAAGTCACAAAATGTTTTTCAGTGTTAACTAACAGCTTTATTGAGAATAAGAAAAAGAAGAAGAAGCTCTCTTGCTGGAATTACAAACAATCAAGTCATAAATAAATGCTTATGAGTTTCTTACTTACTATTAAACTATTAAATTATATAACTGTGTTTTAGTAATCTGGTATGAAACGTCAGTATTTTCAGAATATAAAATAAATAGGGTAATTTATTCTGAAATACATGTTGCAGTTTTAAAGGTTTAAGAATATATTACTGTGTGATTTCAGTAACTCTATAAAGGGCAGTTTTGCTATTATGGCAGTTGTTTAATACATTCCTGTCTTACTTAAGCTCTGATATGCACACATTATTTAGAGATGAAAAGAAACCAATTTTCCCATCACACAGACAAAAACAGGCACAGACATCAATTTTGACAGCTTCTTCCGCCTCGGTTCCCCGGCAGCTCGCTGCATTATCCACATTAGTTTCATCTCTATTGTCAGTCCTTATTGCTCGCTGCAGAAAACACAAGCCATTCTCACAGGCACAGAATGTCACCGCTGTAGCATTATGGCCTTTAGAGGTGAGGCAGTAGACAGGGGCAGAAAGTAAACAGTAGTAAACAACAGTAGCAGTGGGGAGTGGGCTTCCCTGCTGAGTTGATTATTGGAGGGCTGTACACAAGCCTGTCCCCCCCCCCCCGGGAGCTCACAGAGCGGGAACGGCTGCTGCTGGCTGCCCACGGAGAGGCCAACAACATCTGGGCCTCAGCTCAGCTCGGCTCACCTCATTACACTCCTGTTGTTGTGGTGGAGTGGCGTGTGTTTGTGCATCAGCTCCGGCAGGAAAAACAGAGAGCAGTAACAAGCTATCAGCAGAAAATGAGAATGAATAATTGAGAAGCATGAGGAAATGGGACATTTTTTTTGTGTTAAGAGTTGATGAGTGTAAGTTATCCGTGCATGGTATTCTTATCAGGGTAGAAAAGACTGCAGAAGGACAATAAAACCACCCACCAGAATAATGAAATTTTGAGATTTTGGCAAGGCGAGATTCATTATACACTTTCACACACCTGAAACTGGCTCAGTGAAAGAGCATCCATCAAATCAGCGGTGGCAGCAGCACTGCCTGATTACAAAATCAGATTTTTAATAACAAAGCCAACACAGGCCTGGAACAAGAGTCGGCACTGCATTACTGTTTCTCTGTATGTTAAATGAGATTCCTAGGCAAAGTCAGCTTGGGTACCATTACTTGGCAAATTAGTTATTTGTCCAAAAAAGGATTTATGTGGCTTCCTCAAAGGCATTTTGGCAGAAAAAAGGGATACAGTGTGGAATTGTAATGTTGTGTATATTCATTAATCATGTATGTGTTGATGTGTAGGCCTGTGAGACTTAGGAAATGACAGCAAGCCAGTTTCCTAATGGCGGCTGGTGAGGAAGGTCTTTACATTGCTGATTCACCACTGTCTCCTGGCTCCCTCTGCTGGTAAAACACATCAACCACAAGGCAAACGTTACAAAGTGACGCTGCTTATAAAAAATCAAATAAGATCAACCTACAATAAATGTAAAAATAATTTTTTGTTTCTTTTTTCACAGGAGAATGATTGTCTATTTGAAAAACCCATTGAATACATGTTCATAAAGCGTGTGTAAATAATAAAATGAATGATGGCTCAATTCCATTTAGCTGCTTCGGTATCTTTGGTCCTGGGATCGTGCATGCTGACTTGCTGTCACAGCTTACTGGGACACATGAACACACCTGAGTCATCCTTAATGTGATTAGTAATGTCTGTGCCCTTCCTGCTACAAGTCAAATTATGTGAAACAGTCCATTAACTGTTTCATTCATTGTTCCGTTTTCTCTTTCATTTTCTCAAATATACCACCATTGCCAAAAATACAAAAAGATGAACACAATTATTATTTAACAAACTAATTTTAGGAATCCATGCTGAACTAAACTTTTCAAATATTTCTTAAATAATTTCCCTAATATTGGCAAATCTGAACTGACACAGAGCAGTATATTTAGTATTAAGAGTATTGCTGTTATGACTATCTTTGTTAGATAGGACCATCTGTAGAAACATTTGATTGTTACTAGATTCAGTTCACTTTAACCATATTAATCTCCTGTAGGTCATTTCTGTCTTGTCCTCATCCGGAGGTCAAAAGGTCAGGTTTAGAAACCGAACAGCTACCTTGGCCTTCATTCAGCAGGAAGGGACGATGTTCCTCCTGTGAGCTTCAGTTTGTGCCGTACAAATTTTTTTCTTTACATTTTGGAACACAAACGGGGGAAACAGCTGACACATAGATGATTCACTCAAAGACACACATAGAATAAAAAGACAGCACATTCTTTGTTCCTCCAATTTATTATGAAAATGTACAGGGGGATTAACGGTAGGACTTCTGGTAGCGGGCACGAGCTCCAGGTCCACCGAACTTCTTGGACTCGCAGCGACGTGGATCGGCAACCAGCAGGGTCCTGTCGTACTGGATCAGGATGTCCTTGATCTCCTTCTTGGAAGCTTCATCCACATCTGCAGAAAGACAAAACGCTTAATGTTATTCTGCTAGTTCTCCTCTATACAACGTGTTCGCACATTCTGCGTACTTAAGTTTGTACAGAATACTGTATGTACAATGCAGTAAACACTAATATGTATATTCAGACTTTCACATCTAAGCCGAAGTGACCTTATGTATCACCAAAAGAACTTCGTTTTCTTCTCATTTAGCTCTTTATTCAAAACTTGTTATGAACCTGTTGAAAATATACAATAAATAAAGAGTGTCCCCTGACCGGCTAGTTTCTATGAGAACAAGGCGCTCATGAACTCAAAGTGATCAACAACCAAACTCCACATAGCTGAAATCCTTAATACAGCACATACAACCCAACAGTTAAACACTTCAGGTTCAAATATTTCTCAAGGCAGCGGTTCAAGATTGAAGCTTCCACTTCAGAAAAACTAGTGTCTTTCAGATGCTGAGGTTTCAGAAATATGTGATTTCTTAATTGACAAGCAGTCAGCTTGCTCGGATGTCCACAGATCTGAAGCCTCAGTTAATGTCCATGTATCCATCAGTGAGCAGGTAACCCTAACCACACTGCATAAGAAATCTGAATGACTTCTTATAGGCAAGCAAGTTTGCTTAGGAATAAGAATAAAACTTCTCACTAGACATCTTTTGTCCTAAGATGCAAAACATGCACCTGGCCTCGGTCCACATGGTTGAAACATTTACAGCAAGCATTTACACAAAAACTTGTGATGTTCGTGCACTGAACAAACTCATACTCACACTTCTGGTAGTAGGCAACCAGGGCTTTGGAGATGGACTGACGGATAGCTAGAAGAAAACAAAAATAGATAGAACAGTGAAACACAAATCCTAAGACACACTGACTGCTGATAGGGAAATATGGAGCAACAAATTCATCATTGAGAAAAGAAAAAACATTTATTTCTTTGCTTACCGTAGATCTGTGCGACATGTCCACCACCCTTCACTCTGACTCTGATGTCAACACCAGCAAAACGCTCCTTGCCCAGCAGCAGCACTGGCTCCAGAAGCTAAAAAGAGAGCATAAAGTGTCAACCAGACATTTTCACAAAAATAAAAATAAAAAAACCCATCAAATAATCATTAGTGTCAGCTGCTCGGCCAGGAAGGACAGTAGGCCTCCACGCACTGTCTTGAAATGCTTAACGGGTTACAACTCACACCCATGTCAGACGGCACTGCTCATCCCCCCCCCCATCACATTACAGATGTTACAGGTACGACCCTCTATCAGACACGTGCACCCTGATGTTCACCACCTGTCTCCTGGGGTGGGGGGGAGCTCTCACCTTGTACTGGAGGGTGGCCGGCTCCACCATCTCCAGGGGTCTGCCGTTCACCTTGATCAGGCCATTCCCCCTCTTGCAGTGGGCAACTGCTGTGGCGGTTTTCTATGAAGGAAACATCATCAGACACCATCAGAAAAATGACATTTAAACCTGTATTCCAGTTAACACACATGCAGTTAGTCCTTCCATCCATCCAACATTTGGCTGATGAAAACTCGTATTGTGGTGGTTTAGGGCTACTGATCTTTTCACTCAAGTACGGTATTTATATGTTAGTATAAGGAGACATGTGAGCTGATATTGATTGTTAACATTAATGCTGTCATCCTCCGTAAAGAATCAGACGCCCAACCACTGCTAGCAGCCGAGCTAACTATCTGATCACAGCCAAACCGACGGGTGGAAACAGTCTTACAGGTGCTTTGTAACAATATAAAACAGCAATGGCGTTTCCAGCTAAGCCTCAATACATCCATAGAGGTATATCGACCTACATAAGCGTTCAAACACTGGCGTTTATCGGTGGAAAACCACGACACACCACCGCTTCGTGTTAGCTTGTTTAGCAAATGTGCGCCGGCGGCCACAACACCGCACGTGGAATACTTTCCCTACATTTTACTTACTTTACGTCCGAAAACCTGGACAGACTGCAGAGGACCTTTGGCTGGCATGTTTCTGAAAGCACACAGGGGGACAACAGTTACATGAGAGGCCGGTGTGTACGTGTAATTTACGGTGTTTCACGGGACCGGGCGGCGGAACGTACCGTCTTCAGCTGGGGTGCCGTACGGAGAGACCGACGGGGTTTCACACGCCGAACATCAGGGGCTGCCGCACGACACTTCAGCTGTGCTTTGTGGTAGGGTTCGCGACAGTTGCTCTCGCTCTACCTCCATTTTACGTTTTGTGCTCATGGGCCTTTCAGTTGTGGACATAAATAGCTGTTTGTTGATAGAAAATGGGAATATAAACAGTAGAAATTACCCGCCGAATTTAGCCGAATTGTCTGACAGCTGTTTTTGTGCACAATTAAGTCCTGAAAAGTGTTTTAAAAGCGACTTTAGTGTTTGTTTTCCAAAAAGATTGCGAGGTCACATTGTGTCTCCATATGGGTTTAAAGTTTACATATTTTAAATATCAGAAATGACTATGCTGTAATGCCTAATACTGCACTTTTGAGTTTTCTGCCAATAGCAAATATGTATGTGTTCAATACAATGTTTTGGACAGGAGGATACAGTAAAGTATAAAAATGTTGACAATAAGCATAAGTGGCAGATTATACCCTTAAAATAAGCCTGAGTTTTGCTGTCACTTAACTATTCTATGACAATATCTGTTTTAGAGACACCAAGATAAAACACTAACAAAGAGAACACAAAAATGGACAATTCTGGTGTAAAGTGATATAATGTATAATGTGTATATAATAAAAAATTAAACTGTAGCCACTGATGGCAAACTGAAGTAAATCCAGGCTGCTGAAAGGATGAAACTGTTTTTTAGAATGATGAAGGAGCTGCAATGGTGACACAGAAATAAGGTTTACAATAACCTCACATCAACTCCACACCTTAAAATGTCCCGATCAAATACAATAAATCAATAAATCATTATTTAGCATCAGAGTTGTTTTGGTCTTTGAGTTCTGACTTCACATGGGAGCCTCTTAGCAACCGAGTAAAGGGATGTCAAAACAATTCATAAAACCTCATTACTTAAAGCCCAAAATTGGAAAAATGGCAACTAAAAGTGATTATGTCATACTCTAACGCTATCTACCATCCAAACTGTTTATAAGAAACAAAAAGTGATCAAACACTGAAAATCTGGAAACATCCAGAAATAGTGAATGCATTTATACTACCTACTAAAGATTAATTGCATTTTCAGAGGAGGAAGAGTAGCTGTCTAAACAACAAAAAACAGAAGAAGCAACAGCACTGTTCGGCTGCCAACTAAAGGGGAAGGGTAGAAAAAAATGATTCTTAGTTTCTTTACATGAATGTTTCTAGAAACTGTGATAAGCTGCACAGAGCTTGTAAACCATGTTGATAAAGATAATAATGTAATAATTTGTTTATTGAACAGGATCTGGTGGAGCTGAAATCACAGCTTTATTTAATTTTAGCAGTTATATACTCTAGACATAGATTTTAATCTACCCTGAAGGTGGATTTTGTTGGTAAATTATATAATCCAGCAAATCAGAAATCATATCATATCAAAACCCACATAAACTGTGATGTGTCAATAGAAGTCCCAGTGGCCTGTAAGACTGTACTCATATTTCTTAATGTCTCCTCCTCACTTACTTTTCTAAATCCCTACACAACAGCACCCTCTAGTGTTGTTGAAGTTATTTACACAATTTTAAGTGTGACATCATTGCCGTCTCAGCTGGGGGCAAGGTTGTATCATCAACCACACGCCGTCTGGCAGAGATCAGTGCAGAGCATTACTTTCCCCTGCAGTACAGGCTGACAGTTTACTTCAAACTACACAAACTCACTGCATCTTGGTCTCGTCAAACCTAATTTTTAAGCTTGTGGTAAGTCAAGCCACAGAGACCATGTGACTCAGCGCTGCTTGGGGCTGAGGATCTTAGGGTCAGGGTATGGGAATGGGACATGACATGGGAAAAAGGAAGTGGGGAGGTTTTTGGACATCAAATATCCAACCGTAGTCCTACACAAGAGACAGTCTTTGATCTGACCACAATGTTGATGTGACCAAATTAGAACCTGCAGTTTGTGGGAGGAAACTCTGGCGTCAAACGGTCCCTTCTCTGCTTTCTCAAGATTCACCATGGATGTGCAGTTGACAAAAACAAATGGAGTCTTTGTGGTGATTGACTCACCCAGATTGATATTATACCAGGCGCCTTCTCTAGAGCCTTGAGAGGGACACTTGTCAAGAATCTCAAGCACACCACATCCAGCAGTCCGACACACTGGAGACGAGAGGAAAGTGTCAGCTTCAAGGCACAGTCTTACCCTTAAAGGAGGGAAGCAGCAGGGCCACTCCTGGGTCAGAGCAGGACTGTAGATAGATATCATCTTGGGAATCTGTATACAGTTGCGTGAGTCATGTGTGCAGAGACTATCTATGCCCGACATTTACTACAACGAGGCTGGTGTTTATAGTGTCGGCCAAGGGTGAACAGGCACCTGGCTTCTTTTATTGTCAAAGGGAAGGCGTACTCCCCTCGGGGCTGCCTGCTGAGCCATTCTAGATTGATGGTTTTTGCTTCTTTCAGCCTCGACTTCAACACAGCCTGGATTCCTAAATTCGAACCACAAGTCCAATATTCACTCTTCTTGCGGCTCTGTTTTGGTCTGCACCAACTCCTGGGGGAAATATCTGGCTCTTTAGCTGCTAAAGGCCAACTTTATCTGTCTGCCATTTGGTGCTGGGAAGGTAGCGTAGAATTATTTTTTTTTTTTCCTGAAAACCGCTGCCTGTTGCAGCTGGAATAGAGATTGATGAGAGCAGTGATAGTGAACCAAAACAGTAAGCTGAAGGCTGCTGATATGCTCTTTTTGGTGGTGATTCTCTGTTGGTTCGTCACCACAAGTTACCCCTTTCACATTACACATAATTATTTGATCCATGGTTAGTACAAAAATATTGTATTGCGCAGCTTTAAAGTAGGCTGCTTTCATACAGCAGTGACGTAAGAGCTGAAAAATGGGAAAAGGTCTGTGTTGAAATGAATGAAGACATACTAGTTGTTTGGACTTTTTCCCTAATGGTCTTGCAGTGACAAATGGAGTCTGCTCCATTACAGAGTCATTAAATGAAGGACCTAGTCCAGAGCAGAATCTGTTGTTTTCTTTAAAACACTCTCTCTTTTTGTCCTCGTTGCCCTTCCCCTCTCAGAAATGTCTGACAAGTGTGAGGAGTTTATTAGCCAACAGATAAATGCGCGGGATGTAGCTATGGACTGAGAGTGCCAATATCTACAACAGAGTCAGGCAGACAGAGGAAGCACCGTGTGGGGACCCCGGGCTGGATGATAAGCTCCCAGATAAACCTGTGTTTGTGTTATGGGTCACTGGGGGCATTCAGTCACCGTCTGCATAGGAAACATGTTAAGGCCGCTGAATCATCCCTGATTTCCTGCTCTGCTCGGCACCCCGCTAAAGCATACAATGCTTTTGTGTTGCCAACTGTCAAGTTCATCCAACATTGTCCAGACCTCTGAACCATTTGAAGTTAAACGCTCTCAGATCACTGCTTTGGGTAGTGGTATTTTCAGCGCAGATTCTGCCGAGGACTGAAAACCCAACACAGTCACATTGTAACTTATGCTGTTGACATATGGTAGATAAAATCATAAAAGTTCTTAAAAGATCCAAGACTCCTAAACCCCACATTTCCCACAGAGGCAGACTTCAGTGCTTCAGAAGAGGTGCAGGGCTTACAGAAGGAGGAGAGTCTGCAGTCATCCAGTGAAAGAGCTGGCAATAAATAAAGACCACACCATATATGTGCATTTCCTCTCCACGGCCTTATGGAAACACATCACCTGGAGGCGCGACCCCTCGACCTTGTCTTGTCACAGCACCCTGAGCATGAGACAACGCTCGCAGATTTACAGGGGAGGAGATGCTGTTCCTGGCCCGCCATAGCGTCTCATTTGACCATAATAGGCCTTGCGGTGGTTGAAAAAGTGTTGCCGGTAATTGAAGTTTCCCTGAGCAGAAGGAGCAGATCTGCTAAACCCGGTAGGCGGAGAGGCCGGGGAGGGGCGCAAAAGGTTTTGTGAGGTATACAGCAGTGCGGTCGCCATGGCAACGAGAGAAAACTCTTTTTGGGCTCATGAGGCAGAAAAGTGTCTTCCCTGAGAAGCAGCTGTGAGGCCCATAAATCTGCAAGTCAAGAGAAATATGATTCAAGGCAACAGGTCTTACCTTTTATATCCTTGTGCGTGGGTCCATAAATAGCTCTCTCTATCTCACCATTTTCCTGTGAAATCTTCAAATGCACCAATATTCTCCATTTCACGACGCATGTACAATTCAGGCAACTCAGACTTGTGTCTTGAATAATCAAACAAAACTGGAAAAATGATGTATTCACGCACATAATACAACATAAATCTGTAGTATTTCATTTTCAAAGCAACGGACTTTGTAACTTTAAATTCAGACAGAATATTCCTACCTTCTAAAGTCACATTTCAGACTTCGATACTGTATCTGTCACTTTGACGCCTCTGTCTGAGAAATAACAACCCCAAGGTTTTGGACCAATGTGCCACAAAAAGGGGGATTTCCTGAAACTGGCATAAAGGCACCCCTGGAAATGGGAGGTACCAAAATGGCTGCCACCTCCCTTTCTTGCCTGTCGCTGTGCCATGGCAGCAGTAAATATTGATGTCTGCCTGTGCGGGTGACAGCTCATTGCACTAAAATGTAGCCCGGTATTGAACCCTGGTTTGGACTTGAGCCCCTTCCATTAATTTGGCTATTTCAGCACGCATTTACCACATAGCATTGGGCCTTGCAGCTGTCCCATGCTCTGTCAACTTCCATCTGGCCTTGGAGTTGGGGCCACAGGATAATGCAGAAGTGAAGTACTGGGGCACTTGAATAGAACGGTGCCATCGTTAATGTTATTAGTAAAACCTGGGCTTTTCCCACCATGACAAGTCAAAATATCTGATTTGAAACAGGTCAGTTATGCCTTATTGTATTTTTATATTCTTTCCAATTTCTTTTCCTTTTGTAAAATATACAGCTGTGTCCTAATCTGAGGGAAATTTGAAAAGAATATGAAGATGTCTAGCACATTTTTAGAGAATTTGTCATGCTTTTTATACACAGTTATGGACCATCCTAAAATGACTGTACCGGCTTCCAGTAAGAAGAGGGGGGAAAATCTATTTGTTAAGTCTATTGGGGCACAATACACATTCAACATCTGGCAAATTCAGAAAGGAAAATTGTAACAATGAGTTGTGTTGTTGTGAGGGTGCAACACGAACAAGTTCATTCCCTGCCGTCAAACAGTTGAAATATTCTAAAAAATGGCTTAAACACTTCTCTTTATCACTATAATGAAAGAAAACCGTGGAACTAATTTAAATTGTTTAATCAAAACCACATCACTCACCCATCCGACAGACCTTTGGAGATGTTGTGAGGAAAAAAAAGTTTTAATACTCAACACTTAAACCAGTTGGCTTGGTTAGATGTAAGATTTCGAATGACCAGCATTAAGTATATTCATTCTTTTATGTAATGTCAAAACAGGCAATTCTTCAACTTCTCCGGCTTTATTTTGACTAAAGGGGTTCTACTGTATCACCGGATTTGGTTCAAGAAAACAAAATTATTCCATCCAGCTCACTCAAAAAGCCTCATTATGTATTTCAGCGGGCCTTATTGTTTATAGAGCAGGTTGATGGGCTCAAAGCTGCACTTGAAACATTGAATTCATGGAGCTGATCTGGCAGTAGAGCGGGGCCAAACTTGCCAACATAACAGCCTTTCATTCGCCATTTGTCTGCGCTGTCACATGCACCGGTACTTCCCCTCGATCAATCTCACTTACTCACACACACACACACACACACACACACACACACACACACTCGGCTCGCCCACACAATCTGCTTCATCACCCTCCTTCTCCTCTTGTTCCATCTCGCTCTTGGTCTCCCCCTACTTACTTCCCTCCATCTCACCCTTTCTGTGTGAGTGTGTGTCTGTGTGTGTGGGTCGACTCTGGTCAGAGTTCGTGTATGAGGCGGTGGCAGTGGGGTGAGAGCGGGGCCATGTGGGGTCTGGCTGACATCAGAGAGGGTCACCACTATGGCAAAGCCGTCTTTATTCCTCGCTTTTATTTCTTCGCTTTTTTTTTTTTTTTGATTCTTCCCCTCGTCTCTCCAGTGTTTCTATCTGATGGGCTCTGGAACACTGAGCTCCAGCATGCTTCGCCCCCTTGACAACATCTGGGAATACAATGATGAATATGATTGCAGGCAGCAACTAGCGTCCCCCCGTTTCTCTCCCTGTCTTTGCTTGTGCCTGCACACATATTAAAATGTCCAAAAGATGATGAAGTGTGACCTTGACATCATGATAAGTACGTGTTACAACTTGTGGTCTATTTCTCTCATAAGTGCACATGACAAATGATCGTCACATCATGCCACTGCCTTGTGTTTCATGCCGTTTTAGAGTGTATTCATATTTTTGGTATGTTTTTAAAGTATATCATATCCATATTGTGTTTCCTGGTGTGTCTATAAGTCTGTGCTCAGTCACTCTGTGTTCCAGGCTCCCAGGAGGAGAGGAGACGGGGCTGGGAAGCTCTGATGGGAAAGTGGGCCAGCGCGCTCAGCCCTCCACTGGAGAGCTCCTTAAAAGGCCCGGAGAGATGATGTCGTGGACTCTTTCCTTTCCCCCCCCTTTATGTTTTTTTCCTCCCTCCTCCAGCAGCGTAGAAGCCCGGGAGCGGGAGCAGAGCCAGGCTTTGGCCAAACTCATCATGCACATCAGAGAAACACACGACACTGATGACTTCATTGAGCTGAAATAAGGCTTCCATCCATCAGAAGATGGAAAGGCCTGTTATGAAAGACTGGATCTGCCGGATTGAGAATTATTCTGCCTTGTTGTACTGAAACTAGATTCTTTTTGAAATTTGGAGTGTTAACAATTGCGGAACTGCAGCAAAGTTCCCTTTATTTGCAAAGCAAAAGCAGAAATGAGGAGGAAATGCAATATCACGATAGCAACAAGAGATGCAGAAGTAATCTTTTGCAAGTTGTGTTTAGGTAAGAGTGAGACCTTTTTATTTAGACACTTTCCGCATTCATCGGCTGGACCTGCTCCATCCTGGTAGCTCTGACCAATCAGATTGTCCCAAACACATTAAATAACGGATGTTCTTTGCACACAGCTGCTGGCCTTTCTGTTTAAGCAAACCCGGCTAAGTTTTTCCATCACAGCCTCTGCGATAAGGGTCAAGAACCACTTTGTGTACACAATGCGTGTAAGGCCAAAACAGTTCCCCTACGCCCCCTTTAACCCCGCGAACAATGATTCGTCGGTTTCTCCCAGGTGAGCGTCCAGCGCCTGGAGCGAGACGCATCAGGCGTGTGTGGGCGGGCTCTTCACCCTTTCCTCACGGGGCTCCAATCTCAGAGCCATCTGTTGTTATCTGGGGAATGTTCTGCGCACACTTCATGGACATATATGTACCAGGGCTTTGACATCTTCGCTATTTTTAGCGCCAGCCCGCCGCTGGAGGTTGTTATGATGATGTCACACAGGCTTTCAAAATAAATCTGATTGTTTATCTTGGGTTACACTTCCTGCCCGCTTTCCATGTCATGTTTGTTTGTGTTTATTCATCCGTCAAACTGGATTCTTTTTCGGGGCAGCTTCGGTGTTGGGACTTGTTTTGTCTGACTTTCATCTTCAGCTTTATTTTTTAGTATTCTCAAAGTGTGATCAACACTTTCAACTCAGAGCTTCGCAAACTTCTTCTCCTATGCAATGGAACCAGTCCAGACCTTCAAAGTTATGATATCTAAAGGACTAGTTTGACATTTTTGGAATACGCTTATTATTCAGAGAGTTAGATGAGATAATTGATACCACTCCCAAGTCTGCATGGTTAATATGTGGCTGCAGCCAGTAGCCAAGAAAGCAAATAACCATATCTCCCAAAATGTCAAACTATTCCTTTTAATATCACCAGATATGAGAGAAAGGTCACTTTAAGAGTTAAAACATGAGGCTGGAAAAATCAGTCTACCTTTGGGGCACCACAAGCCTTGAACTTTAAACATTTTGGTATGTTTCCAGTACACCGGAGACAAAACCGGATTGCACTGGTGTATGCTGATCCCATGTGACAGGTGAATTGTGTCTGTGTTTGGAAGCTCAGACATGGGAAAGGGGAAGTTACCCTCGAGGAGTTTTGAGGGAGTAAAGGAGACTCTGCAATCACCAACACCCCTTCCTGCTTTGTTGGGCCCTCACATCACTCCCACCCGCTCTATCGTCCTCCTCTCCGGCTCAGGTAAGAGCAGACCGGGGCTGTTGACAGGTACCGCATGTGATGAACAGTGTCCGTCGTCACCTTGTCAGCTGCGACACAGCCACACCTCGCTGGCAGGTCCGTGCTTTGCAGATAACACAGCTGAATCAAACGCTACAGCAGGTCACTGCAATTGACAGTTTCCCAGAACACCACTCCCAGTGTGTCATGTTGTCCGGAACAGGTAGCCGAGCTCGTCCGCAGTGTTCAAAATGCACTTCATTTACATTCCTCTGGCTGCACCTGGGAGATGGGAAATGAGGATTGTGAATATTGGCTCTAAAACTGCCTTGACCCAATTTATAGTGCACTCTAAATTTAAACTTTGTCTCAGATAGCAGTTCACTAATCAGACTCCCATCTCTGTAACAAAAAAACTACACTTATTTGCAGATTTAATAGAGATCAGTGGTGGTAAATTAAAACATATAGTGTATTTCAAATGAGATTACATCTAACCTCTAAGTTTTTTTTTTTCTTGGTCTCTCAAAAAAACGAAAATCACATTGATGTTACATTAGTGGTCATCATGCATAACATCCAATTAAAATCCAGCCAGACAAGCCGTGCTGCTCTAAACCTGCATTACCTGATGTTTTGCCTCTTCTGAGTAGTAATTGATTGTCCCAGTATGTGAGGTAAAGCAATACATTCTTGATATCTTTTTGCCTGCAAGCTTTATTCCTGCTCATACAGTGTGCTGCAGAGGTTAGTGCTGATAATACTGTCAGCTGGCTGCATAAAGGGTAATAATCATATGTGGGTGGCTTCACTGCGAGAGGGAGAGTAGCACAAGTAACACTTATCTATTTTTAAGCTGCTGCTTGAGGGCTTTCTTTGTGTGTCGATGGAACATAATTTCTGAGGGGAGAGTAAAAAGATGGATTTTAATGCTGGACACAATTCTTGCAAGCAATTCAGGGCTGAGATGGACTTGATTTGCTCGATTTAAAGACAACTATTGGCAAAGGGCCTTTTATGGGTTTTCGAGTGCACCTCAAAAATATAATTCATGTATTCGAAGACATCCCTGGATCGAGGTTTTAACCTCTGGCTGAGGTAAACTGAATGTGATAGATGCTAGTCATGGGAAACACTGTATGCATTGTAACTTGCAGTCGATTTTAGGATTACCAAGGTCGTGGGAGATGAGCACAGTTAGGAAACGAGATATATGACACCTGTTAATTGAAACACGAACCTGTCCACATGTGAAGTGAAGTGCCTTGAAGTACTGCCTATGACAAATGAGATGCTCCGCGACCTTTGACCTCGGAGAATGCACCCACTGGGCTTGCACCCCCGATCATCCACGGGGTTGAGTTCAGTTCACAATGTGTAAGTGGTATTTAAACCTGATAGGGCCGAGGCTTTAAAGACTGAACGCGGCTCTGTTTTTCCACTCATGCTTCTTTTCATCAAGGTGAATGGAAATAATGAGGGCAGAGGGGTTTCAATAGCTAAATCAAGAAGTCTAAAACAGGAGAACCAAAGCTTTAAAATGACCTAAGAGATAAATAGTGTCAATGGAAGTATGGGAGTATCCTTTTCAGTTTTCGTGGAAATCACTTCGTGGTACCTCTGATACTGCATTGTAGTACTTTAATTAAACTGGTCTCTTAGTACAACCAATAGCCTTTACAGAAAGCCTTTAGTTTAAAATATTCCTGACTATTGCCAACATGTACAATAACAATATCCCATTGAGAGGATTGATGATTGTGTCACGACATGATTTTTACATTTGTCATATTGTCTCTGAGGACGACTATGTACTATTTGATTTAATTATGCAATGTTCTTATAACTTAAAGGTGTTATAATCAGTATATTTATATTAACAATGGCTGTGTATGCAGAAGGGGTCACTCGTACACTGCAGTTCCTTGCTTTACAAAGAGTTTTAGTGTCTTTTAAATTGTTAAATTGTTTTGTTTTTTTCGCACTCAACCCTACTGTTTTAGTTTTCCACCCACAGTGGTCACCTGTTTTCAGCTAAAACCTCCGATGAACCAAATGTTCACTACCTGCCCAGCACCAAACGGCAGAGAGACACATTGAGCAACTAGTTGGTGAACACAGTGCAGCATTTAGCAGCTAAATAATTCCCTCAGGAGTTGGTGGAGACGAGACCGGAGCTAGAAGGAGGAAATTTATCAGGTGGAAACAACACCACTCTAAATAAATGGTGATTTCGCTCCATATCTGCTGGATGGGAAAATAAGCAACTATTTGTTGAACGCGCCTCAAAATGAATTAATGCAGGTTTAAAGGATAGAGTCCCTCTTTTCATGTCAGTCTTAATGCAATAACTACACATAAGCCAAACAATAAAAGAGTCCTCATTACTTCATGCTACAAAGACTGTTACTTTGGCAGATACCCTCTAAATTTGACTGGCTTCAACTGATGAAACCTCATATTAGCTTTGAGGACTATTGATTTTGACCTCCATCTCTTATATCGGAGTCACTTTAGGAGGAGATGTCAGCTCAGACAGGAGGAACAATTTCAGTGACCAATAACTTTCAAAGTTTCTAAGTACATATGTGTGGACTGTTTTAAGACGGACTTGAACAAACCTGAGCCTATCCTTCAATACAGTTCCTGTCTGGTCATTGGTAATCTTGTAATCAGTTTCCTTACAGGTTCCTCCACAATCTCAGTCATCAGTATAAAATATGCTCATCTTCATCTGGCTGGAACATGAAATTTATTTTTGACAGCAAAAATTGATGATCTTTTTTTCCATGGCTTGCTTGGCCGGAATGATTCATCGTAGCTTTTAGCACTAACCCATTACAGGCTTCACCGCAGCTCCAGATTTTGGCCTATTATTAGCCTCTTTTTCTCTAGGAAACAAGGTCACTCAAATAGCCTTGTCTTATTAGGCTGTCACTACTCATTTGGCCTTAAAGAAACACACATCCCAGAAAGAAATGTGTCTGCATCACACACTAATACAGCACCGTTCATTTGCGAATACCTGACATAACGCCGTCACCATACATTTGAATTGAGTTTGCGCAATCAAACGTCCATTGTTATCATGCCAGCATAATGGCCCGGGATTGAAAGAGCAGAATCAAGTGATGGTCAAGCTGTACAGCCCTTGCTAAGTGAAAGCGACTGCCCTATTTCTGTCCGGGGTTACAGCTCAGCTGTCGTCTGGGAGTAGATCACCTCATGAACACTCCCCAACCCTTCACTATCTTCCCTGACATGTCCTGCGCCCCATTTTTGGTGCAGGGTGCTCCTGCTGGGATATCTCTAAGATGTTCTTGCTCAAATGTTAACACAGACCATTCAGACTGCCAGGTGGCACAGATTATTTTGTCAAGATGGGGTTTTTGAGAAGGCTTCTGTAGCGTCACGTGTGCAGTGGTGCATCTGTCGAATGTGACATGCTCTGTGAGGCGGCACAGGGAGGCTGCAACAGTTCCAGTCTGTGCGTTTCAGCCCTTATCCAAATATGCAAATAGTGTGTCTGTGCAATAATCCCAAAGTGTCTGTTCTGTGCAGTACATGAGGTGTTGCTGCGATCCTTAACCTATTCAATTCAAATGTTTATGGGACCTAGAGTGGATTGACAGTGCACAAACACACGAAGAGGAAGCCAGACACAAGCACGTAAAGTAGCATCCACAGCTGAGGAGAAGGCCACAGCGTGTGACCACTGGCCAGATTAGGCTGCTATTATTATTCGTCTTGATGAGAATGGTCTGAAACAATCTGCCCCCCACCCTTCTTTACCCCACCTGCCATTCTCTCAACTGCCTCTCCTCTCTCTCCGCTTCTCTGCCAATTGGTGTCTGTTCCTCCACTTCAGGACTGGCCTTGGACACATTCTGCTTCCTCGTGCCACTCCATCGCCTAAATACTTTGACGGTTGAAGCCCCTGGTGACAGTGGATGGGGGGGGTGTGAAGTTTTACACATAGTTAGCGTTCATTCGAAAATGGGGGCCCGTGCATCAGTGATGGACGTGGGGTTGAGCCCAGTCAAGAACGGGACGTCACCTTGGGGCAGTTACTTCGAGGATGAACTTTTCTAGGAAGAATATTTTTTATATTCCATTGGAATCTCGCTTTTCGCTGTCTGTACAACTGCTAAGTCTCGCCTGATCCCACAGGCCGGGACGAGCTTTTCAATACACCAGTGACTAATTGAAAGGGTCTGAAGGGCTGAGCCAGCACCATCAGGGTATTTCTCAACATCACTTTTTAGACATCCTCTAATAACATCAAAGCACGACTATTTCTATCTGCTCGATAGCGCTTCTGTCTGGACCCGTAAACTGGGGACAGAGATGAGTGTGTCAGTGTCACAGGCGCCAACAACAGGCACTGGGTGACATGGGAGCATGGGAGCGGGGTGTCTGGCTTCTCTCAGATGGGACTGAGTTGTCCACACTTCACCCGTCACCCCTCTGTGAGTGCTGCTTGTCTGGGTCACCTGCACTGACATGCTGGTGGATGTGACTGGATACAGTTACTGTAACGCAATTTTCCCTGTCTGATCCTACTGTTGTGGCTTTTGAAAAGGCTTATATCATTACCTGTAAAGACACCATTGATAACTATTCTGATAGTCAATATATTTTCATCATTTTTTAATGAAAAACAAATTACCAAGATACTTTGTTTGCCCTGGAACTTTATTATTACTTGGAATAGCCCCCAAAACAGCATGTATGCACTTATTGAACACTACTGAAAGCTACACTAATAAAAGTCTATTACAGCTAATACATAAAAATTTGTTGGAGAAGATTTATTTTTATAGCATGTTTCAAAATAAAAGTTACAAAGGGATTCACAATTCAGACAATTAAACACCAAGAATCAAACAGTAACTCTACACAGCAAGAAGATATTTAATATTTTAAGAAGTAGTTTGACAGTTTGGGAAACACACTTGTTTGCTTTCTTGCCAAGAGTTCAATGAGAAGATTGATACTGACAAAATACTCAAAATCAATATCTTGTATAATCAATAATAATCAATACTGTAGGTCAGATAGGAACCTCCAAAATACTGTATCAGAGGTGGACAACTTGGACTCATACTTGGGTGATTTTTTGACATATCAGAAGGCCAATATCAGTCAGTATTTGCTGATATATTCATAAAGTAGCATATATGTATTATTTTCTACTATGGCGTACCCCATTCAAAATGTCTATCATCCCTAGAAACACACACACAATCACCCCCCA